>CM052356.1:7450383-8050383 GCA_028551475.1 Casuarina equisetifolia | reverse complement strand
GCAATTCCTCGTTGACACTCCACGTTATGGCATTCATTTTACTAAATCATCAACTTTTTCTCTCAATGCCTATTTTGATGCAGGTTGGGCAGGTGATCATGATGATTGTTGCTCCACTAGGGGATATTGTATTTTTCTCGGGTCTAATCTCATCTCATGGAGCTCCCGCAAGCAAAAGACTGTTGCTTGATCAAGTATTGAAGCTAAATTCAAAAGTCTAACAGATACAACGGCTGAGCTTATTTGGATTGAGGCTCTCCTCAACGATCTTCATGTTACACAATCCAAACCATCAACACTTTGGTGTGACAATTTATCGACATTATATCTTTCAACAAATCCAGTTTTTCACTTCTGCACAAAGCATGTTGAGATTGATTTTCACTTCATTCAAGAGAAGATAAAGATGAAAAAGGTTGCTGTCCAATTCATCTCTTTTGTTGATCAGATGGCTGACATTCTAATGAAGGGCCTCTCCTCTACACGGTTCAAACTACTTCAATCCAAGTTGACTATCCATACCGACCAATCAACTTGCGAGGGGATGTTAAAGGAACGATCTCACCTCATCAATCAAGCAAGATTCTTGGACTCTCCATCAACCACCGAATCAAAACCTTCCAAGGAAACCTTTGCCACTAACCACCGGATCCACAAAGATGACAATCATTCAAATTCAAATTCAAATCAAGTCAATGATTTCCAAGTTTAAAATTATCCTTATATTTCCAAAAATTTAAATGTCTTCTTAATTTGTATTAGTCTTGTATCGTTTATGTTTCTTATTTTTCCTTCTTAAGGTAGAGATATTATTCACCCTATATATAGGGATTAGTCTTGTACACATTGACCATCGAATTTCAAAATATTAGTTCTCACATTGTGTCTACGGATTTTATTTCGGTTTAAGAATTTCTCTACAAAATAATTAAAATTTAATTATTTTGTAGAACTTATTCTTTTAACTATAACAATATGATGATAAAGATGGTAACAATACCAAAAAAAATATTGAAATATATTTTTTGAATTAAAATATTTAAAGAGAGTTATTGAGATAATATTTCATTACATAGGTCATAGTAAAAAAAAAGGATTTTAAAAATGGAAAAGATTGATAATTTCTTTTCATTCATGAAGGTCTAGTGATTTTATAAGTAAACTTGATCAAAGATAAGTATTGACTAATTGTCAACATTGTATTGACATAATTCCCACCCTTATATAATAATAAAGAAAGCACAATACTAATTGTGATGGATTTAATCGCTAGGCTATAGGTCTCTAAACGGTTAACGCCAAGGTCTCGATGGAATCCTTTGATGATCCAATGAGCCATTGGAGGCAAGTTTTGGTTTGAAGACCTACGCACATCCAACCACATTCATTATTGGAAATCATGGAACCAAAGTTCAATGTTGCATTACTCTAATGTTTTTACCTCCATCTCAGAATGCCATTAAAGATCTTCAAGAGCTCCACTGATGGTCCCTTGGTATTGGAGGAGTAAAGTGGGAGGTGTATAGAGCATAGTGCAGGTTCGGTTGTCATATACCCACTTGGCTTCTTGTTGTCATGGTGTAAGTTCATTGTGGTATAGTGGGGAGGACAGAAGCAGGTAAGGTGAAGTGAAAACAGAAGGAGAGTGAAAGTCAACAAAGAAAATGAGTGATAACAAAGATACAACTATGTGAGATTTAGGAAGTAGCTGGCCATTTGCTGATGCGGTTGTGACGATAACTTCTTGTTGAGATAAGATCCCTTACTCATGCGGTAATTCCTACTCAATTTCCATGGTTGGATGGGGTTTTTCATTGTCTGTCAATTGATGATTCAATGCATGCCAATTTTAAGAGTGCTAGTGCTCCACGTCTGATTAGCTACATAAGGTAGGATGATGAGTTGTAGAGCCTACTCGTGGGTCCAATTGGGCAGCAACTACTAGCTCTTGTTATTTGTGAAGGCTCTTATCCAAATTGTGATGGGCATGATTCTCCGTGGCCTTTTGTAGATCTACAACAGCATAGTTTCTTGTGATAGGTTGAGGAAAAAACACGGGTTTGATTTTTCAAAGGGGCATTCATGTAGTTGAGATGCTGTCATTCCTTCCCCCAAAGTCAAAGAGCTTTGATTGGCATTTAAAGATAACAAATCAGCTAGAGGAAAACTTGTTCATTTGACATAATGTTAGGTGAGGATAAATATATATATATATATATATATATATATATATATATATATAATTTTATTTTATTTTTATTTTTATTTTTATTTTTTTTAGAGAGCCAATGTTAGCATTGTATCCTTTGCATCACGAACTATAACCCATAAAGATACAGGGTAAAGATGTTGTTAGCAATTTGCTTGTGAGAGTTGTACGCAAATGGGTAAAACATTGCAAATCAGAACTCTTAAAGAACCATTACCTAGATGGCTGTTACGTAAGGCTTCAAAGGGTGACTTCTAATTGAAGACTTAAGTGCGGGATCTAACTGCATATGTGGGATAAAGTGAAACTTTATATGAAGACTTCTTTAGTTGTTAACACGAGAAAGTGGAGTAAACATGTCTAGGATCTTGTTGGAACCATTATCCACTCCAACACATCCTTGGTAGAGCATATTAATGGATTTCATCTACATACCAAAGTCAAAAGGATGTTAGTTCATTTTGTTAGTTTTAGTATATTTTCTAAGTATGTCGCCTTCATAAAAAACCTAAAGGAGTACATGGCAAAAGAGACTACTTGACTTTTTTTCAAGCATGTAGTGAAACATTAGGAGTTGCCATACAATATCATAAGTGATTAGGATCCTTTTTATGAGGCACTTATGGAAGGAATTGTTCAAATCATAAGTGATTGGAATCCTTTTTACTATGCACTTAAGGAAGGAATTGTTTAGACTACTTGCCTTGGAGTTATGATTTTCCATAAGTTGTCACCTACAACCAATGGGCAAACTAAACAAGTGAATATCTTGTTGAAAGGCTATTGTTGGAATGAAAGTTACTATTTGTTGCACTATGTGAGTGCCAATCAAAATAATTAGATTATGCTTTTAGTTGTGGCTCAATTTTCTTACAACTTGCAATGAAGTGAGGTAACCAACCATAGCCCTTTTGAACTAGCCATAAAACAATAGCCTTTGACCTCACTTACACTTGCAACAGGTTATAAGGGAAGAGTCTCGGTGCATATTATATGGCTTTGTCACGAGAGAAATTGGCATAAGTAGCTTGGTCTTATCTTGACAAGGCTTTGAAAAAGATAGAAGTGGGTAGACACAAAGAGGCAATTGCTAAGCTATAACATTAAGGAACTTGTTTTGGTAAAACTTCTTGTGTAGGAATTTAAAGCCTTTAAAATAGTTTACAATTGGTTAATCCACAAGCATGAAGATCCTTTTGAAGTGATTAGTGAAATGGGAAGGTTTCCTATAAACTCTAACTTCCCTTTCAATTTGAAAATCCCTAAGATCTTTTATGCTAGTATGTTGAAGTCATTCCATAAGGATGAGTAAGATCCTAACTATGGCAACTTGAGAAGGGCACCTCTTGCCATGGTAAAGTCCTTTGGTTGAGAGATCGATGAAGTCTTGGTAGATTGAGTTGTGAGAAGGAAAGGAGTTTTCCGAACCTACAGTACTTCGTACCCTGGGGGCTCATGGCAAGCATATGAAGATCTTTAGCAGTTCAAAGAAATAAGAAAAGGAGAGAATGAGAGCCAACAAGTGTATGAAACAGTTGAATTGATATTTCAATTATTTGTCTATTTAACTTATACATCTAGATATACTAGCCTATGAATGACTTCTAAGGAAAACACTATATAGGTAAGTATCACGTTACACCAATTAAGGATTCTCATTGGTAAATTACAATAAATGTAAATATTATGTTAACAAAAGACCACTTACAGTGCTACCAAAAGGTGACAAGGGTGTTACAATACCAGGTCGGGGAGAATGAAATTTGCTTAGAAGGAAACATGAGGCAACTAAAATAGAAATCATATAGAATTTACAAGAGGAGGTGCAAGGAGACTCTAGAATGCTCTACAGTTCTTATTTTCGTAGATATTTGTATAAAATCCTCTAGATAGTTACATTATTACTGCTGAATCAAATTGATCCATGCCATCCACTAAAAGGTAAGATCATTATAAATGGGAGTGGAAGCTCTTGTACAAGAACTTTTGTGTAATATAAATTTTTTTCTCACATGGTCTTATCCTTTTCTATTCTTCTAACTTTCTTTTTCAAGTTTTATTATTGAGGTTAGGTTGACTTTACCTTCAAGTGAAATATCCTCCACCCATACTGCTTGTGTTAGGCTACGGTACATGAAGCAATAGGTAGAGCACTACCTAGCCTATAAAGTCGGTGGATCTGCTTGGCTCAGCAGACAAAATTTGACTCGCACGTTCTCTTTTACTTCATCCACCAATTCTCTACCAAATGATTCGAGGAAAGCTCATGATAACGCATTCCATCCGTTTCCCAACACTTTAAAGCAAAGCATGAGAGAGAAAATTTAACGAAGAAAAAAGATGGGGTAGCAGGAATATATAATAAGTAATGCTATTAGAATTGTGCCAAATAAAGCATGAGCAAAAGCTTTGGGACGTGTAGTGTCTCAGATGCTCACTTGTCGACATTTTGGGGGATCAGTACCAAATCAGCAAAGACAATGTCATGATTGTGGTTCCATGAACTGGGAAACTTGGAATTTTATGAAACATATGAGGACCGTAACTTCTAATTTCAGTCCCTGCCTTTATTTGGGTTTTTCTTTTTTATATTTAATCTTCTTTGCTGCTTTCGCTTGAAAAGCAAGTCGGACCAAATAAGACAATCTGGTTGAGTGAAGCCGATTGATTCTTTTTGGATGCCCGGTAATAGAGCTTGGTAAAGCTATGCTCCAATCATATGCGGTATAAAAGCTTGTCTTTATGTATGTACCCAACTGGGCAGCATGGTTCTTGCCATCGCAGCCAAATGCAGAAATTAGAGGCATCGGCTGGCTGCATTGTCAATGTCATCTGGTGAAGTGGGCAAGAGCCATCATTATGGTAGTTGGGATTTTTTTATACTTCTTTTCCAATTTTTGGTGGGTGGAAATGGAGTGCCGAGTGGATATTCATCGCAGCTTATTATATCTTTTTGCAAGCCAATTTGGATTTCTCCCTTTATGTTATCCTTATTTTTGATCCCCATACTTATATTTCATAAACATAGACTTGTCCATCACATCACTATATCAATCCTTCTAAGGATCCTTGCTCACCAACTTGCTCAAAGAAACCAATTTTGTTAAATTTTCTGGATGATACAAAATCCAATTCAAACCAAAACGAGGAACTCCAATTTTGTGAATCAAAATATTCCTCTATTTGTCTCTTCACTCACCCTTAAGCCTAGAAATAACAAAAAAAATGGAAAGAAATAGAGGTGTCCAGACACAACTTAGTTCCATAAATCATTATTGAGAACTTTTCGATTCCATGATCAAACCTAGAAGCTTCACCAATATTTGCGGCAATTGGGCCCTTTTTTTGTCCAACTCCTATGAAAAGGCTATTTTTGTTGTGATTGTAGCTCTTCACGTCTCAATCAAAACCCAAATCTATGTAAACGTTGGTTGCTTCCTAATTGGGTATCTCATTACTCTTGTAATTAACACATAGATTGGATTCAAAATTAAATCTTTTAGTACTCGCTCTTAAACCAAACTTAAACAGACACAATTAATTATTTCTTACGCTTTACTGATTGATTTCATGGAAATAAAAATTGGATAAAAACTTCAAAAAGACCTAAGTTATATTGACTTAAAATTCTATAATTGTAAGAAAATTATTTTTGATTTAATTTTAGATTCTAAAAATTAAAACAACCATTCTATCTGTTATTTATAAGAAAAAGTATAATTTACCATAAAATTATTAGTGACAGCACAACTTTACTAAAATTATAAAATAGGAATTGATTGGTGATTTAAGTTTATCCAATAGAAGCCACAGAGATCAAATTGAAGAAAAACAAAGTAAACAAATAAAAAAGACAGTTTTAAACCAAATGCGTATCCTTCGAGACCTCTTCGCACGTTCGCTTTGTGCTTTCTCTCTCTTTCTCTCTCTTTCTCTCTCTCTCTCTGTCTGAAAATACCAGCGAGCATTTAAAAGAGAGGGCGAATTTCCCCAAACACAAGAAGGCGACCTCTGTATCCGTCGAACCTCCCTCTCGATCTCTCCGTTCATCCTGTTTGGGGAAATCAGTTCGCCTGATCACTTCCTCCACGTACCTCCGGATCATCATCCCATCCTTTCGGATTTTCTAAAAGCGTCTTTCTTTTTTTCTTCCGTGTTTATTTCGGAATTCTATAAGCTGAATTACACGTCCACCAAAGTCATTGCTTTGGAAATGAGCACGGGAGAGCTTCTCGGCATCGAACCGCTCGAACTCAAGTTCCCCTGTGAGTATTTTCGCCATCGTTCTCTATCGTGGATCTGTTTTTCTCTCTTCTACGCTTTTCGGTTTCATTGATTTGCTTGTTTTGTGTCATCAGTTGAATTGAAGAAACAGATCTCGTGTTCGCTTCAGCTGTCAAATAAAACCGATAGTTATGTGGCGTTTAAGGTAATCTTCGTGTTTTTTTTTTGGCCTTTTCGAATTTAAAATTTGGACTCTTTGTTTCTAAGAATCACTAATTTTTGTTTGGACGCTGGGAAAATTTGGGAAAATAGCGGAGATTGCAATTGTTTCTTTTATTGCTCGTACTTTTGAGGTGGGACCGGAGAAAACAACAAAAAATTTATCCTCTTAAGCACAGATATAAATCGATTTTCGGGTCTGTTTAGGTGTGTATTTGTTTCTTCAATACGACAAGAGCATTCACATTTCGAATAAAACTTGTGGATTTGGAATTTTTTTTGTCTCTCATGTGAATTTGTCATGGTCAGGTGAAAACGACGAATCCGAAGAAGTATTGTGTTCGTCCGAACACCGGCGTCGTGATGCCACAGTCAACATGCGACATTATAGGTGCCTATACTTAACTTTTTGTAGTTTGATTTTTTTGGTAATGATTTGATTATAACTCAGTGATTTTTAAATACTTGATCTGGATGTAGTTACAATGCAAGCACAGAAGGAGGCTCCTCCTGACATGCAATGCAAGGACAAGTTTCTCCTTCAGAGTGTAAAGACAAAAGATGGTGTAACTCCAAAAGATATTACCTCAGAAATGGTAAAGATCTAAACATTGCTGGAAATTGTCTGAGTTTGTGAGTGGATGTTGAATCTTATACCTTATGGAAGCGGGTTGTTGCAGTTCAATAAGGAGGCTGGACATGTGG
The DNA here is from genome assembly GCA_028551475.1 of Casuarina equisetifolia. Classification (NCBI taxonomy): domain Eukaryota; kingdom Viridiplantae; phylum Streptophyta; class Magnoliopsida; order Fagales; family Casuarinaceae; genus Casuarina; species Casuarina equisetifolia. The sequence continues at coordinate 8,043,026 of CM052356.1, read as the reverse complement.
TTGAGGAGTGCAAGTTGAGAGTGACTTATGTTTCTCCCCCCCAACCACCTTCACCGGTGCCGGAAGGGTCAGAAGAAGGGTATTCACCTAGGGGTTCTGTTTCTGAGAATGGAAATTCAAACGGTGCTGGATTTAGTCCTGTGAGTACTTTTCTAGTTTTAAATTTTTTGATGCAGCGCTATTGTGTTATTCTTTATTTATAAGGGAACATTGATTTTGTTTTTCACTGGTGATTTACAGGCTGCAAGAACATTTGTTGAGCAGGCTGAGCCTCAAGAAAAATCTGCTGAGGTAACCTAAGGAAAAAAATATACTCTCGTAATACTTGTCTGTGCACTCTTTTGTGTCTCACCTAAATACTAGGTAGCTTTCTTGGTTTGCATTCTTGGTAAAAGTCATAATGTTTGTTATGAAGGGTCATATGTTGGTTTTGCTGTATGTATCTTTTTAAATAAGTTTTTTGCTAAGCAAGTGCCGCTTACAGTCTTATTAGCTAGATTCATTACAGATTGTTCTGCATTAAGCTTCAGATTTAACAGTAGTAAGTGGCTGAATTTACCCAATACGTTCAGCATGAATTGCAAAGTTATTATGGGTTCATAAAACATGGTAGTGTCGCTAGTGCTTTCTTCAACAATAAAGACTGAAGCTTTTAGGTTTTGCCATTAGTTTCCATTATCCTTCATTGTTGTCAATTAATGTGATCCTGACCCACCTTCCAACAAGAAAACTCTATATATTCCTTCTGCTACGCACACAATTTGTGTCTTAATGATATTTATAACTGAACAATTCCTTTCATGTTCAATTTTCTTTTTCTTTTCTAATTCAAAAACAACATTCTATTGTGGGCCTGTATTCTTTGAGAATAGAATACTGGAAAAACATTCCACTTTTTATTATTTGTTTATTTTCAAGTCTTTATCTCATACTGTGAAAGTCAATACCATATAGATCTATATGAGCTTTTTATTTGTATGAATGAAAATGAAATAATTAACCAAGAATCTTGATTTATAAGATTATGTTGTGATTTGTGTGGACTAACTTGAGTGATAGTCGGGTTTATGTTGTGTTTTATTAGCTCCACTCTTTTTGTCTTCTCTCCTGTCCGGTTTCATCTATGTTGATTTGTGACTTTCCTCCAGTTAGTAATCTCCTGGAACTTATTGGTTTTTGGTCCCACTTATTGTTGTTATCTCTCCCTCAGGCCACATTGTGGTTTTTTCCCCATCCACACAAAAAGGGAGAAAGGGTTTCTCCCTATCTCACATGGATTACATGTGGGAGTAGAGTTTGATTCATTAACGCCATGTCTCCTCCTCCAGTTTATTGACTGAAAGTTATAGGTTGACTTGTGATTCTTTCCCTTTTAACCAGACAAAGAAAAGAAAAGGGTTCTTCAGTTGAGAGTAGCTATTTCCTTTACCTCTGCGTCATAGTCATTAATCTGCTATATAAATGTATTGAGTAACAACTGATTTAATGACTGCTTTAGGGTAACATAGTAGAAATTTTTGTGGGTGTTCTGAACATAAACCAGAACACTGTTGTAAACTTTTGTGTACTGTGGGGACTGTTTGATTATGGCTGTTGCTTGTAATTATAGTCCACTTGGGTAAATTGTCCTTGGTAAAAGCAGAATGGAAATATTGCAAGGATAAAATCTCTGTTGGCATATGATTGTGGTGATTTAAATTCTTCTTTTCTATGGTCTTGCCAAGTGTACAATGTCATACCATGATGTTCTCTTTTGACTGTGCTGGACATGCTTTGTATACAGAAGTCAAATTTTAGTGTGGCACCAAATTTTACTGTGTTCTATGATCTTGAATAAGATAGTATTTCTTCACAATGTTAACTGAGATATTAATTGCAAAATGTTACAATGGAAGCATAAAGGACATGTTGTTGCACAAGCATAGATTGGCCTGTTACCTAAAAATAGTTGGTACTTCTGGAATATTTACTAAAGAAATACAACTTTCTGGTTGTGCTCCTCCGATTACTTTGTACTGAGGCATATGCATCAGTACTGAACAGAATATGCATATTCAAGGAATATTCTGAAGTATTGATAGACTTTGTTTAACTTGTTGGGAAATTAACTCACCATGTATTGAGTTATTATTGAGCACTGACTAAAGTCCTTTGTGTTTCTGGTTGGAGTTTTGCTTACCTATCAGCTAGTTTGAATAATGAATCTGGGTTAAGATATTGGAAGAACATGCTGAAAGTTTAGGGAAGCTATGAATATTATATTAGACATGTTGTATATTTTCTATTTCCCACTGGCTATTCCTTTTTGACAATACCTTCTTTTTCTGCCTCCTTGCTTTTCAACTACCTCATCTGATGTTGATGGGGTGAGATACAATGTACAAACGTTATAGTCTGGAAATAAGATATCAACGTATTACCGTGTGCAAGAAATGATAGATTTCACCCCCATTGAAAGTGATTTCTGGCTCTCTTCAGATGCGGTGCTATGTTGCTTTCAATGTTGGCTCTCTCACAATTGTAAGAATCATTACTAATCCTGGGACTAAACACTACAAAAAGAGGAATCCATTGTAAACCCTGCCATCAAATTTTGACAAAGTGGTAGCAGGTGAGGGACCTGATAACAAAGAACATTAGTTATCTGTTGGTGATAGTGTTTTTCCTGTCTGTTAATTTAAATCAGAAAGAAAACAATAGTGCTGAGAGAGAAATAGTAACCCCTAACGAACACAATCACCAGCTCTCTTATGGATGTGGTGTGATGCTGTGAGGCACCCACATGATCAGTCTTTGTAAACATCACAAGTCAAAACAGTGATTTCAATAATTTAATTGGAGACTTGTATTATAAGTTCAAAGAAGGTTTAATACCAATACTGTAATATATATATATATATATATATTTTGTTGGAAGACCATATTTAAAAGCAAAAATAAGAACTTCCCTACTTTAGTATTCCATAATTGTAGGCATTTTTATGTGGAAGGATAGATTTTAGAAATTAATAACATTGTTTTTCACGATCATATTTTTAATGTCAATTTCTAAGTTATAGTTGATCTTGATTATTTGCAGGAGTGCTATATTAGTTTTACTGAGAATTCTTTTACCGGCTAAGTTGGGGCTTCTAGTTGTAGTAGATTAACAGCCAATTTTTCTAAATACTAATCGTATGAATATTGATGCATATTGGTTTCAAGATGCTCTCTTTTATTTCCTGTCATATTCTTTTTGGCCACACAACTATTATTTTCTTAACTATTTTTTTTGAAGTGTAATTAGTAAGAATTTTGTCTCTTCTTTTGTTAATCAAACTTATGCGAATCCTCATATCTATAAGAATGTTATACCTCATGTAATTTTCCCACTAATTAATCATCAAGTAACACATCAACTGTATTACAGATTCCCAAACATTGTTGGTATCCATTTTTTTTCTAAATAAATATCCTTGGTATCCATTTTTTTTCTAAATACATATCCTTACTATCTTAATCAAAAAAGATATATTATTTTGGACATTGCAGGGGGCTTACCATGATACCTTGAACTAAAGAATTTTTACGTTCTTCCTGTTACTGCTCTTAGTTGTTGTTATGCTTGTAGTTATCTGGCCATAAGAGTAAACTCATCCTTGGAAATGAACAGAACAGACAGCAAGCTTATATATTTCAGTCAGTCTATGATTTTGGTAATCTAAACATGCAGCATGATATATATTTTAGTTAGAGTGTGATTTTGGTGAGTCCAGACCTTTGTGTTTTGGCCAAAAGTAAAAATGTCCTACTGAGATTTTTTCTCCCCTTTTTTTAAATCACTGCACCAGAGGCTTGACTATATGCTAACAAAAGTTTAACGTGGCACAAAAGTTTAGTGTCTCCGTAGTCTCCCCAAAGCTCACCTGGATATAACAGCCTAACAAATCTCTAGAGAAGCTTAAATATCATTTTGATTCCATAAGAAAAGAAACTTGTGGGAAGAAATGAACTAACTGGAAGAAACTATCATGGGAAATGCCTGACGTCCTTTGTTGGGGGTTCCTCACTTGCTGCCACTTCATCTCTACCTGAACAATTTTAGTGTCAAAATTTGATTGGAAGGTTTATCATGGGCTCCATTTTTAGATTTGTGATGCTTACTCCTTGGATGGTTGTTGCAATAATTCTTGTTTTCTATGACAGTGATCATCTGCGTGCCTTGCAACATCACATCACATCTAAAGAAAGAGGGTGATTGTGTTTACTGGGGGCTGAAATTTCATAATTTCTCTCAATTCAAAAATTGGTTTCTTTCTAATTCAGGACCAGCAATCGGCCTCTCATTTTCAGCGTTGATAAGTGTTTCTGGTTTCAGTTTATTCATCTATTGGTTTTCGTTGATAATAGATCTGCATTAAGAGATAGGAATGAAAGTTTAGCAAAGCAATCAATATTATATAACTAGCATTGCATATTGCCTATTGCCTATTTTCAACCAGCTATTTTTCATTTTTGATGAGACTTTTATCTGCCACTTCCCTTCTCAATGACTTCAGTCCCCTCTGATGTGGCAAGTACAATATATGTGGTTAACAAAACAACCATGGTTCGATTTTGTGTTATTGGTTGCATTTTTTCTCCTATTTGATTGTAATAGCCATAAGAATGTGCCATATAGTTCTGCTGCTAGTTTGATATTCAATTTGTCTATTGGTATAAAAGATACATCTTCCTATGCTTACTACATGTTGGAATGTTAATTATGCTTGACAATTCTGGAATAATTGCAGGCAAGAGCTCTCATTTCTAAACTAATGGAGGAAAAGAACAATGCGGTTCAACAAAATAACAAGCTACGCCAGGAATTGGTTAGTTATACCTGCAACATCATATCCTAACTAATTCCTTTTTCTTCTTTTGTTGGCAGACTGGGTTAGCCTATGAGTCATTTTTGGCCTTTATATACTCTAGATTCTGATCTCTTTGAGAAAGTATATTTGGTCATTCTTGAGTTGTGCTGTAGTCATGTTTTCCAATTTCCATTTCCATTTTTTATTTTTCTTTCCTCAAAGCAATTTGAAGGGGTTGGTTGCTATATGTTTTCCCGTTGAAAGTAACATTTGAAATTTGTATCTGCTATGATGGTCATTTTTATTGAGCCAAAAACAAAAATAGGAGTCGATTAAATGTCAATCATTTATGATAGTGACGGTTTCTGGAAAACCTGTGCTGTGACAACTTACTTCACTAAATAGAGTCTGGATGGCTTCTGATTTATGGTGTGTTTAGGGATATGGAAAGACTCGTCATGAATGGACAAATTAGACACTCTTTATTGGTTATGGGTGGAAATAATAGCAAGAAAGCCCTCATTTTCTTCATGGTGTGGACCCTCACATGTGACGTGTTTTACAACATGAGCACTTTAATGTTCTGTAGATTAGACATGGCATCATCATTATAAAAGAAGTTCAAAAGTTTCATTCTTTTCCCTTTTTTGGATATTTATTCATTTATTTTAATGTGGGAGGTCGGGGGGTGGTGATATTCTAATCTTGAAATTTGATATTCTATACTCTCACATGACTGTAGGCACCACATATATTTTTATCAGAGGGATTACCATTATGAGAAATGAGCATCGCTCTTGAGTAGTTACTTCCTGGAGGTTGGGGTGTATGCATAATTTATATCGATCATAGCTTATGCTTTTCCGTATGTTTTATCCAAGGGAAAATTTAAGGACTATGGATAGCCTAAGGACAGACCATACTGGGTGTAACTTGTCTTCTCCTTTCTCTGTCACGTCTTGATTGTCAGTCATCTTTCATTGTGATTTTCCTTTAAAATCGTTAGATGTGATATAGTTTTGCTGGATCCTAAATTCTTTTTGGTGTTTTAGATGAGCCATAACTTGAACTAGCTGAGAGGCTTACAACCTTTTGATATTTGCCGATGTTGTTGGCATATGTGCTGTGGTTTTGGATACTCGCTGAGCAATTTTTTATGTAGTGTTTGTAAACTTTCTAGCCGTGGGGACCGCTCATCTCACAAAATTTACAACGTGCAGGAACTTTTGAAACGTCAAGGCCACAAAAATGGCGGTGGTACTGGTGTCTCCTTCCTGGTTGTCGTCTTAATTGGATTGCTTGGCATAATTTTGGGTTATCTCATGAAGAAAGCTTAAAGCTCGTGTCTTCTATATATATCTGTTGCATATATTATGCTCAATTTGCGTCAATGTTCCTGTTTATTGAAGAAAGCAATGAAAGGAAAAGAAAGTAACTTGCCAAGGTTCATGCTTGTGTTGGTTGTTAGCTTTGTGGAAGTAGTAAACTTGCTTAGGTACAGTTATGCTCCTAGTCGCTGGACTATCGAATTAAGTCTGATATCTCATTTTTTGGCAACATTCATTCTTTTTGTAACTTAAAAGAGGAACATTTCTTTGTTTCTTTTGTTGTTCAATCATGGAGTTTTTGGGCCTTTGACATAGGTACTAATGGTGGCCGTCAAGAATCTTAGACATCCTTAATTTTCTTTTATGTTTTTATCTTTTGTTCTTTTTCTGGCTCAACGTGTTAGAAACTGGGTAGATGCAGCGAGGAGAAAAGTGAAAAGAGATTTAGAACTGGGAAATGAAGATTATTGAATCGTTGGTCAAAGATTGTCAACGTTTTACAATTTTATATATATTTATTGTCAACGTTTACATTTAATCTGTTATCTTTTTCTTATGTTAGTATCGTCACTTGTTGGGGTAGATGATTGAAAACACCAAGATAACATAGAAACTACAAGTAGCTATTTCAAACTAGTTTTGCATACGATAAAAAACGAAACATTCAATTTGCAGAACTTTTCAATAGTTTCTTTTAAATGAAGCCAAACAATTTAATAAACGGAACATACATTTATTGTCAACGTATACGTCTAATATTTAGTATTGTCACTTGAGGCAAATGGTTGAGAACACCAGGACATCCAGTTTGTAGTATTTTTCAACAGTTTTTCTTAAATTAAAATAAATATTTCACCTCATAAATATTACAAAATCGTTCTTTTGGTAAATATTTTTTATTGCAAGAAACTTTCATTCATTAATATTTTATATTAAGAAATATTTTTTAATATTACTTTTTATTTAAAGATGTATTATAAAATTTATATCCAACGCAAAAATTAATCTAAAAGAATGAAATATTCATAAAATAATGCTTCATTATAAGACTTTTTTTTTTTTTAAAAAAAGTAATTTTAGATTACTCTACAAAAAGTTAATACAATTTTCAACATTTCTTCCATCCATGGTGTCATATGATAAAATATAGAAAACTGTGATATTAATGGCCGTAATATATCCGACTGAACTGGTGCAAGTACCTCGTTTTCCATTGTATGATGCAGTGCATAGCTCAAAATCAATTCTAGGAGGAAGTAAAAAAGAGAGAGAAAAAAAAGAAAAAAAAAACGATTTTCATTATAAGCGAGGTTTACATTTTTATTACATAAAAATGTCCAAAAATTCATTTTCTGATTAGTTAAGAGATAAAAAATCATTTTATGGCCTAATCGTGGAGTCTTGAATATATCATTCCTTGAAGGATAAAAAGCAAGGGGCTCCTATTTTTTTATATATGTATGTGTATGTGTGTGTGTATATATATATATATGTATATATGTGTATATATGTATATAAACTCACATATTTACACATGTATCCGGTCGAAACTGATCCCAGCTGATCGAGGTCACAGACCTAACTTCTTATACAGAACCCTCGTGTCTGCCTTTCCCTTGTTGCTGCGCGACTCACGTGCAAGCGGAAACTGCGTGCTGCACGAAGGAAGGTTGACGCCGCACGACACCGTCAACTACAGCACCGACCTCCCCGACATCGGTATCCAACTGGTGGAAGACTACAGGCCATAGAATCCTGACCAAAAGGTTGCTAGATATGACAATACAAGTGGAAGGAAATTGCCAAGATGTTTGCCGGGAAAGCTTTCATTGAAAAGTGCGCTCGCTAGACTTCCACAGGAAACGTCACTGAATCTTTTAGTAAACCTCGATTTAAGCGAGTGGGAGGAAATTTCCAAGATGCTTTCCGAGAACGCTTTTATAAAAGATAAAAAGACAAAAAGGTGCTCCCGTTAGACTCGGAACAATGAATTCTGACCTAGTCTTTTAGTACCGACAAGGCAAAGGGGGTGGTAGAAAAAACTTTCAAAGGATGAAGAGTTCCGTGAAAATCACGTAGCTAATTCTTTCAACGTCAACACAAATAACGGGGAAAAAAAAATAAAAAAGTTAGTCTCAAAATCGGCTTGTAGTCCACAAGTATGGGGCACACGCGCTGGCCATCTGTATCTTTCTTATTAAAGGCTCCCCGTTGTGAACACGACGATCAACCTTCTTTCCTTGCCCTCCGAAAATCACACACTTACCATGATATCCTTTGTTTCCATTTCTACTGCAATCATAGCAGGGGCTGCCTGTATCTTGTTCTTCGGAACATATTTGGATGTTGAAGTTCAATTTGGGGCGGCATTTAACTCAACGGCACTGGAGTTAGAAGCAAGGACTTTGTTGCAGACTGGATGGTGGAGTACCCACAGCAACGAAACCTCAAGCCTTTGCCAGTGGCCTGGTATCACTTGCAATGCTGGTGGAAGCGTCACGAATATCAGCCTTTCTGGGTCCTACCTAAGACTCAACCAGAGTGAGTTAAGACTCAATCTTTCTTCCCTACCCAATTTAGAACTTCTTGATCTATCCCAAAATTATCTTTGGGGGAGCATCAATCTTGAGGTGGGTGCTCAATCGAGACTCACTTATCTTGATTTGTCTTCGAATAATCTTGTGGGTGAGTTTCCAATTTCATTAATAAACCTCACTCAATTAGAGTATTTGGATATTTCTTACAATCAAATTCACGGTTTAATTCCTCTCCAAATAGGAAATATGAAGCATTTGAGTATTTTGCGGCTAAATAAAAATAATTTTAGCGGTGAAATTCCTCATACCATAGGAAATCTGAGGAATTTGCATTCGTTGTGGCTGGACCATAACTCTATTGGGGGTGAGTTTCCACTTTTGCTAACAAGCCTTATCCAATTAGAGGTTCTTTCTATTTATTCCAATCAAATTCATGGTTTCATTCCCCTGGAAGTTGGAAATATGATGGGTTTGTTGGACTTGTATTTAGATAATAACAACTTTAGTGGTCAAATACCTTCAACTATTGGGAGCTTAGGTAATTTGGTTTCCTTATACCTCGGTGATAACAATCTCACAGGTAATATTCCTCAAGAAATTGGGAGATTGGGTAACTTGTCTTCCTTGTACCTTAGTGGTAACAATCTCGAGGGTAATATTCCTCAAGAAATTTGGAGCTTGGGTAACTTGTCTTCCTTGTACCTTAGTGGTAACAATCTTGAGGGTAATATTCCTCAAGTTTGGAGCTTGGGTAACTTGCGTTGGTTGGATCTTAGTGATAACAATCTCGTGGGTCCAATACCTAATCAAATAGTCAATCTTGTTTTTCTAGAAGACGTTAATTTTAGTCATAACTTTATCAATGGAGAAATACCTATTTATCTTGGTTTTGGAGGCCATTTATCAATCTTGGATCTTAGCTACAACAATCTCACTGGCAAAATTCCCCATGCTTTCATTGGTATAACAATCTCCTTATCATACAATTCTTTGGAGGGTCCAATTCCAAATCATTATTGTCAAAATCACTCATATACTACATTAGTTGGCAATAAGGAATTGTACAATAAATTCATTCCTAATTGCCCTTTGTTTCCTCATATTAATGAGAAATCACTTGTGACAAAAATAAATATTTATGTTTCCATCCCCATTTTCATTCTATTTTTGATTCGTAGTATCTTTTGTCAATCTCAACATGTGGTTAAGGAAACCCAATTTGAGTCAAAAGAGACAAAAAATGGGAATTTGTTCTCCATATGGAACTATGATGGACATATTGCATACGAGGACATTGTTGAAGCAACCGAGGATTTTGACATAAAGTATTGCATTGGGACGGGTGGTTATGGTAGTGTCTATAAGGCAAAGTTACCTAGTGGTAAAGTGGTTGCATTAAAGAAACTTCATCAACTAGAGTCTGAGAACCGAACATTTGATATGAGTTTCAAGAATGAGATAAAGGTGTTAACAGAGGTTTGCCATCGAAATATCATAAAACTTCATGGGTATTGTTTACACAAAAGATGTATGTTTTTAGTTTATGAGTACATGGAAAAAGGAAGTCTATTTTTGGTCCTAAATGACAATGATGAAGCTGTAAAGTTGGATTGGACAAAGAGGGTGAACATCATTAAAGGCATTACTCATGCCTTATCTTATCTACATCATGAATGCATTCCATAGATAGTGCATCGGGATATAACAAGCAATAATATTTTATTGAACTCTAAACTAGAGGGTTTTGTCTCTGACTTTGGCACAGCTAAACTTCTTGATCTTGATTCCTCCAATCAAACATTGGTTGTAGGTACTTATGGTTACATTGCCCCAGGTAAACTTATTCTTCTTTTTTTCTTTTGTTATGATATTGATGTTTATTAATTTATGTTTTTAGTCTTGGCTATCTATATGAAGAACTAAGGGATGTAATCTCCATCATGACTAAATGGTTATAAAAAGCATATAACACGAAATAAAATTAATCTAAAAAATAAAAGGGCTAGTGAAAATAAATGAAATGGAAAATCAAAAAAGGAAACATTCTAGAGTGTTCAACTTTTGCATTATTTTGCAGAAATCAATAAAAAGCTTAGGTTTCATTGCTAAATTTTCTCTTTTGTTTTGGATTTATCTATTTTTATACTTGTATAATTACAACCTACACATAAAATTAAAATGAAATTTTTTCCCTTGTGGTTTACAAGAAAGAGAGGTGAGAGGTTAAGTGGGATAACAATGTAATTCTATGACAAAAATGTATTTAAATTTATAACACCTAACTGTAGAAGGAGCGGCTTGTTTTGACATTAGTCCTTGACTCATTCCAAAGGATTTTAGAGCCTAGGTGAGGGCAATGTTATATAGTACCAAACTGAGTCGAACGCTGAGGTCATTAGTGCCAGTAAGCCCTTTATTAAGGTAGTCATTGATAGAATTTAGTGGCAAAAGATGAAGATCATAGTTGCTAGAATGGATATTAAGGCAAGTATGATGGTTGTGGGAAACAAAATGTAAAAATAAACAGTCGTTGTGGGGATGGTAATGGTAGTAGTAGTGAGAGTGGAAAGAATTTATATAAATGTAATGAGTTGTTAAACCGGACTAAATACTTAATAAAAAAAAGCATAAAATTCTATAATTTTGTGTGAATTTCTGAAAAAATTTTGAAAATTAAAATATAATTTATCATTGCTCCTTTAAAAATTGGAAAACAAACTTTATTTTAGCAAAAGAAGTGATAATTATTAAACCAACCATATATTATATGTCATACTCATAATCACAATTAAGTTTGTGCACCTTTTTTGGTATGTATCATTGTAGTATACCTTTATACATATGTGATAAATACTAGTTTTATATGATTAGAATTGGAGAAAGAGGTCAAGTTATAGACCAAAAAAAAAAAAAAAATCAATCAAAGGATAATGAAAAACTCTTGTTCCTTCTTCCATAATATTTGTACTAGTAGGTGCTTCCTTACCATATATTATTTTGATTGGTTTATGCGTGGTTATAGATAATCACTTCTAATATGGATAACTATTAATAACAAACTTTGTTTATACTTCTTTGTGTTGAAAGATATATAAAAAATGAAAAGAAAAGTTTGTGTTTTTGACAATTTTATTTGAATTCTTATTTATGCAGAGTTTGCCTATACTATGAAAATTACTAAAAAGTGCGATGTTTATAGCTTTGGAATTGTGGCATTAGAAATATTGATGGGAAGACATCCATCAGAAGTCTTGACTTTATTATCATCATCCTCATCTTTAAACATTGGCTTACTTCAAATACTAGACCAACGTCTACTAGTTCCGAATCATCTTGTTGCCCCAAGTATTTTTCTTGCTGCTAGTATAGCATTAGCATGCCTACATGTTGAGCCAAAGTCTCGACCTTCAATGAGATGTGTGTCTGATAAATTTTCATGTCATGATAAACCAATGGCCAAGTCATTGCATGGAGTTTCACTAAGGCAACTAAGAAACCATAGAGTGTGTATTATGGGATTGGGATGTGAAACTCAAGTGTAATTGTTTATGATTATTTGTTGCTAGTTTTAATCTCATGTAATTGCAATAACTTCAAGTTTTGTAATGCAATTTTTATATGATTATTATAATACCATGGATTGTGTAATTTCATTAGCTTTATTCATTTACTTATTACGTTCTTCTCTAAAAGATAATTCATTCTTTAATGGTTCACTTAATGTTTCCATATATATGAGCCAATACCTTATATTTCTTGAGTTCATTGGAGGAATGGAGCCGTATCAGCATGATGTTTGACTATTGGTGTTATGTGGAGTAGATAGGGAATTAGGAGACCATTCTTTACCCTTAAGCTTCTCCTTTTCCAACTAACAACCCTACAATTAAAAAAGATCATGTTCTATCACAAACATGTAAGTGTTCACCTCAAGATTGATTGCCACTTCTATGAAGAGTCAAATTTGTCCAAGAAAAAAAAAATCATGGTAAAAGTTTTGTTTGTTTCTTATGCAGTAATGGTAGACTTCTTCTTCTAATAAGGTTAAATATCCATTGTTTAGGGATTGTCCTATCAAAGGAGATTATTTTGCTGATTGGCTTCACCACATGTGTTCCAATATTGTGGATCATGAAAAGATGTGACCTACCAAATCACATGCTTAGTTTAAAATAACAAACCAATCAATCTATCACCATTTTTTCTATGTTACTTTCATCTTGTTAGAAAAATGAATGAATCATAACCTTTGCAAGCAATCTATAAGAAAAGTAAAATACTTATTGCTATTCAACTTTATATGACTAAATGGTGTTGTAGTGAACTTGTTGAAACATTATGTATCTTATATTATTTAAAATTTTATTGTTGTGTTCCTTTTATATGAAAATTACTAGTCTTTCATCATGGACCGAATCCTATGATTTCCCTTCATAACTACATTACTCATAGACTAAAGACTTTTGATTTCCCTACATTTGAGCCAATGAGACTAATGCAAATAATGATTATCCCACATTAACAATATCTTGGCATATTATCTTTATTATATATTTATGTACCTCATTTCTTAGTGACCGGTTTTGAGATAGGAAATTAGGTCCTTTTTTAACAGTATCAAACTCTATGTTTGAGTATGTCACCATATCACAAATTAAATCCTTATGATTTGTTTTTGTTGTTATTTCACTAATAGAATAAATTTTCATAATTTCCTTACAATGGTTATGAAGGGTGCATAAGAAATAGTGGTTGTCACATATTGACACTATCTTGGCATGATAATTCATTATAAATTTAAATAGTTTTGCTCTTAATGATCAGTTTTAAGATGAGAGATTATTCCTTTTTAACATGATGTTTAAATTCAAGTGCGACGCTTTATGACAAACTAGATCACCATGATTTTACTTTATCATTCTATGGTCATAAATTGAAACTTGGTGATTTTCCTACATTCAAGGCAATGAGGTGTAATAAAATAGTCATTGTGCCATATCATCAATATCTGGACTAGTATTGACATAATAAAGTCCAGAAGACACTATAGACGCCAAAATTTATGGAACATGCACGAAGAGTTTGAAGAAGAATATACGAAAATCTGAGGGTAAGAATGGCATTGAACGGACAATCTCATGAACTGCAAATGGCTGTCATAGATTTGGATTACCACGTCATGAAAAAATCACATCCGATCAAGGCTGACACCTTCAGGCTTGAGGAGAAGAAATTTTATGGACGCAACAAGATTGGATTGGCATACCTTGCCTTTGCGGAAGAAGCAAGTGGCGTAAAATTGCTGGAAGCTAACAGCTTCCGACGCCTGCACGCTTGGATTGCCATAACTTGAGGGCCGTCCTTGTGATCAAAGAGTACCTTTCGACGCGCGATGACATGTTGGTATTAAATAAAAAAAGTTAGTATGCCACGCAGCCGAACAAGTAAATCCCAGTTGTCAGGCCGCGTCAAGCGTCTCGCCACATTAGCCCCGTAGCGCCCCAGCCTTCCTCATTTTCTCGTGCGATTCCCGCACGACGCACGCCGATCTTCTCTCACCGGAATAAATTCCCGGCCAAATGTGGAAGGCCTTAATTGCCAGATCTGGTCGGTTTTCTTCAGCACACAAGGAAAGATTATTTGAAGAAATCAACGACCGACGTCCTCCATTAAACAGATCCGTCCGTTTCTCTCTTCCTATTCTAGCCGAAGCAGATCTCCTTAAAACAACATTCCTTTTTTTCTTTTTTCTTTTGATTTCTTGTACAGAATAGGCCAGATTCCATTTTATTTATGTTAAGCCTATTTATATGTAAACATTTGTAAATCAACTAATTATCCAAGCGTTATTAGTTGATTTTATTGATTACGTTCATTCCTTGGCTTTGCTATCTGTTTCGGGTTAGCCACGTTAAGAAATCGACACGATTTCTTAAAAACATTGGTATCAGACGTCACCTAGGCTTCTCGCCGCTGCTCTTCCCACCGATCGACACTAAATGACCACCATCTCAACTTAGCTATCTCTCAGTCGTCTACTTTTTTTTTTCTAAACTTTTTTTTCCCACATATGCAAGCTAACACACCCTACCCTCAAAGGTCCGACCTTCCTCATCTGGAAGGCGATGATCATGTCATATCTTCACCCTAGGGGCCACTGGTCGATTATTAATGTCTAATATCCATGCCCCTTTCAAAACGAATCAGCTGGAAAAAATTATCATGCCCATATACCTTAGCTTCTGTGACTTTACTTTTGAATTTGCAACTCACATTATCAACAGGCTGCCAAGCCCAGTTAGTCAATATAAACACCATATGAAAAATTGAATCATAATATTTGTACAATTTCTCACCAGAGTATTTTTTTGGTGCCTAGTAAACCCTGTCTACACCTCTGCACAAAATACAACTTCATGCCTTGCTCTACTCTTTGTGTTTTTTTTCAGTTCTTTTATTAGATACAAAGAGTATCAATGTCTCTAATATTTATCATTGCAGAAGGCATCTTTGATGAAAACATCTACCCTTTTAAATAAAGAAAAGAAAACTCAAAAACAATATGTGGAACTTGAAATACAATTTCATATTCCTATACCCAATACTATTTCATGTGTTCCTACGCATCAGTCTAACACATCTCAATCCACACTTAACCTAGAACAAATGTCATCCCCACAAAATATGCATCGAGCATTAGAACCATCTTCTTCAGGTTCATCAACACCCCAAACGGCTTTTCCCACACCTCCATCCAATCATCCCATGATGGCAAGCCCTAAATGCAACACGAACTAGACACATGCTAGCGCCTGAACATACCTATGCCCTCAATACATCTATACATCCTTACACATCCTCAAAACTTCACAAGGCAACAAAAAATTCTAATTGGCACTGTACCATAGTAAATGAGTACATTGTTATATTGCCATAGTAATTCCACACATCCCCACTATGATGTCGCTTACGACGTGCCATCTTGGTTTTCAATTTAATAGCGTCCATGTTACTAATCTCTACATTTGGTTACCAATAAATGGAAGTTTAAAGGTTCCCACTTTTCCCTTGCTAATGAATTGTAAATATGTTTACTTTTTGGCCATTTCTGCTACGTTTAGCGAGATGCATGGCAAATCGAACAAACTTTCACCGTGGCATTGCCTAAAAGTTCAGCATCACCTCCATAAGATGCACAGCAATCACTTAGAAGACAGCAAAGCACGCAGTTTGATGCACCTTTGCGCCGCTGCTCTTGTTACGCAAGTACAATCATTTAATGCCCTTATTCCACACTCCTATTTATAGATGCTATAGTAACCGTTCTACCAAATTCCATTAAACTGTTATTAAATCTAACAAAAGTGGTTAAGAAGAGATTAGTTACTAAACATCCCTTAACAATCGAACTACTTGGCTGATGTGGCACCTACGTGGCACTATCTTGTATCATAGATTTTTTTTTTTGCCATTCAAAGCATTTCGACATCTGCAATTAAATAAATTAAATGAAATTCATAATAAACTCTGTGATTATATGACGAAGGATACCATAAAGACGGGCCATAGAGGGTGTGTCTTGTCTTCTCCTTTGTCTATCTTGTCCTGATTGTCGGTCATATTTTTAATGCGATGTTCCATTAAAATCGTTAAATGTGATATAGTTTTCCCTGGATTCCAAACTCTTTTTGGTATTTTAGATGAGCCATAACTTGAACTAGCAGAGGGGCTTACAACCTGTTGATATCTGCTGATGTTGTTGGCATATGTGCTGTGGTTTTTAATACTTGCTGACCAATTTTTTTATGTAGTGTGTGTTAACTTTTTAGCCGTGGGAACCGCTCATCTCACAAAAATTACAATTTGCAAGAACTTTTGAAACGTCAAGGCCACAAAAATGGCGGTGGTACTGGTGTCTCCTTCCTGGTTGTCGTCTTAATTGGATTGATTGGCATAATTTTGGGTTATCTCATGAAAAAAGCTTAAAGGTTGTGTCTCCTATATATATCTGTTGCATATATCAAGCTCAACTTGCATCAGTGTTCTTGTTTACTGAAGAATGCAATGAAAGGAAAAGAAAGTAACTTGCCAAGGTTGATGCTTGTGTTGGTTGTTGGCTTCGTGGGAGTAGTAAACTTGATTAGGTACAGTTATGGTCCTAGTCGCTGGACTATTGAATGAAGTCCCATAACTCATTTTTTTGGTAATATTCATTCTTTTGTAACTTAATAGAGGAACATTTCTTTGTTTGCCCTTCCCTTGTTGCCGCGGGACCCACGTGCAAGTGGAAACGGCGTGCTGCACGAAGAAGGTTGACGGCGCACGACACCGTCAACTACGGCACCGACAGGAAATTGCCAAGATGTTCGCCGGGAAAGCTTTCATTGAAAAGTGCGCTCCCTAGACTTTCTACAGGAAACGTGACTGAGGCTATTGGTAACCTCACTTTAAGTGAGTGGGAGGAAATTTCCAAAATACTTTCCGAGAAGCTTTTAAAAAGGAAAAAAAGTGCTCTCGTTAGACCTGGAACAATGAATTGTGAGCAAGAATCTTTTAGTACCAACAAGGCAAATTGGGTGGTAAAAATTTGTAGCTCCACTGAATTCCAAAAGATAAAGAGATTGGTGACCAAAAGGCTGCTACACGCGGCAATCCAAAGTGGGAGGAAATTGCCAAGATATTTTCTGGAATTAGCTTTCATAGAAAGTGCGCTCGCTAGACTTGTACAGTAAATCGTGACTAAGAGTCATCCAGTAAGCACAATGCACGTACAGTGAGGAGATTTTCCATCATGTTTTCTGAAAACACTTTCAAAAGATGAAGAGTTCCTTGAAAATCACGTAGGTAATACATTCAACGTCAACACAAATTACGAAAAAAAAAAAAAGAGTTTAGTGTCAGAATCGGCTTCTAGTCCACAAGTATGGGGCACACGCGCTGGCCATCTATATCTTTCTTATTAAAAAGGCTCCTCAGTTGTGAACACGACGATCAACCTTCTACCATTGCCCTTCGAAATCACACCCTTACCATGACATCCTTTGTTTCCATTTCTACTGCAATCATAGCATGGGCTACCTGTATCTTGTTCTTTGGAATATATTTGGATGCTGATGTTCAATTTGCAGCGGCATTTAACTCAAAGGCACTGGAGTTAGAAGCAACGGCTTTGCTGCAGACTGGATGGTGGGGTACCCGCAGCAACGATACCTCGAGCCCTTGCCAGTGGCCTGGTATCACTTGCAATGCTGCTGGAAGCGTCACGAATATCAGCCTATCTGGGTCCTACCCAAGACTCAACCAGAGTGAGTTAAAACTCAATCTTTCTTCCCTACCCAATTTAGAACTTCTTGATCTATCCCAAAATTATCTTTGGGGGAGTATCCAACTTGAGGTGGGTGCTCAATCGAGACTCACTTATCTTAATTTGTCTCGGAATGCTCTTGTGGGTGAGTTTCCAATTTCATTAACAAACCTCACTCAATTAGAGCATTTGGATATTTCTTACAATCAAATTCATGGTTTAATTCCCCTTCAAATAGGAAATATGAAGAATTTGAGTATTTTGTGGCTAAATGAGAACAATTTGAGCGGTCAAATTCCTCGTACCATAGACAATTTAACAAATTTGAAAAGTTTGGATGTTTCCTCAAATCAAATAAATGGTTCTATTCCCTCAGAAATAGGAAATTTAAGGAGTTTGCAAGGGTTGTATCTAGGCCAAAACTCTATTGGGGGTGAGTTTCCACTTTCACCAACAAACCTTATCCAATTAAAGTCATTTTCCATTTATTCCAATCAAATTCATGGTTCCATTCCCTTAGAAGTTGGAAATATGACAGGTTTAACGTACTTGGATTTATGTAATAACAATTTCAGTGGTCAAATACCTTCAACTATTGGCAGCTTGGGTAATTTAAGTTACTTATATGTTAGTGAAAACAAACTTATGGGTAATATTCCTCAAGAAACTGGGAGCTTGGGTAATTTGAAGTGGTTGGATTTTAGTGATAACAATCTTGGGGGTGATATTCCTCAAGAAATTAGGAGCTTGGGTAATTTGAAGTGGTTGGATCTTAGTGATAACAATCTTGAGGGTAATATTCCTCAAGAAATTGGGAGCTTGGGTAATTTGATATGGTTGGATCTTAGTGATAACAATCTTGGGGAAAATATTCCTCAAGAAATTGGGAGCTTGGGTAACTTGAGTATATTGGATCTTAGTGATAACAATCTTGTGGGTAATATTCCTCAAGAAATTGGGAGCTTGGGTAATTTGGAGTCCTTAAACCTTAGTGATAACAATCTTGTGGGTAATATTCCTCAAGAAATTAGGAGCTTAGGTAATTTGGTTTCCTTAGACCTTAGTGATAACAATCTCATGGGTAATATTCCTCAAGAAATTGGGAGTTTGGGTAAATTAAAGACCTTAGACCTTTGTGATAACAATTTCAGAGGTAATATCCCTCTAGAAATTAGGAGTTTGGGTAATTTGGAGTGGTTGGATCTTAGTGATAACAAACTTGTGGGTGCAATCCCTAATCAAATACTCAATCTTATTTTTCTTACATATATTAATTTTAGTCATAACTTTATCAGTGGAGAAATACCTATTAATCTTGGTTTTGAAAGCCATTTATCAATCTTGGATCTTAGCTACAACAATCTCACTGGCATAATTCCCCATGCTTTCAATAATATATCAATCTTCTTGTCATACAATTCTTTGGAGGGTGCAATTCCAAATCATTATTGTCAAAGTCACTCATATACTACATTAGTTGGCAATAAGGAATTGTACAATACATTCATTTCTAATTGCCCTTTTTTTCCTCATAATAGTGAGAATTCACTTGTGAAAAAAATAAGCATTTATGTTTCCATCCTTATTTTCATCGTATTTTTAGTTCTTAACATCTTTTGTCAATCTCAACATGTGGCTAAGGAAACCAAATTTGAGTCAAAAGAGACAAAAAATGGGAATTTGTTCTCCATATGGAACTATGATGGACATATTGCATATGAAGACATTGTTGAAGCAACTGAGGATTTTGACATAAAGTATTGTATTGGGACGGGTGGTTATGGTAGTGTTTATAAGGCAAAGTTACCTAGTGGTAAAATGGTTGCATTGAAGAAACTTCATCAATTGGAGTCTGAAAATCAAATATTTGATATGAGTTTCAAGAATGAGATAAAGGTGTTAACAGAGGTTCGCCATCGAAGTATCATAAAACTTCATGGGTATTGTTTGCATAAACGATGCATGTTTTTGGTGTATGAGTACATGGAAAGAGGAAGTTTATTTTGTGTCCTAAATGACAATGATGAAGCTATAAAGTTGGATTGGACGAAGAGGGTGAACATCATTAAAGGCATTGCTCATGCCTTATCTTATCTACATCATGAATGCATTCCAACAATAGTTCATCGAGATATAACAAGTAATAATATTTTATTGAACTCTAAACTAGAGGGTTTTGTCTCTGACTTTGGCACAGCTAAACTTCTTGATCCTGATTCCTCTAATCAAACATTGGTTGTAGGCACTTATGGTTACATTGCCCCAGGTAAACTAATTCTTCTTTTTGGTATGATATTTATATTTATTAATTTTTGTTTTTAGTCTTGGGTATCTATATGAAGAACTAAGGGATGTAATCTCCATTATGACTAAGTGGTGATAAGAAGCATATAACCTGAAATAAAATTAATCTAAAAAATAAAAGGGCTACTGAAAAGAAATGAAATGGAAAATCAAAAAAGGAAACATTCTAGAGTGTTCAACTTTTGCATTATTTTGCAGAAACCAATAAAAAGCTTAAGTTCCATTGCTAAATTTTCTCTATTTGTTTTGGATTTATGTATTTTTATACTTGTAAAATTGCAACCTACACATAGAATCAAAATGAATTTTTTTCCCTTCGGTTTATGAGAAAGATAGGTGAGAGGTTAAGTGGGACAACAATGTGATTCTATGAAGAAAAAAGAAATTCAAATTTATAACACCTAATTGTAGAAAGAGCAGCTCGTTTTGACATTAGTCCTTGACTCGATCCAAAGGATTTTAGAGCCTAGGTGAGGGCAATGTTACTAGTGCCAATAAGCCTTTTATTAGGTTAGCCATTGATAGAATTTAATGGCAAAAGATGAAGATTATAGTTGCTAGAATGGATATTAAGGCAAGTATGATGGTTGTGGAAGATAAAATGTAAAAATAAATGGTCATTATGGGGATAGTAATGGTAGTGGAAAGAATTTATATAAATGCAATGAGTTGTTAGACTAGACTAAACACTTAATTGGAAAAGAAAAAAAAAAGGCATAAATTTCTTTAATTTTGTGTGAATTTCTGAAAATTTTGAAAATTAAAATATACTTTATCATTGCTCTTTTAAAAATTGGATAACAAACTTTATTTTGACGAAAGAAGCAATAATTATTAAAGCAATCATGTATTATGTATTATACTCATAATCACAATTAAGTTTGTGCACTTTTTTGGTATGTATCATAGTAGTATACTTTTATTGATATGTGATAAATGTTAGTTTTATATGATTAGAATTGGAGAAAGAGGTTTAGTTATAGAAAAAATAAATAAATAAATAAATCTAACGTGATGAAAAACTTTTGTTCCTTCTTCCATAATGTTTGTGCTAGTAGGTGCTTCCTTACCATATATTATTTTAATTGGTTTATGTGTGGTAGTAGACAATCACTTCAATATGGAGTACTGTGCAATAACAAACTTTGATTACACTTCTTTGTGTTAAAAAAAATATCAAAAATGAACAAAAAAGTTTGTATTTTTAATAATTTTATTCAAATTCTTATTTATGCAGAGTTCGCCTATACTATGAAAGTTACTAAAAAGTGTGATATCTATAGCTTTGGAGTTGTGGCATTGGAAATATTGATAGGAAGACATCCATCAGAACTCTTGACTTTATTATCATCATCTTCATCTCTAGACATTGGCTTACTTCAGATATTAGACCAACGTCTACCAGCTCCAAATCATATTGTTGCACCAAGTATTTTTCTTGTTGCTAGCATAGCATTAGCATGCCTACATGTTAAGCCAAAGTTTCGACCTTCAATGAGATGTGTGTCCCATAAATTTTTATGTCATGACAAACCAATGGCCAAGTCATTGCATGGAGTTTCACTAGAGCAACTAAGAAATCATAAAGTGTGTATTGTGGGATCAGGGTGTGAAACTCAAGTGTAATTGTTTATGATTGTTTGTTGCTAGTTTTGATCTCATGTAATTGCAATAACAAGTTTTGTAAAGCAATTTTTCTATCATTATTATAATACCATGGATTGTGTAATTTCATTAGCTCTATTCAATTACTTATTATGTTCTTCTTTAAATTCGTTCTTTGATGGTTCACTTAATGTCACAATATATATTAGCCAAACCCTTATATTTCTTGAGTTCATTAGAAAAATGGAGCCGCATCAACATAAGGTTTGACTGTTGGTGTGATGTGGAGCAGAAGGGGCATAGGGGGTATAGAGGGACCATTCTCTACCCTTGAGCTTCTCCTGTTCCAAATAACAAGCCTACAATTAAAAAAGATCATGTTCTACTACAAACACGTGAGTGTACAACCTCAAGATTGACTACCACTTCTATAAAGAGTCAAATTTCCTAGGAAAAAAAAAATCAATCATAGTAAAAGTTTTGTTTGTTTCTTATTTAGTAATGGTAGACTTGGCTTCTCTTAAAAGGTCAAATATCTATTGTTCTAGGGTGGTTCTGTTAAAGGAGACTATTTTTTGCTATAATTGGCTTCACCACATAAGTTCCTAGATTGTGGATCATGAAAAGATGCAACCTAGCAAATCACAAGCTTAATTTAAAATAACAAACCAATCAAACTATCACTAGTTATAGCATGCTACTCTCATTTTGATAAAAAAAAAAAAAACGAATGAATCATGAGATTTACAAGTAGTATGTAAGCAGAGTAAAATATTTATTGCTATTCAACTTTATGTGATCAAATTGCGTTGCAGTAAACTAGTTGAAAACATTATATCTTTTACATTACTTAAAATTTTATTATTGTATTAGTTTTATAAGAAAATAACTAGCCTTTCGTCATGGACTAAATCTCAATGATTTCCTTACATTTGGGCAACAAAGACTATTGGTTATCCCATATCTTAGCATAATATCTTAGCATAATATCATTCTTATATATTTATGTACCTCATCTATTATTGAGCAATTTTGAAATAGGAAAATGGGTCCTTTTTTAACATATTGTCAAAATTTATGTTGTATAACACCTCATCACAAATTTAGTCCTTCTGATTTTACTTCATCATTGTTTCATTCATAGAATAAATCCTCAAGATTTCCTCATAATTGTGATGAAAGGGTGCATAAGAAATAGTGGTTATCACATCTTGCCAGTATCTTGACTTGATACCTCATTATAAGTTTTAACTATTATTTCTCTTAATGAATGGGTTTTAAAAGTAGAGATTATATTATTTTTAATATGATATTAAAGGTCAAGTTTAAGTGCATCACTCTATCACAAACTAGATCACCATGATTTTACTTCATCATACTATGGATCATAGTAATTTTCTTGCTCTCTAAGGCAATGGAGGTGTACTAAAATAGTAGTTGTGCCACATCATCAATATCTTGACTAGCATTCACCTAATATGTCATTGTTCTCTCTAAATTATTGATTTTTGGGGAGGAAGTCATTTTGTAGCTTTTGCATATGAGATTAGAGTTAAGAAAATGTTAGTAAACTTGATTAGGTACGGTTATGGTCCTAGTCGCTGGACTATTGAATTAGGTCCGATAACTCATTTTTTGGTAACATTCATTCTCTTTGTAAATTAAAAGGATCATTCCTTGGTTTCTTTTGTCATTCAACTTGGGAGTTTTTGGGCCTTTTGACAAAGTTATTCATGGTGTCTGTCAAGAATCTTAGACATCCTCAATTTGCTTCTTATGTTTTTTTTCTTTCTTTTATTTTTATTTTATTTTTTATTCTTTTTTTGGCTCAACAAGTTAGATATGCGGTTGAAGTAGCGAGGAGAAAGTGAAAAGAGATTGAGAACTCGGAAATGAAGATTATTGAATCGGTGGTTCTACAATAACCAAATACAACAACCGAAATGATAATCAAATGTTACATAGTTTTATATACATTTGTTGTCAACATTTACATCTAATGTGTTGTGTTTTCCTTCTATTAGTATCATCACCTATTGAGGCAGATGGTTGAAAACACCAGGCTGACAAAGAAACTACTACGAACATCAATTCCAAACTAGTTTTGTATATAGTGAAAAACAAAACATCAAGATTGCAGTATTTTTCAACAGTTCCTCTTAAAAACAAGACACAAGACCCACGACCCACGGCGTAATTTCAAACTAGATAAGATTGCAGTATTACGATAAATGTTAAACGGCGTAAGTGATAGGAGAGATATAAATAAAGAGAGACGAATAAAAGATAAAACTCACAAAGAGCAATCAAAATAGAAAACACAGACCACGAGGAATGATAAAGAGAGACCCACGGCGGTCAAAGACAATATTGGGATGATTCGTTTTCTAATTGGGAATATAAATGCCTGATTGTCAGACTTTGGTCATAAAGACTCATATAGAAAAATAAGATTTTAAGTTTAAAATCTCATTATGGAGGACTTGATGAAGGTTTACTTTAAAATTGAAAGTTTAACAGCCATTTTTAGCCTTTCAGACTTGAAAACCTGTTTTTTGAATTTCAAAGCACATTTCTGAAATACAGAGGAAAAAGATAATGGGGATTTTGGATGAGCATTATTTTTTTAAGGTTAAATAACGAGTCTAAAACAGGCTATCGAGTTGCTGTTTTATTGAAGCTGAAAAAAAGGGGAACAGTTGATAGGTAATCTAATTTAGCATCATTTCACGTCACGAAATTTCTTCGTTGTTATCAATTCATATTCAACAATATTCTATAATCTTCAACATTCCTAAAGCAATTGGCTAATATGAATGATGAATATACCAATTGAAAAGCATGATATTTAAGTGGCTTGTTGTGGCAATAAAGAAGAGTTGTATATGTTTGAATTTATGATGGTTGATTTTCAATTTTTATTACTTTTTCTCAAACTGGTGTTTACATGCGACAAAAAATACAAAAAAGAAAAAAGAAAAGAAGAAATTTAGTGTTTTAATAGAACTCAAAAAACAAAGGGATGCAGATTGCATGATTCAAAAGGAATGAATCAAATTAGAGGGCTTAAAAGACAGAATTTAAATACTAACTCAAGAATTAAAAAAGTTTCTTTCATTTAAACTTTAGAGATTAAATTTCGTTTCATGGCCTAATCTGTGATGAATAAATTATTCCTTGAAGGATAAAAAACAAGGGGCTCCCCTTGTTTCAGATTCATGAAACCAACCTCCAAGGCCCTCAGCTTTGAACGCTTACTCCTCTTTCTACTTCTTCACGTCTCCTTTTTCGGAATTTCATTTACGTCTTCACTCCCATACAAACCACCTCTGCAAAGCCTCACTAAACCCCGTGAAAGCGCGCTGAGCACTCTACAAAGCGAGGATCCGTCTTGCAGTTCCAACGATTACGATGGCATCATCGTCTATTGCTCTCCGACGGCTCACCGTTCCAATCCTCTTCGCCAGGCTCCACAAACCGGCTCGCTGCGCTTCCATCGCTCCCTCTCTTTCTTGCTCCTTCAATACTGACACCCAGGTCTCTCGCTTCGATGAGGACGACTCGGACGTCGACGTCGACCGCCGCTGCGGCCGCTCCTTCTCTCGCCGCCGCCTCCGCCCCGGTTTCTACTCTGGTAGTTGTTTTCTTAGTTCTCTATAATTGTGTTGTCCTGTCAGAGTTTTTGTTGTCTGTAGAGAATCGGGGAGTCGAAGCACGGCGTAATAAAGTGCTTCTGTGGAAAGCGTACTATGGAAATCAATATGTCAATTGTTTCTCTGTTGTACGTTTGTTGTTGCTCTGTCTGTGATATAGGAGTGATCAGTTATGAGTATCTAGCCATTATTATAGCCGATTTAAGCTCAAGCTCGTGTATAACGTTCAATTCTTTCGGGATCTTTTCCTGGAAAAGAGTTTCAGTATAATTGTTATATGTAAGAAGCCTTTCGAAAGAATCTTTTCTTCCCTGAGACACTCTGGTTTTCAAATGGTTTTTCTTTTGATTCTGCTTTGTTGATTACTCAGTTTTTTTTCTTAATTGATTGTCTAGTTTGGGTTTTCTAGATATGAGTTGCGGCTCACTTTGTTTTGAAACGAAGTTGCAGACGTGGTCGACCCATTCTCCTCAACAAGGAGCATAAGCCAAGTCCTT
This sequence comes from Casuarina equisetifolia, assembly GCA_028551475.1. NCBI lineage: Eukaryota > Viridiplantae > Streptophyta > Magnoliopsida > Fagales > Casuarinaceae > Casuarina > Casuarina equisetifolia. The sequence goes on along the minus strand of CM052356.1, from coordinate 8,016,966 downwards.
AACCTGATGGACCAGTTCATGGAGAATCCATTTGTCGCAGCATCACAAGGCCTGGGAGCTGGGTCCCGGAGAGGCTGGGATGTGAAGGAAGACGAGAACGGTTTGTACATTCGGATGGATATGCCTGGGCTGGGCAAAGAAAACGTGAAGGTCTCGGTAGAGCAGAACACTCTGAAAATAAGAGGTGAAGCCAAGAAGGAATCTGAGGAGGAGGAGGAGGAGGAAGAGGAAGGTGGGAGAAGGTACTCGAGCAGGCTGGACTTGCGTCCGGATCTTTACAAGCTGGACTCAGTGAAGGCGGAGATGAAGAATGGGATTCTGAAGGTGGTGGTGCCGAAAGTGAAGGAGGAAGAGAGGAAAGATGTGATCCAAGTGAAGGTTGACTGAGAGTGACGGGACAGTTGGTTTGAGAGCGTCGGGCTCTGTTTCTTGCTCTGTTTTCCCGCTTTTTTTTTTTTTGTATGCACAGCTTAGGAGGCGTCCCTCCTTTTCTTCTTTTTAAACCTGGTGGATATGAGTTCCCGGAAATGGGTACAACGTAAGCTTGGTGAATAAATAGGAGCTTAATAGTTTGTAGTTTTTGGTTTTAGGCTTAATTAACTATGACTTCCTCCATAAACTCAAACTTAATCATCAAATGTGTGTGCTGGTGTGATGAACGAAAGTTCTGAACTGATCACACTGAATGGATACGTAGAGTCAATCAATTCTTCAACTATCATCAAACCTCTAATGATGAAAAAGTGCCGCTGGCATAGTGGGGGAATATCAAGCCAATTTTTGTGACCATGAAGGTACTAGGTGTTTTTAGGAATTCTGTGCAAAGATTTGCTTTTTGATCAATTCTAGCAGCAATTACAACTTCGTGAGTATGACTATTATTGAAGTAGACAATGAAAGAAAGTGAATAGGAGGATGAACTATGGAGAAATGCCCTTAGGCTTCTATTCACTCGGCAATTGTTCTTACAAAAGAATGCTATACCGTTGCTGTATAAGTAAAACCAAGAAAAGACTATTGGCCCGTTAGGTAACTAACGGGCCAAGCTAAGGTAGTAAATCTAAGTAGATAAGCTCACAACATATTACGTATTTCAACAATTATAGTTGCCTAGCTGGGTTTGGTAGCAGATAATTACCTAACGGGCCAAGCTAAGGTAGTAAATTTAAGTAGATAAGCTCACAACATATTACGTATTTCAACAATTATAGTTGCCTAGATGGGTTTGGTAGCAGATAAGGATGAGAACTTTGAAGTTGTCGAGACCGAATTAAAAATACAGGCTTGTGTTGGAAAACTATCGGAAAGCTCAAGGTATGCAATTTTCTATTGATTTTATCTGTTAGCCATGACAGGGACTAAAGTCATGGAGGGTGTCATTCGTTAGCACGACGATCTTTCTTATTAAAGGCTCCTCAGTTGTGAACACGACGATCAATCTTCTACCATTGCCCTTCGAAATCACACCCTTACCATGACATCCTTTGTTTCCATTTCTACTGCAATCATAGCATGGGCTACCTGTATCTTGTTCTTTGGAACATATTTGGATGTTAAAGTTCAATTTGCGGCGGCATTTAAATCATCGGCATGGAAGCTAGAAGCAAGGACTTTGTTGCAGGATAGTGGAGTACCCACAGAAACAATACCTCAATGTCATGGACTTGGGGGATCTATGCGGCACCTAGGTCTTAGTCGAGATATGGGTTAGCCTTTCTATCACTCTATTAAACTACCTGAGAATTACAACAAGACAAATTAGTTAGACCTAAGACAACTCGTTGGGGCTTGGTAGCTTAAATGCACACATAATTAAGTTTGTGCATCTCTTTTGGTATGTATCACAATAGTGTACCTTTATCCATATGTGATCAATATTAGATTTATATAATTAGAATTGGAGAAAGAGATTTAGTTATACACAAGCAAGAAAAAAATTCAATCAAATGATTCAGGTGTGGTTGTAAACAATTACTCTTAATATGGAGTACTATACAATAACAAACTTTAATTACATTTATTTTTATTGAAAAATATATCTAAAATGAAAAGAGATGTTTATATGTTTAATAGTTTTATTTGAATTTTTATTTATATAGAGTTTGCCTATACAATGAAGGTTACTAAAAAGTGTGATGTTTATAACTTTGGAGTTGTGACATTAGAAACATTAATGGGAAGACATCCATTAGACCTCTTGACTTTATTATCATCCTCCTCCTTTCTAAATATTAGCTTACTTGAAATATTAGACCATCTACTAGCTCCAAATCATCTTGTTGCCTTAAGTATTTTTCTTGCTGCTAGCATAGCATTAGCATGCCTACGTGTTAAGCCAAAGTCTTGACCTTCAATGAAATGTGTGTCCAGTAAGTTTTTATGTCATGATAAACCAATAATGAAGTCGTTGCATGGAGTTTCATTGGGGTAACTAAGAAATCAAGAAATGTGTATAATGGGATTAGGATGTGAAACTCTAATGTAACTGTTTATAATTGCTTGTTGCTAGTTTTAATTTCATGTAATTCCAATAACTTAAAGTTTTGTATGATTATTATAATATCATGGATTATGTGATTTCATTAGCTTTATTCATTTACTTATTACATTTTTCTCTAAAAAGATAATTCATTCTTTGATGGTTCATTAAATGTCACCATATATGAGCCAAAACCTTATATCTCTTGAGTTCATTAGAGGAATGAGCCGCATTAGCATGACGTTTGACTGTTGGTGTGATGTGGAGCAGACGGGGCAGTAGGGAGACCATTCTTAACTCATGAGCTTCTCCTGTTCCAAAATAACAACCCTACAATTAAAAAAGATGAAATTAATGTTCTACCATGAACATGTGAGTGTTTAACTTCAAGATGATGATCATTTCTATGAAGAGTCAAACCAATCAATCTATCACCATTTATTCTGTCACTTTCATCTTGATAGAAAAATGAATGAATCATAAGATTTATAAGCAATCTGTAAGCGAAGTAAAATACTTATTGCTGTTCAACTTTATATGACTAAGTGTTGTTGTAGTCATCTTGTTGAAACATTATCTATCTTACATTATTTAAAATTTTATTATTGTATTCTTTTTACATGGAACTTACTAGTCTTTGTCCACCGATGAATCCTATAATTTCCCTTCGTAATTACATTACTCACAAAGTAAAGACTCCTAATTTCCCTACATTTGGGCAAATGAGACTAATACAAATAATGAATCCCATATTAACACTATCTCGGCATATTATTCTTCTTATATATTTATTTACCTCATTTTTTGGTGACCAATTTTGAGGTAAAAAATTAGGTCCTTTTTTAATAGTGTCAAACTGTATGTTCAAGTATGTGACCACATCATAGATTAAATTCTTGTGATATGACTTTGGTGTTATTTCATTCATAGAATAAATTTTCATAATTTCCTTGTAGTTGTTATGAAAGGGTGTATAAGAATAGTGGTTGTCACATATTGTTACTATCTTGACATGATTTAGCAGCTTTTGCATATGGGATTAAAGTTAAGAAAATGTAGGAAGTCTAAAGTTTAGAAGACACTATGGACGCCAAAATTTATGAAACATATAAGAAGAGTTTGAAGAAGAATATAGGAAATTATGAGGATAAAAAGTGTATGTTGGCATTGAACAAACTATCTCATGAATTGCAAATGGCTGTCATCGATTTGGATTGCCACGTCATGAAAAGATCACATCCGATCAAGGTTAACACCTTCAGGCCTTGAGGAGAAGAAATTTTATGGACGCAACAAGGTTGGATTGGCATACCTTGCCTTCGTGGAAGAAGCCAGTGGCGTGAAATTGCTGAAAGCTAATAGCTTCCGGCGCATGCGCGCTTGGACTATAAGCTTGAAGGAAGTCGTTGTGATCAAAGAGAACCTTTCTACTCGCGATGACATGCTGTTCTCATATAAAAATTCCAGTTTTTCTGCAGTTGCCATATCATCACGTGAAGTTAGGATGCCACACAGCCGAACAAGTCATTCCCAGTTGTCAGGACACGTCAAGCGTCTCGCCGCGTTAGACCGGAAGCCCCCAGCCTTCCTCACTTTTCTCATGCGATACCCGCACGCCGCACGCCGCACGCCGATCTTCTCTCACCCGAATAAATTTCCGGCCAAATATGGAAGGCCTTACTTGCCATATCTGGCCGGTTTTCGTTATCACACAAGGAAAGATTATTTGAAGAGATCAACGACCAACGACCGACGTCCTCCATTAAATCGATCCGTCGATTTCTCTCTTCCTAGCCGAAGCAAATCTCCTTAAAACAACATCATTTTTTTTTTTAAATTTGATTTCTTGTACAGAATAGGCCAGATTCCATTTTATTTATGTTAGCCTATTTATATGTAAACATTTGTACAAATTATTCAAGCATTTGTTGATTTTATTGATTACGTTCATTCCTTCGCTTTGCTATCTGTTTCGGGTTAGCTACGGTAAGAAATCGACACGATTTCTTAAAAACCTTGGTATCAGACGTCACGTAGGCTTCTCGCCGCGACTCTTCTCACCAAATGGCCACCATCTCAACCTTAGCTATCCCTCAGTCGTCTACTTTTTGTTTTTTTTTTTTAAAAAGCTTTTTGTTCTCACGTACCCAAACTAACATACCCTACCTACTGTCAAACCAATTACAGCTGTTGGGGTTCGCCTCAAAGGTCCCGCCTCATCTGGAAGGCGAGGATCATGCCATATCTTTACGCTGGGGGCCTCTTGTCGATTATTGATGTCTAATACCCATGCCCCTTTCAAAATGAATCAGCTGGAAAACATTATCATGCTCATATACGTTAGCACATGTGACTTTGCTTTTGAATTTGAAATTTACATTATCAACTGGCTGCCAAGCCCAATTATTCCATATAAAACATCATAAGAAAAATTGAATCATAATATTCCTTCAATTTCTCACCACAGTACTTTTTTGGTGTCTGGTAAACCCTGTCAACACCTCTGCACAAAATACAACTTCATGCCTTTTTCTACTCTCTGTTTTTTCTTAGTTTTTTTACTAGATACAAAGAGTATCAATGTCTCTAATATTTGCCATTGTAGAAGTTATCTTTGATGAAAACATCTACCCTTTTAAATAAAGAAAAGAAAACTCAAAAATAATATGTGGAACTTGAAACGTAATTTCTTATTCCTATACCCAATACTATTTCATGTGTTCCTAGACATTAGTCCAACACATCTCAATCCACACTTAACCAAGAACAAATGTCATTCCCACAAAATATGCATCGAGCATTAGAACCATCTTCTTCAAGTTCATGCCAAACGGCTTTTCCCCCACCTCCATCCAATCATCCCATGGTGGCAAGCCCCAAAGGTGGTACACGAACTAGACACATGCTAGCGCCTGAAAATAGTTATGCCCTCAATGCATCTACACATCTTTACACATCCTCAAAACTTCACAAGGCAACAAAAAATTATAATTGGCACTGTACCATAGTAAACCAGTACACTGTTCTTATAAAAAAACAAAACATAGGAGTTGGTATGAACACCTCATGATACCATTCTCAGTGTATGCATATAGGTTTATAAAATTAACATTATTGTAATAATATTTTAGAATGCTATAAAGGGCTTTATGGCAAAAGAATTTCATTTATGTTTTGGCATTGATTTTTTAAAAACATTTAATCCAGTAACTAAACTTGTAACAATATGGACTATTTTTGCCATTACATATTCCAAAAATTGGACAATTATAAAATTAGATGTCAAACACGTTTTTTTTTTCATGGCAATCTAAATGAAGAAGTCTATATATTACAACTTCAATGATTCGTTAATTCCACACATCCCCTCTATGATGTCGCTTACGACGTGCCATCTTCGTTTTCAATTTAATGGCGTCCATGTTACTAATCTCTGCATTTGGTTACCAAAAAAAACGTACCACAAGTACGTGGCTTCCAATAAATGGGGGTTTAAAGGTTCCCACGTTTTCCTTGCTAATAAATAATAGATAGTTTTACTTTTCGGCCATTTCTACTACGGTTAGCGAGATGCATGGCAAATCGAATAAATCTTCCACCGTGATATCGCCTAAAAGTTCAGCACCACCTCCATAAGATGCATAGCAATCACTTAAAAGACAGCAAAGCACGTAGATTTTTTTTTTCTTTTTTGTTTTGCCATTCAATGCATTTTGACACCTGCAATTAAATAAATTAAATGAAATTCATAATAAACTCTCTGATTACATGACGAAGGATAGCATAAGGACGGGCCATAGAGGGTTTATCTTGTCTTGATTGTCGGTCATATTTTTATTGCGATGTTCCATTAAAATCGTTAAATGTGATATAGTTTTTCCTGGATTCCAAACTCTTTTTGGTATTTTAGATGAGCCACAACTTGAACTAGCAGAGGGGCTTACAACCTGTTGATATTTGCTGATGTTGTTGGCATATGTGCTGTGGTTTTTGATACTTGCTGAGCAATTTTTTTATGTAGTGTTTGTAAACTTTTTAGCCGTGGGAACCACTCATCTCACAAAAATTACAATTTGCAAGAACATTTGAAACGTCAAGGCCACAAAAATGGCGGTGGTACTGGTGTCTCCTTCCTGGTTGTCGTCTTAATTGGATTGCTTGGCATAATTTTGGGTTATCTCATGAAGAAAGCTTAAAGGTTGCATATATTAAGCTCAACTTGTGTCAATGTTCCTGTTTATTGAAGAAAGCAATGAAAGGAAAAGAAAGTAACTTGTGTGTTGGTTGTTAGCTTTGTGGGAGTAGTAAACTTGATTAGGTACAGTTATTGCCAGATGTGACAATCCAAGTGGAAGGAAAGCAAATTGCCAAGATGTTTGCCGGTTCATTGAAAAGTGCGCTCGCTAGACTTGTACAGGAAACGTGACTGAGGCTATTGGTAACCTCACTTTAAGTGAGTGGGAGGAAATTTCCAAAATACTTTCCGAGAAAGCTTTTAAAAAAGAAAAAAAGTGCTCTCGTTAGCCTTGGAACAACGAATTGTGAGCAAGAATCTTTTAGTACCGAAGGTAAATTGCGTGGTAAAAATTTGTAGCTCCACTGAATTCCAAAAGATAAAGAGATTGATGACCAAAAGGCTGCTCCACACGGCAATCCAAAGTGGGAGGAAATTGCCAAGATATTTTCTGGAAAAGCTTTCATAAAAAGAGCGCTCGCTAGACTTGTACAGTAAATCGTGAGTAAGAGTCATCTAGTAATCGCAATGCACATGAGTGTGAGGAACTTTTCATGATGTTTTCTGAAAACACTTTCAAAAGATGAAGAGTTCCGTGAAAATCACGTAGGTAATACATTCAACGTCAACACAAATTACGGAAAAAAAAAAAGATTTAACTGTCAGAATCGGCTTCTAGTCCACAAGTATGGGGCACACGCGCTGGCCATCTATATCTTTCTTATTAAAGGGTCCTCAGTTGTGAACGCGACGATCAACCTTCTACCATTGCCCTTCGAAATCACACCCCTACCATGACATCCTTTGTTTCCATTTCTACTGCAATCGTAGCATGGGCTGCTTGTATCTTGTCCTTTGGAACATATTTGGATGTTGAAGTTCAAATTGTGGCGGCATTTAAATCATCGGCACTAAAGTTAGAAGCAAGGACTTTGTTGCAGACTGGATGGTGGAGTACCCACAGCAACGATACTTCAAGCCTTTGCCAGTGGCCTGGTATCACTTGCAATGCTGGTGGAAGCGTCACGAATATCAGCCTATCTGGGTCCTACCTAAGACTCAACCAGAGTGAGTTAAGACTCAATCTTTCTTCCCTACCCAATTTAGAACTTCTTGATCTATCCCAAAATTATCTTTGGGGAAGTATCCAACTTGAGGTAGGTGCTCAATTGAGACTCACTTATCTTGATTTGTATAACAATACTCTTGTGGGTGAGTTTCCAATTTCATTAACAAACCTCACTTAATTAGAGTATTTGGATATTTCTTACAATCAAATTCAAGGTTTAATACCCCTCCAAATAGGAAATATGAAGAATTTGAGTATTTTACGGCTAAATAAAAACAATTTTAGCAGTCAAATTCCTCATACCATAGGCAATTTAACAAATTTGAAAAGTTTGGGTGTTTCCTCAAATCAAATAAATGGTTCTATTCCCTCGGAAATAGGAAATTTGAGGAGTTTGCAAGAGTTGTATCTAAGCCAAAACTCTATTGGGGTGAGTTTCCACTTTCATTAACAAACCTTATCCAATTAGAGATACTTTTCATTTATTCCAATCAAATTCTTGTTTCATTCCCTTGGAAGTTGGAAAGATGATGGGTTTGTTGTACTTGGATTTAGATAATAACAGTTTCAGTGGTCAAATACCTTCAACTATTGGCAGCTTAGGTAATTTGGTTTACTTAAACCTTGAGGATAACAATCTCACAGGTAATATCCCTCAAGAAATTGGGAGATTGGGTAACTTGTCTTACCTGTACCTTAGTGGTAACAATCTTGAGGGAAATATTCCTATAGAAATTTGGAGCTTGGGTAACTTGTCTTACTTACACCTTAGGGGTAACAACCTTGTGAGTAATATTGCTCAAGTTGGGAGTTTGGGTAACTTGCGTTCATTGGATCTTAGTGATAACAATCTCATGGGTCCAATCCCTAATCAAATAGTCAATCTTGTTTTTCTAGAATACATTAATTTTAGCCATAACATTATCAATGGAGAAATACCTATTAATCTTGGTTTTGGAAGCCATTTATCAACCTTGGATCTTAGCCATAACAATCTCACTGGCAAAATTCCCCGTGCTTTCATTGGTATAACAATCTCCTTATCATACAATTCTTTCGAGGGTCCAATTCCAAATCATTATTGTCAAAATCAGTCATATACTACATTAGTTGGCAATAAGAAATTGTACAATAAATTCATTCCTAATTGCCCTTTGTTTCCTCATATTAATGAGAAATCACTCGTGACAAAAATAAATATTTATGTTTCCATCCCCATTTTCACTCTATTTTTAGTTCTTAGCATCTTTTGTCGATCTCAACATGTGGCTAAGGAAACCCAATTTGAGTCAAAAGAAACAAAAAATGGGAATTTGTTCTCGATATGGAACTATGATGGACATATTGCATATAAGGACATTGTTCAAGCAACTGAGGATTTTGACATAAAGTATTGCATTAGGACGGGTGGTTATGGTAATGTGTATAAGGCAAAGTTACCTAGTGGTAAAGTGGTTGCATTGAAGAAACTTCATCGACTAGAGTCTGAGAACCAAATATTTGATGAGTTTCAAGAATGAGATAAAGGTGTTAATAGAGGTCTGCCATCGAAATATCATTAAACTTTATGGGTATTGTTTGCACAAACAATGCATGTTTTTGGTCTATCAACACATGGAAAAAGGAAGTCTATTTTCTGTCCTAAATGACAATGATGAAGCTGTAAAGTTGGATTGGACAAAGAGGGTGAACATCATTAAAGGCATTGCTCATGCCTTATCTTATCTACATCATGAATGCATTCCAACAATAGTTCATCGAGATATAACAAGTAATAATATTTTATTGAACTCTAAACTAGAGGGTTTTGTCTCTGACTTTGGCACAGCTAAACTTCTTGATCCTGATTCCTCCAATCAAACATTGGTTGTAGGCACTTATGGTTACATTGCCCCAGGTAAACTTATTCTTCTTTTTTTCTTTTTGGTATGATATTTATGTTTATTAATTTTTGTTTTTAGTCTTGGGTATCTATATGAAGAATTAAGGGATGTAATCTCCATCATGATTAAATGGTGATAAGAAGCATATAACATGAAATAAAATTAATCTAAAAAATAAAAGGTCTAATGAAAAGAAATGAAATGGAAAATCAAAAAAGGAAACATTCTAGAGTGTTCAACTTTTGCATTTTTTTACAGAAACCAATAAAAAGCTCAAGTTCCATTGCTAAATTTTTCTCTATTTGTTTTGGATTTATGTATTATTATACTTGTAAAATTGCAACCTACACATAGAATCAAAATGAATTTTTTTCCCTTTGGTTTATAAGAAAGATCGGTGAGAGGTTAAGTGGGACAACAATGTGATTCTATTAAGAAAAAAGAAATTCAAATTTATAATGCCTAATTGTAGAAAGAGCAGCTTGTTTTGACATTAGTCCTTAACTCGTTCCAAAGGATTTTGGAGCCTAGGTGAAGGCAATGTTCCCAATGCCAATAAGCCTTTTATTAGGGTAGCCATTGATAGAGTTTAATGGCAAAAGATGAAGATTATAGTTGCTAGAATGGATATTAAGACAAGTATGATGGTTGTGGAAGACAAAATATAAAAATAAATGGATGTTATGAGGATGGTAGTGGTAGTGGAAAGAATTTATATAAATGCAATGAGTTGTTAAACCAAACTAAACACTTAATTCAAAAAGAAAAAAAAAGCATAAACTTCTATAATTTTGTGTGAGTTTCTGAACAATTTTGAAAATTAAAATATACTTTATCATTGCTCTTTAAAAAATTGGAAAACAAACTTTATTTTGACAAAAGAAGCAATAATTATTAAAGCAATCATGTATTATGTATTATACTCATAATCACAATTATGTTTGTGCACTTTTTTGGTATGTATCACAGTAGTATACTTTTATCAATATGTGATAAATGTTAGTTTTATATGATTAGAATTGGAGAAAGAGGTTTAGTTATAGACAAAATAAATAAATAAATAAATCTAATGTGATGAAAAACTTTTGTTCCTTCTTCCATAATATTTGTGCTAGTAAGTGCTTCCTTACCATATATTATTTTAATTGGTTTATGTGTGGTCATAGTCAATCACTTCAATATGGAGTATTGTGCAATAACAAACTTCGATTACATTTCTTTGTGTTAAAAAAAAAAAGAACAAAAAAGTTTGTATTTTTGATAATTTTATTTAAATTCTTTTTTATACAGAGTTCGCCTATACTATGAAAGTTACTAAAAAGTGTGATATCTATAGCTTTGGAGTTGTGGCATTAGAAATATTGATGGGAAGACATTCATCATAACTCTTGACTTTATTATCATCACCTTCATCTCTAGACATTGGCTTACTTCAGACACTAGACCAACGTCTACTAGCTCAAAATCATATTTTTGCACCAAGTATTTTTCTTGTTGCTAGAACAGCATTAGCATGTCTACATGTTAAGCCAAAGTCTTAACCTTCAATGAGATGCGTGTCCTATAAATTTTTATGTCATGACAAACCAATGGCCAAGTAATTGCATGGAGTTTCACTAGAGCAACTAAGAAATCATAGAGTGTGTATTGTGGGATCGGGGTGTGAAACTCAAGTGTAATTGTTTATGATTGTTTGTTGCTAGTTTTAATCTCATGTAATTGCAATAACAAGTTTGTAAAGTAATTTTTATATGATTATTATAATACCATGGATTGTGTAATTTCATTAGCTCTATTCATTTACTTATTATGTTTTTCTTTAAAGGATAATTCATTCTTTGATGGTTCACTTAATGTCACGATATATATAAGCCAAACACTTATATTTCTTAAGTTCATTAGAGAAATGGAGCCACATCAGCATGAGGTTTGACTATTGGTGTGATGTGGAGCAGAGGGGGCATAGGTAGACCATTCTCTACCCTTGAGCTTCTCCTGTTCCAAATAACAAGCCTACAATTAAAAATGATCATGTTCTACCACGAACATATGAGTGTAAAACCTTAAGATTGACTACGACTTCTATGAAGAGTTAAATTTCTTGAAAAAAAAAAACTCAATCAGAGTAAAAGTTTTGTTTGTTTCGTATTCAATAATGGTAGACTTAGCTTCTCTTAAAAGGTCAAATTTCTATTGTTTTAAGGTGGTTTTGTTGAAGGAGACTATTTTTTGCTATAATTGGCTTCACCACATAAGTTCCCGGATTGTAGATCATGAAAAGATGCAACCTAGCAAATCACAGGCTTAATTTAAAATAACAAAACCAATCAAACTATCACTAGTTATAGCATGCTACTCTCATTTTGATAAAAAAAAAAAAGAATTAATCATGAGATTTACAAGTAGTATGTAAACGGAGCAAAATATTTATTGCTATTCAACTTTATGTGATCAAATTGTGTTATAGTAAACTAGTTGAAAACATTATATCTTTTACATTACTTAAAATTTTATTATTGCATTATTTTTATATGAAAATAACTAGCCTTTCGTCATGGACTAAATCTCAATGATTTCCTTTTATAATTACATTGCTTATGAATTGAATACTTTTGATTTCCTTATGTTTGGGCTACAAAGACTATTGGTTATCCGATATTAACAATATCTTAGCATAATATCATTCTTATATATTTATGTACCTCATTTATTAGTGAGCAGTTTTGAAATAGGATAATGGGTCCTTTTTTAACATATTGTCAAAATTTATGATGTATAACACCTCATCACAAATTGAGTCCTTGTGGTTTTACTTCATCATTGTTTCATTCATAGAATAAATCCTCATGATTTCCTCATCGTTGTGATGAAAGGGTGCATAAGAAATAGTGGTTATCACATCTTGCCAATATCTTGACTTGATACCTCATTATAAGTTTTAAATATTGCTTCTCTTAATGAATGGGTTTTAAGAGTAGAGATTATATTATTTTTAATATAATATTAAAGGTCAAGTTTAAGTGCATCACTTTATCACAAACTAGATCACCATGATTTTACTTCATCATACTATGGGTTATAAACTGAATCTTGATGATTTTCTTGCTCTCTAAGGCAATGGAGGTGTATTAAAATAGTCGTTGTGCCACATCATCAATATCTTGACTAGCATTCACCTAATATGTCATTGTTCTCTCTAAATTATTGATTTTCGGGGAGGAAGTTACGTAATTAAGAAATTATAGGTCAATAGTTTGGAAGCCATTTTGTAGCTTTTGCATATGAGATTAGAGTTAAGAAAATGTTAGTAAACTTGATTAGGTACAGTTATGGTCCTAGTCGCTGGACTATTGAATTAGGTCCGATAACTCATTTTTTGTGTAACATTCTTGGATTTTTTGGGCCTTTTGACAAAGGTATTCAAGGCGGGTGTCAAGAATCTTAGACATCCTCAATTTGCTTCTTATGTTTTTTTCTTTCCTTTTTTATTTTTTATCTTTTATTCTTTTTTTGGCTTAACAAGTTAGATATTGGGTTGAAGTAGCGAGGAGAAAGTGAAAAGAGATTGAGAACTCGGAAATGAAAATTATTGAATCGGTGGTTCTACAATAACCAAATACAACAACCGAAATGATAATCAAATGTTACATAGTTTTATATACATTTGTTGTCAACATTTACATCTAATGTGTTGTGTTTTCCTTCTATTAGTATCATCACCTATTCAGGCAGATGGTTGAAAACACCAGGCTGACATATAAACTACTCCAAACATCAATTCCAAACTAGTTTTGTATATAGTGAAAAACAAAACATCAAGATTGCAGTATTACGATAAATGTTAAACGGCGTAAGTGATAGGAGAGATATAAATAAAGAGAGACGAATAAAAGATCAAACTCACAAAGAGCAATCAAAATAGAAAACACAGACCACGAGGAATGATAAAGACAAAGACCCACAGCGGTCAAAGACAATATTGGGATGATGCGTTTTCTAATTGGGAATATAAATGCCTGATTTTCAGACTTTGGTCATAAAGAGTCATTTAGAAAAATAAGATTTTAAGTTTAAAATCTCATTATGGAGGACTTGATGAAGGTTTACTTTAAAATTGAAAGTTTAACAGCCATTTTTAGCCTTTCAGACTTGAAAACCTGTTTTTTGAATTTCAAAGCACATTTCTGAAATACAGAGGAAAAAGATAATGGGGATTTTGGATGAGCCTTATTTTTTTAAGATTAAATAACGAGTCTAAAACAGGCTATCGAGTTGCTGTTTTAGTGAAGCTGGAAAAGAGGGGAACAGTTGATAGGCAATCTAATTTAGCATCATTTCACGTCACGAAATTTCTTCGTTGTTATCACTTCATATTCAAGAATATTCTATAATTTTCAACATTCCAAAAGCAATTGGCTAATATGAATGATGAATATACCAATTAAAAAGCATGATATTTAAGTGGTTTGTTATGGCAATAAAGAAGAGTTGGATATGTTTGAATTTATGATGGTTGATTTTCAATTTTTATTTCTTTTCCTCAAACTGGTGTTTACATGCGACAAAAAATACAAAAAAAAAAAAATTTAGTGTTCTAATAATACTCAAAAGGCAAAGGGATGTAGATTGCATGACTCAAAAGGAATGAATCAAATTAGAGGGCTTAAAAGACAGAATTTAAATACTAACTCGAGAATTAAAAAAGTTTCTTTCATTTAAACTTAGATTAAATTTCGTTTTATGGCCTAATCTGTGATGAATAAATTATTCCTTGAAGGATAAAAAACAAGGGGCCCCCCTTGTTTCAGATTCTAGAAACCAACCTCCAAGGCCCTCAGCTTTAAACGCTTACTCTTTCTACTTCTTCACGTCTCCTTCTTCTGAATTTCATTTACGTCTTCACTCCCATACAAACCACCTCTGCAAAGCCTCACTAAACCCCGGAAAAGCGAGGTAAGCACTCTACAAAGCGACGATCCGTCTTGCAGTTCCAACGATTACGATGGCATCGTCTATTGCTCTCCGACGGCTCACCGTTCCAACCCTCTTCGCCAGGCTCCACAAACCGGCTCGCTGCGCTTCCATCGCTCCCTCTCTTTCTTGCTCCTTCAATACTGACACCCAGCTCTCTCGCTTCGATGAGGACGACTCGGACGTCGACGTTGACCGCCGCTGCGGCCGCTCCTTCTCTCGCCGCCGCCTCCGCCGCGGTTTCTACTCTGGTAGTTGTTTTCTTAGTTCTCTATAATTGTGTTGTCCTGTCAGAGTTTTTGTTGTCTGTAGAGAATCGGGGAGTCGAAGCACGCGTAATAAAGTACTTCTGTGGAAAGCGTAATATGGAAATCAATATGTCAATTGTTTCTCCGTTGTACGTTTGTTGTTGCTCTGTCTGTGATATAGAAGTGATCAGTTATGAGTATCTAGCCACTATTATAGCCGATTTAAGCTCAAGCTCGTGTATAACGTTCAATTCTTTCAGGATCTTTTCCGGGAAAAGAGTTTCGGTATAATTGTTATATGTAAGAAGCCTTTCGGAAGAATCTTTTGTTCCCTGAGACACACTGGTTTTCAAATGGTTTTTCTTTTGATTCTGCTTTGTTGATTACTCAGTTTTTTTTCTTAACTGATTGTCTAGTTTGGGTTTTCTAGATATGAGTTGCGGCTCACTTTGTTTTGAAACGAAGTTGCAGACGTGGTCGACCCATTCTCTTCAACAAGGAGCATAAGCCAGGTCCTTAACCCTGTTTTTTGAATTGCAGGGGGCTTACCATGGTATCTTAAACTAAAGAATTTTTATGGTTTTCCTGTTTCTGCTCTTAATTGTTCTTATGCTTGTTATCCGGCCATAAGAGTAAACTTGTGCTTGGAAATGAACTGAACAGACAGCAAGCTTATATATGTCAGTCAGTCTATGATTTTGCTAATCTAAACATACATCATGATTTATATTTTAGTTAGAGCATAATTTTGGTGAGTCTAGATCTTTATGTTTTTGGCCAAAAGTAAATTATCCTACTGAGATTTTTTTTTCCCTTTTTTTAAATCACTGCACCAGAGGCTTGAGTATATGCTAACAAAAGTTTAACGTGGCACAAAAGTTTAGTATCTCTGTAGTCTCCATGAAGCTCACCTGGAGAAGCTTAAATAACATTTTGATTCCACAAGAAAAGAAACCTGCGGGAAGAAATGAACTAACTCGAAGAAACTATCGTGGCAAATGTCTGACGTCCTCTGTTGGAGGTCCCTCGCTTGCTGCCACTTCATCTCTGCCTGAACAATTTTAGTGTCAAAACTTGATTGGAAGGTTTATCATGGGCTTCATTTTTTGATTTGTGACGCTTACTCCTTGGATGGTTGTTGCAATAATTCTTGTTTTCTATGACAGCGATCATCTGGGTGCCTTGCAACATCACATCACATCTAAAGAAAGAGGGTGATTGTGTTTACTGAGGGCTGAAATTTTATAGTTTCTCTCAATTCAAAATTGGTTTCTTTCTAATTCAGGACCAGCAATTGGCCTCTCATTTTCAGCATTGAGAAGTGTTTCTGGTTTCAGTTTATTAATCTATTGGTTTTCGTTGATAATAGATCTGCATTAAGAGATAGGAATGAAAGTTTAGCAAAGCAATCAATATTATATAACTAGCATTGCATATTGCCTATTTTCAACCGGCTATTTTTCATTTTTGATGAGACTTTTATCTGCCTCTTCCCTTCTCAATGGCTTCAGTCCCCTTTGATGTGGCAAGTACAATATATGTGGTTAATAAAACAACCATGGTTCGATTTTGTGTTATTGGTTGCATTTTTTCTCCTATATAATTGTAATAGCCATAAGAATGTGCCATATAGTTCTGCTGCTAGTTTGATATTCAATTTGTCTATTGGTATAAAAGATACATCTTCCTATCCTTACTACATGTTGGAATGTTAATTATGCTTGACAATTCTGGAATAATTGCAGGCAAGAGCTCTCATTTCTAAACTGATGGAGGAAAAGAACAATGCGGTTCAACAAAATAACAAGCTACGCCAGGAATTGGTTTGTTATACCTGCGACATCATATCCTAACTAATTCCTTTTTCTTCTTTTGTTGGCAGACTGGGTTAGCCTATGAGTCATTTTTGGCCTTTATATACTCTAGATTCTGATCTCTTTGAGAAAGTATATTTGGTCATTCTTGAGTTGTGCTGTAGTCATGTTTTGCAATTTCCATCTCCATTTTTTATTTTTTCTTTCCTCAAAGCAATTTGAAAGGGTTGGTTGTTACATGTTTTCCGGTTGAAAGTAACATTTGAAATTTGTATCTGCTATGATGGTCATTTTTATTGAGCCAAAAGCAAAAATAGGAGTCGATTAAATGTCAATCATTTATGATAGTGACGGTTTCTGGAAAACCTGTGCCGTGTGACAACTTACTTCACTAAATAGAGTCTGGATGGCTTCTGATTTATGGTGTGTTTAGGGATATGGAAAGACTCGTCATGAATGGACAAATTAGATACTCTTTATTGGTTATGGGTGGAAATAATAGCAAGAAAGCCCTCATTTTCTTCATAGTGTATGGACCCTCACATGTGACGTGTTTTACAACATGAGCACTTTAATGTTCTGTAGATTAGACATGGCATCGTCATTATAAAAGTTGTTCAAAAGTTTCATTCTTTCTTTTCCCTTTTTTGGATATTTATTCATTTATTTTAATGTGGGAGGTCGGGGGGTGGTGATATTCTAATCTTGAAATTTGATATTCTATACTCTCACATGACTGTAGGCACCACATATGTTTTTAGCAGAGGAATTACCATTATGAGAAAGGAGCATCGCTCTTGAGTAGTTACTTCCTCGAGGTTGGGGTGTATGCATAATTTATATCGATCATAGCTTATGCTTTTCCGTATGTTTTATCAAAGGGAAAATTTAAGGACTAAGGATAGCCTAAGGACTGACCATAGAGGGTGTAACTTGTCTTCTCCTTTCTCTGTCACTTCTTGATTGTCAGTCATCTTTCATTGTGACTTTCCTTTAAAATCGTTAGATGTGATATAGTTTTGCTGGATCCTTAGTTCTTTTTGGTGTTTTAGATGAGCCATAACTTGAACTAGCTGAGAGGCTTACAATCTGTTGATATTTGCTGATGTTGTTGGCATATGTGCTGTGGTTTTTGATACTTGCTGAGCAATTTTTTATGTAGTGTTTGTAAACTTCTTAGAATTGGGGACCGCTCATCTCACAAAAATTACAACGTGCAGGAACTTTTGAAACGTCAAGGCCACAAAAATGGCGGTGGTACTGGTGTCTCCTTGCTGGTTGTCGTCTTAATTGGATTGCTTGGCATAATTTTGGGTTATCTCATGAAGAAAGCTTAAAGCTTGTGTCTTTTATATATATATATGTTGCATATATTATGCTCAATTTGCGTCAATGTTCCTGTTTATTGAAGAAAGCAATGGAAGGAAAAGAAAATAACTTGCCACGGTTGATGCTTGTGTTGGTTGTTAGCTTTGTGGAAGTAGTAAACTTGCTTAGGTACAGTTATGCTCCTAGTCACTGGACTATCGAATTAAGTCTGATATCTCATTTTTTGGTAACATTCATTCTTTATGTAACTTAAAAGAGGAACATTTCTTTGTTTCTTTTGTTGTTCAACCATGGAGTTTTTGGGCCTTTGACATTGACAAAGGTACTAAAGTGGCCGTCAAGAATCTTAGACATCCTTAATTTGCTTCTTATGTTTTTATCTTTGGTTCTTTTTCTGGCTCAACGTGTTAGAAATTGGGTAGAAGCGGCGAGGAGAACAGTGAAAAGAGATTTAGAACTCGGAAAAGAAGATTATTGAATCGGTGGTTCTACAGTAAGCCGAGGACAACCAAAATGATAAGCAAAAGTTATACAATTTGATATATATTTATTGTCAACGTTTACATTTAATCTGTTATCTTTTTCTTATGTTAGTATCGTAACTTGTTGGGGCAGATGATTGAAAACACCAAGAATCAAGCTTTATATATAAACTCACATATTTACACATATATCCGATCGAACTGATCCCAAACTGATCGTGGTGTTCACAAAGTTAAACTTGTTATATAGAACCCTCCTGTTTGGCTTTTCCCTCGTTGCTGAGGGACTCGCGTGCAAGAGGAAACTACGTGCTGCACGAAGGAAGGTTGACGCCGCACGACACCGTCAACTACGGCACCGACCTCCCCGACAACGGCATCCGACAGGTGGAAGATTGCAGGACAGCGAATCCTGACCAAGAGGTTCCTAAGATATGACAATCCAAGTGGAAGGAAATTGCCAAGATGTTTACCGGGAAAGCTTTCATTGAAAAGTGCGCTCGCAAGACTTGTACAGGGAATTTGACTGAGTCTTCTAGTAAGCTCAATTAAGTGAGTGGGAGGAAATTTCCAAAGTGCTTTCCGAGAAAGCTTCTAAAAAAGAAAAAATTGCCCCCGTTAGACTTAGAACAATGAGTTGTGACCAAGAGTCTTTTAGTACCCAAAAGGCTAAGTGGGTTGTAGAAAATTTGTGGCTCCACTGAATTCCAAAAGATAAAGAGTGGTGACCAAAGTGGGAGGAAATTGCCAAGATATTACCAAAGTGGGAGGAAATTGACCTTGCCAATAGTTGAAGGTATTTGACCACTGAAACTGTTATTATCTAAACCCAAGAACAACAAACCCATCATCTTTCCAACTTCCAAGGGAATGAAACCATGAATTTGATTGGAATAAATGACAAGTATCTCTAATTGGATAAGGTTTATTAATGAAAGTGGAAACTCACCCCCAATAGAGTTTTGGCCCAGACCCAACCCTTGCAAACTCCTTAAATTTCCTATTTCCAAGGGAATAGGACCATTTATTTGATTTGAGGAAATTGTCTATCTTGTCCTGATTGTCGGTCATACTTTTAATGCGATGTTCCATTAAAATCGTTAAATGTGATATAGTTTTTCCTGGATTCCAAACTCTTTTTGGTATTTTAGATGAGCCACACCTTAAACTAGCAGAGGGGCTTACAACCTGTTGATATTTGCTGATGTTGTTGGCATATGTGCTGTGGTTTTTAATACTTGCTGAACAATTTTTTTATGTAGTGTGTGTTAACTTTTTAGCCGTGGGAACCGCTCATCTCACAAAAATTACAATTTGCAAGAACTTTTGAAACGTCAAGGCCACAAAAATGGCGGTGGTACTGGTGTCTCCTTCCTGGTTGTCGTCTTAATTGGATTGATTGGCATAATTTTGGGTTATCTCATGAAAAAAGCTTAAAGGTTGTGTCTCCTATATATATCTGTTGCATATATCAAGCTCAACTTGCATCAGTGTTCTTGTTTACTGAAGAATGCAATGAAAGGAAAAGAAAGTAACTTGCCAAGGTTGATGCTTGTGTTGGTTGTTGGCTTCGTGGGAGTAGTAAACTTGATTAGGTACAGTTATGGTCCTAGTCGCTGGACTATTGAATGAAGTCCCATAACTCATTTTTTTGGTAATATTCATTCTTTTGTAACTTAATAGAGGAACATTTCTTTGTTTGCCCTTCCCTTGTTGCCGCGGGACCCACGTGCAAGTGGAAACGGCGTGCTGCACGAAGAAGGTTGACGGCGCACGACACCGTCAACTACGGCACCGACAGGAAATTGCCAAGATGTTCGCCGGGAAAGCTTTCATTGAAAAGTGCGCTCCCTAGACTTTCTACAGGAAACGTGACTGAGGCTATTGGTAACCTCACTTTAAGTGAGTGGGAGGAAATTTCCAAAATACTTTCCGAGAAGCTTTTAAAAAGGAAAAAAAGTGCTCTCGTTGGACCTGGAACAATGAATTGTGAGCAAGAATCTTTTAGTACCAACAAGGCAAATTGGGTGGTAAAAATTTGTAGCTCCACTGAATTCCAAAAGATAAAGAGATTGGTGACCAAAAGGCTGCTACACGCGGCAATCCAAAGTGGGAGGAAATTGCCAAGATATTTTCTGGAATTAGCTTTCATAGAAAGTGCGCTCGCTAGACTTGTACAGTAAATCGTGACTAAGAGTCATCCAGTAAGCACAATGCACGTACAGTGAGGAGATTTTCCATCATGTTTTCTGAAAACACTTTCAAAAGATGAAGAGTTCCGTGAAAATCACGTAGGTAATACATTCAACGTCAACACAAATTACGAAAAAAAAAAAAAAAGAGTTTAGTGTCAGAATCGGCTTCTAGTCCACAAGTATGGGGCACACGCGCTGGCCATCTATATCTTTCTTATTAAAAAGGCTCCTCAGTTGTGAACACGACGATCAACCTTCTACCATTGCCCTTCGAAATCACACCCTTACCATGACATCCTTTGTTTCCATTTCTACTGCAATCATAGCATGGGCTACCTGTATCTTGTTCTTTGGAATATATTTGGATGCTGATGTTCAATTTGCAGCGGCATTTAACTCAAAGGCACTGGAGTTAGAAGCAACGGCTTTGCTGCAGACTGGATGGTGGGGTACCCGCAGCAACGATACCTCAAGCCCTTGCCAGTGGCCTGGTATCACTTGCAATGCTGCTGGAAGCGTCACGAATATCAGCCTATCTGGGTCCTACCCAAGACTCAACCAGAGTGAGTTAAAACTCAATCTTTCTTCCCTACCCAATTTAGAACTTCTTGATCTATCCCAAAATTATCTTTGGGGGAGTATCCAACTTGAGGTGGGTGCTCAATCGAGACTCACTTATCTTAATTTGTCTCGGAATGCTCTTGTGGGTGAGTTTCCAATTTCATTAACAAACCTCACTCAATTAGAGCATTTGGATATTTCTTACAATCAAATTCATGGTTTAATTCCCCTTCAAATAGGAAATATGAAGAATTTGAGTATTTTGTGGCTAAATGAGAACAATTTTAGCGGTCAAATTCCTCGTACCATAGACAATTTAACAAATTTGAAAAGTTTGGATGTTTCCTCAAATCAAATAAATGGTTCTATTCCCTCAGAAATAGGAAATTTAAGGAGTTTGCAAGGGTTATATCTAGGCCAAAACTCTATTGGGGGTGAGTTTCCACTTTCACCAACAAACCTTATCCAATTAAAGTCATTTTCCATTTATTCCAATCAAATTCATGGTTCCATTCCCTTAGAAGTTGGAAATATGACAGGTTTAACGTACTTGGATTTATGTAATAACAATTTCAGTGGTCAAATACCTTCAACTATTGGCAGCTTGGGTAATTTAAGTTACTTATATGTTAGTGAAAACAAACTTATGGGTAATATTCCTCAAGAAACTGGGAGCTTGGGTAATTTGAAGTGGTTGGATTTTAGTGATAACAATCTTGGGGGTGATATTCCTCAAGAAATTAGGAGCTTGGGTAATTTGAAGTGGTTGGATCTTAGTGATAACAATCTTGAGGGTAATATTCCTCAAGAAATTGGGAGCTTGGGTAATTTGATATGGTTGGATCTTAGTGATAACAATCTTGGGGAAAATATTCCTCAAGAAATTGGGAGCTTGGGTAACTTGAGTATATTGGATCTTAGTGATAACAATCTTGTGGGTAATATTCCTCAAGAAATTGGGAGCTTGGGTAATTTGGAGTCCTTAAACCTTAGTGATAACAATCTTGTGGGTAATATTCCTCAAGAAATTAGGAGCTTAGGTAATTTGGTTTCCTTAGACCTTAGTGATAACAATCTCATGGGTAATATTCCTCAAGAAATTGGGAGTTTGGGTAAATTAAAGACCTTAGACCTTTGTGATAACAATTTCAGAGGTAATATCCCTCTAGAAATTAGGAGTTTGGGTAATTTGGAGTGGTTGGATCTTAGTGATAACAAACTTGTGGGTGCAATCCCTAATCAAATACTCAATCTTATTTTTCTTACATATATTAATTTTAGTCATAACTTTATCAGTGGAGAAATACCTATTAATCTTGGTTTTGAAAGCCATTTATCAATCTTGGATCTTAGCTACAACAATCTCACTGGCATAATTCCCCATGCTTTCAATAATATATCAATCTTCTTGTCATACAATTCTTTGGAGGGTGCAATTCCAAATCATTATTGTCAAAGTCACTCATATACTACATTAGTTGGCAATAAGGAATTGTACAATACATTCATTTCTAATTGCCCTTTTTTTCCTCATAATAGTGAGAATTCACTTGTGAAAAAAATAAGCATTTATGTTTCCATCCTTATTTTCATCGTATTTTTAGTTCTTAACATCTTTTGTCAATCTCAACATGTGGCTAAGGAAACCAAATTTGAGTCAAAAGAGACAAAAAATGGGAATTTGTTCTCCATATGGAACTATGATGGACATATTGCATATGAAGACATTGTTGAAGCAACTGAGGATTTTGACATAAAGTATTGTATTGGGACGGGTGGTTATGGTAGTGTTTATAAGGCAAAGTTACCTAGTGGTAAAATGGTTGCATTGAAGAAACTTCATCAATTGGAGTCTGAAAATCAAATATTTGATATGAGTTTCAAGAATGAGATAAAGGTGTTAACAGAGGTTCGCCATCGAAGTATCATAAAACTTCATGGGTATTGTTTGCATAAACGATGCATGTTTTTGGTGTATGAGTACATGGAAAGAGGAAGTTTATTTTGTGTCCTAAATGACAATGATGAAGCTATAAAGTTGGATTGGACGAAGAGGGTGAACATCATTAAAGGCATTGCTCATGCCTTATCTTATCTACATCATGAATGCATTCCAACAATAGTTCATCGAGATATAACAAGTAATAATATTTTATTGAACTCTAAACTAGAGGGTTTTGTCTCTGACTTTGGCACAGCTAAACTTCTTGATCCTGATTCCTCTAATCAAACATTGGTTGTAGGCACTTATGGTTACATTGCCCCAGGTAAACTAATTCTTCTTTTTGGTATGATATTTATATTTATTAATTTTTGTTTTTAGTCTTGGGTATCTATATGAAGAACTAAGGGATGTAATCTCCATTATGACTAAGTGGTGATAAGAAGCATATAACCTGAAATAAAATTAATCTAAAAAATAAAAGGGCTACTGAAAAGAAATGAAATGGAAAATCAAAAAAGGAAACATTCTAGAGTGTTCAACTTTTGCATTATTTTGCAGAAACCAATAAAAAGCTTAAGTTCCATTGCTAAATTTTCTCTATTTGTTTTGGATTTATGTATTTTTATACTTGTAAAATTGCAACCTACACATAGAATCAAAATGAATTTTTTTCCCTTCGGTTTATGAGAAAGATAGGTGAGAGGTTAAGTGGGACAACAATGTGATTCTATGAAGAAAAAAGAAATTCAAATTTATAACACCTAATTGTAGAAAGAGCAGCTCGTTTTGACATTAGTCCTTGACTCGATCCAAAGGATTTTAGAGCCTAGGTGAGGGCAATGTTACTAGTGCCAATAAGCCTTTTATTAGGTTAGCCATTGATAGAATTTAATGGCAAAAGATGAAGATTATAGTTGCTAGAATGGATATTAAGGCAAGTATGATGGTTGTGGAAGATAAAATGTAAAAATAAATGGTCATTATGGGGATAGTAATGGTAGTGGAAAGAATTTATATAAATGCAATGAGTTGTTAGACTAGACTAAACACTTAATTGGAAAAGAAAAAAAAAAGGCATAAATTTCTTTAATTTTGTGTGAATTTCTGAAAATTTTGAAAATTAAAATATACTTTATCATTGCTCTTTTAAAAATTGGATAACAAACTTTATTTTGACGAAAGAAGCAATAATTATTAAAGCAATCATGTATTATGTATTATACTCATAATCACAATTAAGTTTGTGCACTTTTTTGGTATGTATCATAGTAGTATACTTTTATTGATATGTGATAAATGTTAGTTTTATATGATTAGAATTGGAGAAAGAGGTTTAGTTATAGAAAAAATAAATAAATAAATAAATCTAACGTGATGAAAAACTTTTGTTCCTTCTTCCATAATGTTTGTGCTAGTAGGTGCTTCCTTACCATATATTATTTTAATTGGTTTATGTGTGGTAGTAGACAATCACTTCAATATGGAGTACTGTGCAATAACAAACTTTGATTACACTTCTTTGTGTTAAAAAAAATATCAAAAATGAACAAAAAAGTTTGTATTTTTAATAATTTTATTCAAATTCTTATTTATGCAGAGTTCGCCTATACTATGAAAGTTACTAAAAAGTGTGATATCTATAGCTTTGGAGTTGTGGCATTGGAAATATTGATAGGAAGACATCCATCAGAACTCTTGACTTTATTATCATCATCTTCATCTCTAGACATTGGCTTACTTCAGATATTAGACCAACGTCTACCAGCTCCAAATCATATTGTTGCACCAAGTATTTTTCTTGTTGCTAGCATAGCATTAGCATGCCTACATGTTAAGCCAAAGTTTCGACCTTCAATGAGATGTGTGTCCCATAAATTTTTATGTCATGACAAACCAATGGCCAAGTCATTGCATGGAGTTTCACTAGAGCAACTAAGAAATCATAAAGTGTGTATTGTGGGATCAGGGTGTGAAACTCAAGTGTAATTGTTTATGATTGTTTGTTGCTAGTTTTGATCTCATGTAATTGCAATAACAAGTTTTGTAAAGCAATTTTTCTATCATTATTATAATACCATGGATTGTGTAATTTCATTAGCTCTATTCAATTACTTATTATGTTCTTCTTTAAATTCGTTCTTTGATGGTTCACTTAATGTCACAATATATATTAGCCAAACCCTTATATTTCTTGAGTTCATTAGAAAAATGGAGCCGCATCAACATAAGGTTTGACTGTTGGTGTGATGTGGAGCAGAAGGGGCATAGGGGGTATAGAGGGACCATTCTCTACCCTTGAGCTTCTCCTGTTCCAAATAACAAGCCTACAATTAAAAAAGATCATGTTCTACTACAAACACGTGAGTGTACAACCTCAAGATTGACTACCACTTCTATAAAGAGTCAAATTTCCTAGGAAAAAAAAAATCAATCATAGTAAAAGTTTTGTTTGTTTCTTATTTAGTAATGGTAGACTTGGCTTCTCTTAAAAGGTCAAATATCTATTGTTCTAGGGTGGTTCTGTTAAAGGAGACTATTTTTTGCTATAATTGGCTTCACCACATAAGTTCCTAGATTGTGGATCATGAAAAGATGCAACCTAGCAAATCACAAGCTTAATTTAAAATAACAAACCAATCAAACTATCACTAGTTATAGCATGCTACTCTCATTTTGATAAAAAAAAAAAAAACGAATGAATCATGAGATTTACAAGTAGTATGTAAGCAGAGTAAAATATTTATTGCTATTCAACTTTATGTGATCAAATTGCGTTGCAGTAAACTAGTTGAAAACATTATATCTTTTACATTACTTAAAATTTTATTATTGTATTAGTTTTATAAGAAAATAACTAGCCTTTCGTCATGGACTAAATCTCAATGATTTCCTTACATTTGGGCAACAAAGACTATTGGTTATCCCATATCTTAGCATAATATCTTAGCATAATATCATTCTTATATATTTATGTACCTCATCTATTATTGAGCAATTTTGAAATAGGAAAATGGGTCCTTTTTTAACATATTGTCAAAATTTATGATGTATAACACCTCATCACAAATTGAGTCCTTGTGGTTTTACTTCATCATTGTTTCATTCATAGAATAAATCCTCATGATTTCCTCATCGTTGTGACAAAAGGGTGCATAAGAAATAGTGGTTATCACATCTTGCCAATATCTTGACTTGATACCTCATTATAAGTTTTAAATATTGCTTCTCTTAATGAATGGGTTTTAAGAGTAGAGATTATATTATTTTTAATATGATATTAAAGGTCAAGTTTAAGTGCATCACTTTATCACAAACTAGATCACCATGATTTTACTTCATCATACTATGGGTTATAAACTGAATCTTGATGATTTTCTTGCTCTCTAAGGCAATGGAGGTGTATTAAAATAGTCGTTGTGCCACATCATCAATATCTTGACTAGCATTCACCTAATATGTCATTGTTCTCTCTAAATTATTGATTTTCGGGGAGGAAGTCACTTTGTAGCTTTTGCATATGAGATTAGAGTTAAGAAAATGTTAGTAAACTTGATTAGGTACGGTTATGGTCCTAGTTGCTGGACTATTGAATTAGGTCCGATAACTCATTTTTTGGTAACATTCATTCTCTTTGTAAATTAAAAGGAACATTCCTTGGTTTCTTTTGTCATTCAACTTGGGAGTTTTTGGGCCTTTTGACAAAGTTATTCATGGTGTCTGTCAAGAATCTTAGACATCCTCAATTTGCTTCTTATGTTTTTTTTTCTTTCTTTTATTTTTATTTTATTTTTTATTCTTTTTTTGGCTCAACAAGTTAGATATGCGGTTGAAGTAGCGAGGAGAAAGTGAAAAGAGATTGAGAACTCGGAAATGAAGATTATTGAATCGGTGGTTCTACAATAACCAAATACAACAACCGAAATGATAATCAAATGTTACATAGTTTTATATACATTTGTTGTCAACATTTACACCTAATGTGTTGTGTTTTCCTTCTGTTAGTATCATCACCTATTGAGGCAGATGGTTGAAAACACCAGGCTGACATAGAAACTACTACGAACATCAATTCCAAACTAGTTTTGTATATAGTGAAAAACAAAACATCAAGATTGCAGTATTTTTCAACAGTTCCTCTTAAAGACAAGACCCACGACCCACGGCGTAATTTCAAACTAGATAAGATTGCAGTATTACGATAAATGTTAAACGGCGTAAGTGATAGGAGAGATATAAATAAAGAGAGACGAATAAAAGATAAAACTCACAAAGAGCAATCAAAATAGAAAACACAGACCACGAGGAATGATAAAGAGAGACCCACGGCGGTCAAAGACAATATTGGGATGATTCGTTTTCTAATTGGGAATATAAATGCCTGATTGTCAGACTTTGGTCATAAAGACTCATATAGAAAAATAATATTTTAAGTTTAAAATCTCATTATGGAGGACTTGATGAAGGTTTACTTTAAAATTGAAAGTTTAACAGCCATTTTTAGCCTTTCAGACTTGAAAACCTGTTTTTTGAATTTCAAAGCACATTTCTGAAATACAGAGGAAAAAGATAATGGGGATTTTGGATGAGCCTTATTTTTTTAAGGTTAAATAACGAGTCTAAAACAGGCTATCGAGTTGCTGTTTTATTGAAGCTGAAAAAAAGGGGGAACAGTTGATAGGCAATCTAATTTAGCATCATTTCACGTCACGAAATTTCTTCGTTGTTATCAATTCATATTCAACAATATTCTATAATTTTCAACATTCCTAAAGCAATTGGCTAATATGAATGATGAATATACCAATTGAAAAGCATGATATTTAAGTGGCTTGTTGTGGCAATAAAGAAGAGTTGTATATGTTTGAATTTATGATGGTTGATTTTCAATTTTTATTACTTTTCCTCAAACTGGTGTTTACATGCGACAAAAAATACAAAAAAAAAAGAAAAGAAGAAATTTAGTGTTTTAATAGAACTCAAAAAGCAAAGGGATGCAGATTGCAGGATTCAAAAGGAATGAATCAAATTAGAGGGCTTAAAAGACAGAATTTAAATACTAACTCAAGAATTAAAAAAGTTTCTTTCATTTAAACTTTAGAGATTAAATTTCGTTTTATGGCCTAATCTGTGATGAATAAATTATTCCTTGAAGGATAAAAAACAAGGCGCTCCCCTTGTTTCAGATTCATGAAACCAACCTCCAAGGCCCTCAGCTTTAAACGCTTACTCCTGTTTCTACTTCTTCACGTCTCCTTTTTTGGAATTTCATTTACGTCTTCACTCCCATACAAACCACCTCTGCAAAGCCTCACTAAACCCCGTAAAAGCGCGCTGAGCACTCTACAAAGCGAGGATCCGTCTTGCAGTTCCAACGATTACGATGGCATCATCTATTGCTCTCCGACGGCTCACCGTTCCAACCCTCTTCGCCAGGCTCCACAAACCGGCTCGCTGCGCTTCCATCGCTCCCTCTCTTTCTTGCTCCTTCAATACTGACACCCAGGTCTGTCGCTTCGATGAGGACGACTCGGACGTCGACGTCGACCGCCGCTACCGCCGCTCCTTCTCTTGCCGCCGCCTCCGCCCCGGTTTCTACTCTGGTAGTTGTTTTCTTAGTTCTCTATAATGGTGTTGTCCTGTCAGAGTTTTTGTTTTCTGTAGAGAACCGGGGAGTCGAAGCACGGCGTAATAAAGTGCTTCTGTGGAAAGCGTACTATGGAAATCAATATGTCAATTGTTTCTCTGTTGTGCGTTTGTTGTTGCTCTGTCTGTGATATAGAAGTGATCAGTTATAGTTGAGGAAAGCCGGAACGGAGATAGCCATAACAGAGAACACAAGATGAAGAAGAAGAAAAAGTAAAGGAAAAATGTTCTCAATATTATTTCACACCGTAACCAATACAATATAAGGGTGTATATCTATACAAGGTGTCGGTACCCCTATGTGTACGTAGGGGTACTCAAGTGGTTGATGTGACCACTGTAGAGGCAGGTGTCAACATCCCCCCGCAAGCTGACTGGTCCGAGAGGATAGTCAGCTTGGATCGTAAAGTGCGAAAACGAGCGGTGGCGAGGCCTTTGGTGAAGATGTCTGCGGGCTGATCGGCAGAAGAGATAAACTGAATGTGGAGCTGGCCGCAGAGAAAGCGTCTAATCAATCTCTATGTGTTTCGTGCGGGCGTGGAAGACGGGATTAGCCGCCAAATAAAGAGCTGAGAGATTGTCACACCAAAGGGTCGGGGGATGGGGAGGAAGAGCACGAAGATCCCGAAGTAGATACTCGAGCCAAATGAGTTCAGCAGCAGTGTCGGGAAGGCTCTTATATTCGGCCTCCGTGCTGGAACGAGCAACAGTCCGCTGTTTGCGAGAGCTCCAAGAGATGAGGTTCTGGCCAAGGAAGACACAAAAGCCGCCGACGGAGCGACGATCGTCACGATCACCAGCCCAACTGGCATCGGAGAAGGCATGGAGAGCAGTGGAGGAGGGGCGGGTGATGCGAAGGCCATGCCGAGGAGTGTCTGCAAGATAGCAAAGAATCCGTTTCACAGCCTGCCAGTGAAGAGTAGTAGGAGCATGAAGGAACTGGCACGCGGTGTTGACTGCGTAGGCAATGTCCGGATGAGTCAGAGTGAGGTATTGAAGAGCGCCAATAGTGCTCTTATAGAGCAAGGGGTCTGGAAGAAGGTCGCCAGACCACTGAGAGAGAGACTCTGCGGTGCACGGGGTGGAGACACCGCAGGCATCCATCATGCGAACGCGAGTGAGAATCTCATGGGTGAACTTCGCCTGATAGAGAAGGAGACCATGAGAGGTCTGCAGAGCCTCAATGCCAAGGAAGTAATGGAGAGTGCCCAAGTCCTTAATCGCAAACTCCCGATGGAGGGCTGCAAGAAGAGCAGAAAAAGGAGCTTGGGAAGAGCCTGTGAGAAGGATATCATCAACATAAACAAGTAAGACCATACTATAATGAGCAGCATGAAGAAGAAAGAGTGAGGTGTCGGCTGCGGAGACATAGAAACCAAGGGAGGTGAGGAAGGTGCTAAGCCGCTGGTACCATGCACGGGGAGCCTGTTTAAGACCATATAAGGAGCGGCGAAGGCGGCACACATGGTGAGGCCAAGTAGTATCAATGAAGCCAGGAGGCTGAACCATGTAAACCTCCTCAAGAAGAGTGCCATGAAGAAAAGCATTGGAGACATCGAGTTGACGAAGACTCCAACCTCGGGAATAAGCCATGGCAATAACAGTGCGAATGGTGACCGGTTTGGCCACGGGACTGAATGTCTCTGTATAGTCAATACCAGGTTGCTGATGAAAGCCCTTGGCCACCAGGCGGGCTTTATAGCATTCTAAGGAACCATCAGATCGAAGCTTAACTTTATAAACCCATTTGCAACCAATAGGGCGAGCATAAGAGGGAAGGGGAACAAGATCCTAAGTATGATTCTGAAGGAGGGCAGTGTACTCAGCAGCCATCGCAGAGCGCCATTGAGGATCACGGGAGGCTTGGGAAAAAGTAGTGGATTCAGAAAAGGGGTGAGAGGTAGCAGTGAGGGCAAAAGTCTGCTGGCGAGTGAGGAGGCGATGAGTAATAGTGCCATCTTTCAGGCGGGTCACCATCGGATGGCAGGGAGTGAGAGGGGTGGTGGAGGGAGAGATGGGAGAGGGAGAGGTGGTGGGTGGAGGGGAAGGAGAGGGAGAAGAGGAAGGAGGAAGGGTAGGAGAGGGAGAGGAGGAGGGAGAGGGGGGAGGGGAAAAAGGGATGGAAGGGGATGGAGCCACAGGAGAAGGATGAGGGGACAAAGTGGGAGGGAGAGGTAAGGGAGTAGGAAGGGAGGGAGAGGGAGCATGAGGGGTAGGAGAGTGGAGGTGGGCAAAGGGAAAAGAAGTCTCATCAAATAGGGCATCAGCAGCTATATAGAAGCGACGAGTGGCAGGACAATAACAGCGATAGCCGCAATAGCCGGGTGGATAACCGAGAAAAATACAAGCACGGGAGCGAGGAGCGAGCTTATGCCGAGCATAAGCACGAAGATGAGGAAAAATAGCACAACCAAAGACACGAAGATGAGAGAGATCAGGAGGAGAGTGAAAAAGAGTCTGCCAAGGAGAAAGGTGATCAAGGATGGAGGTAGGAAGACGGTTAATGAGAGCAACGGCGGTCTCAAAGGCAAACTCCCAAAAAGAAGAAGGAACAGAGGCGTGAGTAAGAAGAGCAAGTCCAGTCTCAACAATGTGACGGTGTTTCCGCTCAGCAGTCCCATTCTGAAAAGGAGAATAAGGACAGGAGACACGCTGATGGATACCGTGAAGAGTGAGAAAGGCACGAAGCTCAGTGGAGAGGAACTCAGGGGCGCCATCACACTGAATAGCACGAAGGGGACACTGAAGCTGAGTAGTGACAAAAGAATGAAAGGCGGTGAAGATAGAAAGAAACTGAGTGCGAGAAGTAAAAGGATAAAGCCAAGTGAAACGAGAGTAATCATCAACAAAGCAAACATAATATTTATAACCATGGTGGGAAGTTACAGGGGTGGGACCCCATACATCAAAATGCACCAGTTCAAGGGGAGAAGAGGCCCGTGACTGGGTGGGGGGGTGGGGATGACGGTGGCTCTTACTAAGAGCACATGCAGTACATAAGGGGAGAGGAGAACGAGAAAAAGTGGTATTAGTGGAAGACAAAAGACGAAGAACTACATCAGAAGAGGCGTGACCAAGGCGATGGTGCCACAAAAGGAGGGAGCTGGAAGGGGAAGCGGATAGAGCTGAAGGAGACGCAGCAAGGGCTGGAGGCGAGAGGCGATAGAAACCGTGATCAAGAGTGCCTTGAAGTAGAATCTGACCAATGCGAAGAGAACGAGCAAGAAAATAAGTATCATAGAATAAAAAAAGACACTGATTATCACGAGCAAAGTGAGAGATGGACAATAAGTTTTTAGTAATACCAGGAACAACAAGAACGTCAGTGAGACAAAAAAAAGGGAAGTGAGGAGAACGAAAAGTACCAGTGTGAGTGATGGGTAGGGAGACACCATCGCCCACAGTGAGCTGCTGAGACCTGGTATAGGGGGTGACAGTGGTGAGGGCTGCGGGACTGTCAGTGACATGGTGGGTGGCACCTGAGTCAGTAAACCAGGAAGCAACATCAAGGGAAGAGGGAGGGGGAGTAAGGGGAAGAGGGTTTAGGGGAGGGGGGAAAATGAGAAGAATGGGCTTGAGGTGAAAGGCCAAGAGAATGGGCCAAAATGGGGTTGGGAGAAGGGCTAAGGGATGGGCCGTGGAGTGGGTCAAAAGAGGAGGATGGGCTTGGGCCTGAATAGGAGCCATAGGATAGGGGAGGGGAGGGGCTGTGAGCTGGGCCAAGAAACGGGCCCAGAATGGAACTAGGAGATGGGCCCAAAGGGGCGGTATAAGACTGGGGGGTGGGAGATGGGCCAGATTGAAAAGGGGCCAGACTGAGTGGATAAAAAGATGGGCTGGGCAGGTAAGTGGGCTGGGCAGTAAAGGAGGAGGGAGTTACGGGCTGGGCCAGTGGAGCTTGTAAGAGGTGGGCTTGGGGGGGAAAGGGGGCAGAGGTGGGCTGGGGGAGGTACCGTTCTCTGCAGGTGGTGGCATAGTGGCCCCGCCGCCTGCATATTTGACAGTACGGTGGCTGACGCTTGCCACGGTTGCCGGCCGCTGCCGGCGGCGGACCTGGGGAAAAAGAGGGGTTTGGGAGCAAAGGGGGTGAGGAGGCGGATGGGGTGGCGCGTGGAGGCCACGGCGGCAAGGAAGATGGTCGAGGGGAAGGGGCAGCGAGCGATCCAGCGTGGGCAGCGAAGGCTGCTGGGGGCGGTAGCGTCGTCGTGTCGCGAGTAGAGACGTCAACCATGGACTCGTGAGAAAGAAGGAGTCCATGGAGGTCTTCGCATGACAGAGGGGCGATTCTGGAGGAGACCGAGATCGCGATAGCCAGGGATTTGAACTCCGGCCCTAACCCACGAAAAACGTGGGTGTGATAGTCGCTATCATGAAGAGGTTCGCCGATCAGGGTGAGTTGATCGGCAATCTGGGTAGCTTGCTGAAGAAATTCTGCCACGGTGCGGTCACCGCGGCGCATGGACTGGAGTTCCATGCGAAGAGAAGCGGCGTGTGCGGTCGACTGAGCAGCGAAGGTTGTGCCCAGGTAGCGCCAAATCACCGCAGATGTCCAGAAAGTGGTCAATTGGGCCACCACGGGCGGCGTGGAAGTGGTCAGAAGCCACCCCATAGCAGTGAGATCCCAGACGCGCCACTGCGCATGAGCTGGATTGGGGATACGGGTCGGGCCGAGAGAGGTGGATGTGGTCGGAGCGGGCGTGTTGGGTGGGGTGAGGAGGTGGGTAGGGGGTTCAAGTTCGGAGCCATCCACGACGGGCAGAAGCTGCGCCGCATCGAGGAAGGGCTCGATCATAGTCCTCCAGATAAGGTAGTTGCTACCGTTGAGACGTTCCGACAGCGACGGTGAAGGGAGGACGGTGGGAGGAGCACTGGAAGAAGGGGTTGGATCTGGGCCAGGGTGCGATGAGGTAGACATCGGGCCAAAAGGAGAGAGAGAGGGCTGGGCTAGCAAAAAAAAAAAAGAAAAGTAGGGGGGCCCAGAAAGGAAAGGAAGGCCGGTGAGGAAGAAATAAGAGAAGAAAAAGGAACTGGCATGAGAGGATCAGGGAGTAGCTTGCGCCATTGTTGGCTCTGATACCAAGTTGAGGAAAGCCGGAACGGAGATAGCCATAACAGAGAACACAAGATGAAGAAGAAGAAAAAGTAAAGGAAAAATGTTCTCAATATTATTTCACACCGTAACCAATACAATATAAGGGTGTATATCTATACAAGGTGTCGGTACCCCTATGTGTACGTAGGGGTACTCAAGTGGTTGATGTGACCACTGTAGAGGCAGGTGTCAACAGTTATGAGTATCTAGCCACTATTATAGCCGATTTAAGCTCAAGCTCGTGTATAACGTTCAATTCTTTCTGGATCTTTTCCGAGAAAAGAGTTTCAGTATAATTGTTATATGTAAGAAGTCTTTCGAAAGAATCTTTTTTTCCCTGAGACCCTCTGGTTTTCAAATGGTTTTCTTTTGATACTGCTTTGTTGATTACTCAGTGTTTTTTTCTTAACTGATTGTCTAGTTTGGGTTTTCTAGATATGAGTTGCGGCTCACTCTGTTTTGAAACGAAGTTGCAGACGTGGTCGACCCATTCTCTTCGACAAGGAGCATAAGCCAGGTCCTTAACCTGATGGACCAGTTCATGGAGAATCCATTTGTCGCAGCACCACAAGGCCTGGGAGCTGGGTCCCGGAGAGGCTGGGATGTGAAGGAAGACGAAAACGGTTTGTACATTCGGATGGATATGCCTGGGCTGGGCAAAGAAAACGTGAAGGTCTCGGTAGAGCAGAACACTCTGAAAATAAGAGGTGAAGCCGAGAAGGAATCTGAGGAGGAGGAGGAGGAGGAGGAAGAGGAAGGTGGGAGAAGGTACTCTAGCAGGCTGGACTTGCCTCCGGATCTTTACAAGCTGGACTCAGTGAAGGCCGAGATGAAGAATGGGATTCTGAAAGTGGTGGTGCCGAAAGTGAAGGAGGAAGAGAGGAAAGATGCGATCCAAGTGAAGGTTGATTGAGAGTAACGGGAGAGTTGGTTTGAGAGCGTCGGGCTCTGTTTCTTGCTCTGTTTTCTTTTTTTTGTATGCACATCTTAGGATGCGTCCCTTCTTTTCTTCTTTTTAAACTTGGTGGATGTGAGTTCCTGGAAATGGGTACAACGTAAGTTTGGTGAATAAAGAGGAGCTTAACAATTTGTAGTTTTTGGTTTTAGGCTTAATTAGTTATGACTTCCTCCATAAATTCAAACTCAATCATCAAATGTGTGTGCTGGTGTGATCAACGAAAATTTTGAACCGATCCCACTGAATGGATACGTAGAGTCAATCAATTCTTCAAACTATCCTCAAACCCCTAATGATGAAAAAGTGCCGCTGGCATCGTGGAGGAATATCAAACCAATTTCTGTGACACCATGAAGGTAATAGGCGTTTTTAGGAATTCAGTGCAAAGATTTGCTTTTTGATCAATTCTACCAGCCATCACAATTTCGTGATTATGACTATACTTGCTTAGCTGGGTTTCGTAGCAGAAAAGAACAAGAATGTTGAAGTTATCGTAGCTAATAGAGATTGAATTAAAAATCCAGGCTTGTGTCGGAAAACTAGTGGAAAGCTCAAGGTATGCAATTTTCTAATGATTTTATCTGTTAGACATGACGGGGACTAAAGTCGTGCTGGGGCGTCTTCGTTAGCCTCCCTTGGGTTCATTTAATGGGATTTCTCAGGCCTTCATATGAAGTTTAAGTTATGGGGGTGAAAAAATTGAGCGTTAAAGGAAAACACTGTATAAGGCTTTGTCTAAGCAAGGAATGGGCTGGTATTAGGGTTGTTTATGAGGAAGAAGAATAGGGAGAACAAGGAAAACAACGTGACCTTTTTGTTGAGCCATGGGGACTTCCGCATCAAATTAATAGAAAGAGCTATAGTAAAGACGATCATAATGCTACCTATATGCATAGAAAAATGTGATTGAACTAATGCTGAAGAACCTATTGGCGGCAAGGCTTTTTCGGCTTAGTAAAGACCCTTTTTTGTTTGTCTTTTTAGTCAAGAAATAGGATGGGTGTTGGCAATTATATATCAATTACCATGCATTGAACAAAATCATCAGTATAAGTTTTCCATTACTATTATGGACAAATTATTAGATGAGTCGCATGAGATTAGATATTTTATTAAACTTGACTTAAGGTCTAATTATTACTAAGTTTGCATAGAAAGTACGAATGTGGAAAAGATTACTTTTCAAACTAACAATGATCATTTTGAGTTTTAAGTAATGCCTTCAAACTCCCAATCATGCTATTATAAATTTTGTTTTTAAGAACAACTCAAAAATTTTGTTTTAGTATTTTTTTGATAATATTCTTATTTATGGTGGGGAATGAGGACTTCATATTCCACATGTAACTATTGTTTTTCTATCCTAAAGCAACATCAATTTTTTATTAAGTCATCCAAATGTTCTTTTGAGATAAGTAAAGTTTAGTACTTGAAATATATTATTAAGGAAAATAGAATCTCTGCAAATCACTCAAAGATAAAAGATATGTCAGCTTGGCAATGATTGTTGGCATTAAAAGGATTGCAGGGATTTCTTAGTTTGACAAGTTATATTACTGGAAGTTTATATCCCACTATGGACTTTGTGCAATTCCTATTACAACATTCTTGAAAAGGAAACTTTTTTTTTTTTCGCTTTTTGGAATTTGGACACTGAGAAGGCCTTTTCTAAGCTTAAAATGACCATGATCAGAGCTTCTCTTTTGGCTTTCTTGACTTTGGAAAGGACTTCGTGGTAGTGATAGACAGTTTCTAGGTTTGGAGTGGGAGCCATCTTGCTTCAAGGGAAATGACTAGTGGCCTATTCGCAAGAACGCCCTAACAATCTGCATGCGAGAAATAATATTCTTACGATGGACCATAAGTTGTTGACTCCACTGCAACAGAAATGGGTTGCCAAGCTCATTGGTTTTTATTAGAAATATTATTAGTCCGTTATTTATTTTGGTGATGATAAAAAGAAAAAAGTATTTGAAAATATTTTTTTTTAATAGAAATATGTTCTAAAAAGAAAATCAACATAAGAAATTATTGATATAATATTTATATAAAACGTTGTATTAATGCTACATTTATTATTTGTTGGAGTAAATGTTGGGTTTGATTACATTGTTGCATTAGTTGAGGGCTGAAAACATGTTATTCTAGAGTACTGGATTTGGGCTAGTCATTTATCTTGCAAAAATATATTTGTTTGTTTTTGAGCTAAGTGTTGATTTGCAAGACCATAGTTATTTTGAGTGAAATACATGACCATACTTATTTTGGGTGACTTGGGATCCCTGCATGCACGAAAAACTAAACAACAAAATCAAAGAAATATAAAAAAAAATTACTGAAATAATATTACAAAAATATTTCTTTTAGCCAATACTTTTTCATTGCAAAAGTTTTTCATTCATTACTATTTTATATTTAAAAAAAAAAAGATTCTTACCATCACTTCTTACCTAAAAATGCATTCTATCTTAAAAAAATGAGACATTTACAACATCAAGCTTCACTATAAGACCATTTTATAACATATGAGATTACTGTAACAAAAGTTTTACAATTCTTAATATTCCTTCCAACTACGACATAATATGATAGAATATTAGAAAATTGTGATATTAATCACTTTGGTTTAGAAATATAGAAGGGCCGTAATATATTAATTGAATTGACGCGAGTAATACTCCCTTACCTCCTTTTTCACTGTATGATGCAGTGCATAGCTCAGAATCAATTCTTGGTGGAAGAAAAAAAAAAAAGAAAAAAGGATAAACATTCATTTTATGGCCTGGCAACGGGGCGTTGAGTAGATAATCCCTGGGGTTCTTCTTGTCTCATATTCTAGAAACTTCTCCAATGCCCTCAGCTCTGGAACGTTCTCCACAATTCTTGCCCCTTCTCCACGTCTCCTTTTTCTGGATTTCATTTCCTCCTTGACTCCTTTATAAACTAAACCCCCACTCCTCCATCTCTGCAAAGCTAAAACCCCCAAAAAGCGAGATTAGCACTCTCCAAAGCCAGCCCATCACATCACCGGTCATACGTCTTGCGGTTCCTACGATTACGATGGCATCGTCTGTTGCTCTCCGACGGGTCACCGTTCCAAGCTTCTTCGCCAGGTTCCTCAACCCGGCCCGCTCTGCCTCCATTGCTCCCTCTCTTTCTCGCTCCTTCAACACTGAGACCCAGGTCTCTCGCTTCGATGAGGACGACCGGGACGTCGATGTCGACCGCCGCTCTGGCCGCTCCATCTCTCGACGCCGCGGCCCTGGCTTCATCTCTGGTAGTTGTTTTCTTAGTTTTCTATAATCTTGTTTTCCTGTTTCCTAAGCTTTTGTTGTCTGTTAAGAATCGAGGAGTCGCAGCAAAGATAAGGAAGTGCTTCTATGGAAAGCGTACTATGAAAATCAATTTATCAGTTATTCTCTGTTCTATATTTGTTGCTGCCTTGTTTGTGATACAAAAGTGATGAGTTATGAGTATCTAGTCACTGCTATAGCCGATTTCAGCTTAAGCTCCTGTATGAAGTTCAAAGGTTCTTGGATCTTTTCCGTGAAAAGAGTTTCAGTCTAAATGTTATATGTAAGAAGTCTTTCGAAAGAATCTATTGATGCCTGAGATGCCTTAGTTTTCCCATGGTTTTTCTGTTGATTCTGGTTTGTCGACTACTTAGTCGTTTTTGTTACTGGTTGTCTAGTTTGTGTTCTCTGGATTTGAATTGCAACTCACCGTGTTTTGAACGAAGATGCAGATGTGTTCGATCCATTCTCTCCAACAAGAAGCCTAAGCCAGGTCCTTAACCTGATGGACCAGTTCATGGAGAATCCATTTGTTGCAGCATCGCAAGGCCTGGGAGCTGGGTCCCGCAGAGGCTGGGATGTGAAGGAGGACGAGAACGGTTTGTACATTCGGATGGATATGCCCGGGCTGGATAAGGAAAACGTGAAGGTCTCGGTAGAGCAGAACACTCTGATTATCAGAGGTGAAGGCGAGAAAGAATCAGAGGATGAGGAGGAGGAAGGTGGGAGAAGGTACTCTAGCAGGCTGGACCTGCCTCCGAATCTCTACAAGCTGGATTCAGTGAAGGCGGAGATGAAGAATGGGGTTCTGAAGGTGCTGGTGCCGAAAGTGAAGGAGGAAGAGCGGAAAGATGTGTTCCAAGTGAAGGTTGACTAAGAAATAGAGGACGGTTGCTCTGTTTCGTACTCTGTTTCTGGTGTTTCTTGTGTTTTGTATGCACAGCTAGCTTAGGGTGCGTTTTTCCATTTCCCTTCTTAAACCCGTTGGATGTGAATCCCTGGAAATGGGAACAATCTTAGTTTGGTGAATAAATAGGAGCTTCATAAATTTTGTGTAGTGCTTTTGGGATTTACGTTTAATTACTTACGACCAGCTCACTAAATTCAAACTCAAATCATCCAATGCGGTTTTCCAAACAGACTTGAGGCCCTGTCTTAATTCCTAAGAGAATTAATGAATCTAAACAACTTATTATTTAAGATCACAAACCTTATAGGATTTGTTTGTATTACTAATAAAATCAAAAGAGAATAGTTAAAAAGAATAAGTCGTTTTTGTGATTTATTTTTATTACACTAAAAATTTACAAATGTGAATTGATTTTGTAATTGAAAGGAAAAATCTTTTATTCTCATAGGAAGAAGTATAGACTCGATGAGAAAATTTTAAATTGTATTTTTTGTAAAAAAATAATTTTATGTAATTTTAAAAATAATATAAATTTATATTATAATTTAAAAGATAAGATTTAGTTTTGATTTTATGTGTTATTTAATAAATTTACTCATCACAGTCTTATTCAGCTAGTCACAATTTATACCAATTCATATATATTTCACTTATAGACTAACTTAATATACTCTACTTAAATGAATTTAATTAAAAATTAAGTTAACATCTATTATATAGTGTTTTCCATTCTACTTTAATAAAAAACTAAAATTTTTATAAATTCTTCGACAATTAATTACTATACTAATTTAGTAGTAAGTTAAATCGAAAATAAAAAATAATTTAAAAAATGAATTTATATTGTTTAAGTTGCTTTGTCAAAATAGGAAACAACTTCTTTTACTAAAGTAAACCATCATTTGTTTCTTTTAACTCGTGGAATTTATTTTGATTATAAAAATTGATTATTCTATCTTCAAATGTCGAATAAAATAATAGAAAAGAAACTAAAAGACGGAAAAGGGTACCGTTCGTCAATTATTGTAACAGAGTGAAGAGTCTCGTCCCAAGCACGCATAATACGCAAGAAGAAAGAGAGGGTCCAATCGAATCTAAATTGACGAGCGGTTGGTTAGTTGAAGAAGGAAGCCGGTGTGAGGAAGAAGACATGCTTCCGGAGTGCACAAGAGGACTGGGTTTTTACCTCCCGCGTCTTTAGAGTTCTTCACCAAATCACCAGAACGCCCTAACCAACCAACGGAGGCGAGAAACGATCAATCCTCCGCAAGTTCCTGTAGTCATTTCCATCCCTTTTATCAATTCTGTCTCATTTATCCATGGCTTTTCCCTTACCGGTCATCGCCTCCATTTTTCTCTGGGTTTTCATAACCATCCCGCTATCACAGGCAATACCCTTCGTAGTACTTCATGGTAATATTTTGATTCGTTAAATCTGTTTTTGATTCGTGTTATTATGGGATTTTTTTTTCTTTTCCCGCTGGGTGTTTGGATTTTACTTTTGACTTGATATATTTTGAAGTTTGACGTTCAAGCTTTTAATAATTGATGTCCTTGTTGCTAGAATTTGTATGATGAAAGCTTCTGTAATTTGTAAGGAAAAAGTATGGCCTTTCACTGGATTTTGAGTTGCCATGATGCTAAAAAGACTACGATGTTGAATTTTTAATGGAATAAACAAGGATTTGATCATAGTTGTTCATATGGAAACCGCATTTTAAAATCGTTAAGTGAATTATACGGGTGTATACGCTTGTCTTCCATGACTATTGAAATGAGAAATGAAATGGATCTTCATTCTGTTTGATCATTTGGAAGCAACTTTTCACTAGATTTTGTTGCAATAGGATTCATCTCGATAGGACTAAATTTTTCAATTAATCTAATCGGTGGCATAATATTTAACTGAAAACATCAAGTATGCCTATATTTGAGTGAACATGGTCCCGTTAGGGGTTAGGAGGAAGATATTGGAGCATAGGCATCCAAACTCCCTTCCACAGATTGTGAATTTCCTCTTTCAATTTAAAATTGGTGAGAACCCAACAAGCCCTTTGGGTGGCCCTGAAAACCCTAATATGGGGGATTGGTACCATTCGAAACTCATTATTTTGCGATTGCTGACAAAAATGTGAACAAAATGGCAAACAGAGCGAGAGTATGGGAATCAATTGCAGAATGGTAATCATGAATGGGGAAATGACATCGCCTGCTTGCTTCCACACACAATAAGAACTTATTTACAAGCTTGATTTTAAGTAAAGCTTGCAAACTTGCTTGTGAGCGAGGTTCCCGTAACTTCTTTTCATACAATTTATGCAAATCAATTTTTAGTTGTATAAAGTAAGATTTGCTTTCTGAAGAAGACTAAGCAGAAGGAATATAAGCTAAGGGAATGATGATGCATGTTAGTTATGCTAATTGCCAATCTGTTGCGGTAGGAGACAAGTTGAGGTTGGCATCAGTACCGACTCCTTTAATTAAAACCTTTCAGTGTAGAACAAATTTCTGCAGTTACCGCTAGCTGCGTCTAAAATGTTTTTATTCTGTAATTTGATTTACAAATCAATAGG
Organism: Casuarina equisetifolia; assembly: GCA_028551475.1. Lineage (NCBI taxonomy): Eukaryota > Viridiplantae > Streptophyta > Magnoliopsida > Fagales > Casuarinaceae > Casuarina > Casuarina equisetifolia. The sequence continues at coordinate 7,975,287 of CM052356.1, read as the reverse complement.
AAAAACCAATTCTTATGGTTAGATTGCAAGTTATACCACCTGTGCTTTTGTTGGAATCTTCTAATGGTGCGTAACTTTAGACTGGGATGTACCTAAAATGATGGGATGCTAGCTTAATTCTCACCGAACTAAATTGTAAATTGTGTTTTAATTTAGTCTTTTGAATGCGCTTCACTATTTGTATTTAAATGTGTCCCCCTAATTTCTTCTAAACTTTTTGACAGTAACACAATGTGTGTGTCAATAGATGATAATGGCTTCTGTCATGTCTTCGTCTTATGAATTTCAAGAGATGATAACGGTTGTCATTATGTCTTCAACTAACTACCTTGTTCATTAATCTTCTGTGAAGCTTAATGGACCGAATAATAATTTGGCAGTTAAAAGTCTTCATTATCATGTACTATTAGAAGTTTGACATTTTGAAAATCAAGATCCTGCTTTTTTGTGAATCCATTATGTTACAGCCTTGAATTTTGATATTCTTTGCATAGATTCCGTTAACTCTTTGATATTTCTCAGCTTTTTCATTTATTCTCCTCCTGATTGTTAGGATCTCATGCCTTGCACACTAATGTTAATGGATTAGAGGATCGTTTAAATTGGTCCTTTGTTATTGTTGTTAACGTTTATGTGGTTGATCTTCATGGAGTCATTATTCTATTGTACTGTTTCATGGCAGGCATTGGTGATCAGTGCTCTAATCAAGGAGTTAAACATTTCACTGAGCTATTGGGCAACTTTTCGGGCACTGAAGGATATTGCATGTATGCTTGTCTAAAAGAGGATCCCCTAAAAAAATTATATCCTGATCATTGATCAAATTGTACTTGAGAAAAGAATTTGTTTTGAAAGATGATAATCACTTCTTTTACACCTTGTGGTGCAGCTGCATGGTTTGATAAAAAATTAAAATAAGTCAATTTTTATGTAAGAAGCAGATAAAACATGACTAGATGCTTTTATATCTTATGTTATTAGTCTATGTGTTCCAGGATTTCTCAGTATTTTCTGGAACAACTCTGAGCTTATCTCATTGTCTTCATCGTAACTTTTGCCCTTGTACATTTGTATCATGACCTTCCTCAATGTGAGATTTATCCTCCATATGCTCATTTCTGTCCTCGCTGCAGAGAAGTTGGATCTGGAACTTGGGATTCCTGGTTTATGCCTCTTGAGGAACAGGCAAGTGCTAAATAAAGCTAGACCTTTCTAATTAAAGTACTATACATTTTTGGATTCTCATTTAAATGAGTTCACATGTTTGCAGGCTGGAATTGTTTGCAAGAAGGTGGTATAGCTATCTTGGATACTGGCTGTTTTACTTTTGTGGATTTTATTTTATTTTTTCCCATTATTGAATTCAATATTATATTACAGGTGAAGGAAATGAAAGAGCTGAGAGAGGGTTACAACATAGTTGGTCTCTCCCAGGTGATTTATGAGGACCTGATTTTTCATGTTTCTTGTGTCTTTGTAATGCAAGATGCTCCATATGATGACTGTTTGATAACTGGTTAACTGTGCCTTCATTGTATATCTTGAACAAGTTGACATCACTTTTTACATTATCCAACATACATAATTCAATCAATCGGTAGGCACTCAGTAGACTTGATGGGCCTTTTCTTTGATCAGTTGCACATATGAAATTATTCGCTCTTTTTTAGTTGATGAGGCAAAATAAGTTTGCTTCTTTTGCGTCAGTCTATGTGTGTGTTTGTGTAATAACCGAGAAGCAACCCAAGAAGGTGGTTGAATCGGATTCATGGTTGGCTAGGTGGTTCAATACTTTTCCTCCATCAATTATGAACTAAATGATATTCAGTGAGTGAAGAAGATGAATTAAATGTCAATAGGATACAAAACATCTAGTTCATGGTGCAGAATGAAGTGGTGAATATATGCACACTCAAATCACAACATGGAGTTCGGGATTCTGAAAATAGTGGACACAATTTTACAGTGGTTCAACTTCAAGACAATCTTGAGCCTACATTACACTTCTTTAGCACAAAATGGCCAAAAAGAGTCCCATTTATTATCAAACACGAATATTAATCAAACATGAGTACAAAACCACTTTCTCAGCACTGGGAAAATACAGAACAAAAACTACAGATTTAGGCACACTTGAGTCTCCTATAGCATCAGGGTCATATATTCTAAATGTCTACCTTAGTTTAGGCGTTTCATTAAGTAATGTTAAACTGATTCAACGAAAGTTGCTTAGATTTACAACTGAATGAATGAGAACAATGTGAAGCACTGCAATCTAGCAGTCGGAAACAAGGAAAATACAAGATTAAGCTAAAAAGAGGAACAGATTCTTTTCACTGAAGGTAGCTTGTTTTCCCTTGTAAGATCTGTGACTTCTGCTTCTCCTTTCAGCCTTTAAGTTGAAAATTCTTGACCAAGAGCTGCAGAACATGCAGCAATCAGACAGCATCTGGGTTTTCCCAGCAATGGTGAAACCCTAGCCTGTGTGAAAATGCAAAGCCTAATTTTTTACCTTTTCTAGGTGCCCTTGTGCGAAGTGATGCAGTTTAGATACCCTTGTGCTGGCTGTGTTTTGTGTTATGAAGCTTGCGTTTTGTTTAACGACGAGACTCTTGAACAAGTGATGTCTTTCTCATATGAAACATGGCACAGCCTGCTTTTGTGAGTTTGTGAAACACCTGTGTTTTGCGAAACATGCAAGTTCTGTATTTTGCGAACACACAAGTTCTGTGTTTTGTGAAACACAGTCGGTGACACTGCAAACTTTGTACATGAGAGCTTGTAGCTCATTAATTCTGTACATAAGTTACTCGGCATAGTAAATGTTAGTGAAGCGCTGCGTATGAGGTCTAATGTTTGCAATATCAATTGATGATAAAATTCAATGGAAACTTTCCTACTTCATGGTATTTATATTTCTAATTCTCTCATCGAACTCCAGCTCCCCCTTTTTCTACTCATTAATTGCATTCACCATCAAAACATCATATAGATTAAAGTGACTCAACAGTTTGTGGCTGTCTTTGCTCAACATTTTGCTGCCTACTCTTGCTAGTTTATTCAGGGAAAAACTTGGCAAAATCCTTTTTGGTACCTTTTCTTTGCCTCCTTGAAAATCATGCCTTTCTACCAAAAATTTCGTTATCTTTTCTTTTTTGGTGCTTAGCTTCCTCCTGAATTTACTACTTCCTGCCTCACTTGTATCACTTCTTATGGCTGCCCTATTTTGCCTTGGTTTTCTTGATGCATGTAATTACATATGTTGTTTAGACCACTATCTTATATTTGACATGATTTTTTTAATGAACTTTCATAGCTAATTATGTTCAAGATTTAGGAGAATGGTTATGCTTTTTGTTGAGGATGTTTGCTGCTGTTAAGCTCTTCTTGATGTATCCCTAGTTGATCTTTCTTACATAAAAACAACGTCATGTGCTTTTCGACTTTAGGTGGGATGATTGCCTATCAGGCGAGCTATATGTAGGAATGGGTTTAACTTTCCTCTACTCCTCTAAGGGAAGAAAAATGTTGGCTTAGTATGGATTGATTCAATTTGTCATGCTGGCAAACTGCCTATTATTAAGTTAGTCATATATATTGATTTTCCTTCTCATGCGGCTTCTTTATACTGATTCTCGTTCTTAATGCTTGGTTGATTTAACAGGGTAATCTAATAGGTCGTGGCGTTTTAGAGTTTTGCGAGGGAGGACCTCCAGTGAGAACCAGTCTTTAAACTTTGCTATTTGAGCGTGGTCTAATCTGTTGTTCGACATCACATGATTCTTGTTTTTTTATGGAAGCTTTTATATTCTAAATGCAATTGTATACAATTATATCATGTAAGATATTTTTTATGGCATGCCAATGGTGATTGTAAGTCCATCTGTTGTCTACTAACCGTATGTTAGGTTCCCTTTGCCTCTCGGAAGTGAGAAAGGGAGCAGCAAGCTGAAAAAGCTCTTTTCCCTTTTCACGAGTTTAAGCTAAGCTCCATAGCTCCAACCCATAAGAGGGGCAAGCCAAAACCAGCAGAAGGAAGGGCTTCATAGCCTTACTTGATTATTAGAGAAAGGGTAGCTTATTATTATTATATATTTTATAAGTTCATTGACCATTGCACTTACCTATAGAGGCTTAGGAAAACTTTAGAAAAAAATGATTCTTTTTCTACTCTCCTTTTACTCCTGTAATAATACTTAATTTTTTTGTCCTTTCTGTGGATGGGAAATGGGAAGGATGTTATACTACTTATTCTGTCTGCATTCTAAACCAACAAACAAATAGTAGGAGCTCATGAGTATCAGTCATCTGTCCAACCTGAAATGTTAATGACGTATGTTGGAGATAGATGAGTCAGATCTCTGTGTCTATTTGTGGACCGATTTATTTTCTTAGCTCTTTATAAACATTGAAGTGCTTGAATAATTATCTTGTCCACTCCATTTTTCTGTTATTGCCATCCAGCATTCTAGTTGACCATCCTTGGGTGATTGAGGGCCTTTTTCTTCTCTAGATTTTCAGTTTAGATTTGAAGTGTTTTTTTTTTTTCGTTAAAAAAAAAAAAAAAAAGCTGCATATGGGAAAATAGATTTCTTTTGCTAGTGTAATTTACGGTGTCTTGTCCTTACTTGTTCTCATTATATGCTGCCCATGTTTCACAAATCTATCTACGGATCCTTGTTTTTCCAGTTTAGTGTTTATCCTACGCATAATACCTTTTCTAGTCTTCTTTGCACAAATGCAAAATGTCATTTACATATCCTTCCCTTTTAATCTATTACTATTTTTGTCTGGACATGTCTGGGTGTCATGGTGTGAAATTTTTCTCTGAGAATTTGTGAAACAGGTTAAGAATTTTGTCTCCCTAGGAGGGCCTCATGCTGGTACGGCTTCTGTTCCTCTGTGTGGTGTAAGTATCATCATGATTTCCATCATTGCCATCTCATATATTATTTTTGTTTTGTCTTCTCCTTATGTTATTATTGCTTTTATAATCTCTAAGTCAGTTCATTGTTGGACTTAATCTATCTATGGATCGCTTTCACTTCTCTCTTTGTGCAGTCGTAGAAGTCCAACTGGATTAGCACTTTTCCCTGTGTTTATTTTGTTTCTCTAGGTATCAAATGCTGCCTTCCATCATTTCAATGAACGAAACAACCATAGTTATATGAGAAAATAATGCTCAAGTCTCCAGTTTGAGTAGAGTTTCTTCTGCACAAAGATCCATTGGTGTTAGGGTTAACACTAGTCTGCACATTTTCAGCGAAGGAATTTTGGAGTACTTGTGAATTTCCTCTCTGTGGGGAATAGCGAGTCTTTGCATCATATGTATTTAAACTGTTAGATATTATGAAGCTTTAATTTAATTTTTATTGTGTCTTCATGATAGTGATATTATTCCCTGGGAGTAATTGACCATCATGCTAATTTATGTTGTAAGCAACAGATATATTCTCATTTAAAGCTCTTATAAACTTAGATTTGTCTAATGTTCTTTTTTGGGTTTTTGCGTTTACAGTCTGGTGTTTTCTGCATGATTGTGGACAAACTGATGAAGTCGGAGATCTATACCAAGTATATCCAAGTATAAAACTGTCTGTGAACTCTTCCGCTTTTGGTTGCATAGTATTATTAGTAATATTATTGTTGTTGTTGCTGTTATTCTTGTTATTATTTGAAATTTTTAGTGTTTAAACTCCTTATGGGAATTAGGTCTTGCTTCTGTCACCGTTCCCTGTAAAATTCTCTTTAGGATATCTCTCACAGTGCCTGACCCTATGATTCTTGATATTGCAGGATCACTTAGCTCCCAGTGGTTATATTAAATTACCGAATGTGAGTATTGTAACCTGATTGAGCATTATGATGCTGCAGAGTGAGGCTTTTGTTGATCATTTATACTCTGCAATTCATTCTAAAACTCCATACTGTGAAATAGTGCTTTTGGCTCAATATTCTTTTTGAAAATTCTGTCCGTCAAAAGATCAAACCATGCTTAATCATGAGAAAAGAAATAGGTCGTTTTCTCTTTACATTTCTTACATGATAATTGCTTCATTTATGTGATCCGATAATTGTACCTGTTATCATGTTTTATTTATTTCCCGACTGAAACCTAAATACCAGAGTCTACCACTTAATTTCAGGCTATCTCCGACTATCTAGATAAATGCAGATTTCTTCCAAAGCTCAACAATGAACACCCTGATGGGATAAACTCCACTTACAAGGAACGGTTTACTAGCTTGCAGAACTTGGTGCTTATCATGGTAAGTTGGAGAGCTATATTTCATAACCAACATTTCTTGGTCCTCTCAGGTATCTTGAATTTTCTCAGAATAATATCAATTTAGCATATTAAGCATCTCTCAATCTCCACCTAATTTTTGTATGTTCAACAGTTTGAGCATGATACTGTTTTGATACCCAAGGAAACTGCCTGGTTTGGATATTACCCAGATGGAGCCTTCAAGCCCGTTTTACCTCCACAGCAGGTCTTATTTATATCTTATTAAGAGGAGTTACTCTCCAAATTTTGATTTCTGTTGAATGGAATCCCATTTGCGAAAATGGTTTAGCTATTTGTTTCTTTTGTTGAACTTGGTCCATTTTCGGTTTTAAGTGTCCTGCTGCTCTTTGTGTTTGTATGAATTACTTGACTGCAATTTCCATCCTGATCAGTGTCCGAATTCACTTAGCAGAGAGCAGAGATATCATTTAGCTAAAGATCTTAAGACATTTAAACCACCAGTATACCTCCGTCTCTTTGCAGTAGCTAAGGGCTGTAACTTCTGTATCATGACCAAAGCATGACATGGGGCAGCATTATGTGATTAGAACGACTAGAAAAACAACAAAAAGTCAATGAAACGATTCTGGTGCAACAATCAACTTATCTGTAAAAATAAGTTGATGATGCATTGCATTCAGGGTGCACAGTTAATTTGGCTTCTGTAAAGTTTTAGAATCAGTTTATAACAGAAAAGGAAACCAATTGGCTTTGGAAATATTTCGTGATCTAGGGCTAGCACATTGTTCTGCAGTGCAAACCATGAGTTAAGCTTAGTGGAAGCGTCATTGTTTTTTTCCTTGGAACATGAAGCTCCTAGTCAGAAATCTAATTTTCAACTTCATCCGTACTAAAACATTTGCCTTTGTACTGAACCCAAATAAGATACTAGTTTTTGACACTAAATTCTTTTGCAGACAAAGCTTTACGTTGAGGATTTTATTGGTTTGAGAACCTTAGATGAAGCTGGAAGGGTCAAGTTTGTTAGTGTTAAGGGAAATCATCTTGGGATCTCTAGAAGAGATATGAAAAAGTATGTTGTCCCCTATTTGGAGGATGAATCGTCTAGAAAGAAGAGCAGTGAAAATAAAAGTGGCTTTGGTGCACACGTGACTCGTCGTGGACTCGAGAGAAAGAGCAATTTGAGGAGAAGGTATCATCTAATATGATAGTCGAAGGATAATCATTGCGTGGTGGTCCTCTTCAATTATAAGCTTTATCATTGAACTTCTCGGGCATGTGGGGGAGCCGTTGCCTCATATGTAATTTGGATTACTTGGAGATTTGAATTGTAAAGTCAATTGATATGTTTGGCAAGGTTCATTCAACGGATACAGCTTTACTTTCTTTCTTTTTTTTACTTTTTCTATTTGGGTTTTTGAGCCTCAGCATCTGTGGCTGAAGCTCACCAGAGCCCTTACCAAACACTCTATGATCTATGCTTGTGGAAACATGTATTGGCTCAAAATGTAGTGGGATCAATGTGGTAATACAGTAATGAAATGCAGTTTGTTGGTGTTCATATGGTTAAGTAATCTGCATGTACGTTCGTATGGAGGGAATCTATTTTTCTCTACTCACGGTCGCAATATCCTTTTTTCTCCAATTTTTCTCCACATTATCTCTTTCTTTTTTTCTGTATGGAGATCAGGAATTAAATGTTTGTCAAGTATTGGCCTCTTTGAGTGCGCTGTCAAGAAGTTCTCCAACCAGAAGTAACTCATTGTGATTAGCAACATGACCACAAGGTGGGACTTTGACGTAATAATCACTTTGCATTGATTGGCTTGTTCAGACTGAGTGGTCAGTAGCCTTAACAGTTATGTTCTTGGAGATTTGAGCAATCAACTTTTTGCGTTTTCGCTTATATCATTTTTACTCCGTAAGGGCCTCACTTAAATATGTAGTTTTTAATACAATTTACAGTGAAAACACTATAGATTTCCCTCGAGAAAAAGCAATGAAGCCGGAAATTAATGACAGTTCGTGGCTAGCATGATCATGAGCTTTACATGCCTATGTCAACTGGCCTTGGTGATACGAAGCCTGACAGTGTATTTCTTGTTCTTTCAGAATAGAGAATGTTGAAGGTGCATCATAGGAGAAAGGCATCTCATCCTTTCATCTACCAAGGACCCGATCCATGTCACAAAGCTAACGGGAGAAAAGAGCTTGCGTCAGATTGCTGTCATTTTCCGCATCGTTTCCCCAAGTCCCACTCTGAAGAGTTGATGTTACTGCTCTTCTCTGGTTTCATCAACTTCCTTTTTCGCTTTTCATCAAGTATTAAATATTGAACTCTAGATCTCAAGGCTCGTTTATTATGTTAAAGAGCTGCTGGGGTTCATACAGGAAGCTGCCATGACAGTTGCAAGCGAGGGTGGCACTTGAAGCAAGGAAAACCTCGTCTTGAAGCTTCAGAACAACCGATACACAGGGAACCCGATCCAATTACTGGAATCAACTTTGAACTCGTAGAAGACGACTCCAGCGCCAAGATCTTCGCGTTCGGATAGAAACTTCCAGAGTTCTTGCTTACATGTCCTCGATGTGGACTGCTATTTTGCCTGTTGTCCCCCCACCGGAGACCATGACACTGCGTCATAGTTTTAGTGAATACTTACTGATAGTAAGCATTCTGAGGACACTTTGACAAGTTTCCGCTACGAGTACAACCGATAAATTTTTGGGGGCACTTACGTGCTCGCTTCGGACTTCACGGTGCAAAAAGCCTACCCTTAGTTGTATGGATCCAAACTTCCAACTTAGTAAGCTCATAATGCTCGGCTTTACATTTTGATTCAAGAAAGAGTGTCTGTAACAACTCAATTTACAGGGGAAAAACCATAACTTATAGATCTGCCTAATGTAAACATTATTGACCTTTCTTTCTTCTCTGTACGAGAAAGGATATGTGAAATTAAAGTAGCTCTGGAGGTTCTTTCTCAGTAGATGTGGATGTCCACGCTGATTCCTCCCAGATGATCAGCCCTGATTGAGCAGCTGCTCTCGCTGCCCAACTTCTCTCCTGAAATCCCTTGCTGACGATGGCAGCGAAACCATAAGTATGAGATTCCTGTCAGAGCAGCCTTACCAGCAACTCGGACACGGCAAACCACACTTAAATCTGCCCATACCTCCCTCCCCACAGCCCCTGAATCAAGACTCGAGTCATACCCTTCAAGATCCGATTCTGTTACGACAACTACAGATCCATCATCAAATGCTACAAGATCTTGGGAAGCTGAGGATCCTGGGGCTTTCATTATTAGACCAGGTATATAAGTGTGGACAAAACCTTTTTCAGACACCAGATGGTAGTATTCCTGAACAGCCTGTTAGTAATACCAACAAAGGGTAGCTGTAAGCAACCAAGAAACATTTTTTTGGGACTTTCAGGAGGAACAAAATGAAAAAGAATTAAGGAACCTCAAGAACCAAATTGCAAATAACATTGACCTGACCTGGATGCTAAATTTTCACCACTATTTCAACAATACCTGCCACTGGGAGGAGGCTAAAAGAACCCTTGGTCTGATGGATCTCACATAATCATAAGCAGCATCAGGTGTCATCTGCTTGTGTTGCACCTATAAAGAAAGCAGAACCTCAGAAAAGGTGGAAAATTTACCTAGACTACTAAAAGAGTGTTGTTTGGTGCGAAACCTACCAGGTAGCATATCACAACAGTTGTGCTGCGGCCCCGCCCAGCTTTGCAGTGAACATATGTAGTTCTTCCACAAGATGCATTTTCTTCATGAAAACAAAGCAAGAAAGTTTAACAGAGGATACCTCCAAGAGCGAAAAATGACACTCTTTATTAAAAATCAAATAACCATGTGTCACTGGATATAGGAAGTAATTCCGCTAAATCAAGAACAAATAAAAGGATGTCCCACATAATCAAAGCACGAAAACAGGATAGAAAACGCTCACCATGTATGAAGCCGACAGCCTGGCATATATGATGCAATGACGGAGCAAAGCAGTAGTCTCTTGTAGGTATCACGAGATGGTCAATGCCATGGGCCTGCAAAAATTTTAACACATATATCATACATTATGTAAAGGAGCTTGATGAACAACTGGAATTTGTGAAAAAGCTTAAAATGTAAGCGGCTCTCCTGGCGAAATATAAATGACTATTCGAACAAATGAATCATGCAAAAAGACATGGGGCAGAAGGGGTTGTGGTGTGAGTGCAGGGAAAGTGAGAGAGGAAAACACTCTTCACGAACATAAACTAAATATTTTTATTAGATGTAAAACTAAGAAAATCATTGAAACTTGATTGGAATTCTAAAAGAGGAATACTGTCAAATAGCACATAGTTTCCAGTCACTGGCTTATCTCAAGAAAGTTCATTTACAAGCGAACTAATAGAATGAGAAATTTTAGGTAAGTGCAACGTTCAGTAAATTACTAAAGATACCCCAAATGAACCCCAGGTGAGGGGCCCAACCATATTATCAACCATGTGTATCATGCACAACTTGTTTACAAAACTGAATCAACGTAGCCTACTATATTTCAGGAAGTACATTGAGACACACTATGCAGGATACGACACTCACGTGATATAAAGATGTTGGCACCAAAGTCTCATAAGACTCATTTAGTGTGACCACTCCGCAAACACCAAGATCCTTCAGGCGGGGAACATGAACGGGGAATGGAACTGCACCTAACAATATAAACTGAAAACAGCTATATTAGAGATCTGGTCCACCAAGTTTCTACAAATAAACAGAACAACAAAGATACAGAAAAATGGACCCCCAAATGCTCATGCTATGAAGTTATAGTCACCAGTGAACAGTACTCTATTACATATACTTTATTGCCCATATAGGTCAGAAAGGAACAGTGAAAGGAAATGATTGGTGACATTTGAACAGAGCCAGGCACATTAACTTTATCAGCAGAAGATGTCCCATTCCCATTAACAGCATCTAGCAGACACTATAGAATCAGAAAACTTCGCAAACAAAGGACAATGTGGCAAATAAAGTAATCATCAATGTACCCAGGAGAAAAAAGGAAAAGAAAAACATAATATGCTGTGAACGAACAGGAATTAAGTAAGGGAGAAGAAATAACACAAGTTTAACGGGGTGACAGAGAGTTATATGATCATTGGTTCTAGTTTCTGCTCCTTGATACCTCAATTTGATGTAGAGAAGTAAGGGGCCAATCAAATTTTGCAATGTAATCGATCTGGTATGCAAATCAAGAATGAGGGAGAAACCAGAAAATCAAAGAATAAACAGATTTTAGAGATCACCAGAGGGCTGTGGGTAAAATCATCAGCACTCTTTCCCCACTATAAATCTTAAAAGGCCATCTCGTCTGTAGGTCCCCTATCATAAGCCTTAAATAACCACAAGATTTTATTGAAATCACCCCATACCAACTTGTGCTGTGATACAGCACAAACACACCAGCGCCACCATCTATTTGTTTGAAATGCTAAGGCACTCAACCATAGTAGAAGCAGAACTTCCAATAACATAATATCCTAACAAGATTTCCAGATTTTCAAACAATTTCATCTTCCTTTTAAGCTATTAAATTTGCGCCCATCGTTAGAGAATCTTTCACAAAAGCTGAAATATCTACCAAGATTGACCCAAATTGCACACACATTTGAAGTGCGTTAAAGCAACACCAGATAGCCACGGCTCAAAGCACGCGAGATCGCCCCCAAGATCAATCAACAAACACAAATATGATAAACACCACGTAGCAAAACAGCGAGAGCCAAGTTATACCTCAGAGACTTTATCCCACCACCTGAACTCCGCTTGAACCTTATTCCTAATAACATTGTAGAGCAGCGTAGGGTAGAATAGCGCGCGAGCCCCAGCTCCGACAAAAACCCTCTTTGCATCCAAAACAACGACGCTGCTGCCCCCCAAATCGCCATCGCGACCAGTTGAATTCCTTTCTTCACCAGTGCTCTCATCCCCAACCTTCAATTCCTCAATATACATGGCGTCAATCCGAGCCCAGCTAGCACACAAAAAATCAAAGCTGTACCGAATACTAAAACAAGACCTTATTTACCCAAAAGAACACATGTACATATACACAATTCACGTCATCATAATCACTTTACGCAATTATCAAACAGAAACATCAACTTTGTGTCGGAATTTGCAAAATAATCACGGGAGCTATAAGGAAACCCTAGAATTCCTATGACAAATCGGGAAGCTCAGGATCGGAAAGGATTTTGATGGGAAAATATGGGAATCAAAGTTTCTGTGAGCGATCGTCCGCATACTTTGCGGAAAGAGGGATCAAGATGAAGGCACGTATGATAGAGGTTCAATCGAAAACACCAGATGCCAACTAGGAATGGACTTTCGGGATTTAGGGATCGACGAAACCCTAACCTAACCCGAGGAGTTTGCTTGGATGAGAGGATTGCCTGGGTTCTACTCCAGCTTTTGCTCAACAACTCTGAAACTCGATATGAGGATGGGAGGGAGGAATAGAAAAAAGGACACAGAGAGAGAGAGAGAGAGATGGACAACAACGTCAGAAGGGGGATTGGTGGGAACGAATGGTTAAAAGTAACGGGTCGGTGAGGGAAGACGTGTAGAAGTCGGTGAATCGACGATACCTTCGAGGGACTTCCCAATTGCACCGTCCAATACAGGATCAACGGTGGATAATCATTTCAGAGGGAGACTAGAAATTGTCCGTACCTTATCATCCACAGAAAACAGACTTTCTATGGCGACGAAGGGTCAATTACGAAGGGCCAAAAATGGGTTAAACAGCTCGGATTGGAAGCCAAAAGGCACCAGCCTTAAAAAGTGAAATGTTTGAACGGTAGCTTTGAGTGAAATCAGAACCACATAATCTGACATGAACCTCTCTTTTCATCTGTATTAATTTATAGTGGGGATAGCTCTCCTCCTTTTACTGTTGTCTCCATTTGTTTAAGGCTAACTCCATTATATACTTTTTAAGAAGAAATTTATAATATCTTAATCTTAAAAGAGAATAGTTAGTAAGTAATATCTTATTTTAAGAAGTCAAGTAAAGTATTAATATGACAATCATTTGTTAATTTAGTAATAAGTTAACAACATCTGAGACGTATTCAGACACATAAATATGTAAATTGAGTGCATGTATAAAGAGAAATATACTAATAAAACTTAGGAGCAACCAAGATTGTCTAATTCTCCTGCCTGTATTCACGGCTATTCCAAGATTGCAATAGCCTAATTAATCCGAATGGCATGTTCAACCGCCCCTGTCGAACTATGATAGTACGACGAGGCACCTTTACGACAAACCAAGCATATGGAATATGGAATATGGAATATGGAATCTTCACATCCGGAAACCGTAGCATTGTGGTATCAGGAGGCGGCACCGAAAGCTCTTCAAGTGCTTTTATTCTTTATTCTGCCATGCATTCTTGGGGGTTTTCAGTCCTCTTCATGGAGGTTCTTTTTTAGCGTTTTGTTAAGTTTGAACTCAAACATGTGGCGTGACATGCAAATGCATTTTTCAAACCGGATGTTGTTGTTGTTATTAGTGAAAACAATGGGCTACGATGACACCCTCTTCTAGTCGAGGAGAGGCTCCACTGATGAAGAACTCCATTTAATTGGTTAATCAAAAGCTTAGCTCTAGATTCTAGAGAGCCACACCTAAAAGCTAAAATGTTGGTGCATTTAATGCAACTGTTGGCAACTTGAAATAGATTGGCGTTATACATACGTAATGAGCAGTTTAAGGTGAATATGTGCCCCACAAAAGTTCGAGTTGGAAAAGCCTACAACCAAGGAAGTCCCCTAAATCACAAATTTCCATCTTTGCCTGAATTTCCTCAAATCCGATCGCACATTTACTTCCCCAAAGACGCTCGTGCTCTAACAACTCCTACCCTTTTATGATACAAAAGCCCAAATACATGCACCAACAATGTCCTAGTGTCCTTTCCGTGTGGAATTGCACATTGTCATGTCAATGTGGTAAACAAATATAAGACGACAAAGGGCTTCTATGGTAGTAGGCTGTGCCAACAAACAAGCACCAAATGATGCTCATTATTAGGTGTTCACTGACATTAACATAAAGATTTTAGTGTTACAAATTCCTTTCATATTGAAAAAAGGTAAGCGAAACAATCTAATAATATAAAAGAATTTAGTTACTCCTCCTATTATGATGACATTTTGGAATAAAATTCATAACAAGTGAAATCAAAATCAAACTGCAAACTAACATGGTAATTTATAATTTTTATCATTAGTGTGAGATAGGTAATAGGCCCACCTATAGGTAACACTTATATAGCTGTTATGCCTTAGTGTAAAATAGGTAATAAGCCTTATCAGTGGCATTTGCAACAACTTTTTCCTAGTGTGAGTAGACAATAGACAAACCCATAACGATACCGTTCTGATGGCGATATATTGACAGGCACATTCCTAGTGTCTTTGCGAAGTTGTGTAAGACAAAGACGTGGACTTCTTGAGTCCGGTTGCTGAACGATTTTGACATTATCCTCGTCATGACCAATTTGTGCTGCCACAAGTAAACTTCCATTGGTTCAACTTGCTTGCGGCTGAGAGGCAATCATGTTTCGTGCAGATATGGAACATAAGCTACAATAAAGCTAAAAATCTACAAACCCCTTTTTTATATAATAAACTCAATGCAGTTTAGAAATCTTGGAAACCTTATGAGTAGATAGACACAGTTGGACGTAAAAAATCTTAGAGTTGGATACAATTTCTGTTTTAAACAAGGTGTTTAAATTATAATATGTTAATTTCACGTTAAATTAGATATTGATAATGCTAATATGAAAGAGAAACTAACATCAAATTATGTGGATTTATAACTTATTTTATATTATTTATTTTTAACTTATTCTTCAAGAAGTAGCGTTGTAGTCATATACTACTTTTGACTTTTGTATCCATACATAAGTACACAAGATGCAAGTCATTGATGACATTCATAACGAGAGTTTTAACTTGATACACTATAACATAGGTCATATATTTAACGTCTAAAGATTAATTTCTTAATTGAAGAAGATGCATAGGTAAAATCTGGTTTCTTGAATTATCTAATATTAATTATTTTAGAACAATTAGAAAAAAAATTGTGCTTTACATGTGTTGGATATTATAACGTACATGACATTTAACATACAACACATAAAAATATTCAGTAGTACATTATTTAATGTTTTGTTGTCTATTGTTGAGGATGGAACATTAAATAATGTACTATTGAATAAGGCATGTTCCTCCGGTTCATCCCCGGGGGATACGTATTAAATATCTTATGTAATACATTAAAGAGCTTGAAATAATTAAATGAGGCCTGTCAAGGTTAATGATTAAATTTTTGAACTAAGTTTTAGATTAAATTTTAAACTAATTTTAATAAAGATTACGGAGTGATTCTTTGGGGAACTGTGTTGCCTCATTTAAAAGAAAATAGTCCTCTTTCCTCATGAAGTAGCATTGTTCCATGATGGAGGCACACACGGTGAAACGTTGTCATTTTGCTCAGTGAAGATTGCATTCAACGAATGCTTGCAACTGCGAATTGAGAAGAAAATTCTGATTTATATAGTGTGGAATGCAACAATTTCTTCTCTTTTACGTTCAATGAAAGATTTGAACTCAAAGAAGGAATTTGCAGTAGGGTTTAATTGGGGTAGGATTTCCGTGTCAAACATGGATAACTGTAGGATTTAATTGGGGTAATTGCAGACTTAAGTTACCCATGTATTGTGGTCCTAGGCAATCATGATGCGTGCATGTATTAATTAGCTCTAAGAATATATTTATTGTTAAAGGACTTTTGGCATGCCTAAGATGACTCACAGAATGTCCTTTCCGAGGCCATTAGCCTTGGGATACTAAACAGACTGTTAGGGCCATGTTGTGGTCTCAAAAAATTAATCAATGAACAATTCTAACTTGAGAAAAACTTAAAAATTTACTTTGATATTGACTGAGGCCTTTGTATCTCTTCAATAATGTAAAATTTTCAAATTATTTCAAACACTGAAAAAAATAAAAAAAAATTCATCCCACATGAGCACGAATCTACTTATTCAAGACTTTCAAGACTTGGTTATGTTTTTCTTTTATTGTGACAGAATCTAATTCAGTGATTAGGACTTCTTTTTCCTTCTATTTTTTGTTTATGAAAGTGAGGTCTTTATGTCTATTCAATTTGGGTGAAATTAGAGCAATTCCTTACAAAGATTCTCATAACCTTATATTCATATAAATATTGATTATTCTTTCAAATTCTGCTGCCAATATTCGTTTTCTTTGATGGCGTCCAAGCAATTCCGGTTTCTGCATTTCTATTCTTTGTTTGGGTTCGAAGGCCAATACACTTTAATCTCAAATATGGAACAAGTTTTGACCAATTATAGTTCAACATCATAATTTTTTATTTCTCATCCTCAATTCCTTTCTATTCTGTGTTCAATATGAGGAAAACTTGACACGTTCAGAGTTTTTCTCAAATTGAACTTCTCTAAACCTTAGTTTCTTTAAAGATGAGTTCATCTTCTGTAAGCAATCTTACCCAATCTGCAGCTGTACAGGAAATTGAGTTCGGAAACGTCTACCTATCACCAGCCGACCGAGCCAACTTCGTGGGAGTTGCAGAGGTGCTTTCCGGTGACAAAAGCTATCCCATTTGGAAAAGAATTGTAGAGTTCAATAACTATGTCAGGAAACGGGTTGATTGGGTTTCTAAATTTGTTTAGTCCCCTTGACTTTCGGTTTGGATGCCAATTAACAGTCAGGTATCTTAAGATTTTAAAATGGATTTTCACTTTATAAATCTTCATATTAGACTTCTTTTTACATGTAATGCTTTTATTAATATGCATGTAAGGAAAAACATTAAAATGAACCTCCAAGGGCCTTGTTTTGTTTGCCTCATTTTGGAAATTGCCACGCAACCGATGTGGTTCCGCCAGAAATTTTATGTATGGAATAAACCTGGGATATTCCTCATGATCCAGCGTGAGCCACGTTTTCAAAGTCCGTAGAAATGATAGCTAAGTTTCGCAAGTTAACCAGGTCAATGCATATATCACAGATGCAAGATAAACAAATAAATTCCTGCGATATGGACATGCAATTTCAACGCGATGGCGTTCCCAATAGACAAATATCACCGTTTACACATACTAACATGTCTGCCAACTAATATCACGGCGAAACAGAGCGCTTCAATCATGTGACATACTCTCAAGCTACCATGTATGTATTGTTTTTCATACCATCAAAACTAATATAAGAATGATAACTCAAAATATTTCCCCCCCTTTTTTATGATGATAAAATGTAAAGCATATGATAAACATTGTAGCTTTTTAACCTTTAACATCAATAAAATAGCCAGAGACATAGCGAAACATAGAATGGTACCGGTTACTCTCCCTGAATCAAGGCACAGTGAGAAGTAGATTATAGGAATGTGTGACGTCGTGAATCACCTTAATGCCTGATGAGATTAAGGATAAGGAGATATACTGAGATCAAAATCGATGTGGTGATGTAGACTTTAGACGTCAAGAAGGAGACACATACCTAATTGTCAACGAAGAGAGCAAAAGTGACCATTGTATGAAGGCTTAGTAAAAGATATCAACTAGATTTGCGAATGTGGGGACCTATTCAATGCATACATTGTCTTTGGTGCACGATCATGGTTAAAATGGTTTCTAATCTTTGTGTTAGTTTGGGACTAATGTGATGTTGAATAATACTAACGTCAGCCAACTACTATTTCATTCATAAGATCTGTGCACAATAGTTATCTAAAGCTATATATAATCAGCCTTTGGAGGTTGTGAAACCGCGTTGTTTCTTGAAAAACCAAGAGATCAACATGTTTCCTAGGAATTGAAACATGCGACCGGTGCTTTTTCTATCACTCCTACAACTTGCATACAAAGTAAAGCTAGACTTCTAGATTATGATAGACCTAACCCTAGAGTGTCCTCAAGGTACCTAAGTATACTCATAAATGTACTATAGTGTGATTGCCTAGGATTGGACTAGAATCTTGCACACACAGGTCGAATAGAATATTGGGTCTAGAAGTCGTGAGGTGCAGCAAGGTCCCAAGTTGAGATTAAATGTTCCTAATAATTCAGTTGCAAACTTAGTTTTGATGTATAAAAATTCTTTTTTTTTTTTTGTTTGTTTTACTTTTAGCCTAAGACGGAAGTGAGTTCACCCATCATGGTTATTTCAAATTTATTTCTCATAATTTCTAAAGAATCTTTGCAAAGATTTTCATTTAAGGAGCTAAAGATTATGTCATCCACATATATTTGCACAATTAGAATGTCGTTTTCTCTGTTTTTAATGAATAAAATTGTGTTTGCTTTTCCCCTTTGGTGGAACCAAATCCGCTAACTTATGTTTCAATGATGATAAAATAAAAAAATGGTTATGATAAGATATGATGTGATAATAGCTGAATAATTATATGTGATGCGTGACATAAGCTTTATATATGTCACATTTTATATTTTGCCTTCTTTGTCTAACGTTACCATACATTGTTTTTAGCCTTACAAAAGTATGTCGTTGGGCTGAGATGCAAGTTGTCAGATTATACATTTGCCCTTCGTTGTTTAACATTATCATATGAGAAAATCAACACCATATTGGTATTTCTTTATCCAGCATACCCAGTTCCCATATGGAATTGCCTAGTTTGAATTTATACCCATATAGGTATGCGCGGCATGCTAGTTTGAAATGACATCGCATGGTTTGTTTAAATTTCAAATTAAAAGAAAGAAGAACACTATTATAATTATGGGAAGAGAGAAAACCCAAGATAAAAAGAGAACTATCGTGCAAGGTTGAGAAAATATTGTACTGATTGTTAACAAAGGGATTGCAATGTCCATGTATGTAGAAATAATTTATAGGTGAATATATTATATATAAAGAAATGATGCTTCTGATTAGTGACATTCATGCATTAAATTGGAAACCCATGTTTTAGAGTGTTTAATTGCTTCGTGCTCTTCATTTTTTGCACCTGGGCTGTCTTACGTGTGCTCGTTGAATGGCAGGTATGTGTCTTTGTTTGATGGATGAGACTCTCGTGAGAGGTTGAGTGTTTTGTCTCCTTTTTTATTCACTGTAAAGCCATTTCTTTTCCTGCTTGGCTTGACTTTTCTTCATTTCTATTCATGCTAAGTTGGGTTTAGTGCTCGGGGTTTCATTTTCTTAAGTTATGAGGCATAGGTCTGCTTCTTAATGCAATCTGCTCTGCCCTGAGCCCATCCATGATTCTCCGAGTCTTGTTTATTTACATTCATTTGCAAACTTGGGCTGAGAATACCAAGTTTAGATCCAAGGACAAGAACATAACTATGGGTAGTGGCTTAGTGAAGAAATCAGCTAATTGATTCCTTGTTGGTAGATGTATTGTTCTTAGAGTTCTTAGAGACACCTTTTCTCTAAGGAAATGGTAATCAGCCTCAATATCTTTTGACCTTCCATGAATTGTTGCCTTTGTTGTGAGATGGAAGGCTGATAAGTTGTCAAAATCAAACTGTGGCTATGGAACATTCAAA
Organism: Casuarina equisetifolia; assembly: GCA_028551475.1. Taxonomy (NCBI): domain Eukaryota; kingdom Viridiplantae; phylum Streptophyta; class Magnoliopsida; order Fagales; family Casuarinaceae; genus Casuarina; species Casuarina equisetifolia. Next base: position 7,955,380 of record CM052356.1, on the reverse strand, counting down.
TCTTGAAGTAACTGGCATATCCAGGTTGCCTTTCCAGCACTTGATGTTGAAGCTCTATATCTAGCTTTTGATGGTGATCTGGATACCATAGGTTATCTCCTTGCACTCCAAGATATGCAATTTGCTTTTAGGAAAAAGAAAAATCCTATGGTGGACCTTCTTATAGTTAGGTAGCCAACCCAATCAGTACCACAATAGCCACATAGGTTGAGTGTGCTTATGGAATGTATCCTTAATTCAAGATCTACTGTAATGTGCAGGTAGCGTAGCACTTGTTTGAGGTTGTGGAAATCCCTCTAAAAGTGCTGCTACATCGATAGGCATAATTGATTAACCGCATATTGGAGTTCCAACCTTGTCAATGTCAAGTATTGTAAGGACCTAACTACACTTTGGTAATAGTTTTGCTATTTATACAGTGAATCTACATCTTTGAGCTTAGGTGACTGCTTGGTTGTCATTGGGGTTGCAATCTCTTTACATGCTTCCATTTTGGTCCTCTACAATACAAGGGCAGCGGTCCTTTGCAATAGAGGGGCAGCGTATGGCCGTTAGGATATTTGATCTTACAATTCTTACTCCTAAGAAAAGTTAAAGTTCCCCCAATGTTTCAATGGAAATTCTCCTCCAACTAGAATAATGAATCAATCAATGGTTGGCTGTGAATTTCCCACGAGAATTAAGTCATCTACTTACAAGAGAAGCCACATGTGGAAGAAGAAAATCAAAGTCTACTAGGTTATTCAAGAGCAGCAAGTGACTTTAATTTGTCTTAATTTGATTTGACAAACAAACCAATCAAAGGAATCAATCAATTTGTAACAAAAGGTGAAGAGAGAAAACATCGAAGTAGTGACTAGAAAGTCACCAAACAAAGATGTTGTCTAACTGTAATGAAAATGTGTGATTAGAGAATATCAAAGTTGTGATTAGAAAGTTTACACAAAAAGTGTAAGAAGAACTAGCAATATAGAAACACTCCAAATACAAACTATAACAAAAGTGGACAAAAATAGCAATTGAATAATAATGCTAAACAAAACTGAAAAATATTAAAGTAATTTAAAAACCATAATCATAGGGCTAGCGGCCTTGCTACAATTCTACTTTAACATATAACACAATTAAGGAGAAGCCGGTCATTGTATAAAGGATAAAGGTTTATTTTTGTTGCAACTTAAAGAACTTTGTAATGGTCCTATGTGAAAATAAACTCCTACCATACTCCGTCAAGTCATGGCCTTTTGGCAAAGTGGTAATAAAATGGCAACAACTCCCATGACAAACATGTGTTAAAGTGTTGTCACTTAAGCTCTCTTGGAATAGGGAAATGTACTTTGCTCATAGGAAATGAAAGGTACGAAAGTCATAGAGCCACATGGGCTATCCTCAAATAGAATTTAAAACCATTAAGCTCCATTAAAAGAAAAGGGGAAACCAATGGACTAGACCATTTCCTCTCCCCCATTTTTGAAAAAATGAATTTGAGAAGCTAGTTAAGGGTAGTGAGGCTAAGTTGTATACCTTACTCATCCCTCATACTACTAGTCAAGAAGAGTGATGATTTGTGAAGGCTTTACCTATATTATAAAGCTTTGAATGACCAAATAATGTGGTGATGCTTTCCTAATTCTAGTAGTGGATAAACTTCTAGATAAGCTTTATGATTCAACCATTTTCACCAAAATAAACTTGAAGGATGACTATCACCCAATATGTATGCACCCTTTGGTTATAGAGAAATCTACTTTTCAAAAATCCACAACTACTACGAGTTCTTAGTAATGCTGTTTTGATTAACAAACACTCATTCCACCTTTCAAAGGTTAATGAAGGAGATTTTTAAGGAACAATTAGGCAAGTATGTGCTAGTATGTTGTGATGATATATTGGTTTTCAATGAAGTCGTGGAAAAACATGGGTAGAATGTGAGGAGGGTGCTGGAAATCCTTAGAGAGAACAAGCTATTTGTTAAAAAGAAAAAGTGTGAATTTAGGGCTAGCTTAGCTATGTACCTTGGCCATTTGATAATGAAGGGGTTGGTTAAATAGTGAAAGTGTTTTAATGGACCTTGAAAAGATAGAAGTCATGGTTAGTTGGCCATCTCCAAAAACCACGAAGGTGCTGAGAGGATTTTTAGAACTTACAAGCTGCTACTAGAAGTTTATAGGAGGATCTGGAAAAATTGTTACTCCTCTTACAAAGCTTTTGCCAAAAAATGCCTTCAATTGGGATGAGGTTGCAAAAGAGGCTTTTGAGAAGCTAAAGTCAGCATGACTTAGTTTCAATCTCAAGATTACCAAATTTTCCCAAGTCATTTGTGATTAAGTGTGAAACCTCTTCGATAGGGGTAGGGGTGGTTCTATTGCAAGATTAGAGGCCCGTAGCCTTATTTAGTTAACACCTAAAAAACAATAAAAAAAGAAAATGTCAGTCTATGACAAAGAGCTTTTGGCTTTGGTCTTAGCCATCACTTATTTGGGAGGAAATTCATAATCAAAACAAACTATCAAAGCCTACAACATTTGGGGTCTTAGAAGTTGTCTACTCCCACACAACAATCACTAGCTTCCTAAGCTCTTAGGATAGTATCTTGTTTGTGAAGTATTACGTTGGAAAAGATAACTTGATTGCCAGTGCATTATCTAGAAAGGAGGATGTAAAGGTTGAGTTAATGGCTCTATTGGTTGCAATCCCCTTTTGGTTGCAATCCCCTTTTGGTTGCCGCCTACAAAGGAGGAGACAACAACCTTAAGCGAAATAAAAGCCAGCCGAAAAAATTAAGCAAGGGGAGGCGAGGGCCTTGGAAGATTCAAGATGGGCTGACATTCTTTAAAGACCGTATCAATCTCTCTTCAATTTATGCCCTTACCCCAACATTGCTACAAGAACTACATGGTTCCTATCATGAAGGCTATCTAAAACCCTTTAACGGACTAAGAATGTATTCTATTGAAAAGGATAAAGGAAGGATGTAAGGGAACATGTCAAGAAATGTGAAACTTTTCAACGCAACAACTGGGAAAACATTAGGCCCTTAGGGTTACTTTAGCTCTTACCCATGCCAATGGAAGTTTGGATCGAGCTATTCATGGATTGTATCATAGGCCTTCTAGCATCCCTAGGAAAGACAATTATTCATGTTGTGGCGGATCATTTCTCTAAGGCAATATTTCACCCTGCTCAATCACCTTTACATGGCCATCACAGTGGCCTAAGCCTTCTTTAGTCATGTTTTCAAACTCCACAACATGCCTAAAGGGATAGTTCGTGATCGGGAACTAGTTTTCACTTGCCTGTTTTGGAAGACATTATTTAAATTGCAAAGCACCAAGTTTAACTATGGATCAACCTACTACCGCCAGGTGGTCAATCCAAGGTAGTAAAGAGGGTGCTAGAGATGTATTTAAGATCTTTCACCTCATACCAACCCAAGGATTGTAATCGTTAGTTAGCACGAGACCACTAATCGTATATACGTATGGGTAGGGCACTCACCTCAATTCTTTTATCAGTATCATTCCTCCTTTGTTGCTTCTTCAATAGACTTTACCACTTTAAAGCTTCTTTAACATGTATAGAAATCTTCAATAATTGTGGTCATCACCATGTTTTATGGCAAGAGGCCTAAGTAAAAGAATAACTACTTCGATTAAACAACACAGGAGAAAGGTAAACAGCACCCAATTGAAACGAACAAATGATGGCTGTGATACTAGTTTGTAGCTTAAGCATAGTCACATTATAGGAGGTTTATGTGAAAGTTTGATAAGGTTTGACCTTAGACCTACATCAGGTAAAAGGACAACGTGAAAGTTCCATTTACAAAGCAAGAATATTTAATACACAGGCACAAAAACTCTGACAAAACCCAAAACTCAAATACGCCCAAACTCTTGCAGACTCAGACACCGATCTTTTTAGTCAGTCCGACAAAGCTCCGAACCGAGTAAAGATAGAGTCGGCTAAAGGGGTCGGAGAATGGGGTTTGGTTTTTCAAACCCTTTACAGAGTCGGCAATGTGCGAGTCCTACGCAACGGTGCCGTAAGAGCTAGTTCAGTTCCAACCCTCCAACACAGCAAAAACATTAAAAAAAAAAAATAAAAGAAAGAAAAAGACAGTTTAGAAGGGGAGGGAATCAGATCCATTGTCTTCAAATCTTTGCCACATACTCTTGACCGTAATTGTGAGAGAAACGGAGGATTCCTTATCACTTCATCTGATGAGGATTATCCTCCTAATTTCCCTTTTATCTTTTCTCTCGTCCACAGGATGCCCACTCACATGCTTATCAAGTACGTTTCAGTCTTAAAAAGAAAACAATGCAGGAGTGACTCAAAAAGAGGGTGCTACATGTTGAATGATATCCTGTAACGTAATCACCATTTCTTTATAACGCAAGTCCTGTTCAATAGCTAGCGAACCTTATCAACTTCCTTTTGAACCAAAGACACTTAAAAAACCAAACCTATGCTTGTATGGACTTGGCAGAAAAGGTGTTTAGACATCGACTCATACTTCCAAGTTATCCATTGAGCTTTTCGCGTGGGATTGACGTTGGTCCACCGTGTTTTGATAGCAATAATTGTCTTTAGAATGAGTATACCTTTCTAGAGTTGGTTTCAGCAGTGGAGTTCTAGATTCGGACCAGATACTCGCATCTTACGCTTCAATCACCAGTTTCTGAAGGTGGAATCACATCAAAGCTGTCGAAGCCAAAAATGATTTCCATATCCCCAAGTTTTGGCATCGATGATTTTGGGCACACATACTTTGTCTTAAGTATTTCTTGTTTCCTGCAAAAAGAGAATATGATTATTCAAAAATCCATTGAGTCGAGCATCTGGCAAGCGCAAGGGATAGAATTTGCTAGAAAGCAGCAGAAAATACCTTGCCTCTTACAGCAGACTTTGAGCATAAGCCCAAACGTCTCTGTACATCTATCTTTAGTAGGATCACAACAAGCCTACAACTCTCTTTCTCATCAGAATTTTGGGTTCAGATTTTCTGCGGTCTTCCGAGAATGCTTGATGTAGAAATCACCAAAAGAGATCACGATTCTCCCTCTCTTGCTTTTATTTAATGTAAAGAAAAGGGTATGATTAAAAATTAAGGAAGCAGCACCTCGATGACAGTGGTGGGTGGCCCTTGAGAGCATCTAACATCATCACAAATATGAGAATTCCCTCCAAAGTTGCACATACGCATATTTTTTGTTTACATCTCTTTGAATTTTATCGACGCCCACAAAAAGCTAGCGTACGCAGTCCAAAAGAAGAATCCTGGCCTCCTCCACGCAACCTATCTGCCTCTCATATGTTCCATATTCCTCACGATATCCCGCTGTAGATTCCTCAGCATTTTTAGTCACAACTCCTTTCACATATTAACTCATTTACATAATCTCTCTCATTCTGGATCAAGTTTTGCCTACAATGACTCTGTGAACTTGTAAAAGAAAATGTGTACCACCGAGTTCACGGATCTAATCTTGGTTGCCCTACAACACAGGACCACTTAAAGGGCACAAATTTACAAACTTTTTCCAGCTTTCTTCCTTTTCATTCCCTCCTCTTTTCTAGTGCCCATACAAAAGTAGAAACAAGAACAATTAAAAATGACAGTGCAAATTGATTCTGATGACCCAATTCTTCTCTCAACTGTACATTTCTGGGTGTGCAAGAACATTTTCCTGGTCCTTCCACAACCTACTTTACATTTATATTCTTCTCTTTAATAATTCATCCAAACTGAAATTCGATCCACTGCAATTGTCATTTTCTTTGTTTCGCACGGTTAGAAGCAGTAATCTAGCTGTGTGACATCCCAATTGCTTGCATATGAAGCATTCCCCATCAACTGTGAACTTTCAGATGAATCGAGATTACTCCACTAAATAGTATGGTGAATTTTTAAATCGTGATGCCCAGATTCTCTGTGCCACCATTCAGGGTCGGCTCAACATTTTTTCTGTAGGAATTTTCTACAGTTTTGATTTTCAAAAGAAAAGCCATTGGTTTGAAATCAGTGCTGCCGGTGCACCTTTAGAAAGTTATCGGCTTTGGGATGTCCTCCTTGTTTGGCATCAAACCAACCGAAATTAGCAGAAAAAGAGATTAGGTTAAAAGAAAAGCACCTTCGGCAATTCAGCGAAGAAGGCGGAATATGTAAATTGTAGAGAAGCGCCAAAAAGCAAAAGGCAGAGGAAAGCTTGAAATCCGCTCACATCTCCCTAAAACTTTTGATCCCCATTGCCTCCTTTCCTTCCGCTTTTCCTTAGCCTCTAAGTCTCCTCTCCTTCTTCTTCCTGTTCTTGTTCTTGTTCTTGTTCTTGTTCTTGTTCTTCTGTAACAGAAACAGCATCCTAAGCAGAAGCTCCTTTCATGTGTTCTTCAATGGGAGATACAGATTCTGACAACATCAAATACCAAAAGATAATTACAGAGCAAAACCAAGCAAACCCAAGTAAGTTTTACTCACAATTCCTATACAAAGCTCTCATCGTGATAATTTTCTTAGTTCTTCTTCCCCTACTTCCTTCGCGAGCCCCTGAATTCATCAATCAAACCATCTTCACAAGAAGCTGGGAGCTTCTACACCTCGTTTTTGTCGGTATCGCCGTCTCTTACGGGCTATTTAGCCGGCGAAACGAGGAAACAGAGAAAGAAAATAACAACTCTAAATTCGATAATGCGCATTCTTATGTCTCTAGATTCCTTGAGGCATCATCGGTATTTGATGATGAGGCCGAAATCCCATCTGGGTCGGATGAGAACAAGGTCCAAACGTGGAGTAGTCAGTATTATAGGAATGAGCCGGTGGTTGTTGTAGCTAGAGAACACTCTGTTCTCGATGAGCAGAGAAGTACAGGCGACAAGCCCCTTCTTTTGCCTGTTAGGAGCTTAAACCCACGTCTGCCTGACCCAGGCGCTACCATATCTGCCAATGAATCCGAATCTAGTGGCTCCTTTGGCCTTAATAGTAGGTCTAGTTCCAAAAGGTTTTCCGGCAATACCAATAGAAGTAGGAATGTGGAATTAGGAGGTTTAGATGATGTAAAGTTGGAGGAGAAGTTGATGGACAATGTTGTGCTTCCTTCGCCAATTCCTTGGCGATCGAGGTCTGGAAGAATGGAAGTGAAAGAAGAACTTGATAGTCCTCCACTGTATCCTTTGCCTACGTCGATGGAGGATCCTGAAGTTATTTGGGTGGAGTCTCGGTCCTCTAGGTCCCAGATGACCCAGTCATCAAGACCTAATTCCAACACTTCTTCGCCAAAGTTGTCTTCCCCGAGGAAGCTATCTCCTTCGCCTTCGATGTTGTCTGCAGAATCACAAGGCAAAAGTGCAGAGGACATAGTGAGGAAAAAGAGCTTTTACAAGTCATCTCCCCCTCCTGCACCTCCACCGCCCCCACCTCCAAGGATTCGTAAATCATCTGCACTGAAGCCGAGTTCTAGCTTCGTCAGTAATGGTGTTTCTTTTGAGAAGGAATTGAGGCGAAGCTTCACAAGTGAACACTTCAGTAGAAGCGGAGGTGAAAATCAGATGAGAAGGGTAAACTCTGGGTTGGAGGTGAAGCCTAGAAGCCAAGTTGATGGTTTACCAACGGGGAAATCAATCAGAGCAACAAAAGCCGGTGAAACAGAGACTGGGGCCAGGAGAGGTATGGATTTTGGAGAAGATGCTATGTTGGGATTTGATCCTCCATCATTCCGGGCTGAGAAACTGAACCTTGATAGCTTCCCCATGAGGTCAAATCCAACTTTCATGGAGTACTCTGAGGAAGAGAAAGAGGATTTTGTCGACCCCATGAATATGGTATCTGAAGAAGACACGGAAACAGAGGATGACGAGACGGGGGGAGATTTTATGGGAGCTGAGATCGGGAGAAGTCCAGACAGTGGAGCAAGTTCTAACAATGAGGAAGCCACTTGCAGCAGTGTCAGTGATGGAGGACCTGATGTGGATAGAAAGGCTGGTGAGTTCATAGCGAAATTCAGAGAGCAAATCAGGCTTCAGAGAATTGAATCCATCAAGAAATCAAGTGGACAGATTAAGAGAAACTCTTCAAGGTAAACTTGAAGATCCCTCAGGATGGATTACAAATCAAGCGGTTCTTCTTCTTCTTCTTCTTCTTCTTCTTCTTCTTCTTCTTCTTCTTCTTGTTTTCTTTTTTTTCTTTTTTTCTTTTTTTTTTTTAAAATCTCTCTTGGTTTTATGTTTCCTATTTACTTGGCGTCATAGTTTTCTGTCTTCTTTTCAAATGAAGAAGGTGTACAGAGACTTGCGTGGATTACATTTGTGTAACCACCAATTTCAACGAAGATGCTTTGATGTTCATTAAGCTTACACCCTCTTGATTATTTTCTTCTCTCTTGGAAGACATGATTATGGTTTTCCGTTCTGCTGTGTTGTTGTAATTAAATTAATGATGTCCTCTCAGTTTCGTGGGTAAACGCAAGGCTTTGATTCTTGATCTTGGTGAGCAAGCATTCTGCCACACTCAATCATGTGTGGATAAAACACAGGCAAACATCTTCGTTTTCAACATGCAAGACATAAAAAGGTTTGTCCAGGACGTGCCTTGCAATCTGTTCTTCTGACGACACATGCTGCTATCTGCTCAGACTTTTTGTCTGAGGTCTATCTGGTAAACCTCCGGCAAGTTTTGTCTAACAAGACGTACAGATTTCCAGCGGGTATTTTGTACAGGAACTAAAAAGTGATGCAAATCCATAGTGGACGGAATTGCAGTCAGAATTTTATCTCGAAAAGCAAAGCATTTGTCTCAACTTTGCAGAAAACATAGAACTCATGCGTATAAAGAGATATCCCAAAGTCTACTTTTTCTTTAGCATCAAAGCTAGCGTTGAGTTCAAGTTGCCAAATCAGGTTCACTTTACTGTGTTCGCATAGTATTTAAAGAAACAATTCTGACTCACTTACTTACGGCCGGTTTGAAGTCAAAGGAATTATTCAAAGTTGAGAATTGAAAATATTTGGTGTTTTTTTGTCACTCTAAGATGCTGGATGACGATTAATCATCACAGTTGAGACGCCAGAATGGATCTCACTTGTTAGATAAGCTTGAAGACAAAAGTCTAATCAGATTAAGAACTATAGCTATTTCATTAGCTTTTATAATATAGTAACATTAGAGGTAAATTATGAGTCTAACGTCTCTAAAACCATGTGCATCTTCTATCGTGGCATGGCTAGAGGTATAAAGGTCTTACTTTCTCTTTTCACTTTCTGGACTCACTGCCATGGATAGGGCAAGAGGGTTACTTCTATTGTTAGAGAAAGTATAGACTACTACTCTTTTAGCAAAACATCAGAACAAGACAATGATTCTCTTCATTGTGTTCAAGTAGGTTTCGTGAAAGTTTTGCAGAAGACATGTTTAATATCATATCTATGTTATACATATGTGTCTTACAAGACCAAGTATGATTTTCGATTTCTACCTTGAGGGAGATGTTCTTTGTTTCCTTTTCTTTTTCTTTTTTCTTTTTTTTTCCCTTTTAACCAAACCTTGTATTTGCAGCTGGTTAAGCGTTTAGTTAAGTGGCATTTCAGGACATTGTAAACCTTTATTCTTTTTTTTTTTTTTCATAAAAGTCAAATCAGGATATTTTATTTTTGTTTAGAAAACCTAACCAGCTTTCTACGAATAACTGCAGATTCATTAGATTAAAATTAAAAATAATAACTTGCTTCAACACCAACAAAATATGATACCCATAATTACTTCATCCCTGCCTTGCCTTTTTCACTGGAGTTGAAAATTTTTGGGAAAAAATAACTAATACATTTTAAAACGGTGGTCGAGAAACCCTTGATGCATTTCTTTAAAACAATATCAATCCTAATGGTAATATCACAACCCATTAATTTTAAACTTTAGTATCCAAGGCTTGAACCAAAAAATTTAATTGAGAATCAAATTATGAAAAAGATTCTTTTCCTAAAATTTTTGGGAAGGAAAAAGGAATTAGTTTTGTTTCAGTGCTGAAAAGTATAAGATAAAAGTAAAGTAACAAGATAAGAAGAGAGAAAATCACACCAAGGTTTTGAGTGGTTGGCCGAATCAACTCACTCACATCTATTTTCCCTTAAACAAGTTGGAGATATTTTCCATCAGTCAATATACCAATTTCTTACTCGATATTTCACAAATCTCCTACGACAAGCGACTCCTCAGAGATTATCTATCACAAGACCAGATTTCATTCACAAAAGAAATTTCAACTACGAAATGCACCATGCACCTTACACCAAGCTAAAAAACTTGAAGATTATATAATCTAAGCAAAGAAACCCGAGGATTTTCAAACACCCAAAACCCTAGAAATTTCCTCCTTTTGTAATGAAGCACTTCACGCTTCCATAAACGAATGATAAGAGTCACGCAAAATAGTAAGTATTGCTCAATAATATCCAAGGTTCACAAAAGTTTAAACCAAAAGATCAAAGCCCCAAATTTTTCAGAATATCTTCGTCAAAGATCGTCGCACCTTTTCTTTTTGGACCGCAAGATGTAGTAGAATCTATTAGCTGTTAGCTTCTACTTGCATTACATTCCAATTTGTAGGTGAAGTTTGGCAGTCGAGATACAACCGACAATCAGTAGCTTCATAGGTAGGGTTTCGCCTAAATGATTTATGATGATGATTTTTATGATTCGGCCAAGATGCCAATGCTTGAAAATCATAGTAAAAGAAGTGACGATCCCTGTACAGATGTAGATAAATGGACAACAGAAAAAACTAAGATGACGAGTTAAGACTATAGAAGCGTTACAACGCTACACTGTGGTCTTAGTGCCACTGAATATAATAGTGTCCGAATGTGAAATTGCACAGAAAATATGAAAACGAGAAGGAAGAATCAAATGAACTTCAAGCTTCAACTAAAATGGATTTCAAAATATAACAAATTTAAGGAGCTTCATATCAATAAAATATCTTATAGGGACTATAGACATTTCTCATAAATAAATAAATAAATAAATATTTTCCTCTCAACAAAAAAGCAATATCTCATGGGAATTCTCTTATCATCAAAACCCAAGAGTCACTCATTACAACCTTGTGGAGCTTTTACAACCAACTAAAGGGGGCTCCAACATACAACCAACCCACTTAGCTTCCTTTGCCTTTCTTCTTTTTATTGAGGAAATCCAGATAGTACAATTATATATGCCCTTTACAAATTAGGATATTACAACTTTTCCATACACTTAATTGTTTTACTAATTCTAATAGTAAAGGAATGAAGATATTAGTGAAGTCTAGAATCTCTAGATCCAAACCAAAGAGAAGGATGAGCACTACTTAAGAAAATTGTGACCATGAAAAATCTTAACCTACTAGGGACTTTCTAATTGTTCTTCAAGAATCTTGTTTATATTAACTTGGAGTTGTTCTATCATCAGAAAGGACATCATCAAATGTTAAAAATTTGATAATAAAACACTTTTTTAAATTTTTGTAATTCATCCTTTTCTCATTGCTCCAACCACTATAAGGTATCTCCCTAACGGATAGAAACAATATAATTTGAAAATTTTCTCAATCTTTCTAGTTGTTAGAGAAGCTATAAATCTAATCAAATACTCAATAGTTAGATGATCTTTTTTATTTAAGTTTGATCTCAAGAATTTTATCTTTTAGTGTAAGAGTCTCATTCAACATACATTCCCTTATGCACCATACATTATTAGGTTTAAAGTTGAATGAGGTAGAACAAAGTCAACTTAAACTCTAATACCATATTGGGAAGCCCATAAGTTTAACTTGAAAATGACATGGTTAGTAATTTAAGCATTCAACATCTTCCATAAACCATTATCCATGGTTGATTATAATCATAAGTTTGTATATTCATCTTAATGGTCATTATTATTATAACTTCTTAAAAGAAATATATCAAACTTAATTAGTTCAACTTTTCATTGAAATTCTCTATAAATTCAGAAAGTTAAAAACCCTTTTGCTTTCTCAAAAAGGCATCTCCTCCTTATTCTTTTGAAAACATGATCACTTTCCTCATTTTCTATAGGTTCTTCTTTGACAATTATTCTTCAAACAATCTTGATAAGATTTATGACTTGTAACAATTTTTTTGTTTGATCTAAAATTTTCTTAGCTAGACTACTCAAGCGTTGTTTGAGTTGTCCTCTTCAGTTTGCAATCTTGGGTTTCTAGACTCCATTGAAATCTTCATATATTTCCTTAGGTATTATAAGATTTTAGAAGTCTTTAATTTCTGAAAAGTCTTATTTAAAATTTACAAAATTTTCTTTTTTGGACTTATCTTTCCTAGATTATGTTGTTTGCATATATCTGCCAAAAAGGTTGGACAGCTTTTTCTATGTATTTGTGTTTGATAGAAATATCCTACATAGCGACTGATTTGACCATACTAGGCTTTCCCTGATGTGTAAATTTGTGGTTGTAATCCTCTAAATACAACATGCAATAGGTTTGGGAGTTTGTTTTTCTTAACTACTATCATTTATTCATTTGGTTTAAGTTTAACTTTGTTACTACTTGATTAGTGCTTTTTCACTGGGATTGTGACTAAGAAAATATACAATGAGATTATTAGTACCTTTCAAATATTTGATTTCAAAAGAATAATTTTGTAATAATATTGTACATTTCAATTTCTTTCCTTCCACCATATTTCTTTTATTGGTTAAAAAAATCTTTGACAACCTTATTATCTATCTTGGTTATAAGGCCTTTAAGCACAACAAAAAAATGAAAAAAAAAATTAAGTTAACATTTATTTTTCAAAATTATGTAATTATAGTCATTTGGTTTAAATTTTCTAGAATTATTCACAAATTAATTCTTCTTTTGAATCTTTTCAGGAATATAATCTTTTCTAGATCTACTTCCTTTGTGACCAAATTGTTTAGATTCATGCCAAATTTTTTAGGAATAGGTTTTAAAACACGTCCCTAATAATAAGATGAAGCATCTATTAGGAATATTGTTATTTCTTAATTATTTTAATGATAACAAAAGGGAAGTACATATAAAATTGTCCTTCTCATATTAAAAAAATTTTCAAAAAGAAAACTAATAGAAGGATTTATTATTTATAATATTTTTTTATTTTAAAATATTATAAGAAACCATATATTAATATTTAGGAATAAATATGGATTGATCATGTAAGCAACTTGCTGTGGGTTGGGTTGCTTTCAGACCTAGGCCGAATTCACGGGACCAGGTTGAGGCCCAAGCTCGGTCGTCCACTTATGTGAAACGAGCATTTCACTCGAGGAAAACGACGATCGCTTGCTCGTGGTAGCGCTCTTTTCCTGCGTCGTTGCCTTGCGATTTGGCCCAGGCCTTCTGGGTCAAGCTTTCTGGGTTTTGCAAGGAAGAAAGAATCACTTGGTTTAGAAGTTCAAACTAGCTCTGATGGATACGATTTTCTGACATCCTCAACGGGGAAGTGAGGTAAGCATTCTGACCTGGTTTAGTAGGCGAAAATCTAACCCTTTTGTCTCTTTTCTCATTGCAGAAAAACGATACACTCAGGTCCTCTCTCACTCACTAAAAAGCTTATATATTTTGCTTCTAATCTTGAGAAGGAAGACCACAGTTTGATCTTTCCATTCTCACCTAACCTTATTTGATCTCTATTGTGTGTTTTGCCTCGATTTCGTTCCGATTATTCTAAACCTTAAACACCCTCCGATTTAATTATGGAATGATTTTGAAAACACAAGCAAACAACACCATTTTCGAAAGCAGCGGGAGCTTGAGAATTTCTCTGCTTCTTCTTTTGGGGAATAAACGCAGAAATGGTGCAGAATGGCCCAAACAAATCTTTAATGAATAATTCTATTCATTAACATTATATTGAATTATTCAAGTGAAGACAGTGTTAGGATTAGAACAAAAATTGGGACAATTGTCCATATCTTGTTGGTGATTCTAGAACTAGTTAAGTGAGTTTGAGTAATAAATTTGTTATCTTTGTAAGCTTAGTTTAAAATTTAATTTCTTGTGTAAAGAAACTGTAACTTGGTTGAAAGAAGTAATTTTCTTCTGTAATCAATTGGTTAATTGATTGAATAGTAACTTTGATAGGTTGTTAGAATGGGGTGAAAATAAATGCCAAGGTGGCTTAGACTCAACCCTCAGAAAATTGACTAAAAGCTTGCACATCAAGCTGCCTTGAATTGTTTGTTTGCCGTTTGGTTTGATTTTTATACTTAAGACCTTTGCTGTCAAATAAAATTAACCAACATTTACAAAGAAGAGATCAAAAGAAAAGTTACAAACCTAATTCACCCCCACCCACTTTAGGTTGAACTGGGACCTAAGATCCTAGAAGGAGCTTTATAAATGAGAAGGAATCAATTTAACTCCAAGCAACCCAAAATCAAATCAAGAAATTCTATGATTGATGAAGAAGAGAGGTGCAATGTGAAATAGGGGAATGGGTTTATCTACGGTTGCAGCCTTATGCCATATTTCCATGGTACTTCATCACTCTCTCAAGCTCTCTTCAAGGTTTTATGGGCCTTTTGAGATTACACAGAAAATTGGGACCGTAGCTTACGAGCATAAGCTACGGAAGGGACAAGGATTCATCCAGTTTTTTATGTGTCTTGTCTCAAGAAATACCTAAAGTCAACATGATGGTGCAACTCGAGCTCCCTGACGTCCTGGAGGATCCCACAAGCCATACTAGATTGTCCGATCAAGCAAGCAAAAAGAAGGGGTTTTGATTCACTGGCAAGATCTATCTGCTTCATACGCGACATGGGAAGACTATCGACTGATGAAGAACCCATGTTCTCGATTGCAACCCTGAGGCTAAGGTCTAACTCGTACAGGGAGACATGTCAAGTTCCAGTCTTTCAGTGTCGTGTTATAGGGTTATCTGGTAGGGCTTCTTATCTTATTGGTTGGGAAGGTTTTCCGTATTCATTTTGTAGGGAAGGTTGCCTTGGTAAGTCGTGAGGTAACGTTTAGCATGGTTCTCCCACACCCTGGCATGCTCTATGTGAATCCCACACTACAAAAACTATGCTCTGTCCATTGCCATGCCGTGTTAAGTATGGAGGAGACAGCAAGCTTAAAAGAGGAAATATTGAAAGCAACCGGGAAAGACTTTTGTAATCTAAGTTAGCTTAAGGAGGTTCCGTTTTCCCTTCCATGAAACCATTCTTTCCCTCTGTTTTGAAACTCTGTTTCTTAATGTTAGCAACATAGGACGGAAGAAGAAGTTTTTCTGCCCTCTTTATGGACGACCCACAAACATAAAAGAAGGATTACCTGCCCTCTTACCCAGTCTCCATATTTGATGGCATTGCATCTGATCAACCCCGACACATAACATGGACCGGCTTTGAATACCACTGGGTAAGCGGTAGACTAGGGTTTACCAGGTCTATACAAAAGCAAAGACACAAATTGGCATTTGACCACTTGTTTCTTCATTTGTTAGTTTTGATTTTCACTACGAGTTTTGTTGAAGAACGTTTTAGAGAACTGGAAAGAAGGCGGATTTCTGGGTAAACGATAAGAACGTTAGGGACCAAAATTCATGGATTGAACGAGTCCTCAAGGAAACAACAACGACAGCCCACAAAGAATAAGAAAAATCTTGTGCTACAAGAAACAAGTTTTTTTATTTTTTATTTTTTATTTTTTATTTTTTTGGATACTCTAACACGTTTAACTATGGGGTTTGACATTCGTCTCCGTAATCATAATCAAGTTGTTCAAAGTCCATCAAGAATAATTAGGAGGCAGTTGAATGCTGACACCAATGGTTTTACTCAGAAAAAAGCTTTCCCTCCCATTACTAGAGAATTGTAAAGGTTGTTAAAAATTCTAAGGAATCCATCATTCAACCTTTCCCACAATTCACATACAATCAAAAGACCTTCGTCATGAAAGTAATATCCCAACTACAATCCAGAATCTTTCGCTTTCCCAGAAGGAACACGTTCTTAGGACGCGTAAGGCGATGGATTCAAAATGCTAAAAGACAAACGAAACATGGGCAAGGATGAAGGAATAAGTTTCTTCGTCAGTGAACGACGACTCAGAAAATCCACCATGACTTGGACCTCGTCCACAACTAAAGATAGACAAAGTCTGAACTCACCACCAGAACTACTCTGCAGAGAATCCCGCATCAGCATGACGAAGCCCCCGCGTGTTTGAAGGTTAGAACAAATATCACAAATAAAGTCAGATTTGGTTGCTAATTTAAGCATTCAATGCAGTTAAAACAGTGTAGAACACCAACTTTCATTGCCTAACAATTCATTAGAAATAAATTGCCCACAAGTCCTTCCACAACATCCAACCAAATTCTCTCTACTCGTTTGGAATGGAATGGGGGAAGAGTGAAAGACACGATCGACCTAAAGACTACACTACAATTGGCCACCCCCCAAAAGCAGGTGGGTCCAACAACACAAAACATGTAAGACCCACCATATCATCCTCCACCAACCATATCTTAGACCCGGACTGACTGCCACCTTAGACTCGGTACGCCGTTACAACTGAGTTTCTTGCATTATATCTATTTTCGTACACAATCTTTCCTAAAATGTCCGAAACGCCCTCACTTTCTGAAGCGATATTACGATCTGGGATGATGAAACGCATCGGACGGCCGGTGTGCGATCGGCGTGGATGTGGTGGCCCAGGGATTGATGGGGATCGGACGAGGTTGAGTTGGGACCATCTGGTGGGGCCTCGCGTCCACGGCGGATGATGAGGATACTGGGACAGCGACACGCTCACACGAGGGGCACATGGTGAGGGTCGTGGGTGGGGTCATTTGCATGTAGAACTGCGGGGAAAGTTTCAGAGCTCTCAGCTCCTGGACCTCCTTCTGCAACCGTCTATTCTCTTCCGTCAGATTCTCGCAGCACCTCTTTAGGAACTCGCAGTCAACCTCGGTTTGCTTCAACTTGGTTCTGTAAAATTTCAGTTCACAGCACCCGTATATCAAACTACTTTTAAAAGGTCATGACTGTAAAATACACGGATCTAAGGATAAGCAGACAAATCCTCACCTTGCTCTTCTGTTCTGGAACCATACTTCGACCTGTCTAGGTCGGAGGCCTAGCTGCTTAGCCAACGCTAGCTTTTGCTTCTGCAACAACAAAACCATAAGTCTGTTAGTACAAGGCAGAAAGAGACTGTTTTTTTTTTAGTGGAAATTACGAAGAAGTGACCAATAATTTCTGTCTCAACACAAAATCCCCCGTGGGAAACCAACACAAGAAAGCCCACAAAAGCTGTGGATTTTCTCGGAAACCAAACGCGAGTTTCTACAAAAATAAACCGAGTTTCAGCGCAGGGTAGGTACTTACGGGGTTGAGAGTGTTGTGTTCTTTGAAGCTCTCTTCAAGAATAGCGGACTGGTCTTTGGAGAGACGCAGTTTCTTTCTCGAGGTTTCTCCGTCCTCTTCATCACTGATACCCCGAGAGCAAGCTCTCTCGATATCATGGTCCTCCCCGATAGCTTCTCTCTCGCTTCGTTTCCCGCTGACGCTAGATATCGTGCTGTTAGGAGATGACACGCCCGCTTCCTCTTCGCAGTCGCCCGCGGCAGGCAGCCTGTTCACGTCGATACCTCGGAGGAAAGATCGAGTCTCGACCCGGCATGCTTCAGAGATTCGATCTGCATGCAGAGTTGTAAGTGAGATTAATGTAAGAAAAAAAAAAACAGATTGAATTTTGTGTAACAGATCCGAAGAATAAGATCCACGACTTGCCAAAATGGCAGATGATTCGACAACCTTCGGACGTGAAAAAGAAAAAGGTTAGGCAAAAACAACTGATAAATGTTGGCTGTTGAAAGAAATTAAACATGGTAAAGCAAGAAAGTAATAAGCTTTTAATATTTCAATTCCCTGAAAAGGGGAGGGGAAAGGAAAAGAAGAAAGCAAAACACTTGCCTTCTTTGGATTGGTTCATATCTCCAGGGGAAAAAAATTAAGGAAACGAAGAGGAAATGGTTGCCAATGGTTGAAAGCGGTAAAACACAACCAGATCTGAGAGCGGAAGCCATGCAACTTTAAAGTCCATAACAAAACCTGTAAAGAAGTCTAAGAGACGAACCTGATGAAGGGAAGGCCTCGTTCCACGAAGGCTTTGGAAGATTGAGGCCCGCAGGAAAAGAGGAACCAGAAGATGGGACCAAAGAAGGCATGAGATTCTGCTTCACAGAATGGTGGTTATGAGGGAAGGTCAAGCTCAGACTCAAACCAAGATCTTCCTTCTCAACCATCATGTTGCCTACTTACTATCCAAACTTGGGGATTCTTCAAGCGAACTCAAGACTTAAAATTTGGTCGTTGGTTTGAGAGAGAGAGAAGGAGAGAGGGGGATTGATACTTTGGGGAGGGACTGGTGGTGAGGAGGTGGGGGTTATATAGAAGGAAGAGAAATAGCAGGAGTGGTGTGTAAGTTCAATCATGACTTGGTGTCAGGAACCCCAATTATCTCAATCATGGCTCTTGCCCCCACCCCGAGTTACCTAACTCTGCTTCTTTGTCTTCCCTTTATTTACTCCTGTCACCCGCCCCCCACATCCTAACCATGGTAAAAACGGGACCTCTTCTTCCTCAACTCCACTCTGAGCAGCCAGGTCAAAGTTATCTGGATAACAATCATAAATGAGCAATGTACAGGGAAAATCTTCTTTTTTCAGTAACATTAATTTCCTTGACATAAATGATCAATAAGTTCCCATATATGGTTCTGTAATTAATTCCATTCCATACTAAATGACTTACCCTGAGGTTCTTCCGAAATCTTCAGATTTAGGTAAGGAGAATGTTAAAAACTTTATTCCAAATGGTGATAAAAAAAAATAAAAAAAAAATGTATGACAAGGACGGATCTCTTCCCAGTAGAGAATACCCATTATAAAATCAAAGTGTACATTATAGGGTCAAACTCATATTGAGCATTAGAGGATGATATTCTAATCCTAGTGAAACAATTGCACGGTCGACACTAATAAATGGGAACAGAATTATTGTACAGTGTTTCAGGGTGAGAAGGCAGGTGGAAGTCGCCGTCCTAAGGACAATCAGGCCCATCATCCTTCCCCAAACGAATGCAACTATTCCTCAACATTGGTACATTTGTGACTTTCTCCCGAGATGCGAATCACCACAAGACTTGATGGGAAATCGAAGGAAGGAAAAGATGCCAACGACCACACATCCTGACCATTCGTATTCCTGGACCACCAATCCCACCTGAAACACAACTAAACATTAATGATTTGTCTCTATATATCAACGGCTCAGATTGAAGGGGGCCTCGTTATCTCGTGCTTGCTTTGTAGGCGAGGCGCTACGAGGACCAAGGCCAGCCAGTGAAGAAGGTCGACAACCATCATATCAAATGAGTGGATGGTTGGATCGATATGATTGGAACCGGACAGATAACCTTTCGACTACGCTCGTCAAACTGGGGTCCACCTCCCCCCCTTATCTTTTCCCACTTCTTTAAAACCTTTCCCATGCGATTCACCACGAGGGGTTTCCCAGACAAACCCCGTCGCTTTCTTAACCTTTTCTGTCACAAACTCACTGCTTTCCCTTCGCTCTTTCATGCTCCGCGCATCTCGCGTGCGACAACGATCAACCCATTCATCACGGAGCGTGCTCTCGACGAGCCATGGAAAGAGCGTTCCTGCACCACTGGGTCCCTAGTAATGGTCTATAAAGTCCTTTGGCTGGCTTCGAGCCTACGTTTCTTAGCCAGCCAAGATTTTTTAAAAAAAAAAATTATTGAAATAATTAAAGAGATTAAATAAACTCGAAATCTTTATTTTTAATAGAAATTGAAGCTATTTAAATTAGAAGGACAAAATTCATGTACGCTACATATCTGCAAGCTGACTTAACTTCAGCCAAGCCAAGTAGGGCTCTTGATGAAAATGAACAGGAAAGAGTAGTTTTGAGGAGAGCGAAAGAGGGGGACAAGGGAGAGTGGAGTTCACGTGGGGAAGGGGGGGCGCGGAAATGAGGGAAGCATGGAAGAAAAACCTGCCCTCAGTTCACGTGGACCAACATGTCTTGCTGGGAGACACGTGGTGTAACTCGACTTAGGCCCTACAGCTACAAGTGGGCCCCACACCAACTCCAACACAGCCGTGCGTGTCATCTTGTCCCCCCACGCCCCGACACCCTCCTCATCGCAATCATTTGAACTCCCTACGCAATATCAAAAGCTCACTTGCTACAGAAGCAACGCCCCCTCAAAGCGCGTGTTATGGAGATTCTCCAATGCCCACCAATTATATAAGAACGCTGTTTGGCCTGTGAGCTCATCGCGGATGGGTCTTGAGTTCTGGTAACATTCATTTCAATCTGCAACTTTAACCCCAGTCTCCCAATTTCCAAACCCCTCATGGTCGCTATGTGTACAAATCCCTTCTGCACAATTACCAGGCAATCCCTGATGGATGAGTTAATCATTGGCCATTAAATTAATTAAAGAGGAGGGTTACTCTTAATGATTGACAATTTCTACTTGCGTATTGCTATTTTATTTTCCTTTTAAACTGTATTGAATCAATCAATACGCACCTATCTTAATCAAAAGTTGAATCACCCCAAAAGATGTTAACTTTTGTCAATCTTGGAAGTGGGGGACTTAAAGTGCTGACTCTCTAGAAAAAGAAGTGTCACTTCCTGTTATCTTTCTAATCTGATCTCAATTATGAGCTTTTTAAAATGATAGAATTTTTGGTCACGAATAAGATAGGACCAAAAGAGTAGTGCTTAAAATGTGTGAATGATTACTTACCTGTAGTAATTGCGCGTTGGTTTGCTAGTAGAGAAGTTGATTCCATTTCTGCAACATTATCAACCAATCTTTTGGTCTAATGATCACCGCATGCCACCCATTTGTATTATTAAAGGCCCCAGCAATTATCATGAAGACTTTTCGACCACACTGCTTATTGTTTCCACCCTAGCCTGTCTGAGCTAGATTCCAACATTGGAATGAGATTACCGAAGCCATAAAGCTAAAATGGCCCCTTCCCGGAATTGGGATACTGTTGTAAGACGGTCAACTTGGAGCAAGAACATCAAAGTTCGGGATCTCGAAGCCCTCTCGACGCGCCAACAAGTTGGGTTGCAGGACACTCTCTGGACCAGCGAGACCAGATTGCGCCAATAATTAGAGCGTGTAACGTACACGGTACAAACGCCCGTGAAATACGTGGATGATTGAATGTTGATAGCAGTATTTAAAATACGGTCAGGATTTTTAGGAAGGAGGGGACCGACAAGATGTTGGATTATGATTAAGGTGTCCCCACGGGTGCGTGATAGCTGTCCCGCGTGTTCCCCCGCTTCCGTCTGCACGAAACCCAATAATGGATCTCTCAATTCTTTTCTTATTTTTTATTTTATTTTATTTTATTTTATTTTTGTCCTTGAGAAATAGATCTCTTAATTAAGGGACTCGAAGGCCTTTCCTTTCCACTTGTCGACAAGCCCCATATGTCATGCCTTCCTCTCATTGGCCCCTCCCGTACGAGGCTCTTCGCATGTGATTCTCACGTGAACTTGACCCCTTTCCTTGTTCTTTTGTATCCGAACCCACAATTACCATCACACCCTTTGTATCTTCTGCATAGGTGTGCTACGAGGTTAAGAAGGTAAATAACTTACGGTGATAAAAAGATCAGAAGGAATTGAAATATAAAAATTAGAACTTCCGAAATAATTTAATTATTTTTTATCATTTTCATTTAACTTGAAAACGATGCACAAAATGAGAGCATCCAACAATTCAAAATGGGTCCAACCTTTGTAGTTCCTGGCCGTACAAGGTTCTTCCCCCCCATGTGATGTGCACGTGAACCTGGCCTTGGTTGTTTGTCGAGTTGTTTTGTCGAACTTGGATGCATCTTTCTGGTATTCAATCCATCATTGATTGGTACTCTGGTTCGCCGTCAGCAACTGCTGTCTAAGAGGCTGGGCCCCACTGATTAGACTTCTCTGTTCGGTTAGTCGTGTCTCAATGAAGATGATATTCCTAGTTGGGTCCAGTTGCTGCAAATTGCTGCCTTTATTAAGTTTCCCGATATTTCTTTCTTTAGATTATAATTTTATATTTTTTTATCCATTAAAAAAGTTAAATTAGATAAAGCTGCATAGTATTCTTCATTGACCTTGTAAACTAAAATGTCAAGACAATGATAATCCAATTGCACAAAATGTACTTATATTCTCCACTTACGTGATTGATTACACGAATAGTTCTAATATACTATCTCATTCATATAATATGCCCGTTACAATATTCTTGACTCATCTAATAGCTAATTCATATGCACAAGTATTCCTCTATCATTATTAGATGCTACAAGTGATCGTAATGGCTATAAAATATTTTATCGGCTGCCCAATGATAAAAAGAAATACACAATCAAGACAAAATGAAAACCCTTACAACTCAACACTAAGCCTAAGCTTATGTTAGAATTTGCCTCTTTAACAAGTTGTTATTGAAAAGCATGATGCAAGTAAATCACCACTAATTGCGTTGGAGACACTCTTCTTTGATTCTGTATTTAGGAAAATGGTAGACTCACCATAAACCTTGTTGGAGAGGTAGGCCTAATAACTCTTAACATCGTAACATACTCCCATGGTTTCTTTATCCGACATCCTCAACGTATGCTAGCTACTGGGATTGTTGGAACTCTTTCCCCTCATATTCCCTCATATCTTTTATCTGACGACCTCAATGGATGCCAGCTACTGAGACTATTAAGGCTCTCTTTCCCCTCATATTCTCTCATATTGCACCTACCAGGATTCATCCAACAATGTCTCTCTTGCACTCATTTCCCCTTTCAAAATGGCTAAACGATAGGAAACATTAACACATTGTGGAGATGGACTTTCCCTCCTCCATCTGCCTCTATGCTACTACATTATTGGGATTATGCTTCTGAAATTGCATTCTATCTCATCAATGGTCTGCCTATGTTAGTACTCAGTAGTGTCTCTCCATGAAGAGATTATTCCATCATGCTCAGTCCATCCAAAATGCTTTCTCTATCCTTGGTAACACTCAACACATAAACTTGCTCTTGGATCTCAACCTCATGTTTCCTTAGGCTATCTATCAAGATATGAAGGCTACATATACTATTTTGCAGAAACATGTTGCCTTTACATGGTCACAAATGTTTTTTTTTTTTTAAGAGACATAATACTCCTTTGCCCAACCCTTCCATAACTCAATGACCACCTCACCACCACCAAAAACACCGACACCACCTCTTACCCTTACAATCCCGCTCCAAATCCCCCCCACCCGCAACTCCACTCCCAATTACTCTCATCTCCTATGACTTGTCCAACCTCAATTTCTCGTCCAAACCCTAATCCACCCTCCACCCTCCCCCACAAACTAATATTGAACCTCCCCTGAACCTCATTAGATGGTGACCTAACTTTGCAACAGCATCACACGTAAGTGTGCACTCACTCATTAACACCATTGTCCATCCACAAACATGTTTCACCGAGACCCTAAAAGACGCCGAAGAACTACAATAGTAGAATAATATACTGCTCTGACTCACAATCAAACGTAGGACAGACCAAGATAATGGTCGCCCAAAATGATGTTAAGCATGCTCGATCACAAAAGGATTCTACAAAACTGTAGGTCCCAATTCCAACAAGATATTCAGCCCATCGCACATGAAAGAGTTGTATAGTCCTTGCACTAGCTTACTCTTGTGGATGATCTCTTTGAAAAATAGACGTAAGGAACGCCTTCCTCTATAAGCATCTAGTTTCCAAGATCATGGCAATCCCAATCATGTCGGTTCACAATATTTTTGCTTATTTTGGCAAGATCCTTGAGAACTTCTTTATATGTCTTGTGCCCACAATTTGATAGGAGTTTGCAATCAAGATTTTTGTCCTCTACATTATTTCTTGGGATAAAGGCACAACCCATGTCCCATGACTTGCTTCTTTATGCTAAATGCTTTCTAGACATTTTAGCTGGGATTTACATGTACGATGCATGTTTAGTTGCTATCCCGTGCAATACTAGCTCCACCCTCGCTCCACAAATAGGTGAACTACTCCTTGATCCTACTTTATATTGCAACACTATAGGCACATTGCAGTATCTCATCCTCACTCATTTGGATATTGTCTGCGACATTTTTGCGTGCTTCAACCACAACACAATGGCAAGTGTTAAAGAGTACTTTGCTACCTGACACATATACCGTGCTATGCTATTCTCTTCACAAGAAGCCCATCTCCATATCAACATGCCTTCTTTAATGCTAATTTGACTGATGACCTTGACGTTTGACTCTATGTCAATGGCTTTCGCATCTTCTGTAAACAATATCATTTCCTAGAATTCCTACAAACACTGAACCTTTGCTTGTTCCAACGTTGAAGCAAAAGACAAAATTTTTGCTGACATTACCATAGAACTTATGTGGATGGAAGCATTTCTTTAAGTTCTCCACACACTGCTATCTTGACTTTCAACTCTTAGGTACGATAACGTTTTTGCAATATTCCTCAAGGTTAACTACAATTTCAGTTCCACTTTTTAGATGACCAACTTGCCGACATCCTCACCAAGGGCTTCTCAGCCTCTTGATGTTGACTTCTCAAGTCCAAGTTAAATGCATACACCATTAGCTTGAAAGGACTAATAGACATGTCAACAATTATGTGTATGCCAAACACAAGACCCATACATGGAGGCATACAATCTAAGTATGGCAGACATTCACCCCACCAACAGAAGCCCTACTAAACCCATGATACCATGCTACCGCCTCGCAACTTGACAAGTCATCTCAAGATGTCAAATCATTTGCCACGTGCTCATCCTCCACGTAGGTCGTCTCTCCCACGTACAAGCCAGAACACAGCTCCACCAACCACATCTCGGATGTTCGCTGAGCATGATCCGTAGCTTATCATCTTGTCATTTCCAGCCTAAAACTCTCCATCTCCATTCTTATGTAATTACTCCTGTCAACTATATGCATGGTTGCACAGAAAAATGCAACAAGGAAATAAAAAGAATAAGAAAAAACTTATTCTTCGAGCCACCTCTAGTCTCCGCCTCGATGACCTATCTTTGCTAAATCAGTGTTTAGGAGTTTGAAATATAGGTCAACCTTCATAAATGACCATCACATTTTTAAAAAACTTAGACAAATGGGAAGAGAGAGGTTTGCTTCTTTTTTCTTCCTGTTACTTTATCTATAAATTATATAGACAATTCATTCTTCGTTCTAATTAAATAAGCTAAGTTGCTACGACTTTTTAAGAATGTGTCATCTTTGTTGAAAACTCGAGTAAAAAGGTGAAAAAAAACACTAAGAGATGGAGTTTCGAATTTAGAGGAAAGTTTGGTCAACAAACATCATTCTCTCGATTCACTCGGTTTGGAAGTAGCCAACATCGTCATTGTGTTTTGGTCACCGTTTTTCCCTTTTAACATGCCAAGATTTTATGATCATCAACTACTCAATTTCTCATATAGTCTTAAGCCAAATTGATATCAAACGACGGTACTTGCGTAAAATCGTTCTTGCACCTCGGGCTTCGTTACCGACTCGGCCTACTATTTATCAATTATTACCACTCATGTGCATCCTATGTGGTGCACCGTTTTTCATAGAACCCACGGACAGCAAAGCACACGTGTAGGTTGCCGGCCCGCACGTGGACTTTTGGTCAAAGTTACCTTGTCTTTGCTGGATCTGGTCAATGGTTCAAAACCCACTGCACCCGCAAATCATTTGCCTCGAAATAATAATAAAGGTAAAGTCGGTTGCCTCGCCAACGGGGAGTTCCTAGCCGTTCGATCAGCAATAAAAAAGCAACAGCCGTTGATCGCGGGATTTCCCACACGTGCATGTGCGTGCATTACCAGGAAACAGTCGTCGCCAGCTCTGGTTCGATATCGGTTTCGGAGCGCCGCGGGTCCCACATAGCCGGGCCATGTGACCGCCGAGCTGGCCCCATGTGGTTAACGGTTTCGCGATTCGTTGCTTAAGTGGATTTTTCCGTTAATCGATGGTTTTAGTTCAAGTTTTGGCCGCACGTGCAATGCGGGTACGGATGATTGGGAATCCGAACCTATGAAATTATAATTTCATGGACGCATAATACCCATGTCCAACTTAGGCAGAAAAATAAACCCCATGGAAGGAAAGAAGGGCAATCTTGGAAAAAAGGAATATTTTCTTTCTGAGAATTTAATATAGTAGTATGTTTTGGTTGAAAGAGGTTTCAATATTAATTGTGGATGACAGAGAATATAATAAGCATATGATTGTTCAACTAGTAGTTGAATAATAATTTTCTTAAAAAATAGATTTTTAAATAGTCCGCAGGATGATTAGTGGTTTGCATCTACCTAATCATGTCATTGCTTGGAATGATGAAAGGTGCTTCCATGAACCTTGTGATTCGTAGATTCCATATTTAAGTACATCAAATGACCAGTTGAAGATTTATAAATTAGCAGATCTCAGCTGGTCCACATTGAATCCATGATTTGATTTAGAGGGACCACTAATGATGATGGGGTGACCAAAGAAGGACAGCTAAAAAAAATGCATTAAAGGGAGAAAGAAAAGATGGGTAGTCCTAAGCACTAGGGTTGAGGTAGTTGATTAGCAAGCCCTTAATTACAAGCTTGCCTGTCAGTATGTCTCCTCTGGCCTTGAATGGTGAACTTCATTTTGGAATAAACGTGGTCTACTTGCATTATTATAGGCAGCAAGCAAACGTAAAGCTGGCATGGTACTTTTGAATTCAAAAGCAACTGAGTTCAACCCTACCCACAAAGGCCACGTTTGAGTTGCCCGAGATTGCCTAACATGTAATGTGTTGGCTATTATTCTCCCTTCACCTTTTGCTAACATTGAGGGACATGGAATGTATTCTGCAAAAAACTCAATCCACTTTTTGGGTATCTCACTTCCGGATATGGGTTCCCATGTTGATCAACCCTTATATTACACTTCTTTTTCTTATATTAGACCCATCCCAACTCTTAACTCTAAACTAAGCAGGATGTGATCAGAGTTAGAACTAAAACCGAAGCATAAAAGAGAACCTGATAAGCACTAGAGTGCATTAAAAACCTGTTCTGCTCTTCACTATCAGTCTCTAGGACCTCCACTGTCAATTTCCAACAAAGAAAGCACCACTTTCCGTATGCCAGAAACGCATCATCTTCTTGTATGTGTTTGGTGATTGTCGCTTTCTTTTCCCTAAATGGCCCATTTGGGTTGTCAAGATAACAAAGGAAAAGAAATAAATTTTTACGGGAAGCTTTTTGTTAGACAATTTCTTAATGACCCTCCTTTCTCGGTCTTTAGGATTACCAAAAGGAGTGTAAAGGTGGATGCTTTCTTCGAATAAGCCACACCAGACGCTTGTGCTCGTTGCAGAGAAGCTCAGATGGCAAAAGGCTATCAAGCAGACCCAGTACACATTCTCGTGCAGGCACATGCGAGAGGGAATTTTTCACTTTGGGTCGTGACTGATTATTTGTATGGCATGGGAGGCCAAAAGAAGTAGGCATAATAAAGATGTTTCGGTTGAAGTGCCACTGTGTTTCTTGTTGCTTTTAATGTAACTTCGTAGCACATGAATAAAATAAAACTGAATAGGTATCATCGATCTAGAGAAGCGGCACAAAAAGGAAGACAGAAGAAAGGAATTAAAGGGGGAAAATGAAGAATTTATATAGAAGTTGGCTTTCTGAAGTCCTGGAGCTGCGATTTTTAAGTTCATGACAGCAAAAGAAACAAAGTTCTGACTCCAATATTAAATTGATAGTGTGCACTTGCAAAGATGAAAGTGAAAAAGCAAGAATTAATCGCATTTTCAATGCTCTGTTCGACAGCAGATATCAAGCAGGCTTTAGCCACGCGCCGCCAAAATGGGGGCTTCATTATTTCCCGAGTGTCAGTAGTCGGGTCCTCAACCAAAACCAAAGCTCTCCTTAAAGGGTGGTTTTCGGCTATGTGGCGTTATAATCAACACGAGCAAACTCGTTACAATAATGTCTCATTATTAATTTTAGAGTCTATTATTTTCAGGATGTGATCATCTATAGTCTCTTTTCGTAATACTATCTACAAAGGAATAGCAAGATCTCTGCAAATCGCTATAAATTGCTATAGTAAATTTCTGTCAAAAGTTAGTAAAGTAAATCTGCCATCAAGACATTTATTCGATTTTTAATCTCATGATTCCAAGTCTACTGCCTATCCAACCTTCTGTCATAAGATGAAATCCATCTATGGAAGGTACAATGGAAAAGAATAAAAAAAAAAGTGACTTTCGAGACTCAACTTGCAATAAAATAAAAATTTTGAATAATATGTAGAGAAGATTTTTCAAATAGATATTTTAGCAAAATTATTTTTTAAAAATCTAGTTAAAAAGTAAATAATTTTTTACTTTTCCTCGACAAGATTTGACTTAATTTCAATAGCCAATTTAATTCTAGCCCCTATTTCTTTAAGTAAATAGTATGGGGAAAAGTTGTTATTAACAAATTGATTAGGTTTTTCACTTTTAAATGCCTTCTAAGTCACTTCAGTTGATCTTAGGATCCCTTTTCTCTATCCCACGTCATTTCAAATAAAAGTTTCTTCGAGCTTTAGTTTAATCAAAACATGTCTATAGTAAACCTGAACTGATGGCCTATTCTTCTCGTTACTCTTTATCCCCAAAAGCCCAACAAATAGGGTATTCATTTTGATTACTTATTGGCCTATTGTAATTGGTTTAAATGCTGGGCCTCAACCTAATATTGTTGGATATCAAAACTCTTCCTAATGGATCTGACTTCGGTCCAAAATTTGGACTCGACCCAATCTGAATAACCTCAAATATAAAATTTTAGACATTCGGAATGTCCTTTTTATAGCTCATACAAGGATAAACCCAATTCGAATAAGATTAGAGGGAAAGGCAACACATTAATCAAGTATCACTCTTTCCCCCATTTGACGAAATAAACAGACGCTTTACATGAATGTCCTATCGGCTTATAATATTTGGCTTTTCACTAAGCCAAGGAGAAGTCGGTAGAAAGAAATTCAATTATAATATTTGATATCATTAAGACATGTCTTAAAGTACCATGTGGGTTCAACCACTAAGTTATTTTTGAAGATGATTTATGAAAGAACTGTGTAAATTAGTAAATGAGGAAAATATCTTCAAATTTGAGCAAATAGTCATCTATTGAAGAAATCATTTTCGATCTAATCTGTTGAGGTGAATTCCTAACAGTCGTAACAAGTATTTTGGCCGACCTACTAAGTTTTATCATTCATTCTGTTTGTTGTGACCAGAAGAGGAACTCGACACAATAGACTAAAATGCACAGTTTTATATGAGTGAACAGTAATGATAACCTTTCCTCTCGTCAGTTGGCTAAGACGAATTCCAATGATTCTTGGCAAATTTTGGAGGGTTCATGCGGTGGCAGAGGGTGTCCGTTTTCGGCTAAGAAACAATTTGCAACCGGTTCAGTCGATGAAGGTGGTTTCCTCAGCGGCAATGTTTTCAAGAGTTCAGAGCTCTTATAAAAGCAAGAAAAAGGAAACGAGGAGGACAACTTGTGAGCTGAGAGTTTTTGAGGTTCACCTAATATTGATCAATACGTTGTATTTTTTAGAATGTTATTTTATAACTTCACTTATTGTTCGAAATTACTGTTGTTTGAATAAAAAATTTGTAAACCAAATCAAAAGGGGAAAAAAATATATAGTGTTTCTATCCGAAAACTCTAACTTGTATTGTTGGTTTCGGATTCTTGAATTAGCGACTTTTAAAGTTTTTTTTTGCGTAGATACATGGGTTGGAAGCCAATTTCTCTTGGATTAGAGAAATTTAATTGTACATAAGAGAAGATGAAACTTTCTTTTAAAATCAGGTTTGATTTTTGTGAAGGAAGAATCTAATCGGTTCAAATTAGAGTATATTAGATGCATGCATCTTTTTGAAGGGTCAAACCTTTTAAAATCAGTATGTCACCTCTCTCTAAGCTTGTTCCATTGCTATTTTAATTCCCATGACTGACTAAGTTTGATTTGAATGTATCTGTTTGAAGAAACCTAGAAGCTTGTTGTTACAGTTCCATTATTAATTGTTTATTCTCTTATGGTTTTTTCTAAAAGTATAATATTTTGGTTGTCTCAGCATAAGTTGCTAGAATTTGTCCTACCGGTTTTGCATTATAATCATTCAACTTAAAATTAGAAATACATAACCCCTTTCTTAGGTTGCTATAGGACGACCAAGCTATGCTTAGGTTCTTATTGCTATGTCACCTCTCTCTAATGCTTGTTTAATTGCTATTTTAATTCCTATGACTGACTAAGTTTGATTTGAATGTATCCGTTTGAAGAAACCTAGAAGCTTGTTGTTACAGTTCCATTATTAATTGTTTATTCTTTGATGGTTTTTTCTAAAAATATAATATTTTAGTTGTCTCAGCATAAGCTGCTAGAATTTGTCTTATTGGTTTTGCATTATAATCATTCAACTTAAAATTAGAAATACATAACCCCTTTCTTAGGTTGCTATAGGACGACCAAGCTATGCTTAGGTTCTTATTGTCGTGTCAGCATCGTTATAATAAATAGACTTAATATGACAAGAAATTAGTGGAACATTTTTAAAAGATGTGTTTTTTTAAAATATAATTTGAGAAGTTCTTATTCTGAAAAACTTACCATTTTGAGAACAGCCTTAAAAGACCATAGTTAGACTTGAACGGAGATTGTGAAAAATATGTCAAAGGTAATGAAATAGAATAAGAAATTTGTGGAGTTAGGACCCAGTTTTTGTTTGAAAGATCATCTAGCTAAAAAATGAGGAAGAAATCACATTGACCACTCGCAAAGAAGAGATATAAGGATGTTTCTCTAAAATTTCCCTTTTTCACCAAGTCCCCCATCTGAAACTAAAATAACCAAAAATAAAAAAATCCTATTTTAATATAGTCTAGTAGCCAAGCATCTCATTCCACCCCGTTCATTCCAAACTTAAAATGGTAAAAAACTAGAAGAGCTTTCCCAATATTTAAATGGTTTTTGGCCACTCTTATTGAGAAAATATAAAGAATGTGTATAGAAAAGCTTTTTTAATTTTTTTTAATCAGAAAAGAAAATCTTTCTCATAGAAAAGCTATGTAATCACTTGAAATAAGATCTTTCAATTTCTATTATTTCCTTTTTACGTAGTATCTTTCAAATTCTTTTATCCTTGAAAATTTGTGGGCTAGATTATAAGTATTCTAAGAGCAGATTAACAGGTTACTCATTGTTTCTTTTAGATCATTGAAGTATCTGAAAAAATCACACTGAAGTTTGATTTTAGACGACATTTGAGTTATGAAATTCGTTCAATTTGTACGTTAAATAAAATGGCCTTGGAATACTGTTCATTCAAAGATTATATCTATTGCTTTAATTTTTCTTAGTATTCACCCTTGGAAATGCACTATCCATACCACTTGACATCAATCCCTCAAGTCTTTCTAATAGTTTCATTCGATCGCAGCGTGTAAGTATGTCAAAATAAAAAGTTAAAAAAAAAAAAAAACTTTTGTTGGGTTCAGGAATAATCAGAGCTCAAACAACTCCTACCACGTCAAGGTGACACCTTACTACTAAATTATAGCATTTGCCGTTACAGAAAATGGGGTGCGACAAATATCCTTACGATTAAGTGGAAGGGTTGATAAACTTAAGGGCTTTATCGTTGAACAACTTAGGATCAATCTTTAAATAGTGAAATCTATTAGATAATGTAGGTGCAGTCCATAGACGAGGGTCCAAGCCCATTACTTATAATTAGATTTTTTTTTCCTTTTATATAGCTATCATGTGTGTGTATATATATATATATTGTGTCAAGAAAGTATATGCAAAAACATTTGAACTACATCTTTCTTTTTCCATGAGTGAGTATTATATTTAAAGAGTTCTAAATATGGAAAGTAGATGCTTTTTAAATTTTTTTTTAAAAATGATGATACCCTAACAAATTTTTGTAAATAACAATAAGACTCAATGTAATAACCATACTTCATATTAGTATAAAGGATATGGTATTAATTTAACTCTTAGAAAAGAAAAAATGTACAAATTAGGTTGTCACATAAACATTAAAAGAAATCAAGAAATGCAATGGACAGCACATATGCTTGACCTCATTGTAATTTATAATTACATGAGCCTAATTGATCATTCATAAAAACAACAAAGAATGGGCAAGGTAGTGACCTAAGATAGTTGAAAAGTCACACATTCTAGATTGTATGTCCATCATTAGCAAGATAGTTTGCAACTGCATTCTCCTTTCAATATACATGTACTCTTATAGATATTGGAATCATAGATATGCACTAGCAAATGACATACTCCACCTTCCAAGGAGCCCTTCATTTTTTAGGCAAACATTGGACTAATTAAAATTAGTTTGATTCAATGATGTAGTGTACTTGACTTCGTTCTTGACATACTTAAAGCCTTCTAGTAAGGTGTTGGCTTCGACATTTGCACAGCTACCTAGCATTAGCTTTATTAAGAAAGCCATGATGATGCTTCCATTGTGATTGCTAAGTAATCTCCTTCTAGTATTATAACCTATGATACTTAAACCACTTGATCCAATCTCCTCTTCTAAAAGGAC
Organism: Casuarina equisetifolia; assembly: GCA_028551475.1. NCBI lineage: Eukaryota > Viridiplantae > Streptophyta > Magnoliopsida > Fagales > Casuarinaceae > Casuarina > Casuarina equisetifolia. The sequence goes on along the minus strand of CM052356.1, from coordinate 7,922,607 downwards.
GATGAGTCATAGGAATTTTTAACACAAATAACAAGATCTAATTAAAAGAACTTACCTAAACCTTTACTTGGATAAGAGTGAATAGCTATAATATGCAATGGATGATAATGTTGTTAATTTTGTGTAAGGACATACTTACATAAGTATGTTTTGTTGAATTCCTAACTAGCAAATATCTCTCATAATAACACCTTCCAAGATGTCAATAATAGCTCATCTCTAATTATGCCATAAGGCCTCTGCATATCATTAAGAAACCAACTTATAAATAGAATGAAATCGAACAAGTACTAGAAATATCTCTCAAAAAGTCCTCCAAATTTGTTGTGTCATTGCATTATACATGAATAAATGATCCACAATCTCCCTTTAAGCCCTTTTATAGCTATAATACTTAAAAGTAATTTGTATGCCCCTCCTTCACATATTGCATTCCATTGGAATTTTATAATAAATGAGCTTCTACATAAATAAACCAATATTGAGATGAACATAAAGGCCAAACTTAATTTTATTAACAAGATAGTACATAAAGGCCAAATTTAATAAGCAACTTTGAAAAGCCTCAATTAATGCTTATGCAACTAAATTTTTCTTGGTTATAACACAAATACCATCTTACCATAAACTAACAAAACTACATTATGGATATATCTTTTGTACTTGATTGGGGTTGCTTTAATTACAAATGATGATATCCTCATTAATTTTATGTAGGTAATCTTTAAAATCACATTTTTATTTACAAATATTCTTATTCATAATAGGTAATCTCTTTAATGTGAAAAGTCTTAAGAAGAATGTGATTTGCAAAGCTAACTTTAACAGAAATCTTACTTATAAATTGTTTTAAGGTTTTCTCAATGAATTTAAATATTAAGAGACTTAACAGGATAAACTTGCATTCAGTAGAACTTGTTGCCTAGTGTCTCTTTCTATTTTGACAATGCATATCTTGTGAATTTTCTCAAAGCAATTAAGTACTATATCTCACCATTTTCAAATAAAATTTTGTTAACAAGATTGTACATATAGGCCAAACTTAATAAGTAACTTTGGAAAATCTTAGTTAATGCTCACACAACTAAATTGTTTCTTGGTTATAACTTAGATATCATTTAAACAAAAAGTAACAAAACTATAATATGAATACTTTTTTGTACTTGATTGGCATTACAAGTTGTTTCAATTACATATGACAATATTCTCATCAATTTTATGTTGATAATATTTAAAATCACATCCTTATCTACAAATATATTTATTCATAATAGGTAATCTCTTTAAAGTGAAAGCTTACAAGGAGAATGTGACCGCAAAGCTAACTTTAACGAAAAGCTTATTTATTAATTGTTTTAAGGTTTTCTCAATGAATTTAAATACTAAACCGCTTAATAGGACAAACTTGCATGCAATAGAACTTATTGCCTAGTGTCTTTTTCTTTTCGACAACATATCTCTTGTGAATTTTCTTGTAGCAATTAAGTACAATATCTTATCATTTTCAACCAAAATTTTATGACCAAGATAGTATACAGAGGCCAAACTTAGAAAGCAACTTTGAAAAACCTCAATTAATGCTCATGCAGGTAAATTTTTCGTAGTTATAACTTAGATACCAACTTAACAAAAAGTAACAAAACTATAATATGTGTATATCTTTTGTAATTGATTGGCGTTAAAAGTTGTTTCAATTACAAATGATGATATCCTCATTAATTTTATGTGGCTAATCTTTAAAATTACATTCTTATCTACAAATATTTTTGTTCATAATAGGTGATCTCTTTACTGTAAAAACTCATAAGGAGAAGATGACAACAAGTCTAACTTTAACCGAAAGCTTAATTATAAATTGTTTTAAAGTTTTCCCAATGAATTTAAATACTAAGCCACTAACTAAGACAAATTTGCATGTAGTCAAAACTTGTTGCCTGGTGTCTTTTTTTTTTTTTGACAACACATCCCCTACGAATTTTCTCGAAGCAATTAAGTACTATATAAGGGATCCATTGGCTTTCTAGGTACCATATCTCCTCTTCCCTATTGCTTAATTATATCCAAACATTCTAACATTTTGTTTTTTGCTATTTGTGTTGAGTTTCACATCTAATTAACTCAACGTGAGAGGGAACACAAAGAGTTCTTTGATTATGTTCTTTAGGCAATGCTTGATATTTGAGAAGGTTCATAAGCCTATGCATTTCATTCGTTTGACATAAAAAGGTTAAAGTTGCCTAACTAGCTAATTCAATGATGAGTTTGTAGAAACTCTAATTGTAAAGTCTAGAGTTCAACATCTCATGTGCATAAGTTAGGTGCTTACATTGTAATACTAAAAAGAAAAAAAAAAGATATAAAAAGGCTGAATAACATACGAAATTTTCATTCGTACAGATATTAATAGTAAACTTTTTGTTCTCTCTTGTTTTTATCTTTTTCACTTCTTTTCTCTCTTTGCTTTTATCAGCTATGGGAGTTCTGGGGCTACTAACGGAGACGATCCGTGGAGTAGATCCAAGACAGCATCAGAGAAACGATATGGTACAAAGTGCAATGGGACAGAGGACGCCAGCAATCAGATGGCACAAAATGGAAGAAACCTACCCATGCAGAGGGAAACAGAGGTTGATGAGACAGGCAACCGGCCACTTTTGAGCTTGAACCTTGAACCTTCAGAAGAGAATGATATGGTAACTCACGGAATGTCATGGGCTGAGTTGACAGACCACAATCAGGCCACCAACATGTCCAGCTTGATTCTGGTCTCTCAGCCCGCTTCATGTCATTCCATGAGTCACCACTTCAATTTCTTCAGGAGGTTCGAGTTTCAAGTCAAAAAATGGCCGATTTGTATGGTTCTATCCTGGCTTCCTTCCATTTAGCACCGCCTGAATGCTGTTGCCCTCCTCATCAACCTTAAATTCCCTCTGCATAGACAGATTTCTTCCATTCTCCACCATCCGAATGCCATCGTCCTCCATCTCATCAACCTTCATTCTCTCTGCTCACGGGGAGAGGGAAGGAGGGAGTGGTAATTTCCTCTCACCCATAAAAGAACAAAAACGAAAACCTCCATTTATTTTCACCTCAGCCATTAATGAACACAAATGAAAAAGAAAGGAGAGGAGGGGAAAGAAGAGGAAGAACGACGAAGCTTGCGCTTGCAGAATGAACGCTTCTCCTGGCATTTAACATCTGAGGGTAGATTGCAATCGTTCCTTCCCGAAACTGAATTCACGGGGAAAGACAGAGTTCCCTAAATTAAGGCCCAAGTGACATCATTGCTGAGAAAGTAATGGTCACCAAAAGGTCCCTGCATTGATTAGGGGTTCGCATGCAATTCATGCTTCCTCTGCATCAATTCCGGTCAAAGGAAGATAATAAATGCAGCTACTGCTGTGTTGGCCTACTTATTAATTCCATTCCCAGTTTCTTATTCTTTTATAGTTGTCACTGTACAATAGTGCGTTACAGGGTCTTCCTTCAGTGGCCCAAAATGTTTTTCCTTTTATCGATGCGTCCTTGCTTGGAAAAGAAAACAGGAACTCTTCTATAACATATTGTACAACAATTTCTTGTAATGAGTTTAAACTCCTCTCTAAAGTTCAACAAAGGGAGGCTGCCTTAAATAAGAATACAGCACCATCCGATCCATCATCTCGGCATTTTTCAAGAATGAAACTGCAGTGATTCATGGTAAGGGCGTCAAGAAGACCATGATTCCAAAGTTCGATCATGAATAATCTCCAACGCCTAAGCCCACCATTTTTTGATAGGCCGATGGCGTACGTTTCTAAAATCACTGAAAATTTTGCAACATCTAAATTCATGAAGATAGGTGTCAGGCTTCACAAGCACTTGATCAGTGAAGGTATTATATAAGGCAGTCCAAGCAGGTTTCTTGGTGTCATCACAGTTTAATGAAGAGACAAAAAAGAACTGTGTTGTTCGAAGAGAATGCTAGTCCATTACTTGAAATAGAATTATCCAAATAGCATACTAAACAATTCTATAGCCAAGGGACGCATCTCCGTTGGGCTATTAAGTATCTCTTTGTTCATAAACGGAAGAAGGGAAATAAAAATGATTTGACCATCATCAATATTGGCTTTTGCTGTAGGAGCATTTGGTTTCCAATGACCTAAATGCCAATGCTTCTATTTCAAAAAGGACCGACTGTTTTGTTTATAAATTACCAATAAAAAATCGAAATAAAATGCTTCCAAAAACCCCGCCTCTGAAACACGGTTTGAATAATTTTCCTTCTCTCTAAAGCATTAATTTTTATTTAAGAAACATTTTGTTGTTCGAAAATCTTGAGAAGAAAAAGGAATAACCACATCAAAACACAAGTATAAGGGTATGCCCAAATTTAAAATTCCTTCCGTTTGTTTTCCAATATATTTAAGCCATTTGCTGACTAAAGTGTTCCACTTCCAGGATGTAAGTCGTCTGTAGATTGTATAGAGACTGCCCATAAAAATGGTATAAAATTTATGAGACAGTCACCAGGCATGATCTTCCCTCTCCCCCCACTGAAGAAAAAAGAAGAGAAAAGGTGCGCCAAAACTCGTGTCACTAAAACGTTAACCTAGCCATAGTAAATAAAATTCATTTTCATACTTTTTTACTAGGGAAAACTACATGAGCATGAAAATGAAGGAACTTTTAGTGATTCCGGAAAGAGAGGTGGAGATTAGACCAGCTTTTGTTCATGAAGCTTTGAAAATACCTCACACGCCAGCACCCCTCCAGAAGACCAATAGACGTTGCTTTCTTTGAAAATTTCTATCCTGAAAGGAAAATCAATGCTTCAAAAGATGCATTTAAGTTGTGCACCTCTGCTTTCTCACAAATGAGTTCCAAAGATGCACAAGCTTCTTTTCGTCTTTGGTAACATCAGCAAAATCCTCAAGCATCTGCAACATAACAGTTTGGCATTATTTCAGGAGTCCAAACAACAGTACTACCCTTTACTCTTGTTCTTTCTTCTTTTCATTTTGGGCAACAAAAATAGGTACCGTTGAAAAAATAACCTATAATTTGTTATTCTTCAGAACTATTTATGAAAAATGTTAATAGTTTGAAATCTTTTTATGATTTGGCTTGAAAGGTTAGTTGTGGGAGCTAAAAATAATTCAGACGGTGAAAATTATATTTTTAAAATTTTTCGAAGCTATTAATTAATTTTTAAGTCACATTATGTCCTCTAGCTTTTTATTGAGAAAGCTACGTCCTTCGGGCTTTTGATCAGCTTGGAATTTTGTTCAATCTGAAAGTAGACCCAATGCAAAGAGTTCAGTCAATTGAAACCATGGCTGGCCCAAAGCCAAGTAACATTAGTTGGATATCCATGAAGCCCAACCATTGTGACCTGAGTCCAATCTTCACCACAGAGCCACTAAAGACTTATCTCGACCCAAGATGTGGTACCCCTTGCCCTGAAATCAATTGAGAAAAATAACGAAAATTGAGGTATAAATAAATGAAAGTGATAAACACACATACGGCTGGTGGAGATAACCTTGAAAAATGAAAGTCAATGTTACCATCTTTGGATTAATAGTGAAAGACATTTAAAAATGTTTACCTTGTAAAAAATTAAAATATGTCACATTTCATCGTGATATCCTGCTGAAAAAAAAAAAAAAACACTTGGAGTCCACATCAAACACTATTACCTATGAAAAGTATCATTCTTACTGATGGATTGAGACTTACCATTTTGACTTTATATCTATTTCATAGATGACAGTGATGTAAGAGAAATCACTTGTATTTTTATGAATTAATCAATTAAAATTTACTTACAACAGATATGATTGAGGATTTCGTATCTTGATTTCTTTTCAAATACTAATGTGTCATTGTTATCGTGATTGGTCATAGGAGAAGACATTTGAGGTGGTAATTTCCTTAAGGACTATATGTGTTTGCTGATGGGACGAGTATGACAATTTGATGATGACAAAAGTACAAAAGAAAATGCATGTGTTGATACATGAAAATGTATGTAATTTCTACATTAACACGTTTTTTTTTATTGGCTGATTTATGGTATTTTTTTGAAACAGAGCACAAATGATGTTATACAGTCTATTCTGATTAGAAGAATGCACAAATTACAACAATAGCACAATTCATGTTCTTTAGTTATCTTAGTATTAATAAAAATGATCTTGCCCTACGCATTGAACATTAAAGTCGTATATGTCCTATTTGATATAAATAATTGGTTTAACGACCCCATATATTAAGGAAAGCATACGAAAGATTTGAGAGACATTATTTCACCAAGAGTGTTTTACCTTAACTTAAGGAATGTATTTTGGTTAGCAGAAAACTTTGTTAGGTGGTTGAGTTAAGGGAAAGTGAATATAGGTGCATAATATCCAATTATGCAATTGCAAATCAATTGAAACCCCACTTGTTAAGTTGCCACAATATCCAACACTTGTAAGATAAGCAAAGTTTGAAATAAAATGTGGTTAGCCAATATGTATATAGTGCCTCATTTATCTTGCTTTTTAATAGCATGTATAATGTTGAGAACCATACAAAATAGTAAGTTCAGCTACATTTTTAAAGTAAAGGCATCAATGCCGGAAACTTCCTGTGCACAACACGTGTCCAGACAAATGCAGTACGACGTTAATAATTTAAGGTTGATAGTGTCAATAGCGTTTGGGTATGGTTTTGTCCTTACTAATGTCCTTTCTTTTTCCTTTTCTCTTTTCTCTTTTTGAGCCGCTGAGATTGTTGGAAACGATAATGGTTCCAGCTGCCATGTGAAATTATTTTATTGGCACGTTTTTGCTGGTATATTATTGCAATCTGAGTTATGGTGTATTATTTTATATGAGTCGGTTCTTTAAAGGTATGAACTTCCGTCTTGTTTATGTCAATCTTGTCCGGCCGAAATAAAATCGGCAGCGACCGTCTTCCAACTAATGGATGGAGTTCCCCGTGACAAGAAGGCAAACTTGCAAGAACGAAAAAGACTCAATTTTTTCACAAAAACCAACTCTATAAGCTCATGGCTTAGTAATATAGGATAACTCAACATCAAAATTTAACATGTTCCTCATTACAATGGTTCAACTTAGACCATATTATGATGTCACTTTTATTTATGCAAATTTTGAACTAGATTAAACTCATATTTATAAAGATGTTAAGAGAGAACCAAATTCTATGTCATATTAAAAAATTTAAAATTTGATTCAAAAATTGAAAAAAAAAAAAGAAGTATTCAATCAAATTTAATTACAAGTTTTCTTCTTGGGTTGTAAGATTTATGACCTTCAACAGTTAAAAAACTTAAAATTCAACTTAAAAATTAATTCAATAGTTGAAAAGGAAAAAGATCATCAATGTAGAAACAATCCATAACAATAGGAATATGTTATAGGCAATGCTATCAAAATCATTTTAGAGGATTAATTGAAACAACATATTAAATAGCAGTCGGGTCCATCTAACAAAAAAATAATTATCCCCGTCAAAACTTGTGTTTCTCTTATTTATAATCTGTGTATGTATGCCTTCATTGACTGGTCAGAGTAGCTTTCAGCAAATTAGATGGTAAAACTGAAGAGCAGCACCCATTAGCCGGCTGTCTTACTGGACTACCCACAGCTTAAGAGTTCTAAAGTGTGTATTTTAATATAAGTAATAACGGAGGAAGAATACTAGTTAAAAATGAACACTTTTCACAAAGGGCTCGTCATGAATAAAACAAGAAAAGAAAATTTGAGAATTCTATTACTTTTACTTTCCTCCAAAGAAATTAAATCACCTGATCTTGCAGTCAAGTGCATAATTGGACCTGTTCTTTCAACCAAGTCATCAGGTTAAATTATGCTTCCTACGACCCAATAAATGAATACTTGAAAGATAGACCTTCCCTTCCCAAAAGAGTAATGAAAATTACTTCTTATTTTTTATTTTTTGTCAACCTGTAAGAAGGAAATCGATGGGAAGTCAAAAACATCCAGCCGTCGAAAACATCAAAGAGGCAACGGAAGGAAAGAATAGTTGACCACTCTACACGTGTGCGGCTGCTGGCAGGTGGTTTTACAAGAACGATCCACCGAAAAAGTCGTACGGATTAAGAGAGAACACCGATACCCAAGGTGACGCCGCGACCTGGAAACCGATATAATCTGCAGAGCCCCGCACGTAAACCAACGTAGGGTAGGGTTTACCACTCCCTCCCTCTTCCCGTGAGAACGTAAAAGAGAACGACGTCATAGAAAGACGTGTTCCTTCCAGCACCTGGTTTCCACAACTTGTGGCCCAAGTCTGTAATGGAATTTCCGGCTTCCAATTCATGGCCAATCAGAATCAGACTCACTTCTTCATGCTCACCATGAGCAGGTAGAATAATAGAGATTTAGCCAGAGTCTCAAGATCCTTTTGTTTCTGATTTATCAGTGCAGATGAACAATCAAATCAGCAAGAGCATTCTACAAAGCCAGAATTCGGCATTATTTAGCAGAGAAAGCAACAAGCCAAAACTAGATGCATGACAACTTAAAACATTTCTTCATCCTCAACAACATGCATGTGTTTAAGCTGACTTGCTCCTTAAAAATGAAAGGAAATTTGAGGAAATAATTGCGTCCATCAAAAATATTTAACCCAAGCACATAGCAAACACCTCTGGATTTGTTTATAAGAAGCTAGGCAGCACGAAAAGAGCAAATCTTTGAAAGACACCATTTTCCTTGGTAATAGTATCAGGTGCTAAAACTAGAGATGTGAAGCAAATGATTTTTCACACGCTAAATTCGTCACTTACATCTTCCACCATCCGCTGTTATGCCTAAATTTGGGTCAAAAAAATCTCTCAATGTAGTAATTTGTTTGATGAACTTAACTGTTTCACCAATTCTGCACCACATGCGGCTTAGTCAGATGCATTCTATAGTTTGTCATCATTTGGCGTGCACCCCGTGCTGCACAGATCCTTGTTCAACATATAAGGCAACTCCGAGGGTAAAAAAAAAAGGGGGGGGGGGGGGGGCATTACGGGTTACATGGATGAGCTAAACAGGACCGCTAAAAGATAGGCCGTTATAGAGGCAATACTTCCTCCCCTGCTTCCCTTTCAGGCAAGCGAACCAGAAAGGACAGCCATTAAGATGGTGTGAATGCTCACAACGGAACTCATAACCCCCAAGTCTCAACGTTTCCATCACAGACTAGCAGCAGCTAGCCAGCATCTTGCATGGTAAAAGTACAATGTGAGAAAAACAAGCACTACACAATCTTCAGGGGCTTCAGGGTTGAAATATGATGGACCGGCAAGTAATACTGACCAAGAATACCGTGAAATTCTTTAGATAACTACACATCACACATAATGACGTATTTCTACACTACTGTTAGAACTAATTAGCTGTACTCAGACACCCAAGTGATTCTGATCATGCAGCACCATTACTCCTGCAAGGTGCCATTCCCCAGTATGATACAAGTGCAAAAACTAAAACAGAAGATCTGTACAAAATATAAGAGTTTTCCACCACGCAAATGAATGAAAAACTTTTAAAACCCATGTATACCTCACATGCTCGAATTCTTAGTCATTCTGAATTATCAGATCATGCAGAGTGCTTTTCCAACCAATACCGAACAATTAATATGATAATTGACGAGAAATGTGGAAAATAACAAAGGAGAGACACCCATTCAATATGACATTTAACCTCATCAGGGATTCCACTTGATGAAGCTCAATTGAAGGGAGAATAGCTCTTCAAGAACCAAGGAAGCAAGCAGGCGTCAAGTAATCAGACTGTGGGATAATAGTTTTGTAAAATAACTACACACTTGACACTCTGCCTCCCAACGATGTAGGGAAGCCCGTCAAACAGTGTTAATAAATCAAGCAATCAGACTTCCTTCAAACAAGAGGCAAATCCCCAATTCACGGTACCATACATAACGCCATAAATTGAACAGAAAATTAACATTCAAGTTCAGACTATTCATTTCACTATATGTTCATCTTTACACCTTAAAACTACTTACCCACATTTAAAAACCAGCTACCTCTACCCTTCATCATAAGCTCCAGATACGCTCCACCAAATGGAAAAAATAAAATAAAATAAAATAAAGAAAAAAGAAATAAAAAGAAAATGCAAAAGAAATTGAATATCTCTTTCTTTTTTACTTTCATATTCTTCCTACTATTGATAACTTCATTTGCTCATTTACAAAATTCAGCGTATTATACCTCCAATCGAGGTCTGAATTCTGCAGGAACAATGTCAACGAAGCGCTCCAAACCTTTACAAGTCATAATTTGCTGTGGTCGTATCTACCTCTGCAAGACACATCATCAACACCATTAGATTCATTGCAAAATAAATAAGTACAATAACGAACATTTATTTTCTTAAAAAAAAAAAATTAAGAACAGATAAAAAAATTTCACGAACAGGTGCGGCGATGGGGATAGACAGAAAAAGGGACCAGACCTTTGTATCAGGAATCTAAGCAGGCAGGATCCAAGCGCATACCTATCTCTGCGATAAGGAAGATAAGAAACTTTTAGCACCCAATCATTAGAAACCAGCAAAGCCAATTTGAAGGGAACAAAGAGCATGAAAGAGAGAGAGAGAGAGAGAACCTTCGCCGGAGCTTCAGCAACCCGATAAGAATCAGCCGTCGTCCCCACCAACCACAATCCAGGAAAAACATTCTGAAGAGAACAATGAAGAATAAGAAAAGGAAAAACGTTTGTCTCTCAGCACCAATCAAACACCTACGCTCATAAACTAAAAAGTAAGAAAAGTGAGAGAGAGAGAATTATTACGTCGAGCTGTTTCTGGACGTTCTTCGGGCGCTTCCGGGGACGGCGTGCCGGCCTGGAGCCTGTCATGATGAAAACGTCCTCCTCGATCTCCTCCTTTGAAAGCGCGATCCAGAACTTCCTCTTCTCCGTGCTCTGCGACTCCGTTGCCATCCCTCGCAGCCGCAGAGACTTCGGCTGCGAGTTCTCGTTCTGCTGCTGAACCGCCGGCATCGCCAACACCGCACCAAGCGTACTTTCCGCCCCGATCTCCATCATCGCGCTCCTCTGCACGGCCTTCCTCGGCCTCAAGTTCCACGGCTTCTGTGCCTCTGCTTCCTCCTCTTCCGCGGCTTCCCGCTTCCTCTCTCCACTGTCGTCGGCTTCCGCGCCGCGCTCCCCTCGCTCCACTTTCTGAGGCCGCTCGGTAAGGGAGCAAGAGGAAAACCCGAAGCGGTTGCGCGCTGACCGGGATCCGACCCGCAGAGGCGGCGGGTCAGAGTCGTGGTAGTCCGAGTCGGGCTCGGAGGACTGCGGGGAAACCTGGCGGCGGTAGCGACCTGTGCTGTTGGTATGGCTCTTGCCTCCCCATTTCAGGAACGGCAACGAGAAGTTGTGCAGTGGCTGTGACTTCACCGGTCCCGTAGCCATTGCATACGCCTACACAAGAATCCTATATATCAGTCCCTTCTCTTGCTCTCTCGAGCTTGCGCTGCTCTAAACACCTCTGCCAACAAGTTTTTCAGAGGAAGAAGGAAAGGAAAACCCTAATACGCTAAGGTAGAGGCAGACTGCCTTGTTGGAGAAGAAGAGGAGGTCCTTGGAGAGAGAAACAGGCTTGAGGGTATGCTCAGGCCAGGCCATTATATACACAGAGCCGGGCGTTGGCCCTATTCTACGTCTACGGTTTCCTTCTCCGTTTACCCGATTTACCCTTGCATTCCACCATTATTACCATCGGTGCCCTTTTGCGTGTGCCATCAACGCCGAGCCTCCGTGGCATGATTTTAGTATATTTTCGGTATATAATAAAATGCACTTCTTCCGAGCCAATGTTGGGCATAATGATTTCAGAGAGAACAAGTTTGATGTAGTTAATCATCCATCATAAAGCTAGATTATAATTGAAATTTATTTATAAATTAGTTTTATCATTGTTAATCTTTATTGAGACTAATTGTTGGATTATTAGATAAATTAATATTTTTATCATATTGATATGAAAAAAAATAGATTCACAAACTATGCATTTGTCGTAGATTTTACATAATTTTATGTCATATCTTATGACATTATCTCAAAACTCATTCTTAAAATATTTTAAAATATATGTTGTAGTAAGAAGATATTTCACTATCATGGCTTGAAATCCAAATGTATGTGGCAACTTTTTAATTGCAATCTTTCCATTATTACCCAAAAAAAAATTTATCTAAAAATGACAAATGAGTGATCCAAAAATTTATGATTATATGGTAAAACTATGTGCTAAAATATATTATCAAGTTGTTTCCAAATCAATGCTATCAAATGAATAGACCACAATTAATCATCTTCTTTCACATCCTCAAAATATTTATAAGAGGTGTGTAATTTTAAGGATAAGAAAATATATGCATTCAAACTATCCAATAAAATAAAAAAATAACAAGATTCTTCTAAATGATCATTCCAATTAACAATTTTCAAGTTCTTTTTGTTAAAAATGGGTGTTGTCTAACATTAAAAGAAAGAATATAGACCTATAATTTTATAAGTGATGATAATTTTTCATTTAACACTCTAAAGTTTTGAAATAAACTCTCATACTTTAATATGGTATCAAAGCGACCTCTAATTCATAAATCCCTACGACCTAAAGCTTGGCTTTAGGAGTATTGAAAGTAAGTCTTATTATCAAAAGTTTGACCCGTGGATAGGCAATTTTTTTTATTTTTTATTTTTTGGGTAGGCATTGTTGTTGCCTCCTAAAGTTTATATGATTTGTCGTCCAAAACTTTGGGACTTAACTTTCGACTTCTTTATATTAGATTTAACATATCCTAAACTATATTTATCCCGCTACATATAGTATTCAAAGTTGTTCATAATTAAAAATTAGTATTAAAAAATATCCACAATCAAAAAAATATTTTAAAAATTACACATAAGTGCCTGTTTTTACTTCTTCACTGTTCATATTTTACTACAGTAACCAGTGCTTTGTAAAACCAAGTTAAGGAACCTATGATTAAAAAAAAAAGTCAACATAACATTATGAGAGTACTTTAACAAAAAAAAAAAAGCAATACGTTATTGTTATTTCTTATTATTTGCATGATTGATTAAAGAGTTTATTCTTATAAAAAATTAAGAATAACACGCACACACATATGTCTATATATGTTAACACATCTAAATTCATTTGATTACAAATTTTCTTGATGGTTGAAAAGTTTTTGTATTTGGATGTTCCTCTTTAGAACAATTAAGATTGACACAAATTCTTAAACATGCCTCAAACATTGTTACTCACTTATATACACGAATATAACCAACTTTCAATTCATTAAATCAAAATGCATATTCACGTCACACCATTCTTAAAAGTCTAAGCTTGATAAATCCTTATTGTTAGATCAAATGTGTTCGATAAAAGTTTCGATGATAACAGAGGTTTTTGTTGGAAGATTAAAATATCTAGTCCCACATTGGGTAAGGCGACAAGAGAGCATGACCTTATAAACTTCCGCTAGCAACCTAATATTGCATAGTTCTGTGTTTTAGTTAAGCCCTTCAATTTCTAATATGGTGTCAGAGCCGGCGATAGGAGAGCCTGGCCTTATAAACTTTCGCTAGCAACCCACTATTGCACAGTTCTGTGTTTTAGTTGGGCCCTTCAATTTCTAATAGTTTTGATAAAGTAAGGAAATTTGTTTTGAAAATCAAATCCTTCGTACTACTTAGTTGTACTTATACTATGAAATCCAAGCATACTTTGACAATCATAAAGGATTTGAAATCTTTGGAATCCAACAAATTATATATGCTCGCAAGATTCACTATCATATTAGGTATGATAGTGAAAAAGCAAAATATATATCTACATGTAGCTAAATATATAACGAAAATTATTGGGTTAGCTTAAAATTTTAACCTTAAGCTAATTATTTTGATATAGACCTCCCAACTTCGTCATTTTTGTCTGACCTATGTTGCGTGCTTGGTCATTTTTGGGTGACAGAAGTGAGCTTGGTTGAGTAGCGTGTGGCCTCGTCTCTATACTAGTGTCTAATTAAGGATTTCCATGGTTGAGACGGTTGGTCCCTCCAGGCACTTCAAGCTTTGAATGATTCACTTCACGTTGATGTGGCATTGAGGTGCACACAGTATTGTGTTTCTCAACATTGTCGTGCAAGCTTGGTATGAGAAGGCTAAGTTTGAAATGAAATGCAATGAGAGAAGATTGAGAAAACTCCCAAATGATTCAAATGATAAAGTTCTAGGGTCTCTAAGCTCATATTAGTTTCAAACAAAGCAACAATATTTTCAGCTATTTGATCAATATAACAACTAGAATCCAATAGTTAGCTCAATATATTCAAGGTTTAAGATGAGAGTAGTACACTTGCTCAAGATTTTAGAGACTCTACAAGGCACATTAAAAGTTCTTCTTAAAGCTCAAACCTTGTTATCTTTTAAAAACACTTGATGCAATGGATAGAACACTCGATTAGGATGTCGCACAATCGACCATTGCTCATCATTGTCAGTTACCGGTCTAAAATCGCCGATCGAGTGACGCACGGAGAGAGGAGAGTAAAATCGTAGCACATAGAGAGTAAGTCTTTTTCATCGTGGAGGATTGCGATGGAAGAGAGATTTTTAGGTTGCAGTCTTTGTCGGTTTTATTTAATGTTTTAGTTTGATTTTTGAATTTCAAATTTTGATTTTTGTGTATCAAATTTGAATTTGATTTTTAAGTTTGATTTTTGAAAATCAGTTTCATTTTGTTTTTGAGTTTAATTTTTGAATTCATTAGTTAGTGTATATAAATGGATAAGAGGAGTAGAAATTCATTCAAGAAAGAAATTTCATCAACAAAAGCCACACTATTTACTTGCTGCTCTCTTTTTCTTTTCCCTTGTTTCGTTGTACCAACCAGTCTTTTATACAATTCTGATCAGATTATAAATTTTAACTTGATTTCAAGTTGGACCAAGCTTCTTACACGAGCTTCACAGGTGCATGGGTTGGGTCATACTTATTCATACGAGCTTCACAATTAAGCACATGGATCAAGCCCCCAAACTGGATTAGCATATAGTTACACGGGTCAAGCCTTATTACTAGTAAGGCTTTTACAACTGGAACATAGAATAAAAAGCTTAGAATAATTGGTCCATATTAGGCATATAATCAAATATAAATAACCTGATATAGACATTTCCTCAAAAGAATTAATGCAATATAATCAAATATAAATATAATCAAATATAACTATGAGGAATATTCATAAAAAATAACCATAAGGTCATGAAAATATTTATTTTCAATGTCTTCATATTGGCATGGGAGAAATTAATCCAACTCAAATTATGCTAATTAGATCACTATAAAAAATATTGATTCACATAACCCAAGAATAGAGGCTTGGTGAAAAAATCTACTATTTAGAGAAAGGATGGGACATGATCAATCATTATGGTCTTTAAGGCCACCTTCTCACAAATAAAATGATATTCAATTTCATTCAATTTCAATGTGTTTAAATCAACCATGTAGAATAGGTTTGGTATTAACATGCAATGCAAACATGTTAGCACAAATTAGGCATGGGGTCTAGTATAGTGGAACCTTAAGATCTATAAAGAGATGATAAATACATGTGGATTCAGCTATGGCCACTACAAGAGACATGTATAAGCTTTAGTAGAGGATCAAGAAACCATTGGTTGGTGGCAACACAACTAACCTAGTCAACATCTCTAAACCTGTAAAAATTAAGTGTATTGCATACATAAATTCTAAGTCCCAAATCTATGGACTCATGGAGGTTGTGAATACACATTTCAAATTATGATAGTCATAAATTATCAATCTTTACATAGCTTGACAAAGGTGATTCCAAAGGGTACTATAGTTCTAGCTTGATCTAGGTTAGATACTGAAGTGAGCCCACAAGACTTCAAAAGGCTAGATGATGAGAGTATTGTTAGTATTGTCATTAGTGTGGGCAAAAGCTTATAGTCTAACATATCAACATAATGAAGTAAATTGAGCACATATAGGCACTATGCCAAATGAAGTTCATTGACATCTCATTTAACATATATGCCTCTAAAGAAATGCAAAGAGTAAAGGTCTTTAAGAGAAAATTCTCAACTTAACAAAAGGATGAGCTTTGTGACTTTAGTTGTTGAACTCTTGATAAGCACAAGATTATCTGCATACAATAAAGGTCACAGTTGCATTTGACCATATTGATAGACAAATAACAATGAATCATAGGTTGAACAAATGATTTTTGTACAAACTTATCCACAAATACCTCCCAAATTTAAGCTAAGGTCTCAAAAAGCTTGAAGATGTAGCACAAACCTCTTCTCAAGGGTACTAACCACCTATGATCTGACAAGTTTATCTATCTAGGTCCAAGACTCATGGTTTTGATTAAGTTCTTTGACTCATGTATCGTCACACATGGTTAAAAGAGGAGCAACCATTTCTTTAGTGAGAAACCCATATAACTTCTATGTGAGTGCACATGACCTAACTTGGGTGTAAGCAATTACTCTCTATTAGCCTTATGATCACAAAATTGACAACATTGATAGAGGAAGGGAATGGGTAAGAGGTATTCTTAGCCATCAGAGAGTTTGTTTGAGCATAACATTACTAGCTCCAATACCAAAAAGAGAAATAGGTTTAGAGATGAAGTATAAGCAAAGAGTTTGTGTAACTAAATTGAGAATTCTTTTATGTGAGACTGAGATAATTATAAATATTTTAAACAAGGCTATTTATATGAGAAAGAAGTGATATTAATACATAGACAATTTTTAAATGGCCTCAAAGAGCTAGTTAGTTCTCTCCAAGCTTGGAATGATTCTTGTCATGTTGATATGGCATTGAAGTGCATGCAATACTATGTTTCTCAATATTATCGAAACAATCCAAGTGGCCATGTGTTACATTTGCTTCCTTGGTTACTGTTCAATCACACATGCATTTGTTAAAATGCATGTTCGAAGATGATGTGGCACCCAAGTGGGTGCCATGTCATACGATCAATGGGTGGTTCCCATTAACAAATGCATGTTCGAAGATGATGTGGCACCCAAGTGGGTGCCATGTCATACGATCAATGGGTGGTTCCCAAAATGGGAACCACTTCTGTAGTATTGCACTAACTTGCTACTCTTGGCAAGCTGATGAATACTTTCAAAACACAAAGTAGCAGCTACCCTTCTCAATTAAAGTAACATTAGAAATAAAGACATCACTCAGTCATATGCAATAACTCACCTATTGAAGCCACTCAATCTTGTTCTATAAGGAGAGGCATTTGTATACTTTGTATATTATCATGGGATTTACTTCTTCCATTTGTAATCAATTTTCTCTTGTTAATCAATGAAACAAGAGTTTTTATTTATCTTCTTAAGTGTTTGATGTATTTTGATGATGCACTACTTGGTTCCTTTGTACTTATATGTGTTTTGCTAAAATGAACCGCTTGGTTATTTCTTCATTCATGCATGCCTTTTGTTAAAATGCATTAGTTGACCATCATGCGCTAATACATGCATCTTATTAAAGCACACCATTTAGCACTCATATATGCATTTTTTTTAAAAAGCATTACTTGCCTTTTATTCATAAACATTTGTCTAAACACATTGTGTGGTTTTTTTCTTTTGTTGGACCAAATGCATTGCATCTTTAAAGGCCTCACAACAAGACGATGTTGCTTTAGCATCAAAACTAAGGAAAATCAAACCAAAATGATGTAGTTTTGTTTAGGGGGAAAATCCTAGTTTAGGGACAACCAACTTGTGAAAATTCATTTTGCAAAACTAGAGTTTTGTGAAAAAATGGAGAAACCTAATTCTTGGCTCAAGGGAGATCATCTTTTATGCCTTTTAAAGAGTTTTGACATTGTAATGATTGAATGGCAAGAAGCGGAAAATAGACAATCCTAGAAGGATTTTAATATCAACTTCAAATTGAGGTTAATAGGTTGAGTTGGCATTCAAAGAAAATGTGCATAATTCAGGTAATCCATTGATTATTTGTACACATATCATATATGTTGTAGAGCTTTCCTTACTATGCTATGATGCTAATTTATTTCTTAAGTGGAGGCATGTTTTGCTCAAAATCAATATGGAAGGAAAAAGGGTTTATCTAAGAAAACCCAAATTCTATTTAAGCTAAGGCTTGCATACTTAGCTTCTAATGTAATCCATGTGAAGCACAAGTGAAAGGTCAATTTCCCGTGGGATAGAGGAATTGATAGCATATTGTAAGATTGTAAATATCTTGTAATCTTTTTGGATTTATGAATAGATGGAACACTTTATAATTACCTAGAGAGATAACAAGTGTAAGTTAAAGTGATTTGGATTGAACCATTTAAATCGTATGTTAATTTCTTTATTATGCATTATTTCTATTATGTTGTCTTTGCTTTGACATTGTGTCACACAATAGTTATATTCAATTGGAATTAATGTTATTAGACATTCATAAAATTCAAGAAAGACAAAGCTAATTTAGAACTCAATCCAACCCTTCCTTCTTAGCATTGATAAAAAATAAAAAACAAAAACAAAAAAAAACTGTGCATTAAAAATATCTTTATAAAAGTGAGCAGGAATTTTCTAAAATATGTTTTATGCTTAATTTTCCTAACAGTATTCTTCAATAGGTCCCAAAAAGCATATTTAATAGGGGAATCACATTTAAAAATCATTAGCTAAATATTTTTTGAAAAAAATTAGTTTAATTCAAAAAGAAAAAGAAAATAGTTCTTGCAGTGTTTACCAAGCATTTCCCAGTTTTTCTAAAGAAAATTCAACATATTTACCTTTATGGTTATAGAAAAATCGATTGTTAAGCTAATCTCTTTCAATGAAATATTGTCTAACTTAATAGTTGGAATATGGATTTTGATTACATATATAAAATTTGTATAGATGAAATTTTTTTATTGTAAATTGAATGTGTAGATGAGTGTCTTGATATGAATTCTAAGGCTTAATATTTTTTTTTCACTAATATCTGCCCTTTTTATTGCATCAATTATGGGTGTCACAATAAGTTGAAAACTACCATAGGCTTCTGCAATAGGTTATTAAGGCAGACCGACAAGCTGAAGCTTCATTTCAGGCGAAGCAACTTCCAGAGAAGAAAAAGAAGTGCTGGCCAACTCAAGTCTTCACACAGAAGCTTCCGATATGATGTCGTTTTGTAATCAAGTCCAAACCTCATAACAGCCACGGCGCGTTCAATGCGAGGGAATGGAAGTATTCCAAAAGAGGAGAAGAATCGAGCAAATCTTTAGGCCAGAACCTGCTTCGACTTTTTTGAGCGAAAACAGAGCAGAGCAGAGCAGAGGCAGCACAGGCTTTTGCTCGAAAACTCCAACCGTTAAATGGGTGAAATCCAGCACCTGCAAAGCTGCTAAGAGGCTATAAGTAATCTACGCCGATTGCTTTGAGAAACTACTGATCAACTACACAGATTCTATTTTGCAAAGAGGATCCGATCCTTCAAATCAGCTTCTCTGTTTGGTGATTCTATTTTATGGGCCGTTGATAATCGCTATTCATACTTCAAAATCACTTGCATGATCAAGCTTGCACTGTACTTGTGTTTGACATAAAATTATGACTTTTATCTGAAACAGAGAGAATTGTTATGGGCCAATGATTGAGAACGAGTAACTGGTTTGTTAATAGGCTGATCCGTGAGGAACAGCTCTGTGAACTTCTTCTTCTTAGCTATTTTGGACACAACAATCTCTTCGAGGGATATTAACCTCCGAACTCAAAGAGCCTTAGTGGAGGAAAGTTTTTCATCCTTCATTCATACATTCCCTCATGCATATATCGTGCATTTCCTGCTACCTACTGATGTTGAGTGTCTATAGACTGTTTACTCAACTACAAAAGATTGACACTCCCACGCCTAAACCTCACTGAGTATTCTAGACGATTACACAAAATACCAAGTCCTCCCATGCCTTGCTTGATTCTCTGCCTTTAACCATTTCCTGCAACTTCACGTTATCTCTAGCAGGTAACGTGATTAATACTCAAAACACAGACACAGTACATCATCTCTCACTGCACGCTTATCTTACCTGCATCTGACAATGGCCCATAACATTACCTCCTTTCCTAAAGATTGACCTCATCCTCGAGGTCCAACCAAGGAAAACGAAGTTCCATCTCTTGCTTACTTTCCCAAGTAGCATTAGCAAGGGAAAGACCTTGCCAATGCACTAATATCTCGGGGACTTTCTTGCGAATTCTTTCTTCAAGGATAGCTCGAGGTTGTGCAGTAAGTACCCCCTCAGATTCTATCATAACAGGGAGGTCTTGACCGATCATTCCTTCATTGCCAATAAACTTCTTAAGCTTAGACACATGGAACACATTATGAATTCGTGCTCCCTCTGGCAATTTGAGTCGGTATGCTACAGGCCCCAACTTCTCCAATATTTCGTAGGGACCATAATATCTGGCAGCAAGCTTATGGCTCTTCCTCAGTGCCACAGTAGTCTGTCTGTAAGGCTGTAACCTTAGCAGGACCTGGTCCCCTACTTCAAACTGAACCTCCCTCCGTCCCTTATCTTGCAACTGCTTCATCCTATGTTGTGCTCCAATTAATTGGGTGCGTAGGTCCTTGAGGATTTCATCCCTACGCCTCAGCTCCATATCCACGGCTTGAACCTTTGCTCTGCCATTAACATAAGTCAATAAGGTGGGTGGAGTTCTACCATACACCACCTCGTATGGGGTCTTTTTTGTAGCACTTTGTATACTGGTGTTGTAACACCATGCTGCCCATGGCAACCATTTTCCCCACTCTCTAGGCCGATCAGATATAAAACATCTTAAGTACACCTTGAGGATACGGTTGACCACCTCGGTTTGCCCATCTGTTTGTGGATGGTAAGAAGATGAAAACCTAAATTGTACTCCTTGCAATTTGAACAATTCTCCCCAGAAGTGACTAGTGAACATTGCTCCTCTATCACAAACAACACTAGTTGGCATACCATAGAGCTTGAATACTTCTTCAAAGAAAACTTGTGCTACTGTTTGGGCTGTGTAGGGGTGAGTTATGGGTATGAAATGGGCAAATTTAGATAGTCTATCAACCACTACAAGGATTGAAGTCTTACCCTTAGAGGGAGGGAGACCATCAATGAAATCCATTGATATGTCACTCCAAACTTCTGTGGGAATAGGTAATGGTTGCAACAACCCAGCTGGCTTGGTGTTTTCCCACTTGTGTTTCTGACACACTGCACATTCCTGCAATGCCTCTCGGATCATGCCCTTCATGCCCTTCCAATAGAAGACCTCTTTTATCCTACGAGTTGTCTTATGATTGCCTTCATGACCTCCTTCATGGAACTGTTTGATAATTGCTGGAACTAACTCAGACTCAGGCAGTAGATAAATCTTGTTCTTGTAGTACAGAATTCCATCCTCATAACCCCACGGCCCCACAACTTCTTCATTCTGCACATTCTGAATAATCTTCTACAACTCTGGCACCGTGCGGTTCTCATGCCTTATAGGCTCCAACCATAGTGGTTGTGGTTGAGAGATAGCCAGAACCATTGCCCCTTCAGCCTTCCGTGATAGGGCATAGCACCAATATTCTCCTTTCCGGGTTTGAATTCTATTTTGAATTCAAATCCCATGAGTTTGCTCAACCACTTTTGCTGTACTGGTGTTGAAATTCTTTGCTCCCATAAATATTTGAGACTTCGTTGGTCAGTCCTCACCACAAACTCCTTCCTCAACAAGTAATGTCTCCATTTATCCACTGTCATAATCAAGGATTCCATTTCCTTCTCATATGTAGATAGCAATAATTGCTTGCCCTTGAATGCCTTGCTAAAATAAGCCACTGGCTTGCCTTTTTGAGTGAGGATAGCCCCTGCCCCCATACCTGAGGCATCACATTCAATAACAAACCCTTCCTTGAAATTCGGTAGGGCTAGAACTGGAGTTCTAGTAAGGGCTTGCTTCAATTCGGCAAACGCCTTATCAGTTTCAGTTGTCCACACAAAGTTATTTTTCTTTAGAAGCTTTGTCAAGGGAGCTGCTATCGCCCCATAATGCTTAACAAACCTTCTGTAATAGCCACTCAGCCCCAAAAATCCCCTGAAAGCTTTGATTGACCTTGGTGTAGGCCACTCTGCTACTGCTCGAATCTTCTCACCATCAGCAACCACCCCACCTTGGCTTAGGACATGCCCTAAGAAGTTAACTTGTTCTTGCCCGAATGTACATTTTGGTAATTTAGCATATAGTTTATGACTTCTCAACACTTCTAGCACCTCCTTAACATGCTTAATATGGTCAACCCACCCACTACTATATACTAATATATCATAAAAAAAAACCATGACAGATTTCCTCAACAAATGCCTAAAAACATCATTCATTAAAGCTTGAAATGTGGAGGGAGCATTCATAAGACCAAAAGGCATAACAAGGAATTCATAGTGACCATTATGAGTACGAAAGGCAGTTTTTTCTATATCCCTTGGATTCATTCTAATTTGATGATATCCCGACCTCAAATCCAACCTAGAAAATAACCTAGCCCCTTGCAATTCATCCAAAACTTCATCTATGGTGGGTATAGGGTAGTTATCTCTAATGGTATTTTTATTTACTGCCTTATAGTCCACACACATTCTCCATGAGGAGTCTTTCTTCCTTACTAGTAAAACAGGTGAAGAAAAGGCACTATGGCTAGGCCTAATAACTCCTGAGCTCAGCAAATCACTAATAATGCTTTCAATCTCATTTTTCTGGAAGAATGGATACCTGTAAGGCTTGACCGTAATGAGTTTATCATCCTTGAGCTTAATGTTGTGGTCACAACTTCTCACTGGTGGCAGCCCTGTAGGTACCTCAAAGACATCTCCATATTGTTGTATAACATGCTCCAGTTGTTGCGCTGCTCCTTCACAGTTGCTTTGCTTGGCAACATCACTAGTAATAAGAGCTGATATCTGCAGCAGCACTCCTCATTTGCTTTTGAATTTTTGCTTCTCCTACCACTTTATTTAAAGGTCTCCTTTCACCTTTTAATTCCACCTTTTTTTCACGGATAAGGAAGGACATGTATAGCCTTTCAAAATCTCACGAAATGAGCCCCAATGTTCTTAGCCAAGCTACTCCTAACACCACATCTGGCCCTTGAAGTTGCAGCAAGTAAAAGTCAGCTTGATCTACCAACGCCTGTGATCTAAATTCCACTCCTTCACAGATGCCATCACTCTCCAGGATCTCTTCATTTGCTACACTTACTCGGAACTCCTGGTCTCCTTTAACCTAGAGCCTTGCTTTTTGGGCCAACCTTGTACTTACAAAGTTGTGAGTACTTCCTGAGTCAATCAAGAAGTTAACTCTCTGCGTAATTCCCTTGAAGTAGCCTGTTGCTCTCATAGCTTGGGGTGATGGAATGCCATAGATAGCATTCATTGAGATTTCAGGTTCTGTATTTGTTGCTGGCTGCATTTCTTGTTCCATCTCTGCGCTTGCTTCCTCTTCTTCCTCCTCTTCTGAAATGTTGCCCACCAACAAGAACAACCTCTTGCAAACATGACCTGGCCTAAACTTGTCATCACAGTTGAAACAAAGGCCCTTGGCACGTCTCTCTTGCATCTCAGCCGCAGACAATTTTTTGAAAGGAGTCTTTGGCTTCTCTGCTTGCACGGGGTTGCTTGGGCTCTTCTTTTGAATGTGTGCTACAATGGTGCGAGCAGCCACAATCCTCTTCTCAGCTCTTTTAGCTAGCTTCATAGCTGACGATAGTGTTTAAGGTTCCTTGAAGTCAACTTCCCCTCTAATACTATCCTTTAGACCGCTGATGAAACCTTCTATCTGTTGCTCCACGCTTAGTGATCCAGCACCAAGAAGTAGTTTGGTGTGTTGAGCTTGGTACTCTGCCACTGTGCCTGTCTGCTTCAGCTTTGTGAGTTCCCCATATTGGCCACGGTTATCAGCTTCACCATACCTCTCTTGGATTTCTTTCGTGAGTGCTTCTCATGGAATTATTGCATCTTTAAACCCTTTTTTAAATAACTGGAACCACATTTGAGGATCCCCTTCCAAATTCCATGAAGCCATTTGTACCTTATCTTCATCAGCAACCTGATGGAACTCAAAAAACTGCTCTGAGCGACAGATCCAACTAGTTGGGTCCTCTTCCCCGCAGAACTTGGGAAAGTCCATTCTCATCATTCGGGCCTTTGCATCCTGCTGCACACCTTCCCCATTTTTTCCTGTAGAGCCTTCTTTCTTGCTGCTGGATCCTTCACCCATATCACTTTTTGATGAGCTTGTCAAGGTTTCCATCTTCTGCAAGACACTTTCCAGCATCTTCTGCATTGTTTTCGTCAGCTTTTCTAGCCTTTTAACCCGAGCATCAGCCATAACCTGGCTCTGTGATACCAAATTGTTATGGGTCAATGATTGAGAACGAGTAACTGGTTTGTTAACAGGCTGATCCGTGAGGAACAGCTCTGTGAACTTCTTCTTCTTAGCTATTTTGGACACAACAATCTCTTCGAGGGAGATTAACCTCCGAACTCAAAGAGCCTTAGTGGAGGAAAGTTTTTCATCCTTCATTCATACATTCCCTCATACATATATCGTGCATTTCCTGCTACCTACTGATGTTGAGTGTCTATAGACTGTTTACTCAACTACAAAAGACTGACACTCCCACGCCTAAACCTCACTGAGTATTCTAGATGATTACACAAAATACCAAGTCCTCCCATGCCTTGCTTGATTCTCTGCCTTTAACCATTTCCTGCAACTTCACGTTATCTTTAGCAGGTAACGTGATTAATACTCAAAACATAGACATAGTACTTCATCTCTCACTGCACGCTTATCTTACCTGCATCTGACAATGGCCCATAACAAGAATTGTAATCAAGTTTAAGGAATTTGTTATCTTTATAATCAATTGAATAATTGATTGGAATAATGTTTGTAATGGGTTATTATAGGGTGTGGGGTGGATGTAAGTACCAAGTGGCGTAAGTTAAAATACCTTCCAAAAATTTGTGTATTTTGTTTTGTTTCTTGTGACTGCTTGTTACTTTATTTTGGATTGAATTGTATACTAAATTAAAACTTGTTGTCGTACGAAATTACGAGAAGCCTATCTAGACAAGGCAAAAACACATTTGTAAACCTGATACAACCTTGGTTGCTTATTCATTATATTAAAGAAAATGTGTATCATAAGATGACAAACCGGTCCATACAACATCTTTATTTCTTAAATTATATATATAAGTGTACGAAACTTTTAATGTTTCTTTTATGATATCTTTTATAAAAGGACAATTCACTTTTTTAATCTTTGACCATGCACCTGAGTAATCTATTTTTAAAGCAAATTCAACGTTTCCATTTTGTGTATTATGCTTTGCAGTTATTTGAAATTTTTTTAATTGATTATCATTTCAATAGGTTTCGCCAAACCTAAAATCTAATTCTACATAATGTTACAAATGAAGTACATTATGTAATCTC
Organism: Casuarina equisetifolia; assembly: GCA_028551475.1. Taxonomy (NCBI): domain Eukaryota; kingdom Viridiplantae; phylum Streptophyta; class Magnoliopsida; order Fagales; family Casuarinaceae; genus Casuarina; species Casuarina equisetifolia. The sequence continues at coordinate 7,897,008 of CM052356.1, read as the reverse complement.
TCACGTAAAGCTCATTGCACGCTAGAAACACATGAATTTTACTTATGTACCCCTCTTTCTCTCAACAAATTATGAAACATGGTTAAATGTCTATCTATAAGTTACAACATATATTAAAGCCCAAAAGTCTAATCTAAAAATTAGCAAATGAGTTGAAAGTTATTTTTTACACTTAAACATTAGTCAATGACTATAAGATTTGTATTCTTGTCATTCCTTTATACATCAAGCATGTCTTGGGTTAAAGTTAAAATAAAGTGGAATTGACACTCTCTTGTGTACTTTATATGCTCAAAATTAAATGGAGGCTAGAGATTTGATATTATATTAAAAAAATTAGTCTAATTCAAAAGTTAACTCATAAATTTCAAAAAAACTTTTTATATTTAAATTTTATCTTAAAATTATTATCTTTTAGGCTGAAATTCTTGTCATGCACATTGCATATAATATTAAGACATTATAGTTTTTTAAGGAAACAAGAATATAATTCTTACATTGCTAAAACAGCCCGAAAAAAGAAATCCTTAAATATTAACCCAATTTCTTTTAAAAAAGAAAAAGAAGCAGAAATCCGACTCCATTGAAATTAAAACTTATCCTCTACCATGGAACTCTTGGAAAGAGGCACCTTACCATAAGAAACAAAATTGTCCTTCTGAATCAAAAAGTATTCGTTTACTACTCCTTTCTAAATTATAACAAGCATGGCAAAAGTCCCTTCCCACATTACCAACCTGCGAGGTAAATATTCATTTTTCCTGAATAGCTTTCATCATTTTCTCTCCCTTTCTCTCCCTGTGAATGATGGCACATCAGAAAAGGAAAGTGTAAGATAAAGACGCGGACTTAACAAAAAAAAAAAAAGTCGAAATTATTGTAGGTGGGTCCGAAACTGTGGGACCGTCGATTCCCCCTCGCGCCATTCGACGACCATGCAATTCTCCACTTCGACGCCTCCACGACACCGTCCTTTCTTTGGCTCTTGGGACCCACGTGGCCCGGCCATTTGACCGGAGATGGCACTATGACTGCCGACGCCTCTTAACCCACGCAGCGGCCGCGTAGGGCCACCGCTTCAATGCTGTCCCCGACCCTCTTTGCGTTAGCAAAGGGACTGCTATCCAACACATTGTGACCTGTTATTCCATAAGCACGCGGCGATCGCCCCGACCGTCTTCCGATAGTTGGGTCACCGCAAATCTCTCGTTCCTCACTCCATGGCCATGTGGTGAGCTTGTGGGCCATCGCATTTTGACACTCGGTCACAATGCCGTGACCATGTAGGCACACTCATTCCTTGGCGTGGCCTCGCTCATATGTGCTTTGACGCGGCACGAAGCCAGTAGCACCAAGCGTTCTTAGAAGTGGTACGCTAATGAAGGCAAAACACAAGCATGCACAACGAAGGCACACAACGAAGGCACTGTCTTCCTTTTCCACTATGGACTGTCCCACTGTTATGACAGTCCCCCATCCCTTTTCTAAACCTCGTCCTCAATGATTAATTTTGAATAATGAAAACTATATAAATGTGTTGGAGATTATCTCATACCGATTTTCTTTGGAAGTGCCTTTGCCCTCCACAATTGGTAGTGTCCACTTCCTTTTGCCTAACACCTCTGGTTAAGCCAACAACACCCAGTGGCTTCCAACATCAAGTTGTGGAAGGCTTCAAGATGGTTAGACAGGTCGGAATGCGACCCCTTCATGAGTGCTTTTCTATTTTCCATTCCAACACATTGATGCTCCCCTGTTTTCTAAATGCTCTCGACCGAACAATGGCATTTTGAGCCACAGCAATAACAGACATAAAAATTGGTGTGTAAGCCGTAACGCCAATACAACACACACAATGAATCAGAACACAAATATGCATAATGAAGACTGCAGGACTGGGGTCCGTAGTGCCTGTTAGGTACAGGTGTGGTGATGGGCATATATCCCTTCCACTAAATTGGTTGGATAAGACGCCTACTTGGTTGCATTGGCGTGTGCAAGGAGCCACTCTCAAAGAAAAACAGCTAAAAGTTGCTTTGGACCAACACGGGAAAAATAGGTATTATGAGGATTAACTTGAAATAAGATTCCAATTACACACAATGTAATTGGCCATAGAAAGAAATGTAACAGTTCCTATATCTGGGTGTAGAAGCAGACGGATGACTCCTAAAGACACCTATATAAACAACGCCTAGAAAAACAGCCTGATAATGAATGCTGAAGGGTACGAACGTGCGCGCTATTAGGTACACTTGTTAGGTAACACGCAAAACGCATGGGACAGTATCTTTCCTCCATGTTTTGCTTCTTGCAGCTTTTTCTTTATTCTCTTTTATGTACACATTCATTTATTTTTCTACTTGTATTTTAAAAATAGTAATTTATACAAAAAAAAATAATTTTGACCCTTGTTACTTTTTATGATAATGTTTGAACCCACCACACTTTTCGTTGTGCAGCTTCAAAATAAGAAATAAATGAAATCGTATTATTTATACAATAATCGAATTCAAAGAAATTCTCTTTGCTTAATTCCAACTACGAATGGGTTTAACATAGGATGTAAGTCCTATGAATATATACAATCAAACGGAAAAATGAAATCGAAATTTGGGCCCAAACTCAAACCTGACATGCCCGGCTTACCGACCCTCGCTTCACCTCTTCAAACCCACAAATGCCAATTGATTGGCCATCTCTTACAATTGGAAGCTTCTTGTTAAATATTGTTCCAACCGTGAAGGGATTGGAATTTTTTTTAATTGGTTAAAAGAATTTTGGTGTTGTTTTTGTGTAAGACTAAAAGTCTTATAAAAGTCTTTATAGTAAAACTTAAATAAAGAAAATATTTTTTTAAATTTTGAACTAACGTTTGAAATGAATTTTCAGGTCTCATTAAGCCTAAGTTAAATTTGTTCTACTTCATATAATCTTGAACCCAATATCACTTGGCATGTAGGAGAATGTATATAAAATAAAGATTTCATGTTAAAAGCATAATTTTTTATAGTAAAATTTAAATAAAATAAATATATCTCTAACTCTTAAACTAATTTTTGAGTTAATTTCTTATTGTTTTGAAGACTATTTTATGTAAACATTTTATAGAACATATGATGACACAATAAGTAACTCTAGTAAGTTGGCAAAAAGAAATTTAAACACAAACAATTAATTAGTTTGGTCCAAACCAATATGACACAACCATTGAATTGTCTCTCGATAATGTAAAACATCACATGTTGAGGTAGAAAAATCATCAAAGAGGTTTGTTGTGCTTGTTGAAGAATTTTGTTGGCAGTTGCTTTTGGTTTTCAAAATGGAAATATGATTTTAAGGAATTAGACATATGCTGATAAAGGCCTTTTTTGATTTAACGTAATATACTTTATATATTTGTCATTATATAACATGTGGTATTGTATCTCAACAAGGAATTATATTTCCTCAAATGTGATTCTTTAATAAAATGATTTTGAATAATACTAGTCCGCTGAAATAAACAAAACATTAGAAAAAGATGTGTCCAGAATTTCACTAAAAATAGCTGCGATGACACATTCCCCGATGGAGTCGTCTGCCGGCGTGGCCTGTCCTCGTCCATATTGCAAATTTGACTGGTTCTTAGGCTGCAACCTCTACGCGGTGCGACCATGTAAACAAGCCATATTCTAGAGCAGGCGACATAAGGCCCTTCGGAAAAAGAAAATAAAGTTAAAGCCAACTCAAAGGTTGTTGCTCTAAATAACTTATGGAATAGTTTAATTGACCTTTTAGTTGAGAGTTCTATACTAAATTGACCAATCTTCTTGTTGTACTTTTTTTTATTCGTAATTATAAGCATAAATTACTACTTTTTTTTTAGTTCTAGATAATCAATATGATGTTGTTTGTTTACTCTAGATTTTGAAATTAGCTATTAAGTTAAATATAAAATATACAAAAAAAATTGATTATTTTTGGCAAAATAGTGTTTATTTTTTATTAATTTAATATTTATTTATTTATAACACATATATTCCGCACCCATCCAATGTTAAACTTTCAACCAAGAAATTTCAAACAACGTCTACTCTTAACTATACTATATATTTTGTCAATTTGTTGACATTTTGTACACAAAATAATTTCCATATAATAGTAAAATCAACAAGTATTTCAACAATGAAGTTTTTTTTTCTAGTATTTGAGTTTTTTCTTCATTAAAAGAAATTGCTCATTTTACATCTTTTCCCAATGAAAGTTAACAGTTACTTTTAGTTGAATACACCAGATAAAAAAATTTGAAATAAGGAACAAAGTAATTAACCTTATTCATAATTATGCAATCAAAAGAGAGGGGGGGGGGGGGGGGGGGGGGGGAAAGCTACAGAAGCTAATCAAGCTGGGTTCCGGCCCAAGAAGCTGCAGCCATGGATGGAAGCCGGTTGTCCCAATCTGAATCGGGAGCCGCAGACAAAAACCAGGCCCTCCAAAAAGATTCCGCATCGTCTTATTCAAAACCCCTTCAGCTTCTTCCTCTTACTCTCTCTCTCTCCCCCCCCCTCGCTCCTTCCCTCCGTCTATGAAGCTTCGGTGAGCACTGATGTTTTCCTTCACTCCGCCCTAACTCCTACATCTGCGTTTCATTCGCATTAGCGTTTTTGTTCTTGAGAAATCAGCTCTTGGCACCCTCCGAGAGAAAATGGACCGGAGATTTAATGGCCCAACCTCACCTCCGAGCACTGCCTACGCTGCAGCCTCCACTGCCACTACGAGGTCGGCCTCTCCGCCACCGCAACCTAACTACAACAGCCGAGCCGTTCAGGTACTCTTTCTGTTTAACGCTTTGCATTATGTATAAAACCTGCTTCCTAAAACCCTAGCTCTTTGCTTTATATATACACACTCTAGGGTTTTGGAATCAATTGCCCGGGGAAAGCTGCAGAGTCGGTTTTGTCTGAAGTAAGATTGTCATTTTGGGAGGAAACTTATACAAATTCTGCTTCCAAAAACTAATAGAAACTTTTCCGAAATGCTAACTATGTTATACCCCTGGATTTTAGTATTACAGAGTTAGATGAGCACAAATGCGTTACTACATATATGTACAATTTTTGGTTTATAAATCCAATTATACTACTATAGGTGCGATGAGCTAGTTTGTGGTTTTCTTAGATTCAAGTTTCCTAAGTATATCCAGGTAACTTTTAACCCAGTTTTGTTGCTGGGGTTTAAGAATTAATTCAAACCATTTGGGGTAGTGAACTTATCGCTTTTTGGAGCAAGATTTTATTTCATTTTTTGTCATTTCCATATTACAATGGTCGAGCTTCTTTAGGTCCACTTTCTTGTATTCTAATCCAATTTATAATTTTTTCCCCTTGTTATACCCTGGCTTAAGGTTATAAGTATGTTGAAGTTGCTATCTTAGAGTTTCTTGAGTTGCAGTTTTGGTTTCTTAGGTCCCAGGTTATGGCAATACTAAGATTCACCGTTTGGTTTTTGTACTACATTTTCTTTCTGGTCAACTTGAGGATGGGAATAGTTAGGTTGGTTGAAACTGGTGGAAAGTAAAGTGAGTGGAATCCTGTATCTGAATTCATTTTGCTTTTGTAATTGGGAAAAGATAAATTTGGTGACACAGAGACTGTGCGAAAGTAGGTTGTGTTTGTTCTAATCAATCCTAAATTCATCTGCAATGAGTATCTTTTAGGCTGAGTGCACTGTATACTAAGGGCTGCGGCTTATGGTAAAATGAAACAATGGAAGGGGTAATTCCCTGAAAAATCTAAAAGATGCTGAACTAGGTGTTTTAATCCATATGCTAGTTTGAGGACCATTCTTAGACTACTGGTTGCAATTTATTGATGTTTATATGTTTATCTTGCACAACTTTATTACTTTCTTAAATTCCTTATATTATTTTTTTGCTTAAATAATTGATTTTTCAATAAAACGCATAAAGGCTTATGCTGTAGTATGACTGTCCAAGTGCTGTAGGTGGCATTAATTGTGATGCTTTGTTAGATTTTACTGCTTTTTTCTGAAAATATGATTTTGTAATGTCTTTCCTGAACTTGCAACTTAAGTTCAGCTAAGCATGTCTTTTGATAATGAGTTACAATGAAGATTTGCAATGCTATGATTCTTATAGAGAGACAATTTATAGCGTCTTGGCATGTACTGGGTTACTAAAGTTAACTTATTTATATTTATAAGAGGCTAGTTTTACAATTTCTCCAAATATGGATGGCTGAGTTATGAATTGGTGTCTTAATATTCAGTCTCACCTAATGTGCTTTCCAGATTTGATTAGATTGAAATTCCCTTGCAATGCTTCCATCTGTCCATAGAAAGCACTGATTGGGCTGTTAAATTTTGTACTTTGATTTTATCAAGAGCCGTTTGAAATTTTTCCCAGTTGGGTGGTAGTCTTCATCTTTGAGGAAGCAAGTGCTACAAATTGAATCTGGTTGGGTTGATACTGAATTGGTGAATATGATTGTTTTAATCAAATCTCTCCAACATCCTACAGTCCACTTTGGAGTATTTTTTGAGTCATGGATGATGGTCTCAACGTAGATCTTAATTATTTTCATTTAGATGTGGGTAAACAGTAAGATTGGTAGTTGTTAGCATTTTCATTTGCTTTCATTATATAGGATATATCATAACTTAACCAGTGCTTCTAAAAAGTTATGCCTAGTTTCTAATTTCAATTTCAGGAAGCACTGGAACACTTGGCATCCATTGACCTGTTTGAGTTGTGTGACGAAGCAAAAGTTGAACGATGTCGAGCAACTAGGGACTTGAGAAGTTGTGGACGTGCGGTGCAGTATGTTTTGATCTCATGTGGGCACGCCTCTTTATGTGCAGAGTGTAGTCAACGGTGTGATCTTTGCCCGATATGTAGAATCCCAATACCAAAGAGTGGTAATAGACAACGACTTCGGCTTTATTTTGAGTGCATAGCAGCTGGCCTTATCTCCAAAAGATGTGATGAGAGATTTCAAGAGAAAGAAGATGGGGACAAGCAACTATCTGCTGATGTCCTACGTCTCTATTCTCTATTTGATGTTGCCCTGGAGAATAACTTGGTTTCTTTGATTTGTCACTGTATCCTTAATAGTGCAACTGATATCTTCACTTCTTCTTGTCAGGGCCCTATGGATAAGATAAGCTTTAGATTTTAACTCTACATTGTCTTGAACTCATCAAAAAGCATTGTATTGCTGCTTTGTACGCCACTCTCTGGGAAGTTCCCCAGAGTATAGTTGCTCTCCTCTTCTTTGGAGAATTTTCAACTTAAAAAAAAAAAAACGGCAGATAACTTGAGAAAGATATCCAAATATCTTTTTTAGTTTGCTATCGGCATTGCAGCTTTATTAGATTAAACCATTGTTTCTTGTTGTTTTTTATTTTCCCCAAGCTCATGTTTCTTTAACAGAGAGTCAACAGATGTAACGGATGTCTGCATGGACGAAAGTGCTGTGTCTAGTGATCCAGTCATTGCTTTCTTACTGGATGAAGTAGTTGTCAAGGATTGGTGCAAGAGGACATTCAGAAACATCACCACGGAACTTCAAGGAATTTGTATCCTATAATTAATATTTTAATTTTTGGATTTATTTCTTTTTTCCATATGCATATTTTCATAATTTGAAGAGTCTCTTAACATTTTCATTAGATAATCTTGAAGTGGATGGGATGAAAACTAAGCTGAGTTTACTACTGAAGTGTTCTGTACAGCTATCTGGCTTATGCAATGTGGTTGAAGTTTTGGAGTCATCTTTTAAGGGGACTCTTTCAGCACAGCTTCAGGATTTGTACCACCTTCAGGAGAGCATATTAAAGACTAAGCAGGTTTTAGTTGAGATTTATTTTAAGTGGAGCATCCATACTTACTGTTTTATTTTTAGCTTAGATGGGTAGCCCGTTTCTTCTTTGTTTTGGAATATGTATTGTCTTTGTGATGATGGTGATACCATATTTATTTATTGAAAGAACAACTCTTTTTATTTGTATTTCATTTACAAGCAATCGTTAATTCCTTATGAGTTGACAATTTTACCGGCTAAAGCCTTTACAAAAGCCCAATCTTGGAAAGTGCCAAGCATATAAAATTACAGGTTACGGTTTTTGGGATTTATAATTTGTAGTTACTGCATACGTCACTTATTCTGATGAGGCTAATCTTTAAAAGTTTTTGGTGGTTAGACTACTGTCTCCATTTTTCTCTGGTATCTTTGTTTAGGACTCCAACTAAAAATATTTATGGGCTTTTTGGAGTTCAATTAAACTGACAAAAGAAATTTGTATATACCTAGAAATATTGATCTTTCTTTTCTTTTCAGCATCTGGAGATTATGATTTGGTGCATAAGACATCAATTTCTGGAGAATGTGAAATCTCGTCATAATGATTTCATGTCATGGCATTCTATCGTTTGTGAGCGGAAATCAGCTGCAATTAAGCGATCATGGCCTGATGCTGTAAATTGTTCTTCGGAGCCCACTAGACTGGATGGTTCCTTGTTCATTGAAGATGCACTAGTGAACATTGATATAGTGCAAGGAGATACACAGGAAACTGGAGAGCAATTAGAAGTTGCATCTCTGATGAAAAGTGGAGTCCTATCAATTCTCCATTCCAGGATAGATGGGGTGGCAGGGTGCTATCCCTTTGAAAGTCTCAGAACTGCAGTTGACATACTGTTTTTATGTGGAAGTTCTGATTTGGTAGTTGCAAAGCAAGCAATTGTATCCTTTGTCTTGTCTACATGTAAACTGGATTACTTTCTTCATTGTGCAAAATTGTAATTGTGCAGGATCTTTTTCCTTAATTTATAACAGCTGCTATACTATCTGTTTGATCGACAATGGAGAATGCCTGATGAAACATGGAGAGACATTGTGGAAGACTTTGCAGCTACTTTTAGTATTACCAGGCACTCATTACTTGAATCCTTAGTTTTTTACCTGTTGGATGATCACACAGATGAGGCTCTGGAGGTAACATTTCAAGATGCTTATTGATTTGAATTTTGATAATGATTTTTGTGATGTTGTTAGATGTGTCGTTAAACTGATTGTCTGTCTGCTAGATTTGTGATACTTCAAATTACCTCTTCAATCATCATGTTATAAGGCATCTCAATCCCCAAAGGTTGACCATATATGGCAGAAGTATTTAATAAACCTCTTGAAAAACTTAACCCTCCTCCAATCCTATAGCAGTTCCAAGTCCCCAGAAGAAAAAAGAAGGAAAAAAAAGTTCTTATCCCTTCGGTTTGGAGTGGCATCTAAGCATTCCTGGATGGATTGGCTGGCTTGTTTTGTCTGGGTAGAGAAGCTTAACTTAGAAAATAGAGGATTGCAGCCTGATAGTATGAAGACGTAACATGAAAGTAATATGCTTGGAAATAACTTCCACTTAGTGAAATGGGTAATTAAAAATAGATGGCATTTTTGGAAGTTCTTTGGGTTTATGGTGCTGCTTGTCTTAGCCTAAAGAATGTAGGTGCCTGTTGTTAACTTGGAGATCTTCTGTACCCTTTCATAACAAGTTGATTGATGCTCTAAATGCCATAGGTTTGCTGATTATACTAAAATCATATTTCTCAGGAAGCTTGTTGCCTCCTTCCAGAGATCTCTGGCCCAGCCACTCATCCTAAGATTGCACAAGTGCTGTTAGAAAGGAATAATCCTGATACAGCTCTAATGGTCTTACGGTGGTCTGGGTGTGATGGAGTACAGATGGTTTCACTTAGAGAGGCTGTCACTGCTGTTCGGGTGAGAGTGGAGTGTGGACTTCTAACTGAAGCATTTACATACCAGAGAATGCTCTGCAACAGAGTGGGGCAAAAGAAGTTGAAGCCTGTGCCTGGACCATCTGGGGGCGCTGGTAATTTTAAAGGTGATTTTGGGAATTGGGTGGAGGTATTGGTAACTGAAATCTGTTGCCTTTGTATACGGAGGAACTTGGTAGATCGAATGATAGAGTTGCCATGGAATTCTGATGAGGAGAAACATATACATAGATGCCTGTTGGATTTTGCTAGTGAGGACCCTTTAACAAGTACTGGAAGTCTTCTTGTTGTATTCTATCTTCAGGTATTGACACAATCTCGAGTTAAGAGTGACTCAAAATTTATTGGGTTAATTATGCAATTTTAGTACTGCTAAGTTACTTTTAGATATAATCATGCCTTGAAATTGTGAGAAGAATTGTCGTCGCCACTATTTCTTGTGAGATGCAGTTTACCATTGAATGCTGACTTGTCTTCATGGTCCCATTCAATTAAATCGTGAATTGCTCCCATATCTTGATGTATCTCTATGTCCTATTCCCGTCTGTGAATGGTTTATGAACTTTTATTTTACATAGAGAAGCTCACTGTTTTAGCTTCTTGAGATAAAATGGCACAAGTCTTTGGGATGGTATCCTGGCTAACAAAATTGTCATTCTCGTTATTTCAGCGCTACCGATATACTGAAGCGTACCAAGTTGATCTTAAACTTCGGACAGTGGAGCAGGACTTCATTTCAAAGAGTTCAGTTGGAGAAGAAGTTTTATCGAGAATAAGATCAGCAAGTCACTGGAGATCAAGATTGATTGTAAGTCATATAGAGTTAAGAATATAGAAGAGCTACTTAATGTTGAAATCAAATTGTGAAAATAATTATTAAGATTGATTATTTATGGGTTTTGGAAGAAAGATGTTGGGTTAGGAAGGTGCAGCATTGCCTGGTGGCAGTGCATCTTGGTGTGATATGGCATATTTAGGGGAAGACCTCTATGTCACAATATCAAGATGGGCCTATGTTTTTCTTCTTTCTTCTTTTTTTTTTTTTTTTTTTTTCTGGTGTTTGGTAAAGGGGTGTAGAGGTTATGGGGTATTGAACTCAACCTAGGTCCTATGCAGCCAATAGCCAACCACGGTTTATTGTCCTGTTGAACAATATGGCCTAGTTAGACTTCACATCTTTTCTTTTTGGTTTAAGTGATGTTTGATTCTTGCTATTGCTTTAAGGAGTTGACTTACTTCTTAGGAAGGACCTTATGTATATTTCCAGTGTATTAGAGCTTTGTCCTTGTGTTTTAAATGTTCTCTACAATTTATCTTTGAACGAAGAATGCTTTATTAGAAGCCAAAAATTAACTAACTATTTTACACACACCAGAAAGTAGACAACTTCAGGTTCTTCAAGATAAGTTTCAGATGGGAAAAGTTGGTCCTGCAAGCTAGATCCCGATAAATAAACATGTATCTGAAATGATTTTGTTTATTCTCTTCTTTAAGTGATTTGTTGGGAAAAAATATTTGATAAAAACAAAATACTGAACTTAGTTAGGTTGTCTTAATAAACAGGAAAGTTGCATGGAGTTGCTGCCAGAAGTCCAGAGGAAAGAAGTGAAGTCTGGAAAATTGCCTGAAACTGCTGTTATCTTTGATGAAGTTGCAACGGCAGCAAAATCTGATCTTCCTGAGGTGCTAGAGCCAATATCAACCAGTTTATTGATTCCATCATCAACAAGTTCTCTTTTTCAGCAGACAGACCATATGGCTTCTGCTGTGGAATCGTCAATTTTCAAAACTCCTGAAAGACTACGTGGATCCATCAATAATCATCAGAATGAATATGTTAAATGTGGCTCCCAATCAATTCTCGATGAAAGGGGAGTAAAACCTATAGATAGCATCAGCAGAGATTTCAAATTTGGTGACACCTTAACTTCTGGAGCTCTTCGGGGTAGTCCCTTGAATGCCTTTCCTTTGAGGGGAGTTAATAAGGCGAACTCTAGTGATCTGCAAGATGCATCACTGGAAACAGAAGAAAATGGGTTTGTCAACGAATTTCTAAATGCTACTCCATACGCTCATAGGATTACCACTAATCGAGTCAGGACACCTAGCAGAAACCATGGCTTGTTCAAAGATTCTGGTGAGGGCCGGGACTCTAATTTCTCCAATAAAAGGATTGAGACTGAAAGAGATTATAGAGATTGGAATGTGGTCTCATCAGATGAACCAATGGATGTGTCTGAGAGGTAAATATAATTTCTTACTCATCCTTGGACCGTTTCTGCCTCTTTGCCTCCTTTGTTGCTTGTGCGGTTAATCGCAGATGCAGAGAATGTTTATTCATGTTCACAGATTGCACCCCACTCTTATTGATATAACATCTTAAATTTTCAGCCTTGGGGAAAAAAATTTTGCTGCTGCAGATAGCAAAGTGAATGGTGGGCCTAGATGGAGGTCTGATGAAACCAGTGATGAGGAAGAAGAGCACATTCGAGGGAGAGTGGCTTATCAAACACCTCCCACAAGGAGAAGTAGAAGAAGCAGACTCGCCAAGAGGTAAAGACTGTCTGCCGATTTTGTAATTTAAAATGTGCTTGCCCTTCTATGGGTGCTCCTCGGTGTGGTCTGGGAATAAGGGACCCCGCAAGAGATGGTGATGGTGAAGTGTTCGTGGTGCTTGAGTGGTGCAGTTCCAATGGAAGTGGGAGCATACGATTAAAAAGATTGTACTGATATTGAAATTCAGCTTAGGAGATATGAACTTTTATACGGGCCATTTTCCATTACTCGCTGTTTCACCGAGTAGAAATGGGTGAGTAGGTTTTGGGAGTAGCAATCTGTGCAGGTTGGCAAGATTTTTTCTATTGAGGTAATTCAAAGGCTGAAGCAGTTCTTTGGTTGGTATTTTAAGGCTAATTTATTTTCTTTTAACTTTTTTGTGAATCCTTTTGTCATGCTTACTTGTTCAAATAAGTACGTACATCAGGTCAAGTGGCTGAAATATAATGTTCATATCTTTTATTTCATCAGTTTCATGCGAAAATTGGCGAAAAAGATCGAGGGTCCATGATCATATCTGAATATCAGTCAGCACAGCTAGTGTGGTAGTTTTTACATGTTTCAACATCCTTCGGTTTCACTGATGAAATCAATCTACTTGACCATGATTCAATTTAACAATTAGAGAAGGCTTTGAACAATCAAACTTAACTTTTGAGATGCTCACGTTTAGAGAAAGACGTCTGGAGTTAATTGGATTCTCTTGCTGATAGTAATGATTGATGTTTAAATCTATTATAAGGATCACTTGGTAAACTGAACACAAAATTTAACTAATCATTTGCCTTAGAACAGTATTTACATGAAGAGTATTGTCTTGCTTATTTCCATAACAATGGTAGATTACAAACAACAGCAACCTTGTCTAAAGGAAGCACAAGAATCCCTGGCATTTACTAGCTTAAGAGCCATTTAAATGTTGTAGTACAGCAAATCTTTAAGAATCATAACTTGACGGTCTGTTATTAAAATACTCCTTCCTAAAGCTGGAAATGGCAATCTTTTTCTGATATTCTAATTTAGGGCAATTCTGAATACGGTGACCGAGCCCACCACAACATGCACAGCCATTAACCCCACTTGCAGTGGCAATCGCTTCCTCATATTCTGTTGTATCATTTAGCTCCGCCAACATTGGTGGAATCCTCTGTTTTGCTTCTTGCAAGAGATGTTTCAAATCAAGAAGCGTTGTCTCACTTTGGTTCTTGTTTATAAATGTTGTTGCTATCCCTGTCTTGCCACATCTTCCAGTCCGTCCAATCCTATGAACATAGTTTTCAATTTCCGCAGGCATGTCATAATTAATGACATGTTGAATATCAGGAAAATCCAACCCTTTGGAAGCAACATCAGTTGCAACCAACACATCTTTTTTCTGCGCCTTGAAGGATGAAATGGCGTACTCTCTCTCTTCTTGATCCTTGCCTCCATGAATCGCTACGGCTTCAACTCCTTTCACAAGTAGATACTCATGAATGTAATCCACATCAGCCTTGTTCTCACAGAATATTAAAACAGGAGGTGGCGTCTTTTGCAGACACTTCAGAAGACCAACAATCTTTGCCTCTTGCTTTACATACTCAACTTCCTGAATCACGTCAAGATTTGCAGCTCCTGCTCTTCCCACATTAACAGTAACAGGTTTCACTAGAGCATTTCTTGCAAAGTTCTGAATCTTGGTGGGCATGGTTGCAGAAAACAAAAGAGTTTGGCGTTGAGCCTTGAAGTGGTCAAATACCTCTCTAATATCATCTTCGAAGCCCAAATCAACCAATCTATCTGCCTCATCTAGAGTAAGGTACCTGCAATTGTCTAGATTCATTTTTCTCTTAGCCAACATATCTTTCAACCTTCCAGGAGTTGCAACAACAATATGAACACCCTTTTTTACAACATCCAACTGTGATTTCATATCTACTCCACCAATACAAAGCAAAGTCCTATTCTGGGTAACTTGCCTCTCTCATAGGAGTCAAAAACTCTTCCACCACTTCATAAGTCTGCCTTGCAAGTTCTCTTGATGGGCATATAATCAAACAAAATGGCCCTTCACCTGCAGCAATGGGCATCATAATCTCCTCCTGTAGAGCTGCCATAATCATTGGCAACACAAAAACCAAAGTCTTTCCCGAACCTGCAAACGCGATTCCAATCATATCCCTCCTAGATAAAATCACAGGCAGACCCTGCACTTGAATAGGGGTTGGTCGAACAATTCCCTTCTCCTTTAGCTTATCCAAAATTGGCCCTGGCAATCTCATATCCTTAAAATCCTTAATTGGCGGGGGAATATCTTCACCAAAATTGCCACTGCTTCCAAATTGCATCACGTTTCCTTTTTGACATCCTTCGGATTGGCAATGGTGGCTTCCATCCTGTCAATAGAGGCTCAGCATAAGTGATCCCTTTCGCCAACTCACGAACAGACATTAAAGTTTTCTTGTCTGACAAGTGCTCAATCATTTCCTTCTCTTGTTGAAGCATCTTCTGAGTTGGACTTACCTCGGGTTGCAACTGCTTCATCTGCGATGCTTTTACAAGAAGGCTTGGTTTGGACCAAGCAACTTTTGATATCTCCAAGTTTTCTTCACGGGCAGAAGACTTCCTGCTGCTACGATGGAGAATCTTTTGCACTTCCATGGCTCTACGCTTTGCAACAAGGACATATTCAACATAATCACTTTCTTCTTCCATCTTTGCAGTTCTAGCTCAACAGATACTAAAGAAAAAAAAAATGAAAACTGCTTAAGATTGATAACCTAAAGTTGAAGTTAAGCTGAGGTTTCATCTCTTTAATAAGAACGATTCTATCTTTTCTCCTTTAACTTTTATTTATAGCCCAAATAAGTTTTGGATTCATAAAACAACTGGGATTAGGATTCTTAAAACAAGTAGGTTTCAAAATCCTAAATTGACTAGATTTTGGATATTGTCTTAAAACTATTTAGTCTCTTATCCTAAAACAATTAGGTTCTAGGTTCTTAAATCAACCAGGATTTGTATAATTCTCGTAATTATTTAGTCTTTTTCATTAAAATAACAAACACAACTAATTGGGCTTACATCTGCGTAGTCCGTTTGATCCACCACCACTTTCCTTGGGTAAAATTTGAGAAACAAATTAGCAACTGAATAATTAGCGTACGAATGAATTACAAATGTTTCTCTCGTTTTGAGCTTTTAAAATATGCATTAAAAATTCTTTATATATTGAAACTTTTAACTTAAAAAAACAAAAGAGGATAGAAAAATACCATGCCATGTTATATGTCGGCGCATTAAATACTGAAGACAACTCCGGTGGACCGACATTCAATGCTTGATTACCGTGTCAGCAATAATCTTTTGGCTTTAACGCTTAATGTCTTTATGGGTTTTTCCCTCTCGGATGATTTGTGAAGACCTGTCTTGCTATTTTTACGACATGGTAAAAAATATAGTTACCCAGACTCAAAATATCAGCCAAGCATGTGTTCTTTAAAATGCTTGGTTCTGGAAGCCACTATTGGCGGTCAGCACTTGAGCAGCAGAGAAGCTTGGCTGTCTGGTCTGCGAAGAGGTAGAAGGAGATGACGGAGGGTCTGAAGCTTCCTGTGATAGACCTGTCATCATCGGATCGCGTCTCTTCCGCCAATTCTATCCGTCAGGTTCCTACCCTTCTTCATGAAATTGGTGGTTTTGGTCAGCCTGTGGATTGCATGGGGCATAATTTTTGAAAAAATTGGCATAACCTTTTGTCACATGGGGATGCACCTAAGGTGCCATGGAAGAATTTTGAATCACGTGGTTCTCAAATTAACTTTGATTCAAATTTTTGTTCCGTGGACTCGCTTATCTTTGCGTTCATGTTGGGATTCATTTAGTTTGTGAAAATAGTGTTAACGATTTTGTTTTTCGTAGGCATGCAGGGAATATGGTTTCTTCTACCTCATGAATCCTGGGGTGGAGAAAGAGTTGCTTGGTAGGGTGTTTGAGGAGATCAAGAAGTTCTTCTCACTCCCTCTGGAGGTAAAGATGAAACTGGCTCGCAAGGAACATAGAGGCTACACGCCACTGTATGCGGAGAAGCTCGACACCACTTCGCTCTCCAAAGGTTGAGAGATTCTATCGTTCAAATTCAATGTTGTACGTTTGCAATGTGGGATCAATTGCATGTAGAGCGTAGTTGGCATAGTTGTGATAGTTTACCAGTGAATGGGCAAGATGTTATTTGCTTGTGTCTAACTTAATTATTGTTGTGGAGATTAATGACTTATAGAGTCTTAGCGTGATGTTTTCTTAGTATAGGAGTTAATGTTTTACACTCACACGAATAAATTTAACAAGGTCTGTTTTATATGTGAGTCTAATAATTCATTGTTATAACTGTTCCTCAAGCGGAAGTTATGCCTAACTTTTGGCCTGTCTTTATAACATTAGCTTCACTTCACTTTTACAAGGTGCGACTACCTCTTATACTAGCTACATGAGTTTTGTCAATATTATATATGTTTATACCCACTTCACTTACACAAGGGATATAGTATTTTAATATGCACCATCCTCATTCTAATTGCAAATGAAGCTCTATCACCTACCACGCCTCGTACCACACCTCGTACCACTTCTGAATTTCAGATCTTTTTATGTAGGCGATATAGGCTTTATCCATGCTAGGCACTCTTATGTTTAATCCAATTGTAAAAGGAAACACTTACGATTAAATTCTATGTTAGTCTTGGTTCTAATACCATTTGTTGGGGAGATTGATCCCTTGCAGAATCTTCAAATGAGCACTGGCATAACATATTGTACATGTTTAAACTAAAACTCTTAAGCTTTTGAGTTTGGAACTGACTATGCTATACTAACTATTCATTCACGTGACACCTTCCAACGTTGGACAGAATCTATCTACACTTATAAATGCATACTAAACAATTTTGTTTGATCCATCATTTGAGTTTTAGGATTTGTGGATCTGATTGTTGGAATTAAAGATTTTTCCTTTTGTCTCATTCCTTCAATTTTTTTAGCGAGTCCAGTGGAAAAGAAGAAAAGAAGTGAAAGATAACATTCTTCAAATGACTTTGAAATAGGTGACTCAAAAGAGAGCTTTTATATTGGCCCTTTAGAAGATACAACAACTCTAGTTGATTTAAATCAATGGCCTTCAGAAGGTATGCAATCATTAATCATTTTGGAGTTTCTGTTTTTTTTAAGATTTTTGCCTCTACTTTCTGACGTTTAACTGTGGTACTTAGGAAGGATTTTTATTTATTTTTTGTTATTTTAAAAATACTATGGGTTGTTATAAGTAAATTCTTTTAATAGAGTAGTATTTTGCACTCTGGCAAGGAAATTCTAGAAGTTCTACCTTCTTGGAGATATACAATGGAATGCTTCCATAGGCAGGTCCTGTAAGTTTTCATATTTCCCTGATGTCAATTATTTTATGGCTGCTTTGTGTACTATAAATAGGATAGGCATTAAACTGGAATGATTGTGATTTGACATTGACAAATTATAGCGATGAGTACTATGGTTGTATGGTTTTTGGTGCCTCAGGTCTGCTGGAAAAAGATTACTTTCTCTGCTTGCCCTGGCTTTGAACGAGGATGAGAACTTGTTTGAAAACCTGGGGGCCTTGGATAAACCCGAAGGATTTCTTCGGCTTTTGCATTATCCAGGTTTAGTAGCATGATTTGGATTTTTATCTGCTTACTTATTGCAAACATTCATGTCAATCTTCTTTCATCCAATTTTTGTTTTGGGGCCGGGATTGTGCATATGGTCACACACTTAGGTCTTTACAGCACACAATTTGTAGAAATGGAACCTCAGCTCTGTGCCATTCTGTACAACATTATCGTTGTAAGTCAGAATTACAGTTACCTTAAACCTTGGTTGTAGTATAGTTGCAAACTTAAAGTACCTTACAATCCCCGTTTATCTTATTCTAATGCTGTCTTTGCATAGTGCTTTCTGGACGAGAGCATTTGATCCTCGAGAATCAATCATTAAGCCAAAAATGGATGTTTCCACATCAAAACCAATTTGAAACTAAAATATGGTCCAACCCTCGTCACTGGCCATACTCAGGCATCAGCAGCCAATTGTAGCAGGGGGAGCAAGAAACACGCCTAATCCTTCCCCAGATACAGTGGACTTTATGTCTAGCATAGTCTTCTAACATCAGGCCAAGTCTATGTAGCAACTGACTCGGATGTAACATGCCCATTTATTTGATTTGTGTAAAGGGTTACCATCTACAATTATCTTCAACTAGATCGAGTAGAGCACTTTCAAGCAAAGGTCTTCAAACTATCCGTCCAAGGAGATTCTGATTTTTCGTCATTATATGAGTTGTAATTTTAATTTCAGGGGAATTGGGGTATTCTGGTGAAGAAACGCTTGGTGCCTCTGCTCATTCAGATTATGGGATGATAACTCTCCTAGCAACCAATGGTGTTCAAGGACTTCAGGCACATTTACTTTAATAAGCTGTAGCATCCAACCCTTGTTCCTGAACAGCCTCAAAGTTGTGTAAAATTCAGGTTTTGATGTTAACAGGTTTGCCGTGACAAAGCCAAGCGCCCACAGGTTTGGGAGGATGTACCTCATGTGGATGGGTGGGTACATGACATCAAATTTTTATTTAAATGGAAGAATTTCTTGTGAAAAGATGTTGAGTCCCTCTAATCTTCAGGTAGAAGGTAGCATCATAAAGTAAACATTGCATTCTTTTGATGACAAATAAAATTGATGATAAAACTAGCCTGTTAATTATGTTTTAATTTCAGCACTAAAAATTAGTGTATTAACTATGCAGGGCCTTCATTGTGAACATTGGCGACATGATGGAGAGGTGGACCAATTGTTTGTTCCGGTAATTAATTTTCTGCTATTCATTTTATTTCTCAGATGTCCTGTGCATGTTTCGTAACGTATTCAAGAGAATAAAGAAAGATAGTGAACAGGTTTTCTCTCAGGAGAATTTTCATCTTTCAACCCCAAAAAACCCTGCTTCTCTCTAATGTTATCCCCTATTTGTAGGTCAACACTGCACAGAGTGGTGCCAGCAGGACAAGAACGTTATTCTGTAATCCTTTTGCTGCTTCCTTCTGTACTTTTTAATGTCATTTTTGTGCAATTATAAACTCAGTAGTCAGGAATGATAGTTTCAAGAGGGTTAATGAGTTTCGCATGCATTATGTCAGAGGTTTTAATAGTTTTCGTTAGTTTATCCACTTTGTCGGAGTATGCTTCATATTTTTGAAGATATATTATCCTTTGAAACCAAGAGGATAGAACAGATGGGAATCGATAATTAACCAATTCTATGCTGAAGTAGAACTAATTTTTATGATTAATTGGGTGTTTCTGAGGAGTATATCATAATCTATTAAAGCCAAATAAATTTCCAAGGTCAAGAAATTATTTTGTTGAGACATCATGGTTTCAATAATTTTCGTTAGTTTATCCATTCTTTTGGAGTATTCTCCATATTTTTGAAGGCATTATGCTTTGAAAACAAGAGGATAGAGTAGATGGTAATCGATAATTAACCAATTCTATGCTGAAGTAAAACTAATTTTTATGATTGATTGGGTGGTTCTTGGGAGTATATCATAATCTATTGAAGCCAAACAAATTTCCCAGGTAAAGAAATTATTTTGTGAAGACATCGTGGCCTATTGAGTATTATACGTGGCCAATCTAATTTATCTGAAATTATATGCAGGATTTGTTAGTTTCTTCTATAAAATTCTTATCCTTAGAAGACGTGACTCATAATAAACCCAAATTGGTTGGGAATTGAATATTTTTCATATATATTTAGAGACAGAAGAAAGTTGTTGATATATTATGCCTTACTCATCTTTGTTATATGAAGGAAAAATTAATGGTACCTTGTCATAGCATCTGAAGGCTGGGACACATCCTGTCCAGTGGAGCAATTGGTACGAGTAGATCATTACAGAAATGATAGAGAATTTCTTCACCATGTCAATATTCGAAAATAGGGTGCTTTCAAATGCTAGGAAAGATAGGGTGTTTTCATATGCCATGTACCGCATACATTCGCCTTGGTATTTGTTGTTGATGTCATTGGGTGGTCAAACATGGTAAAGGTTTCTGACGTTAGCACACTATTCTCAAAGGGAGTTCCCCTTTGCTATTAATCATTTTGAAAATGTCAACGTTGCAGGCAGCTTTCTTTCTGGATCCCAACCAGGACTGTGTGGTGAAGTGCCTGGACAGTTGTTGCAGTGAGTCATCTCCCCCTAGGTAAGATAATACTCTTTTGCCTGTTCTTTGTTTTCTTCCGTGGTGGGACATTTGACCTGTGAAGTGGCAATGCAGTACTTAGATTTCTCTTTCTGAGAGCAAAATGTATCATTTATTGGCTTACACATGGTGCATGCTTTCCATGCCTCAAAATACATTCCTCCTGGTCCATTTGTCATCAAAGATGTCAAACGTTTGCAAGGTTTACCAATTTTTTCTAGTGGCTTGGCAAGCAAATTCTGTGCTTTTGTGTGTGTCGATATGGGAATATGCTTTAAATGAAGCTACTTGGTTTCGTGCATGCCTTCTTGATAAGAATCACATATATTGTTTATCGGATGTGCATGCAGATTTCCCCCAATTCGCAGTGGGGACTACCTGCAAGAGAGGATTCGGGTTACATACTCATCATAAGGCATGGATAAACATGGAAGATCTAAAGTCTCGGAAGTGAAAAGTGTCAGTTTGTCCTCCTGATGTCTTCGGGGTGCAGATAATGATACCAAGTGAAACAAATGTAATGTTGCACAGCCAAAGTCTCCTGTTTTGAAAGTTGCTCAGGCTTTGAGACAAAATTAGAATAGACAGCCTTTCCACCTTCAATTTGGAATACATTTATAGGATGGAGTCATGCATTCCCACAATGAAATTTCTTTCTGAAAATACAAACTTATATCGTCGATAAGCTTTGAAGTTGTCAGAGACATAATTGCAACCCAACTTCTGATGGTCTTAAGCGTTCTATGCATTTTCTTAGCCAAAAGCGCACCAGAGAAATACTTTGTTATCTAACTTGATCTTCTAGCCATCCTGAACAGCTATACATGCTACAAAGGTGAGCAAGAAGCACGATGCATGAAATCGTCTACTGACTGCTCTAATCCAAGTCCAAGCACATGTCTGTTAGATGGAAATGGACTTATAAAATCGTCATTGAAAAATGTTTCATCCAAATGTCTTTTATCCTTTTGGCTCAAGCAGACCTCGAGAACAAGCGGGAGCAACTAACTTGCCCCAAATCAAAAGGGGGTGAAATTAGGGTTGGAACGATAAATCCCAGCTCGTGTTCTTAAACTCGGTTTGAGATTTTATCGATATTCAGTTCTCTCGTACAACTAGAAGCACACGGTTAAGGATTAAGCTCTTGATTTGAGAATTTGGCTGTACAATATGTGATCCTTCATAGTTTCTACACTCTACTGTAACTCTAGATGAAAAAAAAATCTGGGAAGTGGACACTCATTTAGCTTGAAATTCAATCTAATTCAAGCCCTACCTTAATCCTTGCGTTGCCATAAACCCAACGAGTGTTATCAAGTGAAAGGTTTTCCACATAGAAGAAGATTTAATCACCTAAATATTAATGCCAAATAGTAACCTAACTATATTGGCTTAGAAGAAACAACTGATGAAACAAAATTATGATTATTGGAAAAATATTTACAAGTGGCCAAAACCCTAATGTTTGAAAAATCATAATAATAAACAGAGTTACAAGTCGATTACTTTCTAACTTAGTAGTAAGTTATTAGGATTTAAGACCTCTTGATCTAAGTTTGATATTCTTGTGTGAGTTTGGGCACATGCATGAATATATATGAAATGTAAAATAAAAATAAAAGGAGGCACACCCCCAACCGATAAAGAGGGGATGGATAGGGCAAAGTCACCGAGGAAATATTCCAAAACTGTAAATTTATGGCAATGCTGTATTGTGCACTAAGTGGTTTACTTGTAAACCAGGTACGAAATTTAATATGCCCATCATGCTTATTTTAAATTTGTTTTGTATTACTCTAGCAACCTCTTGACAAAGAATACCATTTATGGCAGTAAAACACTACGTTATCAACATATTTGAATAATTATAAAATCTTTTTTCCTTTAGAGTTATCCTTTGTCTCTCAAGATTTGTCTCAAAACAAACAAACAAACAAATCCCTAGTCCCAATCACGTGACTTAAGAATTCATTGTTCAAATACCACGGGCTGGATGTGGACTGCCTTTTCCCTTCATCATTCGGAACCTATAGGAACAAACATAGACATTGAAGTCTTTGTACCCATTTTGTGTCCGGTCGTTTGATGAGCCGTCTTTAATGTTGTCTCTGAACATAAAGTGGGAAACAAGAAAACCGAGATTTCCTTTTACACTCCTTTTGTCTCTGCTTTTCGGCCCATTAGCGGCAACTTATGATTCTTTTTTTTTTTTTTTTTTCCCTCTTTAGTTCTGTATTTAAAATTTCGTATTTAGAAGAGGGCATGGAATTATTATCTCTAATTTAAGAAGAAAATCATTAATTTTTTCTGAGCTCCGTCAGCCGTCGATCTTGTTGGATATTCCAAATTCAGTGGGGTCCAGAATGAAAGGTCCACGAGTTTGGATAACGTGGATAAACTTTAATACTCCTCCCCGTTTAACAATAAATTATCCAAATCCGAGATTGCACTTCGGAATATGCTTCAGGCCTCTTTACCCTCTAATATCCTCGCCGACACGGATCATAAGATAAGATCTGTCGGTGCTCCCAAGAGTACCCCCGCACCGACACGTGTCCCTTTTGATCCAGTGATTTCGGTTTTTGGCCAAAGCATCTTACAAACATATGTCGACCGTTGTATTTGCTGCTTTTTGGAGTGCATTTTTGTGGGGCAAAAGAGAAATGGAAGATGATTTCATATGGACCGGAAACAAGTTATATCACAACATTATTTTGTTATATATGTAACTATATAAATAATAGAAAGTGAAATTATTTCTTAGTATTAAATAAAATTAATTATAAAATTTACATTTACCCAAGGGTTTTAAAAATCTCCCTCTCTCTCTCTCTCTCTCTCTCTCCACTTTTCATTAATAGTTCAAGGTTAGATTAAAAAATCAATCCGTTGATAATAGGTACAATATTGGGGGTATGACGCCTAATTCTTACAAACATCTTTTCGTATAATTTCTCAAGATTTTTCCTACCAAACTTGGTTAGATTATTTACAAGGATGAAATATTTGTGTGTGTTATAATCAAACTCGAGATTCTCAAGCTCATTGGATCATTTAGGATCTTATTGTGTATACAAAAAATATCAATCAATAAATACAAATAAGATTTATGAGATTCAGGATGATTTTTCTATATACAAGATATAGAGAGAATTTTTTATAACAATAAAAGAGGACCACAATATAGAGTAAAAGAACTTTTATTTTCTATTTGTCTTATATTTTGTTTTACTCGCATATTTAAGTTTTCTCCTGGTCTTCTCTTTTATATTAGTACCAAAAAAATTCTAAATTATATTTGTACTAATTACCTATAATATAAAACATGACAATGTAAAAAATTAATATCATCACAAAAGGATTTTAGTATATTTATATTATGTTAGTAATTATCACACTTAATTAGCTAGCACGATATCAAGTGTACGCTTGTACCGGGCATATTGACCAAGTAATCTAATATTTTGATAATGAAATTTTATAAAATAACAATTATCAAGAAAATAATTTCTTAAAAAGAATTACCAGCATAGAACAAGCAAACTCTTGTTAGCCGCGAAGCAGGGAATCATAGCCCCTTTATCTAGGAGAAGATACATATGGACAGTGTTCGCTTGTCCTCCGCCCTCTCTTCCTCCCATCTGCGAAAGCCGAGGGAGTGACCGAACAAAGGGGGTCCAAAACCCAACCCTCAAATCTCTGTCGGATCGCACAGTTCGGATCTTCTGGATCCGAATCCTATCTTCCTTTCAACCTACTAACACCGTTATCTAATCTGATCCGGCTCGAGAAGCCATGACTCGGAGGTGCTCGCACTGCAGCCACAATGGGCACAACTCTCGCACCTGCCCGAACCGCGGGGTCAAGCTGTTCGGGGTCCGCTTGACGGACGGGTCGATCCGTAAGAGTGCCAGTATGGGTAATCTCAGCCACTACGCTGGGTCGGGTTCATTTCTTAACCAGGCCGGCTCCAACACTCCGGGTTCGCCCGGAGAGGCGCCGGACCACGGGGTTGCTGCCGACGGGTACGCCTCCGAGGATTTCGTCCCCGGTTCTTCCTCGGCCTGCCGTGAAAGAAAAAAAGGTTTAGAATTTTTCTTATTTGCTTTTGATTTCCTCGTATTTGTTCAATTCGCTTTTGATTTTATCTACCGGAGAGGATTTCACGGTTTTCCCATGTTATGGTTGACTTTCAATGGAATTGTACTACGAATTGAATGAAAAAAAAAAAGAAAAAAAAGAAGAGAAAATGGAGATGATTTTTTCTCCTTGGGTTGGGTTTAAGTTTTATTAGTGTCTTGTTTTATCTTGGGCATCAAGGAAAATTATGTGACATATAAGGATGTGAACAAAGTTATCCACCGTAAATATAGTACTCCCAAACAACAGTCGATCTAGGAATTGCTGATGGTCTTCAGTTTGGATGACAGCCCAGCCACCCTCCCATCTTTGTGGTCTGGGAAGAGGAATAGTTGATTGAAGTGTCCGTAAATTTAATTAGAACTACATCATGTTCAAAGTCAAATTTGGCTGGAGAGGGAGATGTATCTTGAGCTTGCAATGGAAAAAGTTGAGGCTTAAACGGCTTTGGATATATATGTTATGCTGGTTCGGTCTCTTCTGTTGAGTAACGTAAGCTAGCAATTTGTAAGGCTTGTGACCAAAACCTTTTCTTTTCCCATAGCCTTTCTTTGCTATGAAATCTAGCCTTAACTTTAAGAAGTAGGACAAAATATATTTATGTGTTATGTGAAGAAAGAATTAAGAAGTGAACATATTTTTGGGTCAAATTTCAAACATGCTCATTCTAAAGAAATAAGTCCTAACAACCACAGTTGTGACAAATTCATGTCTGCTTGAAATTTAGAATGTCCAATATAATTTTGAATTTTCTGTCTATTTCGGACACTTAGGAAGTTGAAAAGGTTTTTGGTTTTTAGAGGGTGATAACAGTCCACAATGTGCATCCTTTAAACCAAAGGTATAGATGTGTCCATATTTAGCTGTACTGTACAACACAGGAATTATTTTTGGAGTATATGGTTGTTTAATTTTGGCTGATTATCTATTTGCTGCTAACTTGTCTTTCTTGAAGTAAAAATGTCTTTTTCCAAGAGATGTACCCTTTAACAACAATACTGACTTGCAAGGGGAACTTTTGAACTGTCATGGTATTGCTTTTAATGGGTGTGTGTTAAAATATGGATGCTTGTTTCGTTTGAGCAATTGTGTCGTAGGTATGATTGATTAGTGCGAGGTCAAGTTTTTGTACTTGCAAGGGAAAATACTTTTAAGTTTGTGAGTCAATTAGTACGATGATGCAACTAACCTAGGGAATATGATAGGTGGAGTATTTTTTTCGCTATGAGATGCTTTTAATATTTATTGGTCATATAGTGCATCCTTGCTTGTCTCCAAAACAGCTAATGATTGGTTTTGCAGGCACTCCATGGACTGAAGAAGAACATAGGATGTTTTTACTTGGATTACAGAAGCTTGGCAAAGGTGATTGGCGTGGAATTTCTCGCAATTATGTTATAACAAGGACACCTACACAAGTAGCCAGCCATGCTCAAAAATATTTCATCCGACAAACCAATGTATCTAGGAGAAAGAGACGTTCGAGCTTGTTTGATATTGTGGCAGATGAAGTAAGTTCTCTTATTTTTGATCTCATGTGGTATAGTGATAGAATGTCCCTGCATGTACATATTAATACACTCAAGTGGGGAAGTAACAAAATTAATAATAATAAAGAAATTGCTTGAATCTTCCATTGCCAGCAAATAATGGTGAACAATATGCACTTGTCATGTGCTACTGGTATATAATCTTTGTTTCCAGTTTCCATGCATTTTATGTAGATGACCAATTCTAAATGGTATTTGTCATCCCGGGTGTTAGGATTTCTACCCTTATTGCCTGATTTTTAAGTTTATCTTTCGGTGAATTTTGGGCAAATAATGTATACGTTGGCATGCAATGATTTGTTTGTTAAGTTTTGTCAAAATCTTTTGGGTTCTCGTGTCCGTTCTTTGTGTGATTATTGTCTTTTACCGTTTTTGGAAAAGGCCATTTGCTTTTTTCTTTTGACACCCATTTGGTAGTTATGTCATGTTTCTTTATTTCTTGTTGTGGATGCATGGAAAATTTAGTTAATAATTCAAAGGAAGTTCTTTTTTTCTTTTTTTGTTTCTCTTCTTGCGTATCATATTTTTGCCGTCTATATTTTTGCAGGCAGTCGATGCTCAGATGGTACCTCGTGATTTCTTGTCTGTCAACCAATCACAGGCTGAAACTCAGGGCACTGCTCAGTTACCTACTAGTCCAGCTCTGGAAGAAGAATGTGAATCAATGGATTCCTCCAACTCCAACGATGGAGATTCTCTTCCTGCAAAGACAGATGGCTCACAACCTTGCTACCAAATGGTGTATCCTGCTTATTTCTCACCATTCTTCCCATTTCCTCTTCCATATTGGTCAGGGCACCATAATGAGTCAACTAAGAAGGAGGGACACGAGGTTCTTAAGCCAACGGCAGTACATTCAACGAGCCCAATCAATGTTGATGAGCTAGTGGGCATGTCAAAACTGAGCTTAGGAGAATCGATTGGTAATTCTAGTCCATCCACTCTTACACTGAAACTGCTTGAAGGGTCCTCTCGGCAGTCGGCTTTTCATGCAAATCCATCCTCTGGCAGTTCAAATATTAATTCAAGCAGCAGTCCGATCCATGCAGTTTGATTGGCAGCTTTTCCAGCCTGAGATTGTAGGTTAGCTTAATGCTGGGTGAAACACTAAGGTTATTGTTAATATGAGACAAATAATGTGCAGTCTGGTATGGTTTGGTTATTTCAGACTACCTTAATAAGATTGTTTTTTATATAACTTATTTTAACTTAATTCTGTTTTTTAGCTTGTAGGCCACTAGCATCTATAGTCAGATATCATATCTTTGAATTTTGTGTCTTTTGTTATTCGTCATATTTCTTAGTTTTCTGATGTGGGTCATGTATGGGATATACTTAAAAAGTTATATAACCATTGGTTTTCTGTGAGTGAACTAAACGACTAAGCTTATAGATGTTTGCATTCGGCACACACGTATAAGACATTATGATTGTATGTAGGTATGAATACATGTATTGTGGTAACTTCTTTGGATGATTCATTCTGAAATTATTTTAGTCTGTAACAGAAATCCAAAAGGAGTCAGGGTAAAGAGCGAGATATTTGCACAGGTTAGAGAAGTTGCTCCTTTTGGTTTCTGAAGTTGTTCTGGTGTGCTGTGCTGAGTTCCCGGTTGAGTTCTGCGCCTATTACAATCGGCTGATCTCTGTTTGATGCGTACAGGTGCTTTTTCTTTGTACTAAAATTATAGGTAGCTATCCTCTTTTGGCCGGTGGCATATCTTATTTCATAAGGCCATAGGTACGTAGTCCCTCAACAATCCAAAGTGTTAGGGTGATAGAGAATTTGTTAGGTGGGTGCAGGCTATGGTTCATCAGAAAGGCAGTCCGTGGGTTGAAAAATTTGACCCCATCTCTAAGAAACTATTTCTATGTCCATCCCGCCCATTCCAAGGTTTGGGACATTTGACATTTGATGTTGACATACTCACATACTCATGAAGCAGGGTCAGTAAAATCATCAAGACCTCTTCGACATTTGATGTTGACATCTGTAAGTTCTACCTAAGAACTTGTTGAGAGCATGACTTTTGACTGAGTCTTGTTTTGGGTATTGGAGGAGATAACCAAATACTTCACCTAGTACACTATAAAAAGTTTTATGGCACATTTTTCGTGGATAAGATTTTATCGGAGATGCTCATTGTTATGGTATAGCTGTCTGATAAAGAGCTGCAACTCGAACCTCTGTTGATTTTGTCTTAGTTTCAAGCGGGAAATATGAGTTTGATTTGTTATGGACACCTACGATTAGGAAATGAACTTGAGGTCTAGTCCTATCATCTTAATGCATCACTCTAGAATTTTCGTATGTTATTGAGTTATCAGGATTTGGGTAACAATGAGAATACATAAAAGGCTTTGGAAATAAAATAAATTATAATCACGTAACCAACAATTAATAAAAAGGAATCAATTCTTCGATCATTCGAAGCTGAGTTGGACTTTTCAATTATTTCATAATTGTTGATATTGGCCTTAGTAAGTCAAGTTTGACCTTGCATGGCTAGGTTCTCAGAAGACGAAATTTAAGCTTAAAATGCAGTGACTGAACATTAAAAAGCAAGCCTGAATTCCAGAAACCTTAACCACCTTTTGCCCAAACCAGAACATAAGCGGCCATCAAGAAGTACAAGAACCAACACAAAATGAATGTAAGAACATCCCGTATTTTAACAATCTCCCCCATTTTTATGGTGGTAAAACTTTTACTTGACAAATGATTTTTCCTTTGAAAATATCCAATATGCATAATATAACATTCTGTAGAAAGGCTTTTATAGTTCAGATTCATACATATTTGTATTTCACGTTCTCAGTATTTACAAAAGATGAAATTTGAAATAAAAAAAAGATTAGCAAATAAACCCAAAGACTTAAATAACCAATTATTCCCCAAATTAAATTAATGGAATTTCCATCAAAGCGCTTGATAAACATCTCGGGGAGCTTCAACAGCACCTCAGATGGAACTGAAACAGAGGGCCTCTTCCAAGTTTTTCACAGATCTACAGCCGACCACCGGGCCCGCTACCGCCGTCTTGCCCCTGACACCGTCGGAGAGTTAACAACATATTGAGAAGCTAATTTATTCGATCATAGCAGCAACCCTCTTCCCCTTCTCAAATTGATCGCAAACCCAATCTGTCCAAGAACATTACCCGCAGTCATGATCCACTTGTTCCACGCCAACAGGCCCACGCGCAAGCCATGGCTGACCAAGAGACTCTCTCGCAGATCCCTCCTCACCCTTCTCTTCTCCCTTCTCTTCTTCCTCTTTTACTACTTCCTCAACTCAAGTTCGCTTTCTCCCATCTCCCCAGTCAGAGAAGCATCAAGTTCTATATTCCCCCAGTGCCATTCCCCTCAAGCACTAATCCAAGGGGAAAGATTCCTCTGGTATGCGCCTCACAGTGGGTTCAGCAACCAGCTCTTTGAGTTCAAGAATGCGATCTTGATGGCCGCAATTCTCAACCGCACCTTGATTATCCCTCCGGTCCTGGATCACCACGCTGTTGCTCTGGGAAGCTGCCCCAAATTTAGGGTTACGAGTCCGAGTAAGATTCGGGCTGCGGTTTGGGACCATGTGGTTGAGCTTCTTCGGACTGGCAGGTGAGTTCTAAATGTGTTTGGCTCGCCGTGTACATGAAAGATGTCTATCGAATTTAGCAAGATAATTGTGTGTATTCTTTTGGGTTTCTTCTCATGCCAGGGGTCATGGCGTCAAATTATGATTCCTATTAGTTATTTGTTTGGTTGGTAAAAGGACCATGTGGTTGAGTCTTCTCGTTTATGAATAAAATTTGAACTCCCTCCATTTCTGGGTCCTCAGTGTTAGATCCAGTTGCTTAGAGTATTATTAGAAATTGAAGGGCCATCTAAAACACAGAACTGTGCAATAGTGGGTTGTTAGCAGAAGTTTATAAGGCCAAGCTCTCCTATCGCCTTACCCAATGTGGGACTGAATATTTTAATCCTTCAACACTCCCCGCAGTCTCACGTTGGGTGCGGTGAGAGGTGAGACCAATCTAGAGGGACCACACCAAGGTAGGCAGGACACAGGGCCAACTCCGATATCATATTAAAAACTGAAGGGCCCATCTAAAACACAGAACTGTGCAATAGTGGGTTGTTAGTAGAAGTTTATAAGGCCTGGCTCTCCTGTCGCCTTACCCAATGTGGGACTGAATATTTTAATCCTTCAACAAGTATGATATCTTTGAACCTAGTAACGAACTTGTAGATATCTTTGATCCTACTGTTAGAAAGTTCGATTCCTCTTTACAATCGACTTGTACAGAAAACATATATTTCATTTTATGAAAAAATTTTAAACAGAATTTAGCTAATGTGATTGGCCCGTTTCAATAATCTTCCTTATAAGCAATGTGGACTGTGGGTTTGATAATGAAGGTATTACATCTTTCGTAAATCACCTTGGGTTGCTAAGTTTTGTGTATGGGTTGTCCTGAGGAAGACTATTTCCATTCTTAGAACAGTCGTATAAGGAGGCATGCATTTCATTTCAAAAAAGATAAAAAAGACTCTTAAGTAGTATGTAGACAATGTAAGGTAATTCACTCCATTCTTAATATAAAGTTCTTTTTATTGTGTCTGTTGGGAAACTAGATTTTGGTCTATATTCTTGTCCTTCTCTCTATGATATTGTAAAGTTGGTACTTATTAAATGGATTCTACTTCTGTGATCTTTTATAACATGAGCCGGTATATTTTTGTGGTCTTGTTGCAGGTATGTCTCCATGGCTGACATCATTGATATTTCGTCATTAGTTTCTTCATCGGTTGTTCAAGCCATCGACTTCAGGGTTTTTGCATCCCTGTGGTGTGGGATTAAGGATTTTGTCTGCTTCAACAAATCAAATGAACCATCGACTTTGTTTGATAGGCTAAAGCAATGTGGATCCTTACTATCTAGTCTGGGTGGTAATGGGGATAAGTGTGCATATGCTATAGGTGAAGATTGTAGGACCACAGTTTGGACATACGGAAGTGATGATAAAGATGGTGTATTAGATTCATTCCAGCCTGATGAACATGTCAAGCAGAAGAAGAAAATTTGGTATGTGAGGCGACGGAGGGATGTATATAAGACTCTTGGACCCGGTTCTGAAGCTGAATCAGCCACTTTACTGGCATTTGGGAGCCTTTTCACGTCTCCATACAGAAGCTCAGAGCTGTACATAGATATTCATGAAGCCCCTGGAGATCATAGGATACAATCTTTAATAGAGAAGATTGAATTTCTTCCATTTGTCCCTGAAATAATGAGTGCTGGAAAGAAATTCGCCGATAAGAACATAAAGGCTCCTTTTCTTTGTGCTCAGCTCAGATTGTTGGATGGGCAGTTCAAGAATCATTGGAAAGCTACTTTTCTGAGTTTTAGACAGAAAATAGAATCTTTGGGTCGGAGTCCACAGCCTCTTCATATATTTGTGATGACTGACCTTCCCGAAGTTAACTGGACTGGAAGTTACTTGGGGGATTTGGCTAGAGATTCAAATCGGTTTAAACTGCATTTTCTAAGAGAAGGAGACGAGTTAGTAATAGAAACAGCGAAAAAAGTTTTAGCTGCTGGTCATGGTCTGAGTGTTGGCCTTGGTGGATTAGAAAAAAATTGCTCTTCCGTAAGGCTACCCGATGTTCTTCTGTACTTAGAGGAAACTGTTTGCAGCTGCGCTTCGCTTGGCTTTGTTGGGACTGCTGGATCAACTATTTCTGACAGTGTCGAGCTGATGAGAAACTTTGGCGCGTGCACGACACCAAGTCTGACTTCGCATCCGATAAAAGGTGAATAACTAGCTCGTCCAAAGGCATTGCGACCTTTTAAAGAAGGAAGGTTAGGATTGAACTCTGCATGGGTTTGAATTATTTTAAAGTGGGATGGATCTATCTTGCATTGGTAAGAAGACAGAATTACTTCATTAATTACTTCATTCGTTAAGGGTATCTGTTTTCCACTGAGGATGGAGACCTCTTGGCAGACAATTATGCCATTATCTTGTACAAGGATTTTGAGTGTACAGCCATTCTAATCCAGTAGATAAGACAGATTATTTTACTATTACTGTCTTTGAGTTCTCTAGTAGTGAATGTTGATCTTCTTACTCAGATCTGCTTTGGTGTCTGAGCATTTTTAATAAACTCAGAAAACCTAAAGCCCGGGTCTACCGTCGCTTGGTTTGAACACTTCGAGAATGAATGTTTAGTGTTTTTATTTTTACCCTACGCCATTCAATTCATTTTACTTTCCCGTTCGTGCCTCTCAGCCACCCGAAGTTAATGAGTTTTCTGCGGTCTCAACTTTAATTGAAAAGAACCTAAAGCCTAGAGATTATTATTGAACAAAGATATTTAATGTCCAAGTCTCGTCATTTTCGGAGGCTATAAATGTCGGGTTACAATCTCACCTCCTCAGTTGACCGAAGAAAGCTGGTGGGGGCATCCTCCGCCGCCCATCTACCGAGCTTTTATGGCGAGGATATCTTCTTACCAAACCAAACAAACGCATATGCTATTCATAATTTTCATCAAATTTTGTTTGTTTGGTGGCTTAAATTGGAGAATAACGATCGAATATGTTCTTTTATTACATCCAAAACATTATATAATATTTTTATGAGAAATAATATGGTGACTTTCCAATGCTTAAATCCTTTTTGTCCGACACGAAAACCATGGGCGTTGGCCTGTTGTTCAACGAGGAATCGGCTGAATAAAGATCCAAAACGACACGCACCGCCGGCCTTCACAACGAGAACGCAGACATAGATAATGACGGCGTCCAACGAATTGCACGACATTGTACAAAAGACGACCGCCATATAAACAACGTGGAAAACGTAAGTATTTCTTGGTATGCTAACTAAAAAGGTCGAAGAGAGGAAAAAGAGGGAGTGATACAATAGCAGGAGACCCGGGTCCTTATCCTCATCCCCGACATTTCGATCCTGTTTTTTCTTACCAAAAATCGAAGTGGTCTTTCTTGAATCTCATAGCTTGGATTAGGGGGTGAATTGTTCTTCCTCTGCTAGTTGGGAAATGGAGGGTGTCGATCATCTGGCGAGCGAGAGGAGCAAGGCCCAGTTCGATGTGGAGGAGATGAAGGTCGTCTGGGCGGGCTCTCGCCACGCTCTTGAGGTCTCCGATCGCATTGCTCGCCTTGTTGCCAGCGATCCGGTGGTTTTCTCTACTTGTAATTATTGTTACTTTTCTTATGATTTAGCTCTCTTTGAATCCAGGTTAAATGAGGGAACTGGATCGGGAGTTTGGTCCTTTTCTTTTTGTATTTTCTAATAGGTTAGACAACGTTATAGTTTTAGCTCAACCAAAAAATTTTGGCTGCTCAAATTGATGCTAAAAGTTTTCTTTATGTTAGTGTTTTTGGGAAATAATCAATGATATCCACTAAATTCTCTCAGGGTAATCGCGTACGATCTATCTCTACACCTCTTTTTTTTTTTTTTTTTTTAATAAGAAATGAAGATTGTGTAAACTTTTTGTTGGAGCTCCGGTATGTTGAAATCCTTAGTTTTATGTTTCCTGTAAGTTTTCTTCAAACAACCATGATAGGCTGGACGTAATAGGCTTAAGGGGTTGGCGCTCAGAGCTCTGTTCTCTGTGGGCTAGTACTAAATATTAACGTGTTCTATCATCGGTTTTGCACAACTTGAGATGTTGAAAGATTTATAATTCTGTGCTTTGGCACTGGGGGAGAAGAAAAAGGGATTAGGAAGCAAAGTAATCAATCATACCCTTTTTTCTTTTCTAATTTCCTTTGGAAGTGTGAATCTGATAGTTCTCTTCCTTTTTAGGCCTTTCGAAAGGACAACAGGACTACGCTTGGCAGAAAAGAGTTATTTAAAAACACTCTGAGGAAAGCAGCTCGTGCTTGGAAACGGATCATTGAGCTTCGTCTCTCTGGTAGATATTGTTTATGTCATGTTTCTTGCCTTCTGTTCGTTGTTTTATTCCTCGTAACTTTACATTTGACACTGGTTAATATCTTTACGAGGTTCTTTTACTTGTATCATTCATTTTGGCAATTTTCGTAATTGCAGAGGAAGAGGCATCTAGATTAAGGTTTTATGTGGATGAACCTGCTTTTACTGATCTGCACTGGGTATGATCTATTTCTGTTTTTAATGGTTTTGTACTTTATAATGTTCCAATTGCCATTCATGTCCAACGAACTGTGAACATTTGTGGATAGATGGTTCGATGTTTGGTCATAAGTTTAGTTCTTAGAATTTCATGTATGGCAAAGTCTCTTCAGTTCTCTTCTACGATTGTATGCTTGCAGGCAATAATAGATTGTTTTGTACTTGTTTATTTACAGGGCATGTTTGTACCAGCTATTAAAGGACAAGGCACAGAGGAGCAGCAACAAAAGTGGTTGCCTTTGGCGTACAAGATGCAAATAATTGGTTGCTACGCACAAACTGAGCTTGGCCATGGGTCCAATGTTCAAGGGCTTGAAACAACTGCAACATTTGATCGCCAGACAGATGAGTTCATAATTCATAGTCCTACATTGACTTCAAGCAAAGTGAGTACAATGCTAAGACTTTTATCTCTTTGTTGAAGCATCTGCCACGTCTATGTGGTCTTTGAAACAGTGATTAAAGGAAATGATTTTTCTTTTTATTTTATAAATGTCTCCTTGGTGAGATTGCTAGACAAAGTTCTTATTATTCAGCCCTTACTTTTGTGGACAGTGGTGGCCTGGTGGATTGGGTAAAGTTTCCACACATGCTGTTGTCTATGCACGTCTTATTACTGATAAGCAGGATTATGGTGTGCATGGTAACTACAAACCCAAACCTATTGAAAGTTAAAGCCTGGATTTTTCGTTTTGGTGAAATAAAGTACAAAACATTCCTATTTCTAGGTTTCATTGTTCAGCTGCGAAGTTTGGATGATCACTTACCTCTTCCGGGTATAACCGTTGGTGACATTGGAACAAAATTTGGAAATGGGGCATACAACACCATGGACAATGGTGTCCTGAGATTTGATCATGTTCGCATCCCTAGGGATCAAATGTTAATGAGGTTTGTTCATTTAATATATGCCTCTCTATCATTCCTTTTTCCTGCTTTGGCTTTTAAACCCATTAGTGTCAAATCATTCCAAAGTCACCAATTGATTTTTGTTTTTTATTTTTTATTTATTTTTATTTTTTGGTGGGTAAAAGCGTAATACTCTGAATGTTGGGATCTGTCGCCACTGGATGTTGCCAATATATGCCTCTAGTTTCCTTTAACAGTAATGAAGACTTCATGGTTGGGATGGAGTTTATGTTCCTTAGGAAATATTCTAGACAGAAGTAATCATCTTTTTCGCTTTCAACAAATTTGTTCCTGCACCTGCGCAAGGGGGGAAGGGGGGTGTTAAGTCCTAGTAATTCACAAAACTTGAGTACTGTACATTTATCCTTCTGTAACATGAAACCACAAAAGTGAAGTGGCTAGATTTTCGAAACATAGGATAACTTAAAAAAAAAAGAAAGAGTTATATCACTAGTCAGATGCTTCTTTTTCCAATGTAACAGTTTTATACTTTTAAAGTACCTTTCAATTGGTGTTCTGATGCTTGTTAAAAATGTGTCAGGGTTTCACAGGTCACAAGGGAAGGGAAGTTTGTGCAATCTAATGTTCCAAGGCAGCTTATTTATGGCACCATGGTATATGTGCGGCAAACAATTGTAGCTGATGCTTCCTGTGCGTTATCACGTGCAGTTTGTATTGCAACTAGGTATAGTGCTGTACGTAGGCAATTTGGTTCACAGAATGGTGGTGTTGAGACGCAGGTAGGTTGATCCTTTTCCTGTAGAGGTGATTAGTATTCTTGCTGTATAGATTTGATTTGATGAATTTGAGATAATTTGGTTTTTGCCACTTGATCTTAGCTGGAAGATCCCTGTTTGGGACTTCTTAGTAATTTATAGGGCAGTATGAAAGTTTATTGTGGTTATATGAGTTTTTCTGAACATTATAGATAGTGCAACAGTGTGTTTTCTTACAATCCGGGCATAGAGTGTTGCTAAATACTTGAACATTTACTGGTATATTGTTGATTTGGCTATATTTAGGTGACCTTTATTATTGCTGAGAATTATAACGGACTGCTAAGATGTACTTATGTGTTCTTTAGAAACCAAGCTTTGACTCCGGGGAAAGTTGTCTTGCTGTCTTTCTCTTCCCCCCTCTCTTTCTCTTGTTGATTATTTGCTACACGTTGATTTTCTTGTTTAGCTTAAGAAGATGTATCTTATGCTTTTGATCTCTTTTGTTTTTAGGTGATTGATTACAAAACTCAGCAAAGTAGACTCTTCCCTTTGCTGGCTTCTGCTTATGCTTTCAGATTTCTTGGTGAGTGGTTAAAGTGGCTCTATACGGATGTGACCCAAAGATTGGAAGCCAATGATTTCTCAACATTACCCGAAGCTCATGCATGCACTGCGGGTTTGAAGTCCTTGACAACTTCTGCAACTGCTGTACGCTATTGTTATCTTTTCCAGCACCTTGCATATCTGAGACATATCATTTCTGTTGCTTCAATGTTTGACACGTCTGTTTCTCTCTCTAACACAAACGTATAGGTCACACACAACTTCAACTCACTCACAATGAGCACAACACTTAATGAGGTTTGATGAACCAAGCTGTAGTTGGGACGGTTGAACTTAAGGTCAAATATTGTACATGTGTGTAAGAGGTTCACAATCCCCTTCTACCTTGCCCATCCTCACATGCATTTAAAAAAAAAAAAAAATTGTCCATCGTCTTCCGTTAGTTGGAAGCTCTTCTCAACTCTCTTCAGCAACATCCAGCATTTTGCAAGTGAAGTTCCACCTTGTTGGAATATAAAGATACAACAGATTCTTGACTGTGATTTTTCTCTCCAACCCCAACCTGTGGTTGTGATGGTTTAATTTAAGTTATGGTCGAATGTGTTCTTGACTTTAATTTTTCTTTCCCAACCAAGCTGTGGTTGAGATGTTTGTGTTTAAGTTATGGTCGAATTTGATCATGTACAGAGTACTTGTAGACAATCAGTCCCGGGACAATCACGATTGTGTAGAATGAAAATTACAATCTGTAGTATAGAATGAATTCCAATAACTGGTTAATAAGGAAATGTTAAAGTCAGATTATGGATGACTTATATCACTTGAGACATGTAATAGGGATTGTATTTTACCGGTTTAGTTGCATCTATGTTACTTAAGAACCTTTATTTGGTTATTTCTGCTATGCAGTTTATTCTGGTAGTTCTTATTCTTTTTCATCCACTGTAAGTTGGATATCCGTCACTGTTGTAAATTGGACTATTTCACAAGTTTCAAAGTGCTTTACATAAGCATCCCTGTAGGATTTTCCTTTTGTAGTGCCTTCATGTTTGTGTTTTTCTCAGACATAAGTTAGATTATATTTCAAGACTTTGTCAGTTTCATTTTAAGGTATCACTTCCTATTTGTTATGCTTCCAATCGACTCTGTTTGCAGGATGGTATTGAAGAATGTCGAAAATTATGTGGGGGCCATGGTTACCTATGCAACAGTGGGCTGCCGGAGTTACTTGCAGTTTATGTACCTGCCTGTACATACGAAGGAGATAACGTTGTTCTGCTTTTACAGGTATGCCAAAATTAGATATTTATTCTTATGTTTTAACTCTATTCCAACAAAGTATAAATACATAGTGGAATAATGGCTATTAAATGTGCATGGTTAGTTTGGTTTTGCAGTTAAGAAAAGATGAGACTTTGAGTATCTGACCATTAGGTAAAGACTTTAAAATGAGGCTTACAAAGCATCTTACTAGCTAAGATGTTTGCTTGTCTACCAAAAAATATTTCTTAGTTCATAAAAGCTTTCCAATATGTCTGGTTTGTTTTGATTTAGTCCTTTAAATGTGAATTGACCTTTCTTTTCTATGTGAGCACAAGCAACCCAAGCAGTCTAATTGCTTTCCAAACTTCAGTTTATGTACTTCATTTAGGTGTATCAAATTCTGGCTCTTAGTTATGTACTTCATTTAGTTGCTTTGGTCTGTCCAACTTGAATATTGCTGTCATGAGTGTAACTTAACAGAATTTTTAAGAGTCTTCTTGTTTCAAATGCATATTTTTATTCATCCTTGAAATAGATTCGCATATGAATCTGTTTATGAACTTGGTACATCCATCTTTGCTAATAAAGTGAAATCTGATTATGAACTTGGTACTTCCCTCTTTGCTAGTAAAATGAAATAATATTGTGCGTCATGGAATTAACTGGTTCTATGGTGTGCTCTTGTGGAATGTAATTAACATGAACATTGTTTTTCATGGTTGCCATACCTTGTGGTAGGGTTAGCTTCTAGGATAGATCTTGTCATAAATATAATGCAGTTATATTGATGGTCGTCATCATCTTTGTTGAGCCTTTTTGTTGATGGGTTTGTACCAAGAAAGAGATAAGTTTTCCTGCCTTTAAGTTCAATGTCTGTCCTGCTGTGCTTTAAGAACTTCGGAGCTCTGCTCTGTGATCAATGAATTGAAAGCTAAGTTTTCATCCTTAGTTGATTTTGACTTGCAATTGGTTTAAGTTAGGACTAACCATGGTGTTGATATTGGTGAATACCCTACTATAGACCTGATAGATGGTGTACTTATTAGGTAGGTTGATCAGAGTCATTTTATGTTGGTCATTATCAGATATATTTAATTGCGCATTATGGCCCTCAAAATAAATTGTTTGCTGCTTTTCACTAAGTAAACTGCCATTGTAGGTTGCAAGATTTCTTATGAAGACCATTTCTCAGCTGGGGTCTGCAAAGAAGCCCGTTGGGACCACAGCCTATCTGGGAAGAGTGGAACACCTGATGCAATGTCGCTGTGGTGTTCAAAGAGGTAATGCTATGTTCATAAAGTGGTGCTTCATTACGCTTTTATTTGTATAAAATTTGGTATTCCTCATACTAGCTGAATCGAAGTCTGAAAATTTGCATCTATAAACTTGGTTGAGTGGATTCTTGTTGGAACATTGAAAGATTTGTATTCTCATTTGCAACTATCATTCTGCTTGAGATGGTTACAAATATGATTAACTTGATAAGCTGACCTCTGAGCTTCTCTTTCATGCTAGTGCCTTTCCTCATACATAATTTTGGTAATTCATATCCTTTTTTGATGTCCTGCAGTGGAGGATTGGCTAAAGCCCAGTGTAATAATAGAGGCGTTCGAGGCTAGGTCTGCAAGAATGTCTGTTGCATGTGCTCAAAGCCTTTCTAATTTTGCAAATCCTGAAGAAAGTATGCCTTATAGCCTTGACTAAAATATGTGGTGGATGCATATATCTGTGTCTCTGTGTTTTCACTTTGTTGTTTGACCATAATCTTGTTGCTTATATTGAACATCAAGATACCATTAAAGGTTGACAAGCACTTGGCTCTATTGAGAGCAGGTGCTATATGAGACCAAGAGGTCTCAAGTTTGACACATGGATATATGAGTTTAGGTACGTGCGTTAGGAAAAAAAAAGAAAAGAAAAAGAAAAAGAAAAAGAAAAAGAAAGATACCATTAAAGCATATCCTTTTTGGTTTGATCTTCTTTTGCTCCTTTTCTGCCATATTTTAGTGTAGAACAATGGCTTGTTAAATTCAGATGGTATGCCAAAATATATTATCTTCGTTGGTAGATTGGTTTCTACTTACTTTTTTCTTCACTTCAGGGTTTTTGGAACTCTCAGCTGACTTAACTGAGGCAGCAGTTGCTCATTGCCAATTAATTGTGGTTTCCAAGTAAGTTTCATACAAGTTATCGTGAAATTGAAGAATTGTTGGACTTGGTTCCTTCTGGTGCCTCTCACATTAACATCCTGGAAGATACAATAAAATCCTTTTAGACAAGTTATATGCCATTAAGTTCATGTTTTTAGTGTTCATGGCACCACTTCATGAAAGGAAAATTTCTATCATCTTACCAAGAAAGCAGAACAAATATGTTCATTATTCAATTGCATTTTCTGAAAGTTCCAATATGTTCGTTATCCAATTGCATTATCTGGAAATAGTAGTCACTCTATGAAAATTGTTATTTTCTGATGACTTGATATTAGAGAAAATTATTAATGGTGAAGCAAAATGCTTTCCAGGTTCATCGAGAAACTGCGACAAGACATACCTGGAAAGGGAGTGAAAGAACAGTTAGAGATCCTCTGCAACATATATGCTCTGTTTCTTCTTCACAAACATGCAGGTGATTTCCTCAAGACTGGTTGCATCTCTCCCGAGCAAGCTTCACTTGCAAATGATCAGCTAAGATCTCTATATTCCCAGGTTTGTGCGAAACAATTTTCCTTCATTATTAGCTTACTCATCCCAAAAAACGTCTGCCTTCTAATTGTTAAATCTGATTAATGGATCCTTAGGTCCGTCCTAATGCAATCACGCTTGTTGATGCCTTTAATTACACCGATCACTACCTTGGCTC
Source organism: Casuarina equisetifolia (assembly GCA_028551475.1). Taxonomy (NCBI): domain Eukaryota; kingdom Viridiplantae; phylum Streptophyta; class Magnoliopsida; order Fagales; family Casuarinaceae; genus Casuarina; species Casuarina equisetifolia. The sequence goes on along the minus strand of CM052356.1, from coordinate 7,856,201 downwards.
AGTTCTTGGGCGATATGATGGTAATGTGTATCCAAAACTCTACGAAGAGGCCTGGAAGGAACCTTTGAATGATACAGTTGTGCCTGATGGTTATCAGGAATATATCCGGCCTATGCTGAAGCAACAACTCCGCAATGCAAGACTTTGAAAACTATAAATATGCTGATGGTGGTTCCATGCATTTGGACGCTTATAGCCTATAGAGCTGTTAATGAAGCTACTAGGATGATCTCTATCAGAATGCAATTGTTCTGGTTAAATAAGTTATGAGTTCAACTAGAAGTGCCATCAGTGACAGTAGTAAAATCACATGTAATAAAAGCAAATTGGATGACCGCCATCGTTAGGTGATAGTCTGTCGTTAATAAGCTATGCATTTCACTTGTTAAACTTGACAATGAGAGTGGATGCGTACAGTGTTAAAGTGCCCTTTGAAATCTTCTTCTCCATACGGTAATTGTCAATCGTTTTTCTTCTGGCTTTCTTGCCTTTCTGAAGCTTAGTTTGTTTCAAAAACATTTACAAAAGAAGCTCGTGGCTCTGGTACTTCATTGATTCTTATGTTCTTTGATTGCTTGACCTTTTGATTTATTATGGAGCCCCTCGGTTCCTTAAAACAATTGAGGTAAGGTGGTTAATGAACCTGGGGATACATACCTAAAAAACACAGGGAGTACAGGATTTTTCTTCACCATGAAACCCATATCTTTCTGATGTGAGAAGCTTGTCCTTAACATTCTAAATAAGGAATCTGGCAAATCATTTTCTAATTCCAATGGTATATGAAGTTTTCTATGAGCTTTTCAAAGCCCAAAATAACATAAGGGACTAACAGACCCAAATCAGGAAGACATTTCTATTCATGAAGGGAACCAAGAGCTCAGCCTCGCCAATATTGCCTGTATAAAACCCAGAGCTTGGTGGACGCGACTTTTTTTTTTTTTTTTTTTCTAATTACATTTTAATATATAGTAACGGCCTAGAAGGCCTTTTGATTGACCTTAAAACAACACTAAAAATGTTGAAAAAGCATCGGCTTTTTTGCCAGCAAGTAGTGCAGATTTAGAAGTGAGGATAAGGCCACAAATTTCCGAGGAAGGTCTGAAGGTAGCTCCGCACAAGATGGACTCCATGGTTAGCTGGCCATTCTCGAATCTTATTAGAGGATTCTGAGGGCTCTTTGCCTCCATCGAAGTTCATAAAGGTTTCGGTTAGGTTGCAACTCTCTCTCACTCCTAAGGAAGAACTTTCAGCGGACATACAACGTGAGAGAAAGTTTCCAAAATCTAAAGACATGACCACATATCTACTTCAGTTTAGCTCTCTCATTTTTTTATTTTATTTTTTTTATTTTCCCTTTTTCAGCCTCTCACTAACAGGGTGTAATGTATCAAGCTGATTACTTGAGTTTCATGTTCTCCCCAAAGATCCTTGGGCGGGACATAAAAATTAGTGAGTCTTGCTACTCCAAGTTATAAATCCCCAATTGCTTACTTGAGGTTGAATTGTAGGGTGCCAGTGATTTTATCAAAGCTTTCATATAGACCCTCCCATATTTCCTCGACACTCTTCATTCAGAAAACCATATTTTGAAGGTTGGGGTCGATGGAATTGATGAGCCTAGTCTTCCCGATATCGTGATACTTATCCCGCCATTGTGCGTGGTCGAGATTCTCGATGGGGAGGGGGATTTTTCCATTGAGAAATCCTCATTTGCTCCTTCCCATGAGCACCATCCAAAATTGTTGGGTCCAAAGACCATAACTTGCACCCTGAGCATTTTTGAGACAATGCTTCTTCCTTGACCAAGGTAAGCGGCAACTTTATTGGATTCTCTTATGTGCCTCAATTATGGAGTTTAAAGACCTAAGTTTAAAGTACATTATAGTTGAATATTATCTTTAACTTAGGTCATCATAAATCTAAGCCTACTTCAAGCACTCATAAGCCTAACTCTTTTCATAAGATACTTTTTGTTGTTCCAACTTAAGATGTGAGGTTGACTATAATATCATTGGTTATGAATTTCAATTATTGAGTTAAAAAGATCGAGTCTAAAGATTAGTCTTAGCACATTACATTTAAATACTATATTTAACTTAAATCCTCATAAGCCTAATTCTTTTTATAGGTTGCTACTTGTGTGGTTTGAATTTATGATGTGAGTTATCTCTAATATTATTTATTATGTACTTCAATTATTGGATTAAAATACCTAAATTAAAAGGTAGTCTTATCACATTATATTTAAATACTATCTTTAACTTGAGATCCCATACGCCCATAACAATAAGGATTGAAAGTGAAGAATTTTGACCTGAAGAGGGTGTCCTCTTGGCTTAGTGGGTAAGCTAAGAAGCTCCCCCCTCACTGTGTGCGTGCATTTATTAAAAATAAATAATAATAATTTGGACGTGAAGGCCAAAGGCTGTGTACTTCAGTTATGCTTTAATGGCCTCATCTTGCCTCCGTTTTGGGTGTTCATCCTGTTCATGTAGGCATGCAGTTCGGGCTTTCGTTCAATTGATCAATTCGTGCAGGCAGTCAGGGGTCTTCCAACTGTGCGTCTTGTAATATTTAATGTCTGCAGCTCGGGTCCTCCCCGATAATGTTTGTACTATTTAGGAGTGGAATCCATGCATTGTAGAACATCTGGGAAATTATCAAATTAGAATCCCTGCATTATTTTGCATTAATCTATACCAAAATGCAGCGTACACTTACATATACAGCTTAACCCTCCATAGCCTATAAGGGAACAACGAAAATACATGAAAATAGTTAATAGAATACACATAAGACAGCGCCTAACATTAGAAAGGAAAATAAATTCATAATCATGCTAAAATAACTCTCTTTTAATTGACAATGCTCCAATACCTTTTTTGTGTAAGCCACTATTCTAATTCATTTTCTCGAATATTTTGTTTAACATTTCTCGAAATATTGATATTCATCCTGCAATCCTTTTCTTCTTCTTCTTCTTCTTCTTCTTTCCAAATATCTAATCGTTATCAACGTTTAGCGCCTATTTATATGATGTATTGTTTAATAAGTAAATATTCAGGTCGTACAATGTTGTTTAGTATTTTGGATACTTTAAAATTTTTTCTACCAATCAATCTTTGAATGATTTCTATGTTAGAAGGTTTGCATTAAAAATTTCTATAAAAAAAATCATCTAGACATTTTATAAACCTTTGAAGTAATTTTCTTAGTTCATAATTGGTTTTGGAACAATAAGGAACATATGAGACCTTGGTTTTTCATTTTAATCTTTAAACTGTTTGAGTTCTCTAGCTGCATATTTTAGCATCAAATTTTTATTCTTACCAAATTGTACCATATTATATTTATTACAAAAAGTTAATTTTTTTGTTTTTAGTAAAAGAGAAGAATCTGTGATTCTATATGATTTAAAACATCTCTACAGTACGAAGATTTGTAATTCCATAAATTTGACAGGCTTTTTATGGGACGGAAAGACCGTCGTCGTTATAAATGTGCCATCGACTGGACGAGTAGACAAGTCAGACCCCAGGTGCAGTTCGTAGAAGCACTGTTTCAGCATTCAATAGCGACCTCAGAAAGCCGCAGGTTTATTTGTAAGGGGGAGAAATAAGGCGTCGTGGCCCTTTGAACACCATTCATGTTCAAAGGAAATACGTTTATCGAGAACAGGTTATGAAGCATTCACAGTGCTCCGACAAAGGAAACACGTTTCTTGCATCCATTCATGTTCCTGCTGAAAATTAAGCGGACCGTACCAACCGTCGAAGCCAAACATTGAAGTTTCACTTTGAAAATTCATCAAACCCGCTGGTCCCCGTCTTGAACTGAAGAGATCCGATATGAAGAGTTTTGAGTGAATGGGCTAAGGTACCCAGATATAACCCATCACATCCTCAGGTTTCACTCTCTGTAAGAAATTAATGCAGATGTTGGAGTTCGGTTTTCAAAGGAAAGGTTTCGTACAGCTAATCTGCGTACCAATTTCAAATCAAAGCAATGAAAGGAACAAAGTAATGAAATAATCGTTTCTATATTCAAAGTCCTTTCATTTTATGAAAGGGATGTCTCTTGACTCAATGGTAAGCTAAGAAGTTCTTGACTTACGCGTCATTAGGTTAAGGGTTTGATGCCATTTCTCCTTGGGCAGGTGTTTATAAAAAATTAAAAGAAAAAAAAATGAGAAGAGAAGAAAATGAGGTTTAGTTTGTAAACAAAGCCAATAGATGGATACTGATTGCCTATGAGCCCATTAAAATAATGAATTGGGAGAAGAGATGAGCAAGAGACAGGTAGACAACAAGAGCTTTGCCAAGGTTTAAAGTGAAGACGCTGAGAGACTAGCTTTCAGTTCTTCCATTAATGAGACCTCTGAACTATGCGTGAGTACAGGAGAAAGAAAAATCTTCTACTCTCTCAAACATTCACTCCAACGTTGTCGCTTCCCTAAATGTACAGATTTATCTAGAAAATTTTTGGGCCACACCGGAGTCTTCCTTGCAAATATTAGAGGCGCGGTAGGGTGTTCTTTACATTTGTGGGCCACTCAAAGTCACCTTCATTATCAACAAGTTGGACCCACTTGCTGGTCACACCGTAAGACTTTCTGCGTTCTCTGTGAGCACAAGTCTTTCGGAAGATTACTTATTTGAGAGCACATACATGAACTCAGAAGAAAGTCTCTTTGTCCCATCTCCAAGATCATAAGGTATATATATACACATAAAGTAAATGGAACCTTTGATTAGGTGTGTCTGTACCACCAGGAACAATATTAAAATCTTGTTAAACTTGAGATAGGGACTTACAACTTAGATAGCAAAACATATAATATTCTAAATATCCCAACGAAGTGTGCATCTCTTGGTTCTATATAATATAATAGAAGGACCCTTGCAAAGAACGGAAAATAGCAATGAAAAACATTGAGAAGCTTGTGAAGTTTGAGCTCCCTAGAGACATTCGGTGAAGCGTTGTTTCACTCTCACATATCTATTTGTGCAAATCCAAAAACCTAACTATAATGTGATTTGGGGTTTTGTGATTAAGGTTTTGTTTGTATGTGCTTGAAATTTGAATTGATATATAGAGCCCATTAAAGTACTTAGTAAGCGAAAATTGTAACTAGGATTAAACTTTTGCTTAAATACCTAGAATTTATATTAGGCACATTCTATTTCAACAATTTCATACACAAATTTGTATATCAAGGGAATTGCTTGAACTCTATAAAGTTGATAAAACTTTAAAATTGTAAGTTGTAACCAAATTGTGTATTAAGACATACATTGAATTTATAGTCCTTTGATGAAATGGTTGAAAGTAGGGGGAATGTTTTCTTTTAAGAGTAAAGAAGACTTTAACTGCTTGGGTTAAAAGAAGAAAAAGGTGGACTTAGGTGCCAATGAAGTATTGAGTTGGACCACCATGGAAATTTATGTATTCTTTAAGTGTTGGTTGTTTCTTTTTCTTTCGTTGTTCTTATTTAATATACTTGTGAATACTAGCAAAACCTTTTTAGAAAAAAAAAAAAAAAACTATCAAACACCCGATTCAACCCCCCGGGCCAACACCCTTCCTTCCCCTGGCGCTCGCCTACGAAACACACATGAAATTAGCTCACTAGTTTAGGTAAGCAAAGGTGCACAATCAGAATAAATGGATGTATCCAAGTGGCCCCATAAATTTAAATAATGAAGACCATGCAAGATAGAGTAGAAGTTGTGTATATCAACCACTTACCCAATTATTTTAAACATTAGTTAAACAATGTGACTTTTCATCAAACAACTTAAGGAAGATAGTGCAATTAAACTACCTATGATACATGACATTTGATCCGCATATTGACATCATTAAATGTCAACAACCTAGAAAAGGTTGATGGTTGCTAAGTGTCTATTAAAATCCAAATCAAAACCTATAATGAGTATGTGTATTCATTTGCAACTTTCTAGTTAATTTCACCAATATATTTAGTGAGTATTCTGGGAGGTGTGCTTAGACAATCCATAAAAATTGTTGAGAATTTGGAGTGAAAATTAGTATGACTAAATTAGTCTACTTAAGTGTATCCTAGGAATATTCTCCTTTATATTAGTAGATATTTAGTATTCCTAATAACATCTAGTTAAAATTTCCCTTTGGTATTAGTTAAAAAGAAAAGACTATAAAAAAAAACCTAAGAGACCAAAAAAAAGGTCATGCCTTTTAAGGATAGTAGCTAAAAGGCACTAGCTAGCGCTACCATGTGTAGTAGTCACTAACCAAGAAAGAATCCAATATGTAGATATTACAGATACAACTTGATGAGAAAGCTATTGTAGGTGCTAAAAATAATTGTGTGAGAGCTATAAATGGATATTAACAACTATTTAAGAGTTTTTAATTGATATTAATAGCTATGTAAGAACTATAAATAGATATTGTAATTAGCATCTCGTATTTGTTTAAACAAACTTAATAAGAGAAAAATGGGCCATTAGTTATTTTGGTGACAATGGATGTATGACATTATGTTGGTCCAAATCATCTTAAATCTTATGTCTCTCATATGTTTGTGGCTTAATTTATACATTTATGTGTTTGTAAGATAGGTCATTTTTTGTAACAATTGTTACTAAAGACCAATCCATCACACATTAAGGCATAAGTTGGATAACTATTAACCCATTTTCCTAAATTTGCATTAGGAGTTGTTGGATAATTTGGCTTTGATACTAGTGTTGGATGGTATTTGGTCTTTTCAACCTTAAAAGTTAGTTCATAAGATAAGGTTTTCTCTTATACTTATAAATTGACCACCAAGCACTTCCACAACTGATGTGAGATCACCTCGATGAAATTAATAGCATTAAGCTTTAAAAAAGTGTTTGTTCATTTTATTTTGTGTATTTGGAACTTTTCTTCTAATGTGATAATGGCCTCTATTACTCTTGGATCAATGGCTTCATGGAGTCCTCAAGAAGCTTGTTAAGGAATGGCATTGCATAAAATAGATCATCTCTTTATCTAATGTACCAAAGCATGAGTTGAGCTATGCTTATTGTCCATTCTTTAATAACCACCATATTTTTTATTCTTTTGTTCTTTGGTTGTATAGATAAAAACTATAGGAAAAAAAAAACTCATTTATTGTATCTTCATTCTAAGATAGCTATGTACATGATTTGATCTTGATAATAAGATTTTGTTAAGTCTAGTTTCAACGTAGTATTAAAGCATGCACTTTTTTTCTTGTTTTTGTACAACTAAAGTAATACGACTCTATTGCATTTCTATTAATGAGTTTGTTGTTTCCACTTCAAATTTAGATAAACTATTGTGTTTTTATCCTTTTTTTGCTAAGTTCCTAAATTCTCAAAGTTACCAAAACTTATTATTGTCGGTTATCTATTTTCCTTTAAAAACCATTAGGGGTTTCAGTTTGTTTGAATTTCACTAAGTCATTTTGTCAAACACTATATATTCATATAAACCAAATGTCTTTTCTTTCCATTTTAGCTCTCAATTTCTAATTTGCTTTTCACTTTGAGGTTTTCATTTGGCTTTTTGAATAAAACATATGGCAAGTAGTAGTAGTAGTAACAGAAGCTAGCCTTACTACACAAATAGATTTGGTCATCCCTTTAAGGTGACCTTATGTCTCATGCTCTAATTCCCAAAATAGAGGGAATCTTACTGAAATTGAGTGAGCTAAATGAAGCTATTAATGTCCTTATTATTCCCCAAAACTCATTAAAGTGGGGAATTTCACTTAAAGCCATGACATGGAGATCGCTTGCCTTGGAAAAAAAAAGTTCTAAATTATGGATAATAGCATGTTGGAACATGATGCTGCCTTCCTATTTTACATCAACTAGAAGCAATGCAATGGCATTGTTCCTTCTTGCTTATTGACCTTCTAGTACTAGAGTTCTACAAATAATTTACCTATGCCATTAAAGCTAACAAGCAATGGAAGTAACTTCATAGAAAATCCTCACAAGTTGTAATAGTGAAATAGTGTTTGTAAGAATAGATATCATGCTCACCTTGTAGCTTGATAATTCCATAAATGGCTACGTTTTAAGGCTAGAGAAATTATCAAATCAACTAAACTTTTATCTCGTTATTTGTCACCGAACATTAGTTGTTCTTTGTCTCTCCAATTATAGGCATACCATTTAGTAAGTGACTATTTTCAATCCATTGGGTTCACTACCTAATCCATGCTTAAATTTTTTCATTAAGAATTAGTTAGGCTTAGATAATTGTAGGCCTTCATAGGGTTAATTAAATATGCTGCTTAATGTATTTCCTGTTTTATTTTTACATGGCAACTTAATATGTAAGTGCTTTGCCTTTATATAAGCTAGGCTTATATCATGCACTTTGTATTATCGAAGGTATAATTATTACACTCACTTTTTTTGTATTAATAAAATTTGTTAAGATACCATCTTTTTTCTTAATAGAAAAAACACTAATTCTTAAAGAATTCTAACTATTTCAGGATCAAGACCATTTGGTGGAGTTCTTATTAAGGCTCAATGATTCTTAGAGTGCTTTAAGAAGTCAAGTGTCTCATATGAAGTTGTTAACCTCTTTGGATAAAGCTATCAATTATGATGCATAAGGAGGAAAATGGTTGGAGAAATTAAGATAACTAAATCTCTTACTTTTGTGATGAGAACCAGTCTCTCCATGAGGGAGACATATGTAAGGTTGCCATATCATGCATATGGATTTGACTTGATTATCAAGAGATTTTCATACCTTTCGGGAGGATGTTGACTAAGCAACTTATGGTAATGTTAGTTGTCATGTTAAATTAATGGACGTTTATAATGTATTTTTCTAAAGTGATTTTGATGTTGAAGCATATATGATTGTTCTAGAAGGGAGACATAAGTGGATAACATGGTATGCCAACTATGCTAGTCATTATATGGTTTAAAGTAGACATCCAAAAGATGGCATAAAAAATTGCAAAAGGTTTTGATTGATAGGGGTTTTTGCTACTTTCATCATGATACTTTGTTGTTCAATAAGAAAATTGGGAATGACCAATTAATTGTCTTTATTTATGTAAATGATATCATTATTATAGGAAGAGATAAGTAATCCATTACGGACTTAAAGGCCCATTTGCACCCAAAATTTCACTTCAAAGACCTTGGCTCAATAAAATATTTCATGGGGATTAAGTTTACCTGACCAAAGCTAGGAGTATTTCTTAACCCAAAGGAAATATGTTTTGAAACTCATTTTTTAGTATGGTCTCTTCAAAAGCAAGCCATTAGATACCCCATGGAAAAAGATAACAAGTTCACCAATCAAGAATATGATATAGCCTTTAATGACATGGATGATCCACCTTTGAATTACATTACTAGATATAAGTAACTTATAGGAAAGTTGATATGTTTGACCATTATGAGATCAAGTATATGTTATGCCATGCAAATTTTTAGCCAATTCATAAATGCTCCCAAACAATCACATTAGAAGGTTACTCTCTATATTTTCAACTATTTTAAGCACTCTCTTAATTTGGGATTACTTATGAAATTAAATAGTAAGCTAGATTTAGAATCTTATTATGACTCTAATTATGGAAAATGTCCAATTAATAGGGGGCCAATTATGAGATTTATTATAAAACTTGATAATTCATTAGTATCCTAGAAATCTAAGAAGACATTATTTCTAAATTGTTCATAGAAGTTACGTAATGTGCTGTGGCATCAACTTCTGATGAAATGACTTGGATACTTGGTCTACTAGATGATTTACATGTACAATCATGAAATCCTATGAGTTTATTTTGTAAGAATGAGTTAGTAATGAAGGTAGCTCATATCAAGATTGATTGTAATTTCATATGTGAGAAGATAGTTAGGAGGATTATTTGTATCTCTCACATTTTGACAAAAGATTAACTTAAAAATCTATTCATTATAGCCTTAGGAGTACAACAACATTATTATCTCCTTGGTAAGTTGGGAATGTTTGATTTATATATAGTATTGACATAAGGAAGAGTGTTAAGAAATGATGTTTCACAATATGGGTTCCCTCTTTACACAATGGACCAAAGCAAGATTTGAACTAGGCGTATTGTCCATTATTTAATATCCATTGTATCTTTTATTCTTTTGGTCTTTAGCTATATAGATAAGAACTATAAAATAGAAACACATTCCTTGTATCTTCATTCTAAGATAGCCATGTGCATGATTTGATCCCAATAATAATATTTTGTTCACTTATTATGGTTTCAACTTAGCCTTTTAATACAAGAGAGCTTCTATTTCACTTCTTGATCATCATCTTGCTTCTCGAGTGAATTTTTTCTTTATAAATCTTCCGGTGAAGTACTTCACTTAATCTACTTGGGATTCTCTAATGATGGTTATGTATTGTCATTTTATGTTTGGTTCTATATAATTGTTGAAATGTATGATTGGTCCTATGTTACAAGCTACTAACTAGAGGAAGGGGTATAGGAACAAAACGTTCTGGCATTTCTTGGCTCTTCCGTCATTGTCTTCTTGCTCGTACAAGTGTCAATATATTGGTCATATCGATTGCCTTGTACACATAAATAGGCCCACCTATAAAACAATGATTCATATCTCCCATCCCCACAAGATGCCTAATGTTAAATGCCTAATATATGTAGGTTGTGGCCACACATTCTTGATACATTGCCTAAAATATTAGGGGCCAAAAGATACATGTAGGAGCACATCTTTCAACATATCTTAGAAATTACATGAGTGTTAATTATTCCTATAAGCTAATTCCATATTCGATACTTTTGGACCCTATACAAGTTTGTTAAAGCGGTAAGAAGTTACATAAACTAACATATGTTGAAGGTCAATACATATATGGTCCAGATAATATTGCGTGGTAATCGGCACACACTATCCAACAAAAAGAAGAAGAATAAGGAGAAGAAGAAGAAAGGTAGATGCCCCTGCGCTTAAGATTACGGGCCAGAGAATAACAGGACTTAAGCGCGTCCAATCGAATTTAAGGTTGGTGACAAGCTGTGGCCATCTTGTGATAAGAGGAGGGATGAGCTCCCAACTACCATCAATTAATACGTTCCTGTCTCGTAATGGATCCAGTAATTTGAAATTAATACTTTTAGGTTGTGAATGAGCTACTTGATTTCCACGCCCTTCCTCAATCATTCTATGCTGGAATATCCAATTTGTGATCAAGTAGGAAGTTGGGGAAGCCTCAAAACAGATTTTTTGCAGGGGGTGAGTGGACTTGAGAAATTTTAGTGGACCAATATTTCTTATTAGAATAAATTCATTATTGAGAACAAAAGTCCAATATGAGAAAGGAAAAATTCTTAGATAATTTTTAAATGTAATTTTTTATTTAATTCTTAAGTTAACTTTTGGATCAAATTTTAAACTTATTTCTAATATAATGTCAAAGAATAGATAAATCTCTTTCAACTCTTGTCTAACCTTGAGTCTAAGATAAGTTTAGCATGCTAGAGAATGCCAAGGATAAAGTTTTGTATGAAAAAAAAAAAAGAAAAAGAAAGAAGGACATCACATAATAGTATTTAAATATAAAAATTATATTCTTAATTTTTAAATTAACTTTTAAATTAAACTTTAAATTTATTTTTGATTATATTTTAAACTTACTTTTAATGTTCTATCTGGTAAACACCGACCATGCAACAAAGAAAAGAAGCGTAGAAAACTTATAAGCTATTCATTATCAAGGACCTCAGTAAAATTGCTCTGGACTTTTCCCCTTTGGTGCTGCGGCCCCATGTCTTTAAAGATACTCTATTATCATTCCACTGTACAAGAATAGGAAGCTCTCCTACCCCTTACTATAAGCTCTGCCTGCCAGATTCTCTCCTAGTACTCCAAAATCCTTTTCCCTAACCCATGGAAGAGACCAGAAATTTGGACTCCGAGGTTCAAACAGCCTCTACTTCTTCCTCTTCAAACACTTGTGTTCCTCCAACCAACTGCTCCTCTTACTCCTCATTCCACTCTCAAACAAATATTTCAGCAGAATTAAATGCCCAAGAAAGTTCTAAGAGAGGTCAGGAAGCGAAAGAAGGAAATAAAAGTAAGAGAAAGGTGAAGAGTGAGAATGGCGGCAGGCACCCAACTTATAGGGGAGTAAGAATACGCCAATGGGGAAAATGGGTATCGGAGATCAGGGAGCCAAAGAAGAAATCAAGAATTTGGCTGGGGACATTCCCTACACCCGAAATGGCGGCTCGGGCCCATGATGTTGCAGCTATTACAATCAAAGGCCAGTCGGCTTATCTCAATTTCCCTGAGCTGGCTCAAGCACTACCCCGACCGGCAAGCTCATCCCCCAGGGACATCCAAGCTGCTGCAGCCAAAGCAGCTGCTATGAACTTCCCCAGAAGTAACGAAGCTGAACCCGCGGGGAGCGAAACCGTGCTCATGGCTCCCCACTCCCCGAGTTTAACCATGGCCTCCCATGACACCCAAGACTCACCAACTTCACCCTTAATTGGCAACGACGACGCCTTTTGTGGCCTTCCCGATCTCTCCCTCGATGAGTGGTATTACTCGTCTACATGGCAGCCGACTGGAGCTCAGTCCGTGGACACCTCTCTCCGGCTTGAGGAGCCCTCCCTGTGGGGGTTCTAGTGGAACCCGCACACCTACCCCGTTCTTCAAAATGTCAGCACTAAAAGAATTTCGTTCAAGGATGTTCGCTGATTTCTCCAACTTTCAGAAAAATGCTCGGGTGAGGAAGTTCCAGGTTTAGATCTGCATGTTTAGTCTGCCTTTTTCTACCCAAACTCGCTGCCTCCTTTGTCAAATTGCAACCTTCTACCTACGATTCAGTCTCATCCTCCCCCTTCTCCTTCACGTTTCAGGACGTTGTAAATATATGAAAAATGACATGTTCGCCTTTAATAATTGAAATATTTAATTTTCGTTGGAAGAAAATGGAGGCTCTCAGTGGTCTCAACGCATTCAACTCTAAAATAAAGGTTGGAAAGCCAAAGATGCATTATTGCTGATTGCAGCATGACGCCCTTCCTGTTTTTGTTTTTTTATCCATTATATGATTTGTTTAATTTATTTTGAAGAAGCATCAGCGTGGAATCTCTCATCTACTTTGTTTCTTTTTTTGACTGAGTAATATCTCTATCTACTTCGTTTGCTTTAAGATAATTAAAATAAAGCCGCCAATGTTTTAATATTGCGCCTACGAAAGAATGGGGAAGAGAAACAAAGTATCTGCAAGGAAATAGAACAACCAGTATAAATAGCTTTTGGCTCTAGTTCAAATAGTAAGAATAATAGGTGTGAAAGATCTTTTGAAGTAAGTATCTGAATTTGGGGCAAGTTGCTGCTATCCAATTTAAACCATTAAACAATGTTTGGTGAGATTTTGGATTATCAACCCAAAAAAAAAAAATCAGTATAAATGGGGGAATTTCACCATTCAATGCCTGGAAATTTAACTCTAATATGTCAACTGGCGAGTCGTGGTAATATTTTTGTGATTCAGAATCTGATGCATAGGAAGTAACTACGGAGCGAATGGGCATGGCAAACCTACCAAAAAGAATATTTGAGGGCAATAATCAGGTTCAACTTTTTAAATGATAAGATAAGTAGTCGGTGCTCCAGCATTTAGAGCATCCACTGTGATACTTTTTTTCGTCCACTTTTCTTTTGAGCTTCTTCATTTTTAATTGCTTGGACTAGAGACTTACCAGTGCAAAGAACCCACTTGAGAGGCAAAACAGTGTAGATCATGGGGTACACGCAACCAAGATGAATACCCCTTTACTTGTCCATTTGCGCCTGGCATTTCCTGTCAAATTTACCGCTTCTGATCCGGACTCATCCAAAACACGAAACCTAGAGCAAATACGGCTAGCTTTCATCATCTACAGCTGATTCATTTCCTGTGGTCGAGAATCGACTTTTTTTGAAGTTTAAAATTTCAAAATTTATCATAACTTTAATGAATGGGCGTGAAATTGACAAGGCTAAATATCAAACTTGGGGACCATATGATGTTGAAATTTCAGAAGATTTCCACTTTGCGAAAACGATCAATTTAGGAATTCGAGGAAAGTAATGTTTTGCTGATCAAATGAGTTTAATCACACTCTTTCCATCATTTTTTGGCGTTCATACTTTTGATATTGCCATGAGCTTTCCTCATTGGTTCAAACATGTTGGCCTTATCAAGAGTCGGCCAATAAGCTTCCTTCCTCAAAGGAATAGGCGGATTTCCTAATGCTTGAGCTGTACGAAAGGCATAGAGGACAAGGTCAGAATTTTTAAATTTCCTACCAAACATATAGCCGTTACAGAGGACAGGTGTCGAGCACAAAAGAAAGGATGGGATGGAGCATCCAATGTTATGAAAACGAATACTCTAAAAAACATAATTGATTGATTGATTGATTGATTACGATATGAGGAAAATATTGTTGTAAAACTTTTAATGTTTTTGTGTGATCAAGACAAATTCAGGAATGGGTCCTCGCCCAAAAGCTTAGAAATTGAATGGCTTGGGAAAAGGAAACACGTTTGTTGATCTGGCATAAAGGAGGACCTCCACGAAGGAAACGCATTGAAGGGTTCTTTATACTTGGCGCACATAAGTTGGTTCAACGGACTATTCTAATAATGTACTACGACACAGAAGACCACTAGCATCCAAGGTGGGGAACACAAAATGACGATAAAAGAATTACAATTTATCCTCAACTTTTCCACCTTTTTTTTCTTCTTTCTCTTCTTTATGTTCACATAAGAGGGACATAATGGCCCGCTCCAAGTTGAAAAAGGGAGGATGGAATGGAATAAGAGAGCTGGCAAGCCATGTGTCTTCTTTTGAGTTGAGACACTATTGAATGTGATGCTTTATGTCAATGATTGAGATACTTATATGTTTTCGATGCATCTCTTCTCCTCTTTCCGATTCCATGTTCTTTCTTCAGAGAGATCTATTTTCAGAAACCATGGGGGCTTACTTTTGCCCACCACCTTGACCACCAGAGGCGACTAGAAAAGGCAAGAAAGGAACGAGTCACTTCGTTCTGTTGTTGTCTCTGAGACTTCTGTAGCAACTATTGGCATTGTATACCACAAACTGCCTATAACTGACCACCACTTGCTCTCCCCCTCCCTCTATCTTTCTGGTCTGAGCCATGAAAAAGTTGCATTCCATCATTCACAATGATTCTTGTACGTGATGAATGGCGAAAAGAATAGTGTGTTTCTGTCCTGGAGCTTTAACTGGTAAGTCAACTGAATTAACTGAAAGGCAACAAGTCTAGATTGCGAGAAGAGTGAGTCCTAAATTGCAGCTCTTCGAAGCGGGCCGTGCATACAGAACTAAGTGCTAAGTTCTATCCATGAAGGCGAGTACCAAAACTTCTAACGGAGTCAATCAAAAACTGTCACAAACACAAACTTAAGAGGAGCCAAATGGAGGCAACTCGAGAAGCCAACCAAGAGAGGCAATGAGGAAACTAGGGAAAGGGATTTTCAATTGTATTTCATATTCAACATAAAGGTCCCACTTATACTACAAGTGAAGACTAATTGTCTAAGGAACAATACTTAATTTAATTACATAAGATATTATTTCCTTTAGAAAGAAATATTATGTTGCCAATATAATTGTCTAAGGAACAATACTTCTCTAACATTCCTCTTCAAGGAGGTAGTTTGTATACATCAAGGACGACAAATTTGTACAACAAATGCGAGAGTTGTATGTGACATGGAGACTTTGTGAAGGCATCTACCACCTACTCTATACTCTTGATCTTTCTCGTTGCGATTACTCTTTCTTAAATCTTGTCTTTGGTAAAATGACAATTAATCTTTATATATTTTATTCACTCATAGAGTATGAGTCTCTTGCAAGTTTAATTGCAACTCCATTATCACAATGCAAGTCAAATAGTCCTTCAATTTTAACAACAAGATCCTATAGCAATCCACATATCTAGAAACAATAGATCACTTCTTTTTCTTTTATGATAATAGTAAGTTTGAAAACTTGTTGTAGAAGCTTGTGTAATTGAAGACTTTGACATAGGAGAGTTCCATAATCTAAATCAACAAAAGCTAATATCTTGAGTTTTCTCTTTTGAGAGAGACAAAATTCAAAATGAGGACATACCATCAAGTACTTTAGAACTTTCAAAATTGGACCCCATGTGAGATTGCTCGGGGCATTGTATAAATTATTTGGTATTTACATTGCATAACAAATATTTGATCTTATCATGGTAAGGTAGAAGAGTTTATAAATTAGTCCTTGATAATTAAGAGGATCTTCTAGAAAGGGCTTAGACTCATGAGGAGTAATTCTTTCATCTTACTTGGGAGTTATTAGTTTTGCATTCTTTTCTATGGGAATTATTGTTGGCCTACAAGCAAATAAACCAGCTTCTGAAACTAAGGCCAATATTTGAGGGGTAGAGCTTTTGGCTTCTAGTCTTAGGGTCCCTAATTCAAATTCCCTCACCTCCTTTCTAGATTAATGCAAATTCATACTTGTGTTGGCTTAAGCATATCCCTTCTTTGATTGAGTGATACTTGGCAATAGTTATGCTTTACAAATATATTTTACTGTAGAGTATAACTACAAGAATTCTTATAAAGGATGTTATGAAAAAGAAAAAAGGTAAAACAATTGTGATTAAAGAAATTTTGTGCATTATCTATGTAAATATTCTAAACGTAAATTAAATTGGGTGAGAATAAAGGAGTAGAAATGGGTAATATGTGTGAGTACCTAAGTTTTGGACTAAACAAGGAGTACAATTGCTTAGGGAGCAATCATTGGCAAGGTTAAGATTGCCATATACCTCTGGAATTCACGTGACCATGTCATCCTCGGTGCTATTTGGCTTAAGGAGAACATAAGGATTTCTGTTTAGCTTTTTTCTTTTTTCTTTTTATCAAGAATGGGACAGAGAGATTTAGAGAATTTATTGAGGAAGTATGGCCTCCCATGTGGTACAGCCTTTACATGCTGTTAAGCTACCAAAGCTTAGGCCTATACACGCGTCATTACAATATACAAAAGTGCTATTGACACTACAAGTAATTGTCTAACGAAGCAATATTCATTAATTACAAAATATGTTATTTCCTTGCTCAAAGAAATATTCTATTTCCAATTTACTCGGATCTTCCAAGAACCGAGTCAAAACCACATTAAGGAAGTTGCGGACTTGAGCAAGCGAATATGAACAGTGGAGGAATATGCTGGTAGCGATCGCATCAACGTGCTCCACGACGAGTTCCAACCAAGTCTTTTTAAGTAATTTCATTGCTGATCTGATGGAGAGAAAGCTACAAATGCCTAGTGTACAGACAAACAACTCTGCGTTTGTCACCCTTCGAATGGGGATCGTTTGCTGGCTGTTTTTCTTTGTCGTGGTGTCGTCTCAAACTACAATCATTCTTTTCTTATCTTCTCTTTTTGACTTTTTCCGCTCTTTTTCCTCTCTTTTTCCTTTCTCTCCTCTTTTTCTAAACCGCTGACAAGGACAGTTATAAAGCGAGCTTGGAAGGCATAATAAGTATGATTATGTTCAAGGACTGTAGAACTTTCCCTCCATTTTCAAACACTATTTCTTTTTTCTTTTTCTCTAGACCATCATATGGATACCTGGTATAAGATGTGATTTTGGGACCACCCAAACTCTTGACTATTACGAGTACCTTGTTTCTAGTTGCTTTTGGCTTCTTCTAATTTATTAAGGTTGGAAAACCAATTTCCAATATACCAATCTCAACATGCTTAATTATTTTACAGTCGCAAACCCAATGATGAGATGTTAATTTCCTACACCTATCTAACTCATGATTGTGTTGGGAGAATTCAACCAAGTCGCATTAATCACAAAGAGATCGAACACACAATTATAAGAACGCACACATCCAAATACAACAGATTTAAGAGGTTCGAAACATCACAATGTCCTACATCTCAAGTAGTCTCTTCTCATTAAATTTTCTCTCATACATTTTCTCTTCTCAAATAGGTATCTCATAAATTCTCTCATCAATTAGAATCCATAAGAGGGGTCCTCTTCAATAATTAGCCTCCCACAAGGACTCTCTCAACTCGCCCACTAGGTTTCTCTATACTTCCCTTATTTATAAAAAAAAAAAAAAACCCTAAAGGAATTCAAGTTGAATACTATTAGAAAAACATATTTCCACATAAAGATAAGAATCCTAACTCAATACTAATAAGAAATCCATTACATCTAGAAGATATTTTCTAATTCTACAATTACATAAAGACCCCTGATTATAATGACAACCATACCATTTAACTTAATTGTTCCACCAATCCTAACATATTACACTTTTATATGTTTGATAACTAAACTCATACTTAGCCATGTTGAACGCATAAGATTTTGGGTGTCAAAGATTAGGTATGGAACAATAGGTTTTTTTAAACCTTTCAACGTGATTCATGCATAAGATAAATTATTCACTAGCTCAAATCTCATCATTGCATAATTACACCATTTGAGAGAGAGAGAGAGCTATATTCCCCGGAAAAGAGAGGAGAAAGAGAGAACAAGGGACTTTAACTTTATTTTGATGTGGTTGAGCAGGCCAAGGGTGATAGACAAAGGTTAGTTGGAATAAAGGTCCAATAGTAAAAGCAAACCCCCACATATAACTAGACGACACCCACGAAGTCCCCTGTCGGACAAGAAAACAGATGCAATAATGCCATATTAATCGACCAAGTTATGAACACGATGACTCTAGACGTGAGGAGTGAGGAGAGACGCAAGGTAAGTGTCCTTGTCTTTTGGCCTTGTAAAAAGTTTGTCTCAACAAATACCGTTTCGAAATTTTCCAAACACCGAAAACCTGCAGTGGTTGGTCGAAGTAAGGCTCTATACGTTCTCTTGCAAGATATTATACTCTCTTCATAATAATAAAACAAAACCAAAAAAAAATACAACGATATAAGCCTTCAAGTGATTGACCCTGAATATTACTTCTTCCCTTATGTTTATAATTTTGTCTAAGAAATCAATAATTCATTTCATGGACTTTAAAAAATTTAATAATATTCTTATATTGAGCTCTTGGTTGGTCGAACTTGAAAAAAGAGTATAATTAATTAAAAATCTCAAATAAATGCGACTAGTAATTAATGTGTTAAAGAAGCCATCATCTTTTCTATAAACAACTTCATTTTATTTTATCAATTCCTTTATTCAACTCCAGATTGCATTGGTTAATTAATAAATAAAGGAGCTGAAACAAAAAACTAAACTACACAAGTTAAATTAATTTTCTATGTTGTTTGTTGTTTATGCATCGTATGGAATAAGATAATATTTTTCAAAGTCATCTAGGATAAAAGTATAGAGTTAAGTGAACTGGAGAAACAAGTATTACGTTAATGGTAATAACAAGTAAAATTTTAATATTTGTAAGTACTTAAAAGTCTTATTAAAAAGATAAAGTACTAATATTCATAAATCAAATAATTATTTGTTCTTTATTTAGTATCTCCCTTTTTATTGAACTTCTACTTTATAATATTTCGTTAGCCCAATATATATTGTTGCATGCAAATGCCATTGTCTATAAACAAGATTGCATTCCCAATTTTCTTCGGTTTCGAAGTGATTCCTTGTTACGTCACATAAGAACACAAATAAATAAGGTTGGCAAAACTTGAACACGTGGCATTTTGTACTCACTATGAACCCGTGCTAAATCCCTGTCCACGGAGCCACAATTATGTTGTCACTTCTTCTTTTTTGGTTGTATCATTTCGTTAATAAATGTGGCGTCCATATAGTTTGTTATCACTTTCTGGTCAAAATTCGGAGTTTTCATCTTTAACAAAAGGGAAAGGTAAGACCCAACGACAAAAGGAAAAAGAAAAATTCAAAGAAGAAAAAGGGAGATTTTATTTTGAAAAGAAGGTAGAGGAAACCCTTAAAGAAGGGAACTAAGCACCCTCCCGACGAAGGCAAACTTGGATGACAAGTTAGTATCCTACATTCGAACAGGGAACTGACTGAGTGAAAGGCAGTGAATGGTTAAAGCTTTTTAGTTGGGCAAGGGAGATTTACAATCGTATTGTTTGGTGCTTTAATATTTCTGTTGCTTCATCATTTTGATTGTCAATTCTAATTGTTAGTTAATAAAGTCCTAGTCCTTAGGTGGCGTATAGGTAGGTGCTATTTAGCATAGTTATTGTTGAAGGTGGGTATTATCCCACATTAGAAGTGAGAGGATGGGCCTGTGGTCTTATAAGTTATGAGAATTCTTTACCTAATGCATTAAGATTTTGGGTTGGACCCTCACACTATAATATGGTATCAAAGCCAAGGATGAGCCTCCGCTTCATAAAACCCCACGCCTAAAGTTGGGCTTCAATCCACTTGCAATGCTTATATTAACATGCAAGTGAGGGAAAGTGTTAAAGGTAGGTATTGTCCTACATTGGATGTGAAAGGATGGGCCTGTGGTCTTATAAGTGATGAGAATTCTCCACCTAATGCCTTAAGGTTTTGGGTTGGACCCTCACACTCTAATAGTTATGCATGGAGCTATTTTGAGAGTGGTTATTGGGAGTTATACTTTAGGAGTTAGTGTTTAGTGGCTAGAAAGGAGAAAGAGTTAGTTAGGAGTCCATTTAAACAACTATTATGTCATTGTAAGGCATTAAAAATCTTTTTAGTAAGTGCTTATTCATTAGAAGGTTGGTTTCCTTGAAAAACCGTTCATCCCATATTGCCGATTAATTTTCCAGAATAGGTAAAAAAAAAAAATCAAAACAAAGCCTATAGAGATTAAGGTCATGAACTCATGAAACTATCATAAGTGCTTTCCATTCTCCTATCCCATTTACTCATTTGAAAAATCGAGACCTTAGTAAGACAAATTATCCACAGCAAATTGTGCAGCTATCCACAACAATAATGACAAACTATCCACAACAATCTCCTTTTCTAACAAGGAGATGAATTACAAGAAAATTTATTTTTTAAATGTAAGTTCACAAATTACATATGAAAGGCTCATGAATGATTTAACTAGATGAGTTGAACATTAGAGAACTAAAATATGTTGAATGATCAAGGCTATCAAAAATAAGAGTTATGCAATGACCATACTTAGTGTATCTTTCAAGGTTATATTGTATTACATTTAAAGAGAAAAAAAATAGAAGAAGATTTAATGATACAAGTCTAGACAGTTCAATCATTATTATTAAAATCAATAAGGACATAAGAGGAAAGATGTCATCTACCAAGGGAGTAAAGCCTATAAATTGTAATAAGTTTTTGTAAGAACTTTTGAATTTAGCAAATGCAGTGTTTGAGCCTAATTAATGATGTTATAACTATACAATTTGTAATTCATTTATGGTAACATATAATTCTTGACCTTTCACAAAAAAGAAAAAAAAAAAGAAATTAAGACCATCATAGCTTGGTACCAAAGGTAGCATAACTAACCAAATGTTGAAGCAACTTAAGTCTAATGGGGGCAGTTTGAAGTTAGATGTGGAAAATTGAGAAAATGAACAAAAGTGCAACTTTAAGAAAATAATGGATTCAATGGAGAATTTGTTATAAGGTCCCTAAGCAACCTGAAAAAAGAAGGGGGGGAAGGGGGTGAACTAGGTTATATTATTCAATATTTTGCCTATTATTCATTTTATATCTCTAATGTATAGGGCAAGCCTATTTTTTTAAAACTTGCTTATTGTTTTCTTTTTCTCCTTTATGGGTTTTATAATGTATTGGTTAGTTTTATACCTTGTTCAAGAATTGATAAGGCATAGTTATTATGTATGTCTAATCTTGATTATTAATAAAATTTGTTAGGTAACCGCAAGGATACTAATTATGCTATTGGTTATAGAGGTTTACAATTTTAGAAAACACTTGACATTTTGCTAAATATTTTAAATTCATGTAAATGGAATGAGCATCAATCTAATTTCATCTCGTATAATAAAATCAAGAACATAGTAAAAGTAATCAAAATAAAAACATATAGCCAAGAGATACAAACACAATAATTTTTCAAGTGGTGCAACTATTGGCACCTATGTCCATCTTGCTTTAGCTCCTAACTAAAGCCTAATTTCACTAACCAATTAATCAAATTGATTACACTAGATTTATAATCTATTACCTACTAATTACAAATTTCTCACACCAAAGAAATTAAAGGCATTAGGCCTTACTTGTGTCTGACAAACTCCTTAGGATCGCAATCCTAGGAAACACAAATTTTTTAGTAATAGTTTAGGACAAAATCCCAATTTTAATCAAATGCTAGGTTAAGTATTCATTTAAATGATATAGATTTAGTACATAATTTAACATGTAAACTAAGAATATGCAACACAAGTAGGCTAAAGGAATCTTTCTCCAAGAGGTCTTTCTAGAATCCACCCAATCAAAACTCCACCTACCATCTAGAATTATTGGTGTTTCTCCATAAGTAGCCATAAGAACATCAACACCTCATTTGGATCTCAATAAATTGAAAATATCTAAATTTTTACTTCATCATCTACATCAAAATACAAGCATTACTACTTAGCTTTCTCATCTATTGTTTTCTTTACCACCTATCTTTCCAATTTAAAAAAGAAAGTCGAAAAGAATGTGCAAGTACAATATAACCTTCCAAAAGTGCTAGAAAAGGAAGATACAATTGTAACTTCCCCACAAGCTATGTTGGATCAACTAGTGCAAAAGCATAAATAAGATGTTTTACTTTATTGAAAGGGCTTATCTCCATTTCATGCCATTTGGGAAGATTCAGAGGAGATGAATATTCATTTCCATGAGTAGCCATGAGTAAATGCCACTTAGGAAGATTTAAAGGAGATGAATATTCATTTCAATAAGTAGCCATGAGTAGAATTATTGGTGTTTCTCCATGAGTAGCCATAAGAGCATCAACACTCATTTAGACATCAATAAATTAAAAACATCCAAATTTTTACTTCATCATCTACATCCAAATATGAGCATCACTACCCAACTTTCTCATCTACTATCTTCTCCACTACCCATCTTTCTAGTTTAAAGAAGAGAGTCACAAAAAATATGCAAGTACAATATGACCTTCCAAAAGTGCTAGAAAAGGAAGATACAATTATAGCTTCCCCACAAGCTATATTGGATCGACTGGTGCAAAAGCATAAATAAGACATTTTACTTTATTGAAAGGGCTTATCTCCACCTAATACCACTTGGGAAGATTTAAAATAGATGAATATTCATTTCCATGAGTGGCCATGAGTAGCCATAAGAGCATCAACACCTCATTTGGATCTCAATAAATTGAAAATATCCAAATTTTTACTTCATCATCTACATCAAAATACAAGCATCACTACTTAGCTTTCTCATCTATTGTTTTCTTTACCACCTATCTTTCCAATTTAAAAAAGAAAGTCGAAAAGAATGTGCAAGTACAATATAACCTTCCAAAAGTGCTAGAAAAGGAAGATACAATTGTAACTTCCCCACAAGCTATGTTGGATCAACTAGTGCAAAAGCATAAATAAGATGTTTTACTTTATTGAAAGGGCTTATCTCCATTTCATGCCATTTGGGAAGATTCAGAGGAGATGAATATTCATTTCCATGAGTAGCCATGAGTAAATGCCACTTAGGAAGATTTAAAGGAGATGAATATTCATTTCAATGAGTAGCCATGAGTAGAATTATTGGTGTTTCTCCATGAGTAGCCATAAGAGCATCAACACTCATTTAGACATCAATAAATTAAAAACATCCAAATTTTTACTTCATCATCTACATCCAAATACGAGCATCACTACCCAACTTTCTCATCTACTATCTTCTCTACTACCCATCTTTCTAGTTTAAAGAAGAGAGTCATAAAAAATATGCAAGTACAATATGACCTTCCAAAAGTGCTAGAAAAGGAAGATACAATTATAGCTTCCCCACAAGCTATATTGGATCGACTGGTGCAAAAGCATAAATAAGACATTTTACTTTATTGAAAGGGCTTATCTCCACCTAATACCACTTGGGAAGATTTAAAATAGATGAATATTCATTTCCATGAGTGGCCATGAGTAGCCATAAGAGCATCAACACCTCATTTGGATCTCAATAAATTGAAAATATCTAAATTTTACTTCATCATCTACATCAAAATATGAGCATCACTATCTTGCTTTCTCATCTACTCTTTTCCATTGTCCATTTTTCCAATTTAAAGAATGTGCAAGTACAATATGACCTTCCAAAAGTGCTAGAAAAGGAAGATATAGTTGTAGCTTCCCCACAAGCTATATTGGATTGACTAGTGCAAAAGCATAAATAAGACGTTTTACTTTATTGAAAGGGCTTATCTCCATCTAATGCTACTTGGGAAGATTTAGAGGAGATGAATATTCGATTCCAACCTTGAGAAGGTGATGTTTAAGGGTAATTGCATGAAGGTCCTATTTTGTTGAATGGTAGCTTTTAACATTTCTGTTGCTTTATCAAGGTCTTACTCTAATGGCTTCACAAATATTGTTAGATCTAATTTGGTGTTAATAGAGTTCTAGTCCTTAGGGGAAGTGTGGTATGGATAGCTGCTATTCGGTTTGTTAAACGCTTTAGGAGTTGGTGCATGATAGCTAAAAAATAGAAAGAGATGGTTACTTGTTAGGAGTCGATTTAAAAGGCTGTTGTGTCATCTGTAAGGCCCCAAAATCTTTTCGTTCGGAGTTTGGTTAGCCTCAAAAGTAGTTTGTTCATCCTATATTGCTGATTTACTCTCCAAAATAGGTAGAAGTCAGAACAAAGCCCGTAAAGAGTTAAGTTCCTCGTCGGTACCAAATTTGGAGGTCCAAGCTTTAAGATTGCGAAGATCAAAATCCCGTCTGTTCTAGATATACCTCTTACGTATCTAAAGGCTTTTGGTAGACTCTCGAGTCTTACTATTCCCAACAAAGACAACAGATGGGTTAGGACAAGTGTCTAGTTTTGATGCATTTGTCACCCATCTCCCCTAGTTTTGGTTGCACCGAATAAGATCTGGGACGTGCCTGTTGGACAAGATTGTTATCCGTCCTGTCGCATTTCACGTCTTTCTTACACTGGATGCCATTTTCCGGGCTTTGTAGTGACTTCGTACTAGCTATTAGGTATTAGTCTTTCACCCATCAGACTACCATGAAGTCACGAAAGCACTCTGCGTAGAATAGCATAATAATGTTGCAGGTCTAACATTCCTGTCAATCTAAGGGGACCTGTACGATCCTGTTTTAAAGTCACGCATGGTTCTGTTCAATTCATCCAGTGTGGTGTCCGAAGAAATTAGGAGATAAGGACCACAAGGCCTGAAACATGAATCGGAAGTCAAGAAATAAAGCACTGGACCTTATGTTGACTAGGAAATAAAGATATGGACCACCTTCTTTATTGAAGGAATAATTCTCGGCGTGCCTTACCGGACCGGTTTTGGCGGTGTAAACTCTCTCTTCCGCTTCTTTCTTTATTGATGTTCAATCAGTAGGGAGAAGAAAAGGGGAGAAACCAGTGTTTTCACGGGATTGAAGGCCTGTTTCCGGATAAATGAAATGGGCTTAAACTCTGTTATACCCCGATCAACACTCCAAAAAGAAACAATAAATAATAGATAGACCTAATTTCGGCCCTTACTCTGTAGCTTCTAAGAATCAGTAGTTAATTGTAATGTTGATATGTCTAAAAACTTGGCTGTTGAAATTCGGTTAAAAATGGGACAAAATGAATTTGATTTGATTACTTTCGGAGTTGAATTGGATATAGTGGATAAATATTGGGTGTTGATATTTGGTCAAGAGAACAACAAGCGACATCAAATAGGCTTAGGAATTAAAACCCATTATTATTTATGGCGTTTTAGGCTTTTTAACAAAGAGAAAAGGGTCCTCAGATGACAAACGGCTTGTCCATGTGGCGTCTTGCCACCAAATTCAACTAAAGGAAACTGACCATCCATTTTTTTACAATGAAAGCTATTGCATTAAATACTGGAAAGTAACTGGGTGCAGAAAAAAGTAGAATGAAAGAATGATCTTTAATTTCTCACGCATTTTGGCCAAGCCAAATGAGGGAAAAATAGAGAAAGCAATGGTAGAAGAAGAATTAAGAATAAATAAAAACAAAACGAGAGGGGAAAGCAATACTTGTTCGGATCTTGCAGGTACTTCCGAAAAAAATTTTGTTCTTTAATTTCTCTTGGTATGTTCATTTAAGAATTTCCTCCAAACTTCCGTGCATTTTCTGTCGCATATTTGTTTTAGAAATAGTTCGCCTGTTTAACTTTGGTGAAATTATGTTGGTTTAGGGTTATATTAAAGTATATACAAAACCAAACTTTACAACTTCACGTGCTTTATATTTTCATGACTTGCATGTTAAGAAATCCATTTTAAGTTAAATGAAATTATATTTTGTTGGATGCAACGAGTCTCATACTAGAAAAGGAAGAAATTTTCTTTTAATGCTAAGATTAGTTCTTGAATTGAACTTAAGACCTTCTAATATAGAATCAAAACCCAAGTTATGTCCTAATTCAAACCCATTATTTGCATTAAGTCATTGCTATTAGGATAACCTCTCAGTGTAAGGTGAAGGCCACAAGTCCCACACTAGAGATGAGAAAACCTATGTTTAAATTTAAATAAATAAAGTTTGCTTTAACTCTAGAAATATATTTGAGATGTTTTGTCATAAACAACTCTAAAGATTGGGCAAAGTAGCTGACTTGGGCATAGTTTTATTACAATAGAAGTTGGCATAAGGCTACATTGCATACTTCATATGAGATAGTATTTGGATAGAGCAGGTGTTGGAGGAGAGAAATCAAGTATTGAGTAAAATTAAGAGGAATTTACAATTAGCACAAGCAAGAATGAAGTAGATTTATGTTGGAAAAAGAAAAGAAGTCTTATTTCAGGGGGGAGAATTTGTATATGTAAAGTTTCTTCACAACCCTCAAGTTTCCTTCCCCCAACAAAGGTCTCAATTTCCCTGGGACTCAAATGTATATCTTGTA
The DNA here is from genome assembly GCA_028551475.1 of Casuarina equisetifolia. NCBI lineage: Eukaryota > Viridiplantae > Streptophyta > Magnoliopsida > Fagales > Casuarinaceae > Casuarina > Casuarina equisetifolia. The sequence goes on along the minus strand of CM052356.1, from coordinate 7,829,100 downwards.
TTCCATGTTTCTGTTCTTGGGCCATTGGAGAGGTAGATCACTAGAAGAAGCTAGTCGGGAGCAGGCGAGCCAATTGGCGAGGCGTTTTCCGGATTTCAGCCTTAAGGACAAGGCTAGTCTTCAAGGGGGTGGAATTGTTACCAGTACTGATGCATTTTGTGCCTTTGTTAATGTCCGTTGTATGTGTTGGATTTTGTGTTAGATGGTACCGCGATAACTGTTTGTAGTTTCTTTACACTGGTATGAGGCTTATTTGTAGTAGTAGCCGTGTGTTTATAAAAAGGTTGTAGGCAAGTTGGGCAGAGTGCAGGCAAGCAGGTTGCCCGCGGAAAGATTCCGTCGGGTTAGGTAGGGAGAGAGGGGAAAACGAAGACAGTTTTCTGTAATCTGATCTTTCTGGAAGAACACGACTAAGGCTCCCGTTTTGAGCTCGATTTCTTGCTTTTCTCCCTCATTAAGTGCAATTTGTCCACCATTGCTCGGCGAAGACATCCCCATCGGAATCCATTTAAGGATTTCGTGCTCCAAGGACCCATCACCAGGTCAGGAGCCGTTGCTTCTGCTTCAAACCAATATCGAGGAACTAAAATTTATTAGAAATCTTCCAAACCATCTGCTACACATTAAGCCATTATAATAGGCTCATCTTTCAAATATGATATTTAACAATGTCCATTTAAAAAAGTAAGATCTTATACTTGTGCTTTGTATTTTTTTTTTCGGTTTTTGTAAATTAAGGTTCCTCAAGTTTGGTAGTTTTTAAGCTATGGTTGTTTGTGTTCCAAAATAAGAGCTATCAGTATTTGTGAATTTATTGGCTCAAGCTAAAAAATGGTTTTGGAGTTTGATGTAAATATTTAAACACCCTCTTTGATTTCATATTATCTATTGGTCAAAGTTTGAATCTGTCAATATATTAATCGAACATCTGCTTTGTTTTTCTCTCTTAACGATACGCAAGTTTTATCATTACTATAATTTCACCAGGTATTGAATGCAATACTGATTCTTTCCTTATTCATACAGCAAGGAAATAAAAGAATGACCTGATGATTTCTGTTTCTCAATTTCTATTCCATTTACTCATTCGTCTCAAGGAAAACAAAGTAACTCGTCAAAAAATCATGTATTTTGTTCTGATATCGAATCGTGTTTTATTCATTTTTCCATGTCGGAATCGACTCCTGTCAAGTCAAAAGTATACACCATTAATTTCGATGATCACAGATGTTGTCAGCCTGCAGCCATGAAGTTCTTGTGGCTTCAAAAGCATCCTGTTGTATGGAGTCTCAGAGCTGTAAACTCTAAAAAACTAACTTATTTTCTTATTGGGTTTCACTAATACCACAACGGATGAGGTTCACATGAGAACTCAGTCGTGCAAGAGAGGACAACGTGATGGTTTACAGATTCAAGGGTTATCTGAAGGGCTCAACTGGTGCAGATTCTTCAAGAAATGCTGCAGCCTCAAAGCATTCGGCGGCTTCTATAGACGATGACGCAGTATCCAGGGATTTGTAAAATAAGCCGATATTATACCACGCGGAATGATTTTTCTGTCTAAGTTGCAATGCATTCATCATCACAAGCTTCGAACAATGGCATTTGATTGCTTTCCAAGCGGTCTGAGAATCATGGCTGCAGATAACAAGCTTGGAACATGGGTGGGATCGATATCCAAAGCATATATGAGAGCTTCCAGAGCTTCTTTGTAAAGCACTTTTGCCTCATTTAAAAAAAAACCTGCAAAGTGAAGTCTTTAATAAGAGACAAATACTCTAGTGTAGAACACAAAGAAAGTGATCAAGCAGCTGCTCTCACTCTAACTTAATAAGAATTTGGCAACTCTTTCCAATTGACTGCATCCATATTCCAAATTCTCAAGGGCCCTACAAGCAAAGCTTATCCCTTCTTTGGCAAGATTGGGATGTTCCTCACATATCTTTGATGCCATCAATAAAACTGGAACACACTTTGGATCTACACTACGACTCAACGATTTTCTAAGAAGATTTAAAGAAATTAAGTCCTCCTCTACTCCAGAATAACAAAGAGCCAGTGTTGTATCTGTCTCTCTGAAGAATGATTCTAGTAAACAGTTCTTCAACTTGATTGGCTAAAGCCTTCAAGCCTCCTGCCACAGATCGAGCAAACGAAAGGTGATCCATAATTGATGGACCCCACTCAGTTGTATTCTGTATAATTTTTCTTAATGGTATCATTAACAGAAGTATAGCCTCTTCTGTGTTGTTTCTGGGAACGAATGAAATGTCCATTTGAGATCGGGGATTAGGTGGGACGAAAGGTGATCCAAAATTCAGGTTAAATGAAATTAAAGCAACAGAAAATTTCTGATTTCGTAATTCAAAACTGCAAAATTTCTTATTTCGTAAAGAAAATTTCGAGGTACTTCTCCAACTTACTTGAAAAACACTTGGAATCATCAAAATTCAACTTTACCGGAATATATCCCTCAAGAACTCGCCCAAATGACAAAAGCGGAAAAGAACAATGACACCACCCAAAACAAATAAACAGCAAAACAATTCAAAAGCAACCATCTTTGAATTTTCCAAAATGAAAAGTAGAGGCATGGAGCACACAAGCCACGAAGCCCATCTTCCATTTACTCTAAAAATTATCCCAATCAAAGGTTACTTTAAAATTTAGAATAATCAGAGCATGCCAAGGCTTCAAAGAACCTTTCTTTTCCTCTGAATGAATACTTTGGACACAGAGGATGGGTGTGGAATTTGCACCGAATCGTAGCAGAGAAGATTTTTGTGGGGTAAAGAGAAAGCAGATGGGAATTTTTAAGGAATAAAACAACCTACCTTACCCCCACCGTGGCTAAGGATTGGATTCTGCCACGTAGAACGTTCTCCCTTTCTTGATTTCCTCGCCTTTAATATTTTCCCTGCAATTCTTTTTGCCAAACAGCAGAAAAGAAAAGGAAAAAGGAACCACGTCGTTTCACCCGATAGAAAATTACAAACACAGAATATTTCTTAAAGCGTTAGGGGGGACAGAGAGGATTATGCAGGTGACAGGAGAAGAAAGCTTGATTTTGTCGAATAGGCCTGGCCAAGAACCGATGAAAATCTGAGGAACCAAACAGATGTTAGTGGAAAAAGCTGTCACGTAGAAGAGTGAACTGTGGACCGCATGGTGCGTCCAGCTCACAGGAAAAAAGAAACGGTATGATTAGGTGCCATTCCTGTCAAAATGACATGTATTTGGTAAATACCCGTATGCAGCACGTCAAATCATGAAGTTGTATGTGAAGTAATGTGATCACTTATCATGATAAATATTAGTCTTTGAAAAATTTTGTATATTTTGTGTCATTTGAGTTAATTATTATGATAATCAAAGTGTTATAAAGTTTATATCTAACCCAAAAAATCAGCGTTTAAGTTAAAAGAGTATTTTTTTATATTTAAATATTACTTAAGAATTTTATCTTTAAAATATAAGATTTTTTCTTTAATATTTATTCACATACCAAGCATATTTTAGATTCAAAGTTGAACATAATTGAATAGATGCTGAACATATTTTAAGAAAAAAAAAAACTGCTAAAGAGGCAGAATTTTTTGATATCTCTCGGGTGGAAGAAAGTTTCTAACATTAAGAAAGTTGTTTTTCCATTGACATAAGAGTATCGTTTAGTCCGAAACACATAAAATCATCCGTATTTATTTATGACCCTTTGTGTGTATTTACTACTTGATCTATGTTAATCTCCCTATAAAAACTTGGATTGTTTCTCAGGATATTAGTTGGATTGTTTCTCGGGATATTAGTTTGTGACTAATCTTTAAGAATGAGCAAGTAATTTCTCTTGATTGGGATAATTGTACCCAATTATGAGTCAATTACTACTAAGATAGCCTAATGACCATCCTTTATAAGTTGATCCCAAACTTGTTCTTGAAAAGGTTATACTGGTTCATAGACAAGGGGGACAAAATAAAAAAATCAGCCAATCCTTGCCACCAAACTGTAGTCTCCATCCTAAAACAACAGCAACCAGTAGCTTAAAAGAAAAAAAGCAAGAAACAAACAAAGATCCTCAAACAGCCAATTGTCGAACAGACCGTACCACAAGCCAATGGTAAGCCTAGACATTTTGACGAAGTATGAATATTCGGATAGCAGAACTTTCATTGAAATAACAGTCTTTAAATCAACTTAAATTCTTATAGCATAGATATACCCACATGCACCCATACAACCCTCGACCACGGCGGATGATAGGAAACAAGTGGTGGTTTCAAGGTCAAAGAACGAGTCTCCGTTCATTGCCTTGGTTTTGCGCCGTCGTTCCAACGAAAATTCAGCTATGCAAATATTCATACTTAATCGAAAATGGTTGGGCTTATCTTTGGGCTTCTGATACGATCTGTTCGATAATTGGTTGATTTCCTAGTCTGTTTGAGGATCTTTGTTTAATTCTTGGTTTTTCTCTTTTAAGCTACTGGTTGCTGTTGTTTTTTGGTGGGAATTATAATTTGGTGGCATATATTTGTTGATAAAAGATGTATTATCTAACTCAGAAGTCAATTAAAAGATAATAAAACTCATCATTATATGAGTCCAAATCTATATACATTATTTAATCGTAATATTGCATTATGTAAGTAATATATGAATTCAAATTAATAAAAACTTATAGCAATATTAAGGAGAAACATGATTCTAATACTATATTAAAAGACATATTATTTAATTTAAAAATATAATAAAGCACAAATCATACAAGTGAGAATTTGTATATATTTTTCTTAACAATGTAAAATTCATTATCCATATTTTAACATAATTTTTATCTAGAAACTTCTTACCTCTCTCCAAAGATCCTAACAAATGTTCTTGATTACGCCTATGTTCTCTGAGATATTATGTATTCAAACCCTGCATGGTGCAGTAGTTGTGAAACGCAAGACAGCGAGGCATGCAAAGGACGTGACTTGCCGCCTACAAGCAAATGGCGTTGGAACAACTCTCACGTAGTCTGTCACACGAAACATCTTGGAAATGCATCGCAAATCAACGATTGATTGCAGAGTTTGCAATTTATTCAACAGTCACATATTGCAAGTACTTATCAATCATAACTCTTTATTAAAAAATAGTATATCAAGATATGACAATGTATAATAACTCTTATTATGACAAATTCCTTCATATTGAACATGCGCCGTTCACAAGTAATTGAATGTAGCAATAAAGGAAGTCATGAAATCTAATATGTGAGAAAATACCAAACTTAAATTCAACTTTTAGACTTATGTGTGAGGGGTTTTAAGAAACCAGTCTCACTTTAAAAAAATATCTAAATGTAAATTTATTCCTCACAACTCATGAGTTAACTTCTAAGTTAAGTTTTTAACTTTTTTATATTATCAAAAGAAGATACTTTACTAACAAAAAAAAACAACAACAACAATCACTATATTTAACAATTATCAACCAAGGAAATTTGATTTAAAAGCCTTCTCAACCTCCAAAGACTCAAGCCTTGGACCAAGTTCTTAGAGACAAGACAATATGTAGGATATTTTTGTGCTGTTTCCGTCCCTTTTGGTTTCAAATGCGTCCTTAACGACTGAGTTTTACATGACTAATCTAACCTCGATTACACATTCAGAGACCCAAAAGAGCCACATGCGCACGACTTAAATATACCTCTTCTGAGCATTATTGGTGTCCACCAAGCCTCCATTAACTTACCGTCCTTTTACCAAAGCATACGGACAGCATAGGAATTGCCAAAATGGTGGTTAAGATCTATGAAAAGACGTGTCGAGGATTATATTAAGGACAGTGTTTACTTAGTCGGAAGGATGGTATTTTCTGTACCCACCACAACCATCCAACCATATATTTGGGTGTTAGGCTCTTACCAACCCAACATAGCAAGTTGTCGAGGAAGGCCACGATAATTGGATAATGGTAGTGCTCTTTATAACATGAGGATGAAGATAACGAGATACGAAAATCCAAGCTTTTTACTCTTGGATGTTCAATCTTAACCTTTTTGAAACTTTATAATAAGATAATATATTCTGAAAGATATGAACTAGCATGTTTAACTCCTACCAAGATATGGATTGAAACCCATGTGTCAGACAATCCAATTATCTTTATTCTAAATATTTAGGCTTTGTTTGAGCCAAGATATGTAATAAAATTTGTTAGACTCTTGCCCAACAAGTAAGAAAATTATCTCTTTGTATAAGAATGTGGTTTAATTGGCAACTCATACTTTCTTGGATCTAAAGGTCACAAGTTTAAACCCAATTTCATATAACTATTTACCTAAAAAAACAAAAAAGATCATTTATCTATCACCTTCATAGTCAAACAATGTAAGTGAACATATGAAATTGATAATAAATTGGCATTGAGCTCTTCTTGTATATGTAGATGTCTCTCTTACTTCATAAATGGTTTTAAGAAAGATATGAATATTTCAAATATAATATATCAAAATGTGCAGACAAATATTATAGATAAGTATCTTATATTATTAACATAGAAAGTTTATTTTCTCTCTTAAAACTGAATTGTGAAAAGAGATAATACATCATCATATAAAAAACATAGTAAGTCAATTTATAAATACTATAAGACATATATTATATTTAACATTATCTACAAATTACTTGAGCCCTAATAGTTCAATGACATATGAAGACTCTATCACATCAAAGGTTAGACTTTGCATCTTCTCAATAAATCCTTTGTCCCTCCACTCCCATCCTAATTTAAATAAATCGACATATTAACAATAATAAACGCATCAGATTCCATCGTATTAACTTAGAGATCTCTTCGATATTCTCGTCTTTCGTGAACCGATTTTTTAAGAACAAACCAGCCTTTCGAGCGCACTATTTCAGCAATTATTTCGGTTTGCACGCGAACACCTGCCTGGGATTTCGTACCGGGACCCGGCTGCGCATCAATTGCCTCGTAAACAACCACTGAAAAATGCAGCCACGAGAGCAATGCGTGTGTGTTACATGGTCGTGTGCTGTGAGCCCCTCGTGATGGGAAAAATGAGGTATAAAGTTTTTCACTTTAATTGAACCTATGAGGAAATACTAAAACACCAAGGATATATTCAAATCACAAGTAAAATAAACAAATTACAATCAACACAAAAAATTTCTACGTGGAAAAACTCCTCCAATGTGAATGATAAAAAACCACGGGACCGATCATGGAGTTCACCCAAATCTCCACTATATCAATTGTTAGGATACAACCCAATCAAGTCCTTAACAATAGCAACATGACAAAGATTTACTGATTCAACAACAATAGAATCACCAATAAATAGTGAAAAACAAGTTGTAAACAACAACTTAACTAAGAAAAGTTAGAGAAATATCATCCAGATTTTTTACCACAATCTGCTGACTTCAAGATCGCCAAACGACGATCCAACCGTTCACAATGAAAAACACCCAATCCCGAACTTGCTGACAAAAAATCAGCTCAATCGGACCACGGATCAACCTTGATCAGATGTTTGATCAACTACTGCACAGGGCCTCTAATTCGTACGAAATTCTACTCTTTTCTTTTTTCTCTCTCTTTTCTTTTTGACGGCCACTCACCTCTTCTCTAAAGAAAAAATCCTATATTTTTTCTTTTAAACCTTAGGGCCACATTACCCTAATTAGACCTAATAATAAGTTTCCGAATATGAGCTGGACCAACCCAACACTCGCACGTGACAAACCACTCCTTCAGTACTTACCCATCTTCTCCGACAAGATGTCTTGGTTTCTCTTTCTCCAAAGCCACCTATTCATAAGAATCAAGAAAGAAAGAGGAAGAAATAAACAAATATGTCTATAATGTCTTACTGCTTTAACAAAATGAGGTTTCTCAAATGATTTATATTTCAAATTTATTACTTAAGGAAAGTGTAGAAAATGATGTGTTATTAGTTTTATTTTTATAATAAAGAAAAACTATTCATTCATAAGTTGACTCTTTGATAAGATTAAACTTTTTAACATATTACAATCTAAGTCTAAATACAATTTTTTTTTATTTATGAATAAAGATTTCATAGAAAGTATTTTTTCTATATTTAAATGAGATAATAAGTTAAAAATATAAATATTTTTTTTCATAAATTTTGAAATCTAAATTTTGTTTCAAAATTTTCAATGAAATCAAAATAAAAATCCTCTACCCTAAATTTTGAGTTAATCTTGTGTTCCCAGGTTAGGTGAAATTGTATCAATTTGGTGGACAGGACGTGGGTGAAGCTTAATTGCGTTCCTGACTCGGCCATCTCTGAGGGCAAAAGCCCCAACATAGGGATCTTTACATGACAAAAGCTCATTGAAAAAATAGACGTGAAAACGGAAGCTATTATTACATACGGGAATCATTGCGCAAGAGCATGGGGCTTGAGTCTCGGGATTCATGTCTGTACCAGAGAGTTCAAAGATGGATATGGGAAAAGTGACATACTTCTTGACCTGCACTTTCATCACACGAGAATATTTGTCTATAAAGATTGCGACATATTAAATTATATTGTCATACTCATTTGATTAGATGTGCCCCTAATGTCAAAGCAAACACTAAAAGACACATAAACAATTTGATTAAGAGTCAATTTTAAATACAAATTTTTCATAATAATAAAAAATTAATAAGATAAAAATCTTGAATTTCCTCTTCAATGAAAATCAATACCTCAATTTCAATCACAAAACAATCACTTTTCGTTTTCTTTTTCTGTACTTCCTATCAAATAGTCCAAAGTTATAAGGTATGGTAATTCAATAATAAGTTAATAGAGAAGCTCGAAATTAAAAAGAAAAAGAAAGTTTAAATGAATCAGCTTAACTAGCATAACAACTTGTTGAAAGATCTTTCTATCCTTTAGGAATTCTCGTGAGACTAAATGCAAAGACTGAAACAAGAGATCCAGCAGCCGTGACGGCGTCGGACTCCCGTGACTGCTGGTTGTTAGGTGGAGGCTTGATGGTTTGGTAGCAACGATGAATGTGGTCCTGAATCTGTAACAACAAGGTCGACAATTCAACGATGTCTACCTCCATGTCTATCCCAAATTCGTCATGCGAATCACATGTCCAAATCTGAAGAATCAGTTCTGAAAACCGTTTTGCCAGAACCTGGCTCCTCATTCCACAAGACAATTTGTTTTGTTTTGGGGAAACGGGGCTCGCTGCTGTTGACCGTCCTCTCAAGACTCCTTTTCTTCTCAAGATTCGACTACTCTCATTTCTCAAAAAGGCTTTTTTTTTTTTTCCTCTTCGGTGACTATATATTGTACTTTGATATTATAAATACATTTTACTTTCTAGATATAAAAATAATTTTTAAAAATATAATTTTCAAAGATAGGATTAAATTATTTCTAACATATTTCAAAATTTAATCAGCACTCATCCCTGAATTTGATAGTAATATTTCACACTTGAAACAAAGAGATGATAAAATCCAAACATATAATTGGAAAAAAGAAACCCAAATTATATGACACCAGAATTGCCCTCTCTTTTACCTTATTAAAACATTACAATTTGTTCCTAAGTTTCTATGATAAATTACGAATAATATGAGAGCAAGCCAAATATGTCAACAACCAATGAGCCTATTTTAGATTTTCGGTTACCATATATATTTCTGACTCCTATTTGTTTCTTTTTGGGGTTAGGTGTCCAACATTGGGCAAATTGCCGAACCACACAAGTCTCTTCGCTGTCAATCAAGTCTTGCTTCCGACGGGAAGCCTCTTTTCCCATCTGTTGTTGACAGCTAAACTATTACTCGAATTAGTTGACAAATATTAAAAAAAAAAATGAAGATAAGACTACCTTTAACCCAAAATTAAAAAACATAAATTAACATTTTTCTATTTTTAAATTTTTTTGTTAACGGTTGTTAGCATTTGATCAGGAAGCTTAACCCAACCCGGAGATTTATTAATCGTCGGCGTGTGCTGGATCATTATTTCTGGCTACTAGTTTTTCGAGAAGAATTAAATAAATTTGATGGCAGAACACAAGACCATAAGATGCGTTAACAGAAGTGTTCGTAAAATCAAATGATTTAATTATGGGTGAAGCTTTAAGGAGTCTTCAAGGAAATGTAAAACTTATGGATGATCAGTCATAAAGGCGATGCATGATGATGATAACTTGCATGGAAACTGCAAAAATTTGTCAAGAGAATCATCCATGGGAATCTAAGCATGTCTTCTCCGTCTTAATATTCACATGGTGGGATCAGATTCACATGAATGCATGCATGCCTCATGCATATGAGATACATGAACATACTATTTAAGCTAACCCGAAAATAATTAACAAGAGAGAGGGATGTTAATTTAAAAATCGAAGAGATTTGTTTCTCTTCTCTTCTTCTTTCTTTGATTTTTTCTTCTGGATGTGGGGGAGCCAATGGAACTGCTCCACGTATCACATCTGCAAGAAGCAAGCGAGCTGGGTGGGGTTCACAATGCCCGGAAGGTGGGCTCCATCGACTTTCAGCAAATTTGCTACTTCCACGTACCTTTGGTAATCTTCCAGCTGTCCACTGCTCGGCTCCGCATGACCATTCCGGCTAGTCTTTTCTCTCTTCGACGCAGGAACGACGTCGCTTTTGATCGGATCCCACCGCTGACCGAACAGCGTGCCTCTCGTGAGGAACTCGTGGGCCAGGTACCCAGCCAGCAGCTGATTAGACTGGTTGATTGGCTCGGCTTGGGCCGGCTTGGGTAGTTTAGCCGGCGACAGCTTCAGCTCGTCGGGACCCTCTCTCTCCTTGCGCTTCTTGTTTATGGCGTCGGGCGTCAAAATGCGACGGGGAGGGAGGCGCATCGTTTTGGTGCTCATGGTGTCGTTTTGGGTGCATGCCACGTCAGCAGCTAAGCACCAAACTCCCACCACTCAAAAACAAACTGGGCACCGAATTTAAAATGTCGGAAAGCAGGGAGTAAAATAATATAATCTCTCCAAATTCGCCCAAAAAAAATTTAAAATTCACAAAAAAAAATAAATATTAATTTAAAAACAAAAATAAAAAAAAAAGGAGTGAAAGAGAGGGCGGAAGATCAAATATCCAACGCTCAGAATCGCTCCGTCTCGAGCGAAAGACAGAAAGAGAGAGAAAGAAAGAGAGAGAGAGAGAGAGAGAGAGAGAGAAGCAGAGAAAACCCAACTGAGACAGAAAAATGAAGAGAGGTTTGGGCTGAGTGTATTTATAGGGCCTGCGTTTGTTACTCCCCCCTGAATATCATTTTAATTACATTTATGCCACGACATCTAACTGACTACATTACCCTCCCGCTTTTCTTGCAATTTGTCTCTCAACCATTACTGTTTTTCATGATCTTAATTTCGGGATATAGATGGGAGTAAATCGAAATCCATTAATGCTACACTTGTGAGTACTGATTGGCTCGTGTACTTGTGAAAATCATTTAATTTTCGGATTATGTGTCTTGCTAAGGTCAATTTCGTTCATAACCCATCATAAGCAAAAAAAAAAAAAAAAATCATAGGATTAAGTTTTATTACCTAAACACAATTAAATAATAAGAGGTAGTTTATTAAGTAGTTCAGTTAATAGTCTCCAACATACCTTTATTTATTTAATAAAAAAATTAGATACATGTATTTTATAAAACAAAAATGTATTGATAAAATTGAGAGAATTTGAAACATTTTCTATATCATTATTAGTAGATCTCTTTATAGTTAGCATGGGTTAAGGATTTTGTCATAGGAGTAATACATTCCCTTTCTTATATGAAATATCATATCTTGAACTCATGCTCTAATATCTTATTCAAGAAAGTTTATTTATTAATTATTAACTAACTTCTAAAAATGAAACATGTTTTCATTTTAAAAATAAATTGAATTTATGATATTCTACACACATTTTTTAATCCATCACCTACAAGTAAAAGGATAAATTATATTATTATCTTAATGAAAAAATGTAATTGTTATGAGTTATTAGGTTTTTAATTTGACAACTATAAGTTATTAGGGTTAAAAATTGAATTTAAAGTAAATGCCCAATGTCTTATGTGAATAAATATTCTTATTTTCATTTTAATTTAAAAGCATGAATATATTCTTAAGACTTTATCAAATATCTTTCTCATGAACTATATGTTAAGAATAGTGTGACCAATATTTCATGTTCTCAAATGATAATTAATAATTTTCTTTGAAACAAAATACATATCTTTTTTTATAAACCAAATTGTAAAGAATAAGTAAGTATTTTTCAACTAATATTAAAGTTTAAATTTAAAAAGTAACACTTTATGCATCAAAATGAAAGATAGAATTTATAAGACAAAGTCAACTATTTATACTAATTGTAACATAACATAATAAGAATAATATAAAAAAATATTTTATATTATCTAAATTTTATTTTATAAATTCACTCAAACTTAAAATTTTAGTTTGTATTAATATTGTAAAAAAAATATTTTTAGTAGACCCCACAGATGATACACTGAAATATAAATAAAAATCTTCTTTTAAACTACACCATTACTTAATTTCGAAAAAAAAGGGCTTGTCATCTTGTCACATCTCGCGTCCCCTCATGAGTTTCTTGTCGTCGTTACACAGAAGCATAGGATCATAGCCTTGCAACTTTGATGTGTATTACACAAATGTCGTTCATGTTTTTATTTTAATAAGAGAATAGTAAAAGCTATTAAATGGAATCGAGCCCACAAAGTAGAAAGTAAATTAATTTATTTCCCTTCCGTTTGGCCAAAGACAAAGTGCCTGTTGACTAACGAAATGAAGTTATCAAAGTCCTGCTTGAAGCAAAAATTAGCACATATGTTTTTGTACACTTTTACTATACTTAAAGCAAAAGTTATCAAAAAGTTTCATTATAGTCAAAGATATTAATGTTGATTTTTTTTTATAAATATTTACTATTACAAAAAATAATAATCTAACAACTATTGGATTATAAGTTTGGTTTATGTAAACATTGTAATCATATATTATTATAATAATATATTTTTTCATCTAAAATTGAATGTTAAAATAGAAAATAGTCACATAGCATGAAAATATCATATCAATACATTGACAATATGATATGATTATTGTTTATAATATATTTCAAAATTTCCCTCTCGAGTTTCTTTTAGTTCTCAAATCTAATAAGGCTAATTTTTTTTTTCTAACTCTCTACCCCATTGGACTAGTCATCCAAATTAATTTAAAAATACTCATAATCTATAGCCTAAAGGAATCATGATAACTTAACTTATGAATGACAACTACAAGTATTAAATATTATAATATATTTAATGAATAAAGTACTTAAATGTAACTATTTTTTATTTTTTTCAGATTTGACTTCCTTAATTTTTTTTTCTTTCTTTGGCTAGACAGTGCTTAAAAAATATAAAGTAGGGAATATCTTTTTCAAGGCTACGGTCCTAAGATGTCTTTATTGGTAATGATGCAACCGGAGGATTGGAAGAAAATGGTGGTGGTTTTGCCCATAACTAAGCATGCCTTCTTTTCTACGCACCTCCCTCATTAAAATTTCGTAGTTGACGTACCAAAAGCAATAATAAACAAGCGTGGATGATAAGGAATTCTTTTAGAGAATCTCGACGAAACTTCGTGGAAAGTGATGTGGATTTCACGATCCGATTGCGTGTAAGATGTAATGTTGTTTCCTTCTGCTTGGGTGTTTGCATGATTTTGTATGAGGATTCCAAGATTTTGTTCTTTAATTCTTGGATCCATCCTAAATTCTTTCAAATACTATAGTTTTCTTAGATGTCAAATTATTAATTTTTGGTTATTAGATATGTTTAATTTTCTTATTTAAAATGAGTTATTAGGAAAGGAGAATATTTGAACATATAATAAAAAATATTAGATAAAGATATAATAAGGTAACTCGTCATTCTCAATAAGCAAAAAATCATGTAAACTTAGTTTGTAAGTGATAAAACAATGAAATAAAATCTTAATGACCTAATATGTAATAAAATACTAAATGTAAATATAAGTTATAATATTATGTTAAAAATATATAATCTTCTCTTTTATAACTAATTGACATAATTTTTTTCAAAACAAGTAGCATGCCATGACATTTTTAGTGTTAAATAATGATGATTGGATTGATTAAACATGAGGGGAGACAAAACATTGGGATGGAAGAATCAAATATGGAAGTTATAGTAAATTATGTCATAGGGAGACAAAACACTTTGACATTTGGTGCATTTGAGTTTGGTACTTGTATTATAATGCTAAAATATATATATATAGAAGATTCTTAAATAATATTTAAGTAATATAAGATTTTATCATATAATTTTTAATACATATTTCAATCTTAATATTTAATAATTTTCTTAGTAATATTAAATAATAACTTACACATTTTAAGAGTAAGAAGATAACTTCTATATCATGTTAAAGGTCAAATTTTCTTCTTTAAATTTCTTATTATTATTATTATTATTATTATTATTATTATTATTTTAAACATGCAGAGATGAGATAATGATAACATAGGATAATAATTATTTTTAACATTATTGTTAGCTGGCGATTTCCCAAATTAATTTCCATTATGTCCCAAAGGAACAGAAGTGTTGTGAAACAATGATCATTCTAGCCGGCTTGCAGGAAAGAAACCTGGCCACCGGAGATGAAAATTCAATGTCGTGACCCACCAAGGAAGATTGGCCTTGACGTGGGATCCTCTGTTTCCGGCAAACATTATGGGGACATTGAATCCTCTGTTTGAAATTCCACTCATGGTTGGCACGAAATTTTAGATTAAAAAAATTGTTAAGAAGATCATATTCACCTCAAAATATATCAAATTTTAAATCTTTGAGTTATGAAAAGTTTGAATATTAAATTTTTATTGAGAATAATATTATTCTAATACATTTACAAGATCACTGGCACGCCGATTGGTGAAATTTCTGAAGAAGAGTAAAGGGTGTCGTATAACTGGGTCTGGCTTTTATCCGTTCTGAGCTGGACTCTGCTTCAACCTCCTCTCATTTCCATTTGGTTCCCATTTCTAAAGTACGCCAGGTTCCCGTTGCGATTTTCAAGAATTTCTCGTGTTTTATGTGAACGCGTACCAGCCTCTGCCAGCCCCAGGTAAGTAGTGTTGCTTTTTTTTCGCTCTTTTGATTTGTCTTTGGGGAAAACGCTTCTGGGTAGTAGAAAAGAGAACAGATGGATCACACCTACACACAATGTGAATGTTTAGGGAAAGACTGCTTTCCTTAGTCCTAATTGAGATTAGAGTTGAAACTTTTTCATATTTTTAAGAAGCTTTTGGGTAGATTTTGATAAAGAGGTCGCTTTTGTTTTTGTTTTGTTCTTTGGTTGCAATCTGGATGTCTTCTGATTGTTGCTTCTTGGTAGGGTGCTTAATCGGTGGCTTTGAGAAGTTCTAGGTTAGATTAAAGTTGCAATTATTTGATATTTTAATTATGTTTTTGGGAATAAAGTATGTATAAGCTTCCATGTGGGTGCCTACAATTAAAGCTTTTTTCTTTTGGGGGACGGGCCGGTGGTGTTTGACCATGGCGTTCTGCTTTCCCTTCCCTGAGAATTGAATCGCTGTTGGTGCCATGATTTTGAGCATCTTTAGGGCTGCTGGAGGTTTGGCTGCTACTTTTAGTTGATGAATTTGGGGATTTGAAAACAAAAACGTGCTCATAGAATGAACTGATTAACAAATAAAAGATCTGTCAATGTGTGAACTAAATAATGTGTAGGAGCATATGGGTTCAATGTGGAATGACAACAGAGAGCTTGAACATTTGGTGAAGATAATTTCTTTGTAGTTGTCTGATTATTTAGCTTTCGATAGGAATCCGAGCAAGTGGGTAATTAGAAGGTGCAGCTGGAGGCTTGGATCTATGTTTTCTTAAGACTGATATTTGAATTAATAACTAGGATGTTCAAACACTGATAATTTCCAATCACAACTACATGTCCATCGGTCCTTATCCTAAACTAAATTTTGTTTCTATAGCCATCGATGAATTCTGTCCGATTTTTCCTCGGGAGGTGGAAAAAATGTTGTTTATTCTAGCTTCCACCATGTCAAAATCCTTCTCACTTTCTTGTACAACAAACATTGATCTTAATGTGTATCCTTTTACATCATTTTCCCTTCAGAATCCTACTTCAAAGCCTTGTTCTTGTTCATGCTTCATCTTGTCCTCTCCAGGACTTCTTATTAAATTTATTTAACATGATATTACTGTATTGGATTTCTTTTTTTGTTTCTTTGGTTTTACATATTTTGTCATGTTAATTAGGTTTGCTGCCCAATAAATTTTAGAAATTTATATAATTGTTAAAATTATGAACAGTGACCAGTTTTTCAGCTGGTTTACATTTATGGGTCGAAATTGACATTCATTGTTGGTAAAGAACTTAAATTTGGATCAAGGTTATGTTGGTTGTTTGTTTGAAGTTAAGGTGCCAGATTAGGATAGGGAAGAAAGTAATTGGCCTAAGAGTCTTCTTTTATCATGAGCTTTTGCTAGAAATTGGATATTTACTTTCGAGTTATACAAAGTTATTGACGTTCCATGTGTAGAAAATAAGGATTTTTACAATGAGTTGGATGTTGTTAGAGTTCTTAACACACCATAAACTAGCATCAATATGTGACAACAAGAAGATAGTTCAAAAATTGATGCCATTTGAGTTCTTACAAGTATGTGAAAATGATGTTGAGAATAATGATTGAGAATCAAAAACACATTAAAAAAAACTAGTTATGAATGAAACAAAAGAACTTCTATATAATTGCAACAAACTTTCATCTCTCTTAATTATTTTAGTATTTGTGTAAGAGGTGTGTGCAAGATGAGAGTTCTACATTATAAAATAAAATCTCTAAGGTAAAATTTAATTAAATAAATTATTTTTCTAATTCTTAAGTTAACTTTTGAGTTAGGTTTTGAACTTTTAATAAAAGAAATCACAGATTAAACATGCTGTGGTTGTAAAAAGTGAATGGACCCCCGTGGAAGCAGAAGCTTTTACAGAGTGCTTGCAAATAATGTCTGGCAGTGAGTAGAATCCGAAACACTACCGCAACCCACTTTCGTTGGCTCAAGGTGATATACCAGGGACTGCATAATCCACCCTTAAAGTAGTTAATAACTCGAACTATGATGTATGGAGCAGACAAGTTCAAAATAATCTTAAAGGGAAAAACAAACTGTGGTGCCTTGACGGTAGCACTCCCCGTCCAGCAGAGGACCCAATCAAGAGCAATGGGACCACTGTAATACTGCAGTCCTTGGTAGGCTGGAAAAATCAGTTAATGAGAGCTTGGTCCCATTGGTTTCTCGGGTTGAAGATGCAAAGAAGGTATGGGATACTCTCCAACAGAGATACGGCAAACCAACTGCAACACAGCGCTACAGTCAGCACCAGAAACTTTATGAACTTAGGAAAGCCAACATGTCAGTTACAAAAGACCATAGTGCAGTCCCTAATGCTTGGGGGAAGATAAATCTGCAAGACCTACCAAGTTTCTGCAACTGTGGACTTTGTAAATATCAAGTTAATGAACGAAGGGAGGAAAGAAAGCAAGAACTTAAGCTTATGCAATATTTCTTGCGGCTCATCGAACTTCTTAGGGCCTTGAGGATAGCCATCCTTGCACGAGACCCTCTCCCCTCTGTTGATGCGTCTCGTACAACTTGGGGTAGGATGAACACCGGATTCACAAGCAAGCAACCCGTCCATGACCGGAGAAGGAGTTGCCTTTGCCATGAACAGGGAATTTGATGCCGATTCCTCAAATTGGCAGCAAGGGAGACAATGTTGCAGGAATGGTTTGTACCCACTGCTACAAATTCAGCCACGTATGAGCAGTGCTACAAAATAAGAATGAGAAAGCCTACAGGCAGTTGCAACTATCATCCATCTAATTGTAAGGTCCTTAATTATACAAAAATTATGAAAAAAAATAATATAGAAAGAGATAATAAATTATTTTTATAGTGAAAAATGCATAAAACATGAGACAAGTGTAAATGTGTGGATTGTGCATGTCCAATGTAAATAGGGAATGTAAATAATTTGAATTATATGTAATTTGTCTCTTACGTCAAAATTAATTATCCAAGAATCATCAAAAAGGAAGAAATAATAGTGGGTATCCTTCAAAGCCATATGCAATGGTGGAATTATATTCGAGATTGTGAGCATCTTCTAAAATTATTCCAAGGTTAAAGATGGAGGTGCCGAGCTGCTGGTGCACGACATTATGTTCCATGACAAATGCTTGTCGAGGTGTCGCAGGTTGAGTAACAAGCCCCGTAAATTTCCCACCACATGTCCGTCCTTGCTGTCCGTGGGGTTGGGCCTCATAAGTTGGGAAACCAACAGGTCTAGTTGGATAATCACTTGGCCTGTCGGTTGGTGACGACGTTGACTAGTGTCTTATTGACTGAGGCAATTCCGGCAGGTCTGTGACCGGAGAATTTGGTCAAATGTTCTGGCCTGAATGCCTTTAACAGAAATTGAACATATCCATTGTTTCTAACCATCCGAACAAAACCATGCTTCTTAAAACCAGAAAAACAGAAGTTAATCAAATTGTTACCAGAAAATGTACGAAAGAATACAGATTATTCCAACACTTGAAATTCAGAACTTGCCGCCTGCAGGAGCAGAGTGTGCGATTAGTTCAGTTTATATTAGGTCATAAGATCACATATTTATGTGGCAATGCTCATTTAAAGATCACAGAAGATAAAAAGAACAGAACTAAGAAAAATTCAAAGGAGCAAATATGGAGTTTGGTATAGGCAATTTATCTTTAGCATTCCAATAGACCTTCAAGGCCTTCCCTAGCTCCTTGACAAACTTTCAGCTCCAGTTATTGCATGAAACCCAGAAAACATTCCTCACATCCAAATCCCTCCTCCATTACGCAATACCAAATGATGCATTTAACATTGTCAAACAGTCATATAGCATAATAAAGGTCCACCACTTGGAAGTTTTACTAACTTTAGCTACATAACACTCTAAGTTCAAGAATATGGTAAAACCTAAAGGTCCAAAGGTGTATGCAATAATTTTTGTTTCTATTAGCTTAATGAAAGGCTTACAAAAGATACAACTGAATAGAGTTCTTGAACATCAAAAGAAAACATAGAAATCATCATATGTTATTTATACTAACGTAGAGATAGAAAGACTACATGCATATCCAATTTGGAATGATCACAAAAGAAATGGTGTGTTCCGGTCTATACCTATCACCATTATTATCTTTAGATTGAGACGTTACATGTTTGCAAACATTAACTTCACGGGGAATGCATATACTCAAAAGGGTCATGAGACAGTGCTACTAACACTACTTTTTGTATTGGTTGCCTTGTTCTTCACTTAAGCTTAGAAAGTTAGCTTCTACCCTTAGTTTGATGCAAACTTAAGTAGACAACAACCTCACTAACGCCTAACAATAACATTAATGATTTTTCATTGAAAATAAGATTGATTAAACATAAATAGGAACCTGCATAAGCTTTCATTTTGTAAGACATACCTTAAATGTACTATCTACCATTTGACTAGCTAGAAGAAAAGTACATCCTTTAATGAAATGTTCCTATATGTCAAAGCATTTTGCTTAATCATTAAGCTTGCTAGATGTCAAATGAAGAAGATGAGTGAAAAGCACAAAAACAACTATAACTCTTTATTCTTTGGTTATATTTAGTACCTTGAAGTGATGAATGTCATTGAGATTTTTAATAAAGTGGAACCTATCGTGATTAAGAATGAAAAATACAATTGAAGATCAAATACGGGGAAGCCTAAAAAAAAGAGAGACAAATTTTAGTGCACAAAGAGAGGGTGGGGGGAAGGATAGGAAGAGCAGTCATGTACTATTGAAAGGAGGGAGGAGAAAAGGTAGTTACAGCCTTGGTTTCCTTATAGGCCATATCTAGTTAATGGTTGCCATGGAAGAGCATCGGCAAGGAAAACCCAATTGATTAGCCCCTCCATTTATACCAAGCTTCTGGTCTTTGGTTCTAAATTGATATAAAAATGGATTAAAGGTGAAAGAAAACTAATAAGCAAGTTTTAAGGGAGTAAAGAGTCACAATTAGGTGGTTTTATGCCAAGGGGATGTGTAGTCATTCTTTTATGGATTGATCTATAATAACATAATTCAAAGTAGAAATTAAATTCTACACTTAGAGTTATCATACAATCTCTATATCTACCTAAAAAAAAAAACACTAAGGGAAATTTTTTTTTTATTGTTGTCAAATTTTCACACGTTTGTATATTTTCATTTCACAAGCTGCTATGATGTTCTTGTCTGTGGACGTGGACTTGGACATGTAGGTGGAGGAGACAATTGCATGCATGGTGTAAACCTCAATAGGCTAACCTTCATTACCCCAACTACACTAGCCCTTAGAAGCACTCAATATTGCATTAGGAAGCATCAATAACATTTCATTATGCTTTTCAATGTCAAGGTTAATCATTAAAAGCCTACTTTTCTTTCTCTACATGTAAACTATATCCTAGAAGTCTTCATAAGGACATGACTAAGTTGAAGAAGGTGCAGGAGAAATATGGAGCCGTATTGATTAAAGCATGCATCATTGACAAAGATATAAAAGTTTATATGTAACTTTGCTTGAAGTGTAAATCATTCTTATACATTTCGCTGAGGCTTATAATAGTCATGTATCCAATTATCTAATTTAGGGTAGAATGATCATTAGGATACAACTTGTGTGCTAGTCTATCCTACTTCATTTTAAGTTTTTCTTCATGGTACTAAAGACATTTGGTCATTGAAAATGCTTTTTTGTTTGCCACGCTTTCCTGTGTGTTTTCTTTTTATTTGTAAAAACTCATTCTCTATGATGGCTATAGCATTTGCTTACCTTTTCTTAACCATCACTATTGCCAAGTTGAAGAAGGTGCAGGAGAAATATGGAGCCGTATTGATTAAAGCATGCATCATTGACAAAGATATAAAAGTTTATATGTAACTTTGCTTGAAGTGTAAATCATTCTTATACATTTCGCTGAGGCTTATAATAGTCATGTATCCAATTATCTAATTTAGGGTAGAATGATCATTAGGATACAACTTGTGTGCTAGTCTATCCTACTTCATTTTAAGTTTTTCTTCATGGTACTAAAGACATTTGGTCATTGAAAATGCTTTTTTGTTTGCCACGCTTTCCTGTGTGTTTTCTTTTTATTTGTAAAAACTCATTCTCTATGATGGCTATAGCATTTGCTTACCTTTTCTTAACCATCATTATTGCAACTAACTCTGTTACTTTTAAGCTAACTATTGGTAATTTACAAAGATGGGTAATGTAGGTATGCCTTTTGATTCAAATGTAGAAGTTCTATATGTTTTTAAATGGTGTCATGGTGAAGCCAACTTACACCATCATAATTGGTAGAGAGGAAGTGCTCAACCTTATACATGATGAGTAGTTATAAAGTGATGCTTTGGTTTGCTTTTAAATCCTTATACACTTTCCATAGAAGCATTAGGGCATGTCTTTAAACTAAGTCATCTAACCAAGTGTGGGAAGCCTATGCCAATTGATTAACCCAGGTGTAGGACCTGGACATGCAAGTGGAAGAGAAAATTGCATGCATGGTGCAAGCTCATTAACTTGCTTAATTAGTTGCACCACTTTCAAAAGGGCACAAAACTTCTCATAGTTTATCTCATTGAGTTTCAAACTTATGTAAATCAACTAAGCAATAGGAAATCCCTAAGTGACTTAGCCAAGACCTTTAGGCTTCTTAAAGGGCTTGGTTATGACTATGAACTTTAGCACTTTCATAATTCATTTACCTATACCTTTGTATAATGAGGCGGTGCCATAATTGGAGGGATTTGAAAACTTTTATTTGCTACCTAATTATGTCAAGCACTTTTATTTGCTACCTAATTATAGTCTTTTTTAAGTATATCATACTTTTCTACGATTTGCATACTTAGTTTATCTTTTGGGAAGCAAAAGGCTTAAAGAACTTTGTATACTTTATACTTTTTTAACTTCCATATGTTGAATTCTATCTCTAATTATCTCAATGAATTAAGCAACAAAAAATTGAATCCATATTTTAATCTATCATCACATGATCAATGGTTATAATTGATTTCATTAATCTCTCTAAGGATAAATATGAAGTGCTTCCATGAATAACTGTAATACTTACTAGTGCAAGATCTTCTTTTTATTCTTAATTGAATTTTTCACACTTTTAAGTGCAACAAACTTGTGAGAAGATGATTTAAGCTTCATTGTTGGACTATCACTCACTAAGATGCTTATAAAATTTCTAAGATGGAAAATCTCTTTCGTAACATTATTTTCCTAAGGAGTTCTTTAATGGTGAATGTTGTAGTCTTCTATTAGTAAATTGTAACTAATAAAATGATCTTTTGTACAGAGGATATATGGTGCTAGAATATGTGATACAAGGTCATTTATCTTATAAAGCATATGTATATAGTTTTGGAATTATAGCTTTGGAAGTTGTTGCGGGGAAGAACAACAAATTCCAACCTAACGGGGATATTTTATGCCTTTTGGATTAGGTAAGATGATTCTTCATCATATGATTATGATACATGAAACTAAAAGTCACTAATCAATTGTTTAGTGACATTACTATTTGGCTTTGTCATTGTGTTTCCTTTATCATAGATTTTCATTAAAACTTCAATATTCACATTAGCTTATCTTTATTGAAAGCAATGAGAATATACTTCCATATTTAACTTATTATTTTTCCATTTTTTTTTGAATAAATGAAAATTATAAGGACCATAAGTAAGAATGTACCATGAAATTGTTGAAATGAGTTGATATTGACAATATACTAATGTTATGAATCTACCATAATCTCATTTTGTGTTTCGTTACAAGTTATTGTCTTTTTGTCTAAGATCTTGTTTATTTTTGTTAACATCTATTATAAAAAGAAATGAAGTAAATAACAATTTGCATTCCATTGCTACTCTATTTCCTTTTCCATCTTCTTCTCTATTCTTACAAGCCCATGTTTTAAACAAAAAAGGAAACTTGATGGAGTTAATGGATCCAAGGTTGAGGTCTAACTTCAATGAGGAAGAGGCAATTAGAATCATTAAAGTGGCTCTCAATTGTAGTAATGTAACATCAAAACTTCGACCCATTATGTCTACAGTAATGAGTTTGCTTGAAGGTTGATTGGATGTTCCTAATTTGATTGCAAATCCAAGTACCTATGGTGGTAAGTTGAACTTTAAGGCTTTAGAAGATCAATTTAATGAAGCACTAGGACCAAGCTCAAAGGGTGGTAAGAGTCTTGATGAGTCGTTGGATGGAGAGATAACTCTATTAGAAAATCAGTGATAATTAGACATATATATAATTAAGAGTTTTTATTGTAATCAATACATATAAAAAGTAAAAAAATTTTCTTCATGGTACTAAAGACATTTGGTCATTGAAAATGCTTTTTTGTTCATTATATTTTCTGTGTGTTTTCCTTTATCTATAAAAACTCATTCTCTGTGACGACTATAACATTTGATTACCTTTTCTTAACTATCATTATTGCAAGTAACTTTGTTGCTTTTAAGCTAACTATTGGTAACTACCAAACATGGGTAATGTAGGTATGCTTTTTTTTTCAAAAGTAGAAGTTCTATATGTTTTTAAATGGTGTCATGGTGAAGCCAACTTGCATCATTATAACTAGTAGAGAGGAAGTGCTTAACCTTATACATGACAAGTGGTTATAAAGTGATGCTTTGGTTTGCTTTTGGATCCTTGTACACTTTCCATTGAAGCATTAAAGCATGTCTTTAAACTAAGTCATCTACCCAAGTGTGGGAAACTTGTGCGAATTGATTTACCTAGGTGTAGGACCTAGACATACAGGTGGAAGAGAAAATTGCATGCATGGTGCAAACTCATTAACTTGCATAATTAGTTACACCACCTTTAAAAGGGTGCAAAACTTCTCATAGTCTATCTTAATGAGTTCCAAACTTATGTAAATCAACTAAGTGCAATAGGAAATCCCTAAGTGACTCAGCCAAGACCTTTAGGCTTCTTAAAAGGCTTGGTTATAACTATGAACTTTAGCACTTTCATAATCCATTTACCTATACCTTTGTATAATGAGGTGGTGTAATATTTGGATGGATTTGAAAACTTGTCTCACTTACTACTCCCCACCATTTGTGAATGAAAAAGTTGCCTTTATAGTTTAATTTTTTTTTAATGGAGGATTTGGTGAATTTGAGTGGGTTAAGTACTAGGAAAGTTGTTGATCAACAATTGGTTATGATGTTTTGGGTGGCATTTATGTCTTATGTTCCTTTAAATACTAACCTATTGTGTCTTGGTTCTTAGCTAAAGTTAAGAACTAGGCTTTTACAGTTATCATAATGGAGGTTGTTGGGTCCTAAGTCACCTAAGAAAGGGGGTTGAATTAGGTGTCTCCCTTAATTTTTGTTTAAATAGACCAATTGTATACTATTTTATTTAATTCTGAATCTATCTAAATAGAATGTGAGATTATAAAAAAAAAATATAGATGCAACAGAACATGTAACATTCACACAAATAAATATGCACACAGAACCCCCCTTTTAAATGAATTGGACTCCTTAATTTGAGTCCTACTCCACCTCCTTTAGTAAAGCACTAAGGGTTCTTTTCTTGTCAACAGAGAACACAGTTTCTCTTTAGGTTTACAATGGGACAGCAATCCACAGATTACAGCTCAGATCAAGTAAATCAAATAATACAACACCTCAACAAGATGATCAATATAACATTTAAGCTTATAATGGTGATGAACGAAAAATCTCCAAAGTTAGGAAAAACCCTAACCTTGAGATCGAAGAAAAATATAGATAATATAATAAAATAGTAATTTTTGTTTCAAAGCTTACAGAGATTTGGAACCCTTTTGGAAGAAATAATGCTTTGAATTTGAAAAACTCCTTTCTTGATTCATTTATGCTCGATAGGATTCTTCATACAGGCTCTCTTCCTTATATAGAAGCCGTCACCTACCAATCCATCTTGTAGATTTCTTCCCATTGGAGAATCTTCCTAGTTGGCTCACGTTTCAATCTCGGCGAAGATATCGGCAAATCTGTAGCTATTTTCTTTTTTTTTTTGGCTTTGAGAGAGAGAAAGAGAGCGACATAGAGATGATGGCATAGGTCGAGGCTGATTTAGGTCTTTTCTTTCATTAGTAGATGAGCGACATCATTAAGCCTTGTAGGTCTTGAAGTTAGGTCACGTGAAACCTATACGAGTCTTAATATACAACATATGGGCGGCTGCATAAGAGCTCCTCCTTCGTGTTACGTGTATTCTTCCAATACTGGGCTGCCATGAGTGACTTGGGCTTCTCAAATAAGTTGGTCTTTGGACCATATAACATCCTGCCAAAAATAGTGATAAAATAAGAATATAACCAACATAAACATAATTAATTTATGGCTTGATGTTTTTCTTTCCTTAATACTAATCATTAAAAACATTATATTTATCAAAGGTAATATGAATTTTACATGTTCTTTGCAATCTTTAATGCCTTTCATTTAACCACCAAGCTAGTGCATCTTGGGCACATCAAACATATTGAACTGGATTACTACTTTGTGCGATAAGGTCGCCTAATGTTCCTTGGTAACTGTTCATATTCCTTTCTTTTAGAAATTTACTAACCTCTTTTCAAAATCATTACCCAGGGCATATGTTTTTTATTCTCTACTTTAACCTTGCCTTGACCATGCCAAGGTTATGAGGGAATGTAATTAGATGTGGACCTAGACATGTAGGCAAAAGAGATTATTGTATGCATGGTGAAACCCTACTAGGCCAACCTTCATTGAGCCAATTGCACCAGCCTCTAGAAGCACTCAATCCTGAGTTCGGAAACATCATTAACATTTTCTTATTTCATGCAATGTCAAAAGTAATCACAAAAAATCTATTAGTCCTCCTCTGTACACAAACTACATTTCTAGAAGTTATGAGAAAGGCATGACTAAGTCAAAGAAAGTGAAGGAAAAGTACAAAGCCTTATTGACCAAAGCATGCATCATTGAAATATAAATCTACTTAAAGTTTAAATCATTCTCATTTATTTTAGTTAGGCTTATATATAGTCATGTACCTTTCTTGTTCAAGATTGTTAGTATACATTTTGTTTTAATTTTTTCTTCAATTTTTTCCTCTTTCTTACATGTGTGTACTACAATACTAAAAAAATACTACCATTATAATTCATGAGTGTTACTAGGTTACTAGAAAAGCATAGCTAATAAATGTACTTAAAATTGAAAAAGTGTACTACTACAATGTTCATTCTATGCTAGCCAGAATATTGACAATAATGACAGTGCGATAACAAAAGGTATTTTAAGCAAAATCAAGATTAATTGATCCTTTCCTAACAAGTTGTTTAGATTAACAAAAGTTTTCGCTTACAAACTCATTATTTACTTCTTATAGTTATTTGTCATGGCTTGGTTGTTTGGATTGTGCAATGGTTAGTTTAATTGGAAGGTAGGCCAACCTTACCTATTTACAAAGTAGAAAAAATGAATAAAGACCTTTCATGTTCTCTATAAAATGATTTACATGTAAGGAGATACAATATGAGTCCATTAAAAACATAAACTCCTTTAAAAAATTCCTATAGAAACCCACAAAATCTTCTAAGGCCTCTAGGTTATAATTATCTCCTTTTCCTAGCCTTTTTCTCAAGTACAAATGAACTCCTTATAAGATCTTCCTTGTGGCTTTTGAGTTACTTGAGATGAGTCTATGAATGTGCTGACAAAATCAACTATCTTTCTTGGTAAACCTTTTTCAACCCATTAGACAAGTTAGCCTAATCCTTACTCTCCTTAAGAGAAAGAGTATTGAATATGACTCTTCTTTCAGCTTCTTGATTTCAAACTGCTCTATTTTACAAAGAAAACATTAGTGTAACTAACCTATCTAGCTATGCCCATTAATGGAGGAGACCTTTATTATAGCCAACCTCTATCTTCTTCCTTGTTTCACTTATTCATAAAGGAGAGGGTCATTAATATTGTCCTTTAGTCAACTACCCATTAATCTACCTATGGAAGGGGTCTTTAACATTGCTTCTATTGGCATGCTTGCTTGCACACTTTCTTTGTTCATGCAATGAACCTCAATCTTTGCAACTCTTCATTCAGGCATTACACTTACTTGTTCCATGCTTAGTAGCATGTGCTTGCAAGCTTCCCATAGGTCACACTAGGTCAAGATAATAAAACCAAATGTGATGTATTGTGTTGCCTTCAAGGCCTTTACATTACATAATTACAAATGAGACTTAACTCCTTTCACATGTTATTTCTAGTCACTTGCAAATGGTTCACATACCTAAGGAATTCGTGTGCTATGCCTTTTTTAGTAACAATCATTTATATCAAAACACATTCAAGAATGGCTTTAATGGATTAATGTTAATTTGCAAAGTTTTAATCTCAAACCTTTTTTCCTTTAGCAATAACTTCTTTCTTTAAAGTAAATGTTCTTAACTTCTAAGAAAAAAAAGTCATTTTTAAATGCTAATTCACAATATAAATTTTTTTTCTATAATAAATGTGCTCTCTAATTTTTTTTTACATAATGAATGTGCTCTTAGCTATTAAGAAAAAGAAAATATCCACTTTGTCACCAATTGATTGTTTGTAATTGCATCATAAACAATAGATGTCTTAATTAACAAAAATTGAAGAAGAAACATCCACTCCACTTGCATGGTATTTATAACTTTATCTCTTAATAGAAAATGTGCTAAACTTTTCATCAAATACCATTTTATACTCTTAAATGTGCTCTCAACATATACACATTACATCTTGTTGAACTAGTATTTGTTGAATTGTAGTCTCATATCAAAAATCCAAAAAAAACCCCTTATGAGGTTTGGAAAAGTGTAAAACCCATGGTTGGTCATTTAAGAGTATTTGGATCTTTCTATTATATACACTTTTCTACTCAAATAAAAAGCAATTTAGATATAAAAGTAGAAAATGAGGTGTTATTGGGATATAGTTTGACCTCAAAAGCTTACTAAGTTATAACTTAGTAAAAAGAGTATAGAGAGTTTCATGGCATATCTTTATCATGTTTATTCAAGGAGATAGCTAATAGAAAAATGTAATAAAAGATTACTAACTAGTCACATCTCTGTAATGCTATACACTCCATTAAGGATCTTAGCTTTTGATCAGTCTCTTGTACCTAATGTGGTTCCTTAACCTGATAGCATTACTCTAATTAAAGCATGCTAACAACAAACCTTTAGTCTAGCAAAGAAATTACACTATGCCCTAGCAATTCAATGATCTCTATGACTTAGCTATCAATCATTAGAATGCAAAGTCAACTTGAAAAGGGTCTTTAGAAGAAATATAAGAGACCAAAAAATATATTTACTTGGATGTAATCACATTTGATGAATTTGTCAAGAAAGATGTTTGGAAGAAATCCATGGATGAGGAAATGAATATAATCCTTAGGAACAACACTTGGTAGCTTGTGGAGAAAAAAAATCATGGTTGTCAAATGGATACACTAGACAAAACTTGATGTTAAGGGAAAGACTTAAAAGTATATAGGAGGATTGGTTGCAAAAGGTTTCTCTCAAGTTCTAGGAAAAGAGTTTTTAGAAACATTTATTCTTATTAGTTGAATGGAAACAATCATATTCATTTTGAAAAATTCTACAAAATTCAAATAGAAGGTCATGCAATTGGGATGTGAAGGTTTTTAAATGGAGGAATAAAAGAATAGGTATATGTTAACAAACCACAAGGTTATAAGGTTGTAGATACTAAGAATAAGGGACTAAAACTAAACAAGGCACTTTTTGGAGTAAAATAAGCTTTTAGAGCCTAATTTAATAGGACTAATAAGTATTTTCTTAAGAAAGGCCATTGAAAAGCCCTAGTGAGCTTACATTTTTCTTGAGTTATGAAGAAAGGTTAATATTAATCTTCTCAATCTATGTGGATGGTTTAATATTTACAAGAAACTTAAAACAAAGACTAAGCAAATTTAAGGTTGAGATACTTAAGGCCTTTGAAATGAATGATATAGACATGATGTTAGAGGTGGCTTAAAGAAAAAGGAACTTTCTTTTTTCATTGACAAGGTTAATAAAGAAAGATGGTTAAGTGTAAATTAGTTGTAACTCCATTGATTCCAAGAGAGAAAATTCCAATTGAAAAAGATTTTGGTTTAACCTATCTAATCTCATATAGAAGCTTAATAGAGAGTATTCTCCCGATCTTTGCCACTTGTCCATGTATTGTATATAGTAAAATTGCTATCTAGATTTTATGCAGAAGCCAACATAAGCTTTGTTTAGCAAGCTATAGAGGGTCTTAAGGTATCTTTCAAGTACTTCCAACCTTGCTCTTTTCTATAAGTATTTTAAAAAGTTTGAATTAATTGGTTATATCGATAATGGTTAGGCTTGAAATCCTAAAGACTCAAGAAGCACATGAGTTTTTCTATTTAACTTAGGATAAAGTGTCTTTGTTTAGTCCTTTAAGAAACAAGCTTATGTTTCATTATTAATGGAAAAGGCAAAATATATGGTTGCCTCAGATATTATATCTTAATGTGTTTGGCTTAGATAATTGTTAAGTGAGATTGATTTTGAGTAAAAGAATGGAAATATCATTTTTAGTGATAGTAAATCATTCATAGCTACAACAAACAACCTATGTTACTCAAGAACAAAACACAGTTATAAATATTCACTAAATTGTAAATACAGTTCCTAATTGTTCCACTTCATCCCTCACTATTCAACTTGTTAACTATAATTGATCATAAATAATCTGTGAAAAAATACCCTAATAGTAGGGAGGAATGGTAATAAATAGAGATAAAACACAATGACACATTAGAAAACTTTATGAACAACTCACAACTCATGTTGAATAATACATTTTTAAGGAAATTAATTTTTTCTTTGGATATAAGTCCAATCATGATAGCAAAAAATATGAAGTCATAATTAAAATAGGTATGAGACATCTTAAGGTAAAATATAGGTCTTTAAGGAGGAAAGAGATTAGTAATGAAACTAATGAAGTTATGGATAGTCAATTTAAGATGCCAAGTAAAATGAAATGACCACAATTCATCATTGTTGTCTACACAATGTATTTTGAAGAGCTATCTAAACAAGTTCTTCTTAAAGGAGTAATTAATACTTGAAAGTTGAACGTAAGAAAAAGGGCAATCACCACTAATAAAGTACCTTATTTTTCTTTTGTGGGTCACGTGGTAGGAAGTCTTTTATGAGATAAAAGACATTAGAACTAGTAGACGCACTTCTGTTAATTGAAACTCAATTTTAACAAAACAAATTATGATTGTTGCCAATAATAATTTAAGGAGAGAGATGAGTAGATTTGAGTAAAGAACACTTGCCTATGGAATTATTGTTGCCTTGGTGCAATCTCAAGATAAAACACAAGTCTTTAAGGAGGAGGGAGATTAGTAGCAAAACTAACAAAGTCATGGATAGTCAATTTAAGATGCCAAGTAAAATGAAATGGCCATGATTCATCATTGTCATCCTTACAAGGTACTTTGAAGAGCTATTTAAATAAGTTCTTCTTGGATGAGTAATTAACACTTACAAGTTAAATGTAAGAGGAATAAAAACCACCATTAATAAAGTACCCTAATTTTCTTTTGTGGTTCGCATAGTAAGAAGTCTTTTAAGAGTTAAAAGATGTCGAAACTAGTATATGCTCTTTTGATTAATTGCAACTCAATCTTAATAAAACAAATTATGATTGTTGCCAAAATGTTTTCAAAAGGAGAGATGAGTACAATTGAATAAAGAACACTTGCATGGAATTATTGTTGCGTTGACTCAATCTTAAGGTAAAACACAAGTCTTTAGGGAGGAGAGATATTAGTAACGAAACTAACAAAGTCATGGATAGTCAATTGAAGATGCCAAATAAAATGAAATGACCACAATTCATCATTAACGTCCCCACAAGGTATTTTGAAGAGTTGTTTGAACAAATTCTTTTTGAGGAGTGATTTACACTTGAAAGTTGAATGTAAGAAGAAGAATAACCATCACTAATAAAGTACCCCAATTTTCTTTTATGGGTGGCATAGTAGGAAGTCTTTTAGGACTTAAAAGGTAATGGAACTAGCATATGCTCTTTTGTTAATTGCAACTCAATCTTAAAAAAAAATGATTGTTGCCAATAATTTTTCAAGGAGAGAGATGGGTAAAGTTAAGTAAAGAACACTTGCCTAGAATTATTGTTGCCTTGTGCAATCTCTTGACCCTACACAATTTCTGTAGTTCCCCTTGTTATGCTTGGACAATCTCTTGCCCTTGCATAATCTTTAATATAGTTCTTCCCTCCATATTTTTTTTTCACTTAAAAACTTTTATTTATTATAAAAAGGTCTTGGAATCCTAAGATTTCAAATATGCATAAACTTTTTTGACTAATGTGTTGAAAGCTAGGACTTGATCGTGTCTTAGTGCAATATGAAGATTTTTAAAAACAAAACACATAATTATAAAGATTTACTACATTAGATAGTTGATTGAATTAGGAAAAGCTTGTTTGGATTTCAGCACAAGTGAAAATCAATTGGTAAATGTCCTTTTTAAGAGTTCAAGGGTTCAACATGATAGGATAGGAGTGCTCATTGGGGTCATAGCAAATCCCATCAAGGAAGGGTGTTGATAAAGTGATGGCACTACCATTTGCTAGAAGTAAGCTAACTTTTAAATTGTTTGTTGACCAAGGTAGAAAAGTTCCATGAAAGTGTTTTTGAAAGAATACTTGTCATAGGAGATCATGGGATAAAAAGTCTTTTGAATCAAGGCGGTCTACAAGTCAACATCTCATTTTAGACTATCACTAGTTAGGAACTTTGTCTCTATACATATTTTGTCTTTGTTGTTTGAATTAAGCCACGATAGTGCTTTGTTTTGTAATCATTTATGAACTAAAGCCTTTGTAGCTTTTATGGTATTAGCTTATCTCTTTATAAAAGTTAAAAGCAACTTGTCCTGAACAATCTCTTTGTTTTCATTTGGTTGTTTATTGTATTACCTATTTTGTTTCAAAATTATGTCCTTTGATTCCTTTACTTTTTGGTCTATTTCAGTTCATTTACATTATTAGAGTATGTTCTTGATTCATAAAATTTCTTACTACCAATTCTTGTTTCCTTTCAAACTCTTTTTCTCTTTTTGTATTTATAGAACATTGTTGACAAAAGCTAGATAGGTATAGTGGAAAAAGACCAACTTTATTATTGGTACATTGTAATGAAAAGGAAACACACTAAGGAGATTTCTATGATTTCACTAGAAATCCAGCAGCATAATGTTTGAAATACTGCTCAAAGTCTCATTACAACCCAACCTAAACACTTCAATCCCAACATAAGGGAACTACCACAAGGAATACACATGAAAATACACCAAAATGCCCATAATCTGGCTCGCCGGAACAATAGCTTTCTGTAGAACACTCCTGGTGACGGCTACATTGTAGCTTGTTTCTTTTTCTCATGTTGCTCTCTTCTCCGAAAAGACCAAATTGCCCCTTTTATTCGACGCCCCGTTTTGCTACCCAAACCTTATTACCTTGCTACCCTCCCAAATAACCCCCATTCATGACATACATTTCATAATCTTTCTCTCACTTTCACTTTTTGAATGCATGAGAGGCTAATGAGGGTAATCTTCCTTTGAAATCTTCGGGATTGGGCTCCTTTTGTGCCCTTAATGGGATGTATTCTGAGGGAGAAAATTTTCTAAGGATGGTCGGCTCCCGTGAGCTTGTTGTTGGTCATGATATCGGAAAAATTTCTCTATAGAATGTTTTTGGTAAAGAAGCCAGATAATGCTTTTCCTTGGGGATTTTTTTTTTGTTTAGAGTTTTAAGCAAACAGTGTCTAGGTTTTTGTGGAATTGAGAACCAGAGAGAGAGAGAAGAAAAAAGATTAATTTTTGCTACTTGGGATTCTTTTTGTTTTCTGCTTTGTCGCTTATATGATTTCTCTCTCTTGCACCATCCAGCCATAAGTTTTGCTTTGAGAAACTGAAAAGAAATTTCCAAAGCTTGTACGAGTCTTTGTTGTCTCGTACAATACTATGTTTGGTTACTATGCTTCACTTGAAGACATTAACAACTATTAGCAACTTATTGAAAAATTGAATTATTTCAATATGACTAGGCCAAACATATCATTTCCTTATATCCCTTCTATTAGTTTATACATGTACCATAAACAATCACATCGGAATGTTATTGTCAAAATTGTAAAACATCTAAAAGATTGTCCTAACTTAGGTCTTTTCATATGAATGCACCCACTCAAACTATATATAAGAGACAAACAACTCCTCCCCACTTTCCACGCCAACAATTCCAACTGCACACTCGACCTTAGATCCACCGCACTTCTCTAAATCCTTCAAGCTTTTGGTACCCCAATCATAAATGATTTTAACAAATCTGCGGTTTCGATATCACCATCTATAAATAGTCTTTTCTCTATTTTATGACGCTAATAACAAGAAAAAAAACGTCGAAGGTCTGAATAGTTTTCCCTTGTTCCAGCCTTCCTTAAGCTCTACCTAAAATCTGCCTTCATCCAAGCACTTCTAAATCCCCTTAGTCCTCCCGCATTTGATCCACTATGAAGTACTTTTCAAACCAAAGAAAGCTCGATTTACTTTCGATTCTGGCATTGAAATTTGAATACATAATTGAAACGTCACACAGCTCGATTGATTTTTCATTATTGGGCAGAAAGTAGTCTAATTTCGTCCGAGAAGACCAATAAAATTAGGGGTCAAGAGAAAAACAAATTAAGAGAAAAAGAAACTCATTTAATTGGTTGTAAAAGGAAAACTATCATAACGCCAAAGTTAAAAGCCAAAGATAAGCGATTGCGAACATCGGACAAAGATTGTCTCCTCCGCAAGTGGATTTGAATGCAAAATCAGGCAAGTCCATTCCACATTTGACCTTCCATTTCCTTCTCTTTTGGTTCTTTCTGCCGCGACGTTACGTACGCGGTCGTTCAAGGCCACGGAGGAGCCATCCCCGTCCACCACCTCCTTCCTGAGTTTTTCTGTAGGGCCCACGACCTCGCCACGTACCCCCCCCCCACCCTTCGTCCCTTACAAAGGCGCCATTTGCCCCTCCCTCTCTTTTTAAACCCTTTCAAAAACCCTCTTCTCCCCCAAGAGGTCCTGTCTTCGGGTTCCTCGCGACTTTCAACCCGACCCGCCCTCACCATGCTCCCACACTCATATAACTTTGATGCCCAATCCAAATCTCAGGATCTCGCCGACGCCATCCTCGCCGCCGTTACCCCCTCTCAGATAGCCTCCACCTGCTCCTCCATCGAGTCGTTCCTCAGCTCGCACTCACCCGACCAGTCCCGCCACTTCTTCTCCCTTGCCTTCCCAACC
The DNA here is from genome assembly GCA_028551475.1 of Casuarina equisetifolia. Taxonomy (NCBI): domain Eukaryota; kingdom Viridiplantae; phylum Streptophyta; class Magnoliopsida; order Fagales; family Casuarinaceae; genus Casuarina; species Casuarina equisetifolia. The sequence goes on along the minus strand of CM052356.1, from coordinate 7,794,466 downwards.
CTAATCTGCAAGCTTTTCTTCGGAGTACCCGATGCTACGTCATCCTCATCCAAGCCTCGTCCGTCCAATGGGTGGATCGACACCGTAATCTCATCCGGCAACCCGGATTCTGCCAAAGCCATCCTCTCGCTTCTCTTGCCCTCCGGCGTCCTCTTCCGCTCGATTTCCGCTGTCGATCGTCTCTCCCTTGTTAAATACGTGTTCCCCACCGAACGCCTCCCGGAGTGGGTCCGTTTCGCCCTCTCCTCTGGTAAAGATGCTCAAGCGTTGTCCGATCTCTGCCCCTTATTCTCTGCCAGGCTCAAGGAGATCCTATCAAACCGTCCTCTTATGAACTTCATCTCCATGTCTTCGAGTACTACATCTTCTGGTTCGCTTACTATCCCGTTTGCAAAGCCACTTCGGGGAATCCCGACTCCATTTCTCCCAAAAGACCTAGAAAATTCAGGTTAGAAAATTGGACTTCATCCATCCCAGGACTCTCTGCTTCGAAGCATGGAAGTGATCAAAGAATTGAGTGCAATCTTTATATTCGTCTTCTCTATGCGTATCTTCGCGCGTTTGTGCCCATTTACGATGTTGGTGGGCTCCAACCCTGCCGGAGCTCCTTGCTTCACTACGCTTCCGGTTACGATGGATCGGTTAGGATGCGCGCGGAGTTTGTTGTGAATGCTTTTACACATTTCTGGTTGGTTGACAACGACTTCTCGCCGTTGCCGCTTAGCGTATTGAAACCATTCGGCCTATCGATCCCTTTTCGGCCGGTGTCGGGGGAGACCCCGCCTCCGGCGTCCGGTCTGGGGGAGATTGTGAAGTTTTTTGTCAGATACTTGAACTTTAGTGCCGTAGAGGATGCAGAAGAGCGTGGGGGCGAAAGTTGTGGGAGTCCTAGGTGGAGGATGTCGAATTCCAGTTCGCTCGATGCTACAAAATCGAGAGATGTGCCTGTGGCAGTGCGTCCTTCCTGGTCTTCAAATGCCTGGATTCAGAGGCCGCTATATCGTTTCATACTGAGGACATTCTTGGGTTGTCCCTTGGGAACGTCCATCAAGAATGCGTCGGAGGTTTTCGATGTTTGGATTACTTATATGGAGCCTTGGACGATCAGCTGGGATGATTTCGCTGAGCTGGACGCTGTCGTTGATGGTGCTGGAAAGAGTGAGAGAAGAGGATTCTGGGTACCGAGGTAGTGGATATGGATATTCCCCTGCTTGGCAGGGTTATGTGTTATCTAATTATCTGTACTACAGTACACTTGTCGTGCATTTCATTGGATTCGCGCACAAGTTTCTTCATACCGATGTGGAACTCTTGGTGGGGATGTTATCGAAGGTTTGTTTCTTAAGCCGAATTTTTCGTTAGTCTGAATCAATTTTATGGAGTGTGCCTGCATTAGATTTTTGTTATTTTGCTTAATATGGTATTGTGGATTGATTTAACAATTGTAGTGCTTAATTTTGGAATAAAAATTTGCTTAAAGTTGCGGCTGTGCGACAGACATATCTGCAATTTGTTGGGTGAACCAAGGCATCAGTTATTGTAATCTAGCTTATCGATATAAATGTATTAATTTAGCAGGATGGAGGTAATTCTAATACTTCAGTTTCTCCTGATGTTCATCGAGCAATTATCCGTATAAAGGTGCTTGATAAGAGGAAGGCTTGCCATATTTATGTCTGAGGTGGTTTTGACACAACGAGACCTTGTTTCCTAAGTAAGAGATGCTAATAATCAGACATGAAGTTTTGAAAGAGATATGAGAATTAATTTTTCCTACCTTCTTATTATGTCATGTTCTATGTAAGCGTAGGTTTGCACAAGTATGTGACTCAGTGAACAACTTGATGAGAAGTCCCTGCGTGATCTATGTGATAAAACTGTGTTTAGCATGTCTGCGTTAGACTACATGCTAGTGAGAAATGAAATCTTAAAAGTTGTTATTCATTCTTGTTTCAGATTTTGACCAGGCTATGCACATTGCTGAGTATTCTGGTACTGGATAATTTGGGATCTGGTTGTCTTAGTTGGGACCATTTGCGCAATACTTTTGAGTGTCTTGTTAAGCTTCATGTTAAATTTCAAGCTTAAAGTTCTGGTCGCATAAGTGGCTGCCATGGCTCGATCACAGCTTGGCATGGTCAAAAGTAGATGTCTTTAGACAGGGACACAGACAAATTTGAATGGGATGGGGAAGTATGGAAGTCACTGCAACTACACGTTGAATCAACATGGTTTCTATTTTCAAGCCTAGATGACAGAATTTGGACAAACTAAATTTAGTTGATAATTTGCTGTGCTGAATAATGATGAATGTTACATGATGATTTTTTAGCGACTAGAAACTAGAAACTATGGAAAATTTACCTAGGAGCCCACTAACTACAAGTAGCCTAGTAATGTCGACTGGAAATGGCAGCACTGAAAATGAAAGACACAAAAATATGTGGGTTGGGAAAATGGCCAATGTGATATACACGGTTTCTTACAAATCAGATTCATATCGGTTTGGACTCTGTCCTGCCTAGAGCTTCCAAATATGTTTTGATACGGAAAGATTGTTTGGTACTAGAGTTTGAATATTCTTGGGTTTGAATACCGGGAAGATAATGTCGAAAATCCAGACTCCATGTTAACGCAATCCCAGTATACACAGTTTTTCTCAATTCAGATTCATACAGGTTTGGACTTCGTTCTGCATAGAGCTTGAGCTTCCTAATATGTTTTGATGTGGAAGGACTGTTTGGTTCTTGAGTTTGAATATTCTTGAATCCTGGTGTTTTGGAATACCTGGAAGATAATGTCCAAGCTCCAGACTACATGTTAACACAATTCCAGTGTACATGCAGTTCTCTTTCCTTCTTTAGTTCATCGTTCTCTCTTTCTAGGACTCAATATTTGAATTTTTTTAATTCAAGTATTGGTTCATGGTAGGATTTCAGATTAGGATAGAGCATCTGTCTACCGATTCAATTGTTATTCTTTGCACTAATTTTAGTATCTGCATGGATCTCTTGTGATTTCAGTGGTGGATACTTTCTGCAGATCATGTTTTCCTTCAAAAATCTCTGTAGTCTTATCTGCTTCTTTCTTACAGGTTATGAACACGTTGACATCATCTCAAGAGCTGACTGAACTCATAAAGAATGTAGATACTGTTTTTCATTCCAGCCAAGCTGGCTTTGGCAAATCAGCTCTTAATAGCTTCTGCAGATCTGTTCCTTCAATTCGTGAACAGTTGCAGGTAGATTCTACTCTTAAATGCCAACATAGTCAAAATGGCTTCTCTGATGTGTTGATTTGATCTTTTTGAATCTAATGTCTTCTACGTTGTCTGCTGAGGGGACCAAGTCTATCATCCCCTGTGTATCACAAGAGTTCTTTGCTGTGTACCATTAGATCTTACCTTACGATTATATTTGTGTTATTGGATTGTGGCTAGGATTGGGAAGATGGATTATGTGAAGGTGACGCTGATGGATCTTTCTTGCATGAAAACTGGAATAAAGATTTACGGCTATTTAGTGATGGGGAAGCAGGAGGAAAACAACTACTTCAGGTTTTTTTCCTTATTATTATTTCCCAAGTTTATGCTTCTAATTAGTAACAGAATATATAACCGTCTACTACTCCTAGAAGATCTCATCCAATTGTTCATGAATTTGTTTGCAGTTGTTTATTTTACGCGCAGAAGCTGAGTTACAAGCAATTTCGGGTGAGAACCTTTCCGACAAACTTAAGTGCATAGATTCACTGAAAGCTCAGTTGAACTGCTTGTTTGGTGACCGCACTGTACGGAAGCTGTCATTTTCTAGAGAATCACCACAGCCGTCACAATCTCGTGATGATATATTCAAGCCCAGAAGAATTGGGAATTACGCGAAGTCAGATGTCAAATACAAGGGTGACTGGATGAAGCGGCCAATATCTGATGATGAGGTTGCATGGCTTGCCAAACTGCTTGTAAAGTTTTCTGCATGGCTAAATGAGAGTCTTGGGCTGAACGAACCAGAATGCACCCAAGAGGATCGTACATGGTCTTACGTGGAGGTGTCAGGTGATGTGGGCAATGTGTGTGGACCTATGGAGACGGTGAAGGCGGTGTTGTGTGCTATTGGTTCTTGGCTTCTCATTTTGGGTTGGGAGGTGGTGAGGCTAATGAGAAAACATGGTCTGAGAGTGAACCTTAGGATGTTGGCCTCAAAAAAGATCGTGATGGTCTTGCTGTTGTCAGCTGTATTTAGTATTCTGAAGAAAGCCTTCGGAATCGTCCACAGGGTATAGATCAGAACTGAAGAACAAAGAGCAGAATCCCAAAAGTATAAAAGATATGCAAAGATGTAAAGTTTTTGTCTCACAAGGTTTCCTGCATTAACTTTTCTTCCCTTCCCCCTTGTAAGTATGAGATGCACAAAATGGAAAAATCTACAGGTTGTTTGGTTGGCTGTTTACGTTTATTTCACAATTTACAGCAATGCTCTTCTTGTGTTTCTCAACTTCACCTTTCTTGCTTCAGCTGCTGTAATATATTCAGATCTACTTAATTTTGTTCTATAGGTGAAAAGTTGTGAAGCTTCTGAGAAAACACCGAACCGGGGAGGGTAAACTGAAGAGTATGTCCAAGATCCCGAACTTGGTTGAGATGACATTGGCGTCTGAGTTTTGTGTCTTCAGAAGCATCATCCTCCACAATTGTTCTTGATTAGGCTGGGCCGAGTCTACCAAATGCTTCGGCCTCAGCTTGTTTTAGCTTTCTTATACAAATGAAAGGCAGCTTTTTCTTGGAAAAAGAGAAGAAATGTTACACGTTTTTTTTTGTTGTTGTGCTGTGGTCTGAAATAAATTTGTTAATAGGACCCAGAAATTTCACATGTGCGAAGGTAACCAAAAGTCACAACTTCATGTAGCTAAAAGTCTGGGTGTCTTCTAGACGTTGAAGGAAAATCAAGCAGCGTTGCCGTGGAGTTGACGTTACGAAAGTTTGTTTGAGTATTCAGTAACCAGACCTTGAGTGGGTTGAGCACTGTCACTGGGTGGGGTCAACGGGCCTGCGAGTTACGTTCCAAGCTCAAGATCGAGCTTCATTGATGGGGATGGAAAATTTCACGATTGAACTTAGCCACAAGCTTTGCTATTTTGGACACTGGATGACAAACTTGAACAGCCTGAGTTCTCTTTATGACTCCTTTTGAATAACCGGGAACATTAAAATATTAATAAGAGATTTGAAGCCAAACATACTAAGATGTTACGCTTTTGCGGGTTTGGGACACACTAGGTTTACAAGACATGGTAGGTGGTAATATATAAGAGTAATTAAGCTTGCTATGCTCAACAGTGGACTCATTACAATTAGTATAAGAATTAAACTACACATTTTAGGTTCGAATCACGAAGAGGAACTTAGAAGTGGCCACTAGTTTGTAGGGAAGAGGAATTAAGGAAGGAAATAACTTTTCAATGGTTAGGCTTGTTATATTAAAAGATTTCTAGAGACTTAGAAATAATCTAGAAAAGTAAACAGGAAAAGACAATGGCCCTAAAATCTCCCAAGGTACACTAGGTGACCTGGATCAACATATTATGAACAAAATTCTTCTACTTAAGGTAGGAACAGGTTTGGACTATTTGTGGCCTATGCTAACCAGCAGCGTCTGCATAATAAAGGATAGCTTGGTGCCTCAATCTGAATAGGTCTCTGAAGGAACGGAATTCGTACTAATTTGCGTAAACTCAAGTATTCGAAAACCATAGTGCCTGTGGCATTCTTTCTGCATTCCCTGGCATTCGTGTGGAAAGACACAACGTACAAGAATAATCAAAAGGAATTTGAAAGACTCAACATTCACTTGGTTGCAAAAATGGTATAATCAAAAGGAACGGAATGATTATGATAGAACTTTCCTACCAGCAACTAAAGTGGTCACAATGGGAACAGTTATCGTTGCACCATAGATTAATCATTCACTATGCGCCAAAGACATACATAATGTACTTATATTGGGAAACCTCCACGAAGAAGTACACATGACCATGATTCAAAGAGTTAAGAGTTGAGAGTGCGAGGAATTGTGAAGATTATTGAAGCTACTAGACAAGCTTAAACAAGCTTCTAGAAATTGGAGGCTCAACTTTCTCGAAGAAACTAAAAAAAAGAAAATGGACTTAATCAGTTAAGATATGATTACTTGATGCTTACAAAGAAAGATGGGGACTTCATTATGACATTAATCTATGTAGATGACACTCTCATCATGAGGAATAATGATGAGTCAATTGAAAAGTTGAAGAAATACTTAAATTTGATATTCTATATTAGGAATTTGGGACCAATGAAGTATTTCTTTAGAATAGAAATTACAAGATGTGTCGGTGGAATATGTCTCAACTAGTGAAAGTATACTTTGGAAGTAACCCTAGATTGTGATTTCTTAGCTTCAAAACTTTTGATCATTCCCTTAGAATTTGAAGCTAATAATAGAAGAATATTATAGAAGCATTGTAGTTGAAAACAAAGATAAGCCTCTTAATGATGTGAGTAGTTACAACAGGTTGATTGAAAAACTAATTTTCTTGACCACGGACAGAATGAGTATAAGCTACTCTGTGCAAATGTTCAGTTCATTTATGGATGCAACAAAGTAGCCACTTGTCCATTCATATTGTAAACGTGCGATGGAACTTAATACTTTCTACGTCATATCCTATAAAAAGAAAATCCTTGGTGGAATATTTTGTGAAGTAGGGTGATTTGCTAGTGTCAGGAATTGGAGTTATAACTAGTAAAGGTATATTAATCCTTTACTATTTAGAAGCGAGGGCAAACACGTAATCAAATCAAAAATGTCATTTCTGGATAGTCTCTAACTATTTTTTTTTTTCCCTCCACTGTAGTTTACAAGGGGAAAGATCATGGAAAAACAAAAATGGTATTTTCCTCTATGCTATTAACATCATAGTGAATTGGAGTTGCTCTTTATACTGTAAACATTGAAAAATCATTTCAAATTATGTAAACTTGTGTTTTTTCTCTTTAATTTCTCTTTATTGTGTGATAGTTAGTAACGTTCTTAAATTACTTGGAAACTTACTATTTTCAATCTAATAAAGTGATGCTAAAGCCATGGTTCTAGTTGGTTAGACTAGTGAAGCAATAAATAGTTGGCTTTAAAGAGTTAATACAAACAATAAATAGTTGGGATAGTTTGATGTAAGGCTGCTTGTCAATGCACATCCCAACAAATTAGTAATATCTAATGTTAGAGGCATTGACGAACTTTTGAAAATCTATGTTCATCATTAGTTGGACAAACAGCATATGGTTGTTTTTCAAATGACCCCCCTCCCACGGATTTGAAAGGAATTACATTCCTTATTTGATTCACACAGATGCACACATGTTAAAGGCTAGATCCCTTTATAGTGTTATATATTTTGTCACCTTTATTAATAATCATGTAAAATAAATATGACCTTTCACTTTGAATATTAAGGATCAAGCATTGGAGTTCTTCAAATAGTATCATATTAAGGATGAGAGAGCAATTAAAAGCAAGTTGAAGTGCAACTGTGTTAATAATGGATGTGAATATAGAGATTCATTTAAAAGATATTACCAAATTAAGAACATTAAACTTGGAAATACAGTTATTAAAACTCCAAAATAGTATGGGGTTGTAAATTGAATAAATACAACTATTGTTGGAATGATTAGCTTATGCTTTTGCACGTTAGGTTGCCAAGATCCTTTTAGGGAGAGGCAATGTATTTGGTGATGGATTTTTTTAAACTATCTTTTGTAGTCCTATAAAAGATAATCTACCAAAAAGGTTTGAATAAGAAATGAAATGTCATTCGAACACTTATGAGTGCTTGGTTTCAGACCATTTATTTATATTCTTAGAAATGAGAATACTAAGCATGATTTAAAAAAAAAAAAAAAAAAGCTTAGCATTGCATCATCTTAGTCCATGCATATGTTAAATTTGGATAAAGGTTGTAAGATCTAGTTGCAAGGAAAGTCATCAGAATTAAAGAAAGTCATCAGAGGCAATGATGTCATCTTGCTCGATCAAATCATTGAAAATTTCAAAAGAATCAAGCAGTCAGAGCTTGTTAACGAAGATTTGGTAATGCTTTCATTTCCCTTTCCTATTTTAAGAACGGATGACGAAGGAGCTAGAGGGAGACCCATTTGGGGCTGTAGGCAATGATGAATTCCTCATAGCTGCAGACACAAAAATAACTGATGGTGTACCTTCCCGCTCATCACCTCAGGACATGTTGACAATGGTGTACCTTCCCGACTCTGCCTGGTTCGCGGGTTACGGATTGCCAATGTGCAGGTGCGGCGGCCGAAACAAGAACGGCGGGCTGGGCTGTGTGGGCTGGATCCGAGTTTGAGTCTACATATTTCAGATCTGGACTGTCTTTTACAAGCTGAATTATTTATTTGGGAATATAGACTTTGTAATTTCTTGAAATACTAATATTTTTTTTAAAATACTTAGTAAAAAAGTTAAATATACTTTTTGAATTAAAAATTTTTGGAAAAATAAAAAATATTTATTATTTATGACATATGCATAAAAATCTATAAATATAATAAATCCTTTTTTATTTAAAAATATTTAGTTTTACCTCTCATAAAAAAATTATTACTCAATAACCCTCCAACCTTTGAATCAAAACTCTTTGACATTATTGTCTTATCAAAATATTATTACTCAATAGTCCTCCTGACCTTTGGAAACAAAACTCTTTAGTATTATTGTCTTTTTTTTTACACACTTTTAAGTATCAAATTTAAGACTCCTTAATTTCAAATAACATCTATTCCCAATTAAGTTAAGCATTTATTGACTCTTCAGCATTGCTGTGATCCTTTGTTGAGAGTTGCAAAAGCTAGGTTGAGCCTCTTAACATTTTAAGAATTTGTTTCGCTTGGCTTGGCGGGTTGGTTTTGTACAGGACTTGCGAGGTTGACGGTTGTCTAGGCTGTATTTTATTAACAACGATGCATGAAAAATTGTCACTCAAGTAGAGTGAATTAGAACCTTAACAGAGTCCTACCCATCTGGGTCTAGCAATGGTCTGATTCCAAACAGAACATACAATTAGTAAGTGTTATTAAAAAGTTTAAAACGTAATTTTAAAGTTAATTATATTTCAAATATTACGTAAAGATAATATACCTTTCATAACCATCCAGCTATGCATGTGACATGGGATGCATACTCTTAGAAATATTTATTGAATAATGGGGAATCATGACCGAATATTTGTCGTAACTTTGAGTTTTGTTTTTATTAATCTTCGTTCTTTTGAAAATCTCGATTCATTCCAGTGGGCGTTGGCCAAAAACTGAGGCTGGGTTTGTTGCATCGCAGAGCAAGCCAATGATCAAGAGACTCTCTTGTTGCTTTTGAACAGCCATGGAAGTATACAAATTCGATACCTGTACTCCACATTATCCAATGTCATGGGATATGGATGAACAACCATTGGAAGGATACAAATTCTAAACCTGTACTTTACAGTCACTCTGAATTATGTAATATAAAATATGATTGGGTGACAGAACTATGGATTTTAAAACCCCGGTTTTATCCTAAGACTTGTGATATGGGCAATAATGCTACTTGAAGCATTTTCACTTTGGTTTTCCCGTTGTCCTATTTTGTTTTTATCCATGCCCAGTTGTAAATAGATCGATTGTGACCTCTCTCTGGCGTCTGTCCTGGTAAATCTGTCCCCGTCCTCCAGAATTTATTGTGGGGGCTCCATTTAGTGAGGGACAAAAGATTTCCAGGCTCACAATATTTACCAAATAAAGGGTATCCTTTTAATGGTTACCTTTGTTTTTTACCTGATTTGTGCTGTATATTTTTAACAGTGGACATAGCGACTTTGTTTTACCTATGGGTACACTTGAAACTTTTGCCAGTATTATGGGCATTTTATTATTTTCTTTGTTTTGTAATTGAGCTGATCGGTTGGTTTGGTGTAAGAATTAAGTCATCAAATAGGACGCCAATGCTGCTGCCACGACGGTGGATGTAAGATGTTTTTTGACCCAACCACCTTAAAATCTCGTCTTTTACTTATATGATTTCTTAGTTTGTCTGTGCGATTAGGTTTTTGGGTCGTTTTTGCAACACGATATATGTAATGTGGGAACCATATTCAAAAGCGAGAACCAAAGGCATCGTCAAAGTGGTGCGTAAATTGTCCCATATCCATAATTGCTCGGCAGAAGGGACCACTTAAACACTTTTGTGTCCCCTAAGCCAAATATGAGTTAAAGCCTTGGTGTTTCCAGAGCTTTGAGTTCTGTTTTCACTTCCATTTAGAATCCTTGATTAGTAGGAAATGGAAAGAAAAATTGCAAGCATAGAGGGATAAATAGAGCAAACCTAAGACAAAGAGGTTTCAAATAGTGTTATTTTCAATTGAGCCAAACACTAGCTGTCAAAATTAAAAAATCCTTGTCTTGGAGAATACCTCAATGTCCTTGACATCTGCACAAAACAGCTAAAAAGCACTTAGTAGGGGAGAATTATAAATTCATGAGAGCCTATATGGAACGTGAAAACTCCAAAATACAATTCAAACTTTAGCATGGAGCGCACGTGCTATGGTTTATGCCCTCCTAATTGAATGAAGTTGAGCACAAATTATTATGAGATAACATCTTAGTTATTCCTTGGACGGAAAGAAGAGTACATGAAACTTTGAAGGACCAAATTTTTAATACCTAAGTCCATGGTCTAATATTAAAGGACAAATTTTTAATGATATCTAATAGCTTCGTTGAGGACAGAAGTTTAACATAAAAAACAAAATTATTAAATAATACTTAAATATAAAAATATTTTTCCTATCTAAAAGGTGTTAACTTTAAGCTTAAACACCATTTTTTAATACCCTTCACAGTTGGACTTCTTCCTTAGCATTTAATATTCAAATATTCTTTGATTAATCTGTACTTCTCCGAGGCATTTAGCTCATAAACTCATATCCCAACCCGATTGCCGAAATGAGGCGTGCCTGGCGTCCATGTTGGGTTGTAAGGATTTGGAAGTTCGAGTCTGTCGTTCATGTTGGGTTCGAGGATTTGGAAGTTCGAATCTGACGTTCATGTCAGTGGATAAATGTCCTCAACGATAATGACGATATGCAATTATCGATTTCCCCAGCCCGTCGGATCCCAAACCAAAGTTCAAAGCAAGCGAAGGTTGTTGAACAGGAATAAGTAGACAGTTAGTTGGCAATGGCGGACCACAAGTACGGAACGCAGTGTCGGAGAGGGAAGTCTCTTTCAATTGGAATTAACTCGGGGTCAAGAAGCTGGGTCTGAAATTATGACTCTTTTTTTTTTTTTTCCCTTTTTTGGGCGTCATAAACTCCATTTGGGTAATTTCTTAGTGACAAGTTTCTGCTTATTTATGGAGGATATTAGAGTTTTATGAATTAAGAGAGTGAATGAAGAGTTTGTGTTTGAACAAATATGAAGAAAGAACCAAAATGCATCCACAAGGCGAAGAACTCAACATTTTTTATCCGTCTACCTAATTACCTAGAATCCCATTCATCCAGCAATTCTACATGATTGCTGGTACTCAGGTGCTACCCCTAAAGAAGTAGCAAGTTGGCAACCATAGAGTGCTTGAATTCATTCCTATTAATTGCTGTATGGTAGATGAGATTTTGGTCCTTTAAATTGGTCCTAGAACAGTGTATGTGTAACTTAGAAACTCCATTTTATTTTTCGTGGTCTTTCCCATGTAGATAGACACCTTTAGTATCTATATTTGCCCTTGTTAATTTTAACTCTAATCGCTAACACATTTAGTGATCTGCTTGGTGATGTTTAGCGGCCAGCTATTGACATACTTAAACGTTGTTCCCATTTCATTTGTTTTGCTTCTTGTTTGTTTCGTTAAATAGTTTGAGAAAATTTTCAAATGAGAAATTTCCATATTTTCCAAAAAAGAAAAAGTACTTAAAATATAATTAAAGAGCGCACACTCGCGGCCCCTCGCGTTTACTCCAAAAAATTTTTTTAAAAGCAATCTCTTACTTCGTCTTGCTATCATCGGTCTTTATTGGTGATTCTATTATTGTTGAATCAGTGAATCTTAGTCCTGTTGCTATTGTTAAGAACTTAATTGGGTTGTAACCTAACGATTGATATAGTGGAGATTTGGGTGGACTCCGTGATCGGTCCCGTAGTTTTTTATCATTCACATTGGAGGAGTTTTTCACGTAGAAATTCTTTTGTGTTGATTGTGATTTGTTTATTTTACTTGTGATTCAAATACATCGTTGGTGTTTTAGTATTTCCTCATAGGTTCAATCAAAGTGAGAAACTTTATACGTCGTTTTTCCCTTCATGAATTTTACGAGGCGAGTGCTACACCAATCAAAGAGCACTTTAGCAACACGACGACAATGATTGGATGATGAAACACTTTGTTGTCCATCCTTAAAGATGATAAAGCGACACTTAATCTGTCACGTGACTGTTCTTATTTAATTAGGAATTAGTAGAATTAGTTAGGATTTAAGGGATTTAGTAAGATCTTAAGTGTAGGTGTGATGTAGGTATACCTCCCGTGTACACGTTTGGAAAAGGAGGAAATGATACTGTGACTTGTTTGGGAGCCCAGAAACGCTCCTGCGGTTTCTTAGGAAGATAGCTCCTTTAAATCCAAAACAGCCCACCTCAATCCAAGTTCCGATTACCATCCCGGAAGGCTGCGACATAATCATGATCACATTTAATGGACTGTGGTTATAGTAATAGTTATTATAACACTAACTGGTATAATTGTTTAGTTATGTTAAGGATAAAGTCTTATTCAACCTGAAAATCTTCACACACGTAAAATTCAAGTCTTGTTGGTTTACTATTAAGCTAATGTTAATCTACAAGTTAACGTTATTTTAACCTATTCATATCAAACATAGTTCCAATCCCATGCTTCTCATATGAAGGATTCTTGATGCACTTGCTTCTCGACTTTCCCCAAATGATTTTCTTATCTTTATCAAAACTCAATTATCATGACAGTTTAGTGAGTTGGTCTCCAAACTCTAATTGGAAGCAAACCTATCATTTGTGAGTTTAAAAAGGATTCTAAGGATAAAGTCTTATTTAACTTAAGAATAGTAACACACCAAAAAATCTTAATATTATTGTGTTACCATAAATAAACAGTCAAAGTTTATATAAATGACCTCTCCCATACATGTAATTATTTTTCTTCTCACTGTTGCTCTACGGTTTAAAAACCTAGTTAGGTTAATTGTTACAGTGGTATATGGGACCCAAAAAGAATAAATAAAAAAAAGCAAACCCTAAAGAAGCATTTCTGAGCTTGTGAACGTGGCTAATTCCACGCCCACTTTTCAAGTGAGGGCAAATCCCGTGACGCAACCGAAGATGCAGACAAAGTGGATGGAAAAATAAAGGAAACCCTAGAGAAGGGTTTCCGAGCGTGTGGACGTAACTGGTTCATTAGCTCTGCCAATGAGGTCAAATCACTACTTTAAAGAGAACGCACTTTCAATCTTTTCAGTTCGAAAAGACATTTTTAAGAGGTTTTAATATACGTCTTCGGGAATCCCGGTTCAGCTTGGTGACGAGATCGAATGATACTTAAAAGGGCAGGTTAGCTTTTTTAACTCTTGCCAGAACGATGGCTCTGGAAGTAGGAGTAACAGCCTTCACTTCAGGGAGTCTTCAAAGGGACTCATTCTCTGTCTTAAATATTTTGACATTGATTCGAAAGGAGGAGGAGATAGCAAGCGGAGATCCGATCAAATAGAAGATCTCCGGCCGAATTTGAGTTCATCTTTGCCCGTCTGTCAGTCTATTTTTTAACCATTGACTCAGTCCCAGATTCTATTACCCATGGTAGAATTGAACACCCTTCTTATGGTAAAAGAGGGTGGATTGTCATGAATGCTGGGCAACGAATTGTTGTGGGGAAATACTCCTTCAGTCTTGCAACTAATCAATTGGTCTTCTAAAGATGGAAACTGTCATTCCATGACAACTTAAAATCCGGGGCTCCACGTGAGTCACGTTTGCCGGTGATAAGTAAATATTTTTTAAAATTTCTTTAAATTTATAAATTTCATTTTAATATTTTTGTGCAAGCACCCAATTCATGTAAATGAGAGGTATAATCCGTACTAACTCATTACTAAATTTACTGATTAAATAACCAAATTTATGAATGTTGCTTTAATCTCCAAAACCAGAAGATGCATATGAAATGAAATGTTTCAACCAAATTATTTATGTGTAGGATGATAATTTTATACAAAGAGTTCTTGTAATGAAACTCAAATGAAGAGGCATCCTCCAACTCTTAAAGTAACCTTTCCATTGGATTCTAGGCATTTTAACACTACTACTACTTGATAATGTGGTCCCAGGAACAAAAAATCTAAGAAAATATTATCTTCACATGTATGGTTCAAGTAACTTGGGTATATCACTTACGGATGGTTATGAATAATTATGAAATGAACGGGATTCTGCAACTAAACACGTACGACAATTCTGCTTAAGAAATACATACGACAACGGGATTATAATTATATGATTATATAATTATCTCTCTCAGGTGCATGCAAGAAATACATCCGAAAATAATGCAACTAAAGTTGGACCACTATATCTGTGTTGTACGTGTTTTTTTGTTGTGACTTTAAAAATCCTCGGATCCCTGTCGTGGAGGTAAATATAGAAGTACTAGAACACTTAATGTCGTTTTCTTAGTCAACTATGGATAGTCACCAACAACCTTTCAGAACACCACGAAAGGGAAGAAACAAGGAAGAGTCCAACGTTCGTTCTAGAAAGTCCTAGGCCGAACAAGTTATGATTTGTAGGTAGGTCAATGTACTGAGAAATTCTTTTATCACTTTTTTTTTATATGTTAATTATCTAAATTTCTTGTTAACTCATAGAGTTCTTAAAATATCTAAAGGATCTAACTCAGTTTTCAAGGCAATATGTGATCATGTGAAGAAAAGTGCATCCTTGGTTAGTCAATATTGGATGGAGTTATTTCTTTTAAAATTTTGTATAGCACCAATAATTAGTATTTATGAAGGGGATTAACTTAATAATCACTTAAACCACAAGGACAGCTAAAGTTTTTTTTTCTCATATAATATTCATAATATTAAAAAAATCTTAAGCTACTAATTAGAAAAATAGAATCTATATTAACTTGTAAATATATAATGATAAAAATCATAATTTAATTTGAAAATTTGTTTATGTGGTTGAAATTCTCCATTAGGTTTTCTTTAGAATAACTGCCATTAGACTAGTCCTCTCGCCTTAAGTCCCTTGGTAAGTTTTCTCTCTTATTTATATCTTATTGCTTCACTTACTATCAAACTAGGTATCTAGAATCATAATTTTTTTTTTCTTCAAATTTACACACTCATGTGGTGAACTTAGGACTAAGGGTCTCAAGCATCACTTGCTTCCAATTGAACCAAATTTAATTTGAAGATGATTTACATTTACTATCAAACAAGTCATCATATATGAATAAACCGTTTTCTAGATGTTTGTCTATGAATATTACATAGAATTTTAGGGGATAGATATATTAAGTACAATTGGCATGGTTGCAGCAATTTTGAAGGGAGAGGATCTATATTGCTAATTGATTTGTTAGAATTGTTTCTAAAAGGGTGAGGTCTGTTATCAGTAATCCCTACCATTTATACTGAGAAGAATGTGCAACAGTCCTAAAAGAATTAGTGATTGAACTAGACATATGTCATGTAGAGAGAATTGATCTTCAGACGCAGGTGAAAAGTGACAGCTTGGTGATGTAAGAAAAGCTAAAGATGGGGAGAGAAGCCAGAGTGAGCAAGCTGTTTTATGTATATTCAAGATCTCAATTGTACATTACGATGTTTACATTTATAGGGAGCTTAACCTAATCTATATAAGGAAGATGAAATATGTACAATAACTACAAGATTTTGAGCCTAATTTTCAGACTCAATTATAGCAAGGTGGTAGGTGTACATTAACACTCCCCTTCAAGCCGGAGATTTGAACAAGTCAAATACTCCGAGCTTGGAGAGAAGATGCCAATGTTGTTTACTGTAAAATGCTTGTTCAATAGGTCAGCAGGTTGTTCTCTGGTGGAGACATGACGTGTGACAATGATCCCTTGTTGAAGCTTTTCTCTCACGTAGTGGCATTCGACTTCAATGTGCTTTGTACGTTCATGACATATTGGGTTTGTTGCAATCTTTTTTGCCACTTCATTGTCACAATGTAATAATGTTGTTCGTCTCATATGAAATCCAAAATCCTTTAGTAGACCAATAATCCAAACTATTTCACATGTAGTGATTTGCATGGCTCGATATTCGGCTTCTACTGATGATAGTGAAACAGTAGGTTGCTTCTTAGTCCTCCAAGAGATCAATGAATCTTCTAGATAAATACAAAATCCCGTGGTAGATCGTCTTGTCATAGGGCATATACTGTAGTCAGAGTCACAATATGCTCTTAATTCAAACCGAGAAGATGAGGGAAATATAAGACCAAGACCTGGACAACTTTTGAGGTATCTGATAACCTTTAAAGCTGCTTCCATGTGGGATTGCTTCGGATCATGCATGAACTGGCTGAGGAGCTGAACTGAGAAGGTGATGTCTGGTTGAGTGAGTGTCAAATATATTAGGCAGCCCACTAATCTCTTGTAAACTGATGGATCAGTGAGCGGTGGATCATTGATTTCTTCTTTGGAGCTTGCATCATATTCTATGCTTGTGAATTTTTTGTTTTGTTCCATCGGAATAAGTAAGGGTTTTGAACCAGCCAAACCCACTTTAGAAATAAGCTCCAATGTGTATTTACGTTGATATAGAGAAATCCCTTCTAGAAAGCGAGCAATCTCAAGGCCTAAGAAAAACTTAGACTGACCAAGATCCTTCATGAAGAAGGTTGCGTGAAGATATTGCTTGAGGTCTGAGATGCCATCATGATTGTTTCCTGTAATTAAAATGTCATCAACATAAATAAGTAAGGCAACCAAAGAAGTATCTTTTTTCTTTGTGTACAAAGAATAGTCATGGTAGGACTGAGTAAAGCCATGTGCCAGTAAAGCTCCAGTAAATTTTTCATTCCATTGACGAGAAGCTTGCTTCAATCCATAGAGGGATTTTCGCAATCGACAAACTAGAGACTCCCCTTGATTGCGAAATCTAGGGGGAAGCTCCATGTAAACCTCTTCAGAAAGGTCACCATGAAGAAAGGCATTCTGGACGTCCATTTGAAAAAGAGGCCAATGGTGAACAGCGGCAATGGTCAAGATGAGGAGAACAGTGACATGCCTCGCTGTGGGGGAAAAACGTATCCTAGTAGTTAATGCCTTCGCGCTGATTGAAGCCTTTGGCAACTAAGTGGGCTTTATAGCGATCAATGGATCCGCCGGTGCAATACTTCACCTTGTAAACCCATTTGCAACCTATAGGACGATGACCAGGAGTTAACGGAACCACATCCCAAGTATGTTGGCTTCAAGAGTGTTGAGTTTAGCTTCCATGGCGGCAACCCAATGAGGGTTGGTGACAACATCATGGTAGGTGGAGGGTTCATCAACAACAGAGGTAGAGGAAATGAAGCTTTGGTAGGAGGGATGGCAGTTGTGAAGGGAAACATAATTGGAAATAGGGTAAAGGGAGGTGCAAGAAGATTGTGGAAGAGTGGGACAAAGGTAGTTAGAGCTCCAAATGGGCGGCTTGGTGGGATGAGTGGAGTGGCGAAGAGGAGGGTCGTTTAGAGGTAGAGGAGATGCAGGAGTAGGGGCAAGAGGGTCTGTAGGAGGAACAATATTAAGGTCTGAGGGAGATGCAATGGGAGGAGGAGGAAGGTAGGGGGATCAGGAAAATCAGGGAGATCAACGGGTAAAGAAGAGGATGTGTATTGGGTAGGATCCGAGTCATCTGAAGGAGTCGAGGCTGGTAGGGAGGCATGATCGAGACTGTAGGGGAATACAGTTTCTTGAAATACAACATCACGACTAACAAAAAATGTATGTGAGGAAGGGTCATATAGGCGATAACCCTTTTGAGAAGAAGGATAGCCCATGATGATGCAAGGAACAGCACGAGGACTAAATTTGTCATAGGCACCAATGGTGGTGGCGTAACAACGATAGCCAAAGACATGAAGATGGTCAAGGACGGGAGGTTTTCCAAAAAGTTTCTGAAAGGACGTGAGGCCATGGAGAGAACTGGAAGAAAGACGGTTGATGAGATAAGTGGCAATGAGGAGACATTCCCCCCAAAAGGAAGGTGGAATGTGTGCTTGAAACATGAGGGCACGAGCGACTTCTAACAAATGGCGATGTTTGCGTTCAACAACGCCATTTTGTTGAAGCGTGTAAACACAAGAGGATTCATGAATGATGCCCTTTGAAGATAAAAAATGGCGACATTCAGAGGAGAAAAATTCGGCGCCATTATCAGAACGGATACGACGAACAGGAAGCCCAAATTGGGCGAGGACCATGGAGACAAAATATTGAATTTTGGAAAAAACTTGACTTTTGAATTTTAAGAGAAAAGTCCAAGTGGCACGGGAGAAGTCATCAACGATGGTGAGAAAGTAGCGAGCATCGTCATGAGTGGGGGTTTGATGTGGGCCCCAAACATCCATATGGATGAGCTCAAAAAGGGAACTAGTGGTGGAGTTGCGAAGGGAAAAAGGTTGGCGCGTTTGTTTGGCTAAAAGACAAATGTCGCAAGAGAAAAAGGGGGGGTAAGATATTGAAGTGTCCTAAGAGGAAAAAGACTTTAAAGATGAATGGCCAAAGCGTTGGTGTAAAAGTTCATAACTAATATTATTGATAAAAACTGAATTACAAGTAGAGGATAGTTTGAGAGTATCAGAAGTACTCTTTAGGGAAAATAAATAGGAAGAAAAAACATCTTGAAAATGCTGAGGAAAATTATGATAGAGAAAATAAAGTCCATGATCAGCCTTACCGAGCTCGATCAGATTCCCAATCGTACGGTCCTGGAAGACACAAAAATCAGAGAAAAAAATGGCAACACAATTGTTGTCACAGGTTAGCTTTTGGATGGATAATAAATTATGTTGGAAACAAAGAGCATATAAAATATTAGACAAATGTAATCTTGGATAAGGGTGGCATTGACCAATATGAGTGATAGGGCTAGTGGAATGATCAGGTAAAGTAAGATGTATAGGAGTGATGCATTGATGGAATGAACTCAACAAGCCTAAATTGCAAGTGATGTAGTCGCTAGCCTTGGAGTCAATAATCCATAAGGAAGAAATAGATGGAACAAGAGAAGAAGCAATACCTGAAAAAGGTTCAGAGGGGCCCGTCTGATTAATGAGGTTCAAAAGCTTGTGTTGCTGGTCAACGGTGAGTTGTAGGCCGAAAGGGCCACCATAGGTGCTACCAAGAGTGGGAGGGACTGGGCCTATAATGCCGGGGCTAGAAGACCCATAATATGTTGTTGGATGGGTAGGATGGGGCCTAAAACCAACAAAAGGAGAAGGCCCATAAGTGGAGGGATAAGATGGGCCATCAGCAACAACATGATGGGCGTAAGGCCCAAAGGGAGAGGGCCTGCGTCTAATGCCTCCACGAGGCTTGGGCTTCCAGTCAGCTAGGTAGCCCACGAGAAGGTAACACTTCTCGTGGGTGTGGCCCGGCCTGCTACAATGAGAGCAGACAGGTCACGAGCCCGCAGAGGGGGGTGCAGGGCTAGTGAGTTCGCGGGTACCAGAGGGCGGGTTGGGGCCGGTTGCAAGCGGTGCAGGGTCGGGTGCCCAGGATCTGGATGGGCCAGAGGAGCGAGCACTAGGTAAAGGGGTGAGAGGAGGATCCCGATGGGTCTGGAAGGCCATACGATTGCCGGCGGTGTTCCGATGGTCGTTCTGGGAGCGCTGATGGATGTCTTGCTTCACCAAGGTGTATGTTCATTCCAGGGAAGGGAGAGAATCGCGCGAGAGCACATTACTTCGGGGAGTATTGAATTCATTCGGAAGTGCGAGGAGAAATTTCATGGTGGTATCATCCTGATCTTTGGTTTGGAGACGGGAATTGATGTCACAAGTGCATTTCCTGCATTGACAGCGAATGGGCGGTTCCTGGGCATCGAGTTCACCTCGTAGATCTTTGAGGCGAACGTAGAATGCGATGAAGGCAGCGCTGGTAGCACCATCGGCGAGGCGTAAATCACCAATCGCCTGCTGAAGAGAGAATCGTTGGGTGCCAGAGGTCTTTGCAAAACTTTCCTGGAGTAGCGCCCAGATTACTTC
Organism: Casuarina equisetifolia; assembly: GCA_028551475.1. Classification (NCBI taxonomy): domain Eukaryota; kingdom Viridiplantae; phylum Streptophyta; class Magnoliopsida; order Fagales; family Casuarinaceae; genus Casuarina; species Casuarina equisetifolia. The sequence goes on along the minus strand of CM052356.1, from coordinate 7,774,116 downwards.
GACAGTTTCAGGCCTCGAAACCATATTTTCGAGGTCGGAATCAACCGAATGAACAAGCCAAGTCTTCAAGGCGGCCTGGCATTGATCCCATTTGGCGGCAACAAGAGGTTTAGAGGGACGAGGCAGAGCATCGGTGAGGAACGGTAGCTTATTGCGGGTGAGGAAGACGATGCGAACTTGGCCACTCCAGGTGTTCCAATTAGCCTCGCTAGTAAGTTTTTTGAAACGATGCTAATCAACTGTAGATCGGCCAGACTGAGGGCATAGGGGTCAGGGGAAAGGGCAGAATTGGGTGGGGAAATCGGAAAAGAGGTGGAAGAAGGGGTGTTTGTGGCCATTTGAGAGGGTGACACTGATGAGATTTCGGTAGGGTTCGAAGCTGCGACGGCAGGGATTACGAATTAGCGGCGGCTAGGGTTGCGAATTGGGGTAGGGGTATCGAGGTAAATTTTAGAAAAGATTAGGGTTAAAAGTAAGAAAAAAAAAGAATAGGGTATCTGGAAAAATACTAAAAGATCGGGGTAGTAGGGAAATATTGAGAAAATAAGGGGGGAATAAAAGAAGGGTTTGGGAAAAAAACAGGTTGCACTTCACTCGTAAGATATGGCTAAAAAAAATGGCGGAAGGAAAAAAAAGTCTCAAGGAAGAACGGCTCTGGATACCATGTAAGAAAAGCTAAAGATGGGGAGAGAAGCCAGAGTGAGCAAGCTGTTTTCTGTATATTCAAGATCTCAACTGCACACTAAGATGTTTATATTTATAGGGAGCTTAACCTAATCTATATAAGGAAGATGAAATACGTACAATAACTACAAGATTTTGAGCCTAATTCTCGGACCCAATTATAGCAAGGTTGTAGGTGTACATTAACAGGCGAAGCCTTGATGGTAGGGTAAATGAAAGTTGAGCTCCTTCCTTTTATTGCTTACGGCGACATCATTTTGCCAGCTTTTTCGTACAGGAAGAAGATAAATATTCCACTACCCTTTCAACGGAACCTGCCATATTTACTGGTCGTTGAGGTTCTCTAGTTTTCTCTCCTTGTCGAGGAAGGGTAGCTGGGGATCTCACTGACTATTCAATTCCTTGGCCAAAAATGGCCAAGCCTTTGCGTTATTAAGAACTCTCTCCCTCTCTCGCTCAAGTCATGAGCCACCATTGTCTCCCACAGGTGCTACCAACAAGACCATTTCTCCCTCTCTTTGGTTCTCTCTCTCCCCCTCCCTCTATCTATCTGAATGGCACCAAAGAATGATGGAGCACCCAAGAAAGCAATGAACAAAGGAGCATGGACAGCGGAGGAAGATCGAAAACTGTCTCAGTACATTGAAATCCATGGTCCAAGGAGGTGGAAAACAGTCGCTATCAAAGCAGGTTGATCATTAGATTTCCATTAGATATCACCCAGTATCACCCGAGAAGAAAAGAAAGAATGAATATCGAAAAAGAAAGAATAACTAACTCCTGGAATATCAACCATATCATTCTTTGTTAAATTTCAGCTGAGGGTCCTTACAGTTTCTCATGTTTTTTGCAGGTTTAAGTCGATGCGGGAAAAGTTGCAGGTTGAGATGGTTGAATTATCTGAGACCCAACATCAAAAGAGGCAACATATCTGATGCAGAAGAGGACTTGATACTTAGGCTTCATAAGTTGTTAGGAAACAGGTTAGTGGATTGAGGTTTTATACCACAAAAAAAAAAAAAGGATATTGCACCAAATTTATCGAAGAGAAGTAAATCAGGAAGTGACATTACTGTATCTGTTTATGCAGATGGTCTTTAATAGCTGGGAGACTTCCAGGACGAACTGACAACGAGATAAAGAACTACTGGAATTCTCATTTGAGCAAAAAAATAAATCAGAAGGAGAAAAGTTCAGGGACTTCAACGAGAATGGAGACTATCCCCGAGAAGACTTGCAGCGCCAATGTGGATATGGAGGGAGTCAGAGGCACCGGGACCTCCGAGGGCAACTTTGATGTAAACGAGTTTTTTGATTTCACCACCGAAGGCTCGTATGGTTTAGAGTGGGTAAATAAGTTTCTTGAACTCGACCAGGATCCCCTGCTCACAGAGAAAAAGGTGAGCATTATGTAATATATAAATGATAATCGTTTTCTCCTTCAGAACTGACCACATTAACGGAAGCCGGCTTGGTTAGTCTGTAATGAAGAGAACACTTTCTCGTTGTTCTATGAATCTGGTTGAAAACCATGACACGGGTTACCAGCCATTGGTTGTTCTCTATCGTTGCAGAACCGGCAAGCTGAAACTCATACCAAAAGCCGGCAGACTTCTGCTGCATATTGGTTGTTTTAGCAGCAGAGAACTAAGCTTATTTCACGAGTTACTTCCTCCTGCTTCGGAGCACTCGAAAAACAAAGCGAAAACAGTGGGCTGTTCCCGGTTTTTTGGCCAGCACTGTGGACTGATTCCTACCGCAGATTTTAAGACGACACGTAAAACAAGAAACCGTAAACGAGTTGAAAATGTAGTTCAGGCATTACCCGGCGTAGTTCCTTTCCGTACGTCAAGAAATCTCGGTCTTTATGGAGTCAACTTAAAAGACGAGCTTTGGATAAACTACTGTGAGCTTTAAATCAGAACCATACAAAATCTTAAAATCGTAGCTATGACAACCGTACTAATAAAGGGAAGCTGGTATGGCAAACTTTAGTCAATGAGAAGGTTCCCTTTTCATATAATGCCTAACTTTATTTGCTTTAAGACGTTTTTGTCGACTTGCTTTGCGCCAAGGCTCTTCTCTTTCTCTAACCGACTATTTATTTTTTCGCTTCCGGGCCACTTCATTTAAAGAAATTTAAATTCTCTTGTGCCCTTTCCCATCATTGGAAGCCCGATTACTTTCATGAGTGCCGAAAAGACGGCTACTCTTTACGTGATCCAGAATGTAAAGTGGCCTAAAGAAACAAAACACCTAAGTTTTAGAATTCAATACCTCAAATGCATCAATTGACTGTTTGCATTTATAGTATTAAAAAGAAAAAAAAAAGTATAATATTGTCTTAGTTGTTAAAAAATAGTTCTATAGAGTACTTTATTTGTAAGAAATACTCAGTATTCTATGGAGTTAGTACTAAAAGAACTGAGCAACATGATAAATGCTCTCATCTTCCAGATCAACCTTTCTCTTCTGTTTTGTGCAGAAAAAGTGATGAACAAGTTGACATCAAATCAGAAGAAGAGAATTCTAAGAAGTTAGATGGAATCTCTTTACTTGTCAATAAATATTTATACTTGTATGGTACAAATACATATGCTCGACATAAATCTTAGCCAGCATATAAATTACAAAGGTACGAGGCCCCAAATCCAGAACTCTGACCATAATTGAAAGGACAACCATATGAATGGTACCAAAGATGCGAACAATCGATATCCTTGTTCAGACAAACTAAGAAACAACCAGGACGTGACGATGCCTAGAAAGTGATGTAAAAGCCAAAGGAGCTTCATAAATTACGCTTCAGGTCAAGAAAGGACATTGTTGATGCGAAAGGAAAATAGCACCTGGTACTCTAGATTATTTACATCGTCGTATGCTGAAAGGCTTAGTGTACTGGCTTCGTTAATTGGGAGAGTGTTAGAAAAAACGACTCTTGCTGGGGTTCTCTTTCTCCCTCCCCGCATGGTTTTTCAACGAAACTGGTGGCCTATGTCGCCTGGTTATCACTGATGTCCAGAAGAGTGTGTAAAACGTTCAATTAGAATTACCGCCCACATGGTTCTAGTAGAAAAGACAACTCTTGCTGTGGTTTTCTTTCACCCTCTCCACATGGTTGTTCAACGAAACTGATGGCCTGTGTCGCCTGGCTGTCATATTGAAGTCCAGAACAGTATGTAAAACGTACAATTAGAATCACTGGCCAGGCTGGCATAAGGTATTGAACTCCAAAAATAAAGTGTAAAGACGACGAAAGCTAAAAAGAAACAGAAACATAAGTTCAGTTGGTTTAAAACATCATCCTGATGAATATTGCCGGAGTTTAATGATGGTTACTTCCCAATGAACCACATGTCTTGCTATCTCCAATTTGTTAGTGAGATCACGTGGTGTGGCTGCCCACTTTGGCTCAGAAAAAATAGTGCGCTTCAACATTAATTTGGACTTGAAATTAAGCAGATTGATCTTCTGGGTCCATGGCTTGGTGACTGAACGCCATAGAATGAAAACAAGAAGACAAGAAGCAGCTTATTTACTGCACAGTAACATGTGAGGGAAATGATGGTGGAGCTACCAGTCTGTCCTTGCCCTTGACAGGTCATTCAAATGCCTTTATGTAGACTTACTAAGCATGCCGTATCTTCATCATAAGTTCCACTCCGGGGCTACTGCCCCTCCTAACAGTTCTGCATTCCAGTTATCAGTTCAAAAGCCCTTGAATTGCTTGACAATTCAACCATCCAGGCTTCTTCATTCCTTTCCAAGTTTAATGGCTAAGCACGTCACTTTTTTGGGCCTCCACAGCAGTTACCAGTTTTTAATCTGTGTAGTGGCTCCAAACAGCAATATGAAAACCACTGAACATCCAAGGGAATGCCAAGAATTACTATGAATCTGTGATTTGAATCTGCTTCAGCCTGCTAAGCCATATTGAATGCAGAATCATGTGAAACAAATCATATCTAACTGGTGTTGTATTCCAAAGAAAATGCTTCTGCACCATCTTCACGTTAATTTGCATCTTTAGATATCTTCTCAGTGGGATAGCCAGTAAAATCTCCTTCAGCTTGGGAATATCCTTCTCAGCCACAACAATAGAGAATGCACTCCAGTCTAGCACTTCACTGAAAGGAAGAACAAAATTATCTGCAATAATTACAGGAACACACTCGTAATATATGGCCTCAACAATCCTAGGGCTGTTTACTTCATGTCCCATTGGGCATATACAATATTTACTGTTTTTCATATGCTGAACATAGGACATCTTTCGGGAGACTCTTAGTGGTAAGGGCCCATAAATTTTCATGTCTTCGTCCTTGTCACTCCAGTATTTCAGCAAAGAGGGGCGGACTCTACCATGCATGTTACCCGCAAAGAAGGCAAGTATTGGGCGTTGAGATACTCTATTCCCGCCGCCAATGTTTCTAAGTGGTCTTCTGGGATTTCTTATGGCAGTTTCTGGCAGAGAAACATCCTTTCCAGCAACGAAAATTCTTTCTGATGAGTCAGCATTGCATAGGGCTTTTATAGCATTTTTGGTTAGTTCCTCATGCATCGTCAACGTGTATGGGCCCTGCATAGACAACAAATGGATGCCCAAATCCAGAAGTTTAGAAGACATCATCTTTCTCTATCCCAAAGCCAGGTAACTTGAATAATGACTACCTATAAAATACACTGGCAGAGTCCCGGACATAACTAATTATTTAACTGAGGTAGCTACATTTCCGACCAAAACTAGAACCAGTATCTGACGATTTTGCTGAGGTTTTCATTTAGGATTGTAGCATAACAGTAGCTTTTCATGCAAGGTTCTCCTGTGTTCTAAGAAACATACACGGCCTCAATAAATAACATGGCTGGTTCCGTGTATATGTCCAAATCAGAGAGAGATAACAGGAAGAAATGTACAAGATGGCATAGCTAAGACGAACTGAGATTAAATTTTTAAATAGACAAACATACAAAGAGAAACAGAAAGCCCTTGCAAGTTAATGCACTACTTGATTGCAGATGATGTTGATGGAATAATTGGTAGTGCATAATTCGATGTCAGTGAGACGTGCATACTAGTTAAGTTGTAAACCACTTAAAAACATCCAACTTTCTGTATTGAACCTGAATTGCTGGACCTAACTCTGCACCACATGAACAAGCAAGCTTTTTAAAGGCTTTAAAAAAACTTCACCTAGCAGATCTCTGGAATTTCAAAGCAAACCCAAAATTCAGATTTTTTTTTTTTCTTTCCCATTCAACCGTAGAGGTTCCACCTGTTAACATGGAAGAAGCGTTTAAAGTATGATAGCATTAAGAGTGGCATTCTCATTTATGTGCACAGAATCTTGAACCAGCCTGATCCAGCTATAAATAAATCATCAAAATTAACAAATCAGACAGCCAGACAACATTTTATGACCAAAACAAAACTGACTACTGTACCCAGTCATGGCAAGCAACGAGGAAATGATCTGATCCATGTGTGCGGTTCCAGAAGGGATATTTTGCAGCAAGCATGTTCACGTAGTCTCTCAGGAAGATTGACAGAGGTTTTATATTATGTGACTCAGGCGCATAGAGTGCCAGCTCCAGCTGGCGTGCACTATATGGCAGATAAAATAAGTGAGCCTTTTCGGGGTCTCTTGTCACAAACTGCCTGTTTGGCTCTAGCAACCTCATAAACCATCCTTCAGAAGCATAAATTCCTTGGAGTTGAGGCTCATGAAAAATAGGCTTGGCTCCGTCAGGGTAAACGAATACTTTTAATATCATTTCCATCAACTCATAGCTCCTGCAAATGAGGAAAATCAATGGCTTCCAAATGATTTCTACCCACAATAAATCTGTATAAAATGTGCTATACCATTGAGGCAATTGCAAAAGTTTCTATTGTTCCATTGCTTTGATGACATGCACCTAATTTCTGGAGCTACCATAAAGATCGTGCGACATATGGGAGCCACTAAAATGATAACTTTTTTGCTAATGCTAATCATAGCCGTGAAAATCAACCTCATTTCTCATATAACTGATATGAAAATCACTAGAGTTTTCAGAAAAAAACTACATCATTCTCTCAAGTGATCAGATTCTAATGGAACAAAAAAATGTTTCTTCTATACTAACTGTATATATTACAAATTGACCTTTTCCCCCTATGACCAATTGTCAAATCAATCTATATTAAGCTGCAATTTGCAAACAGGCACTAGGTTAATCAGCCTTATTTAAGATGGATGCGTTTTTTTCTCGAATACATGTGAATGAATTTGAGGGCCAAACATAGCGTCAATTCCCACATTTCTGTACCTAGTAGGGAGGGAGAGGAATAACAAAGTGCTGGGATGTGATCAGAAAGCTTCCTCATTTCCTTTTATGTTTAACGGGTCACTGGGATTTTAGATATACCTTACACTTAGAGGACAGCAATTTGGTCCCGTATTTTCAATTTGAAAAGTTTAACACCTAAAGTTGTAGTGAACCAAATATCCCTAAACAAAAATGTCCAATTTAGGACCACATATACCTTATGCATAAGAATTAAACAAATCTAGCCTACCTTTCTCATTCACCACTTTACTGATCAATTTCTTGGAAAGCAAGAACCTAGTACCAAAGGAGAAGCCATGCCTTCTGACATCAATGATGTAAACAATAATGCTGATAAATCTTACCAACCATGCAGATAAGTTATTGTTATTACCAAGTTATCCTGAACTTACATTCCAAAGGTTCCGTAATTTTTCCCCCAAACTGAAAAGCTTAAAACCCTCAAATCAAAAAGCCCAACAAAAGTTGGCAAGGTGGACATGGATCCAATACGTTACTTTCATTGATACAAAGAAAGAAGATTGTGGATATTAGGAGTACCTTCAGGACCCCAACCTTTTTTTTTCCCTCAAAATTGTAACCTGTTTGACCCGAGGCAAAAGGGAAGTCGTGTAAAGAAGGCCTAACATGGTCTAAAATCTATCTTTGGTTTTCATGAATTATTCAGTTGAACGACTTTAAAGTCTGGCAGATATGAAGATAAACTTCCATGGACAAAATATGATGGAATACTGGTGTAACACTTCTTTTCTTTTCTATTCTTAATTTCTTTTCATAAAGAATTTGGAGACCCTGCTTTACAAGAGAGTGAAAAATCCACTAGCTACATAATTGGGAAACAAAGGGTTCAAATTACATGGTGGAAACCTGGTTTGCCTACAACTGGACTTGTGAGGTCCGGCAAAGGAAGAGCTTAGACCCGGCATGGATTTCATGCTAGAAAATAGGATGATATTATTTCTCATTTACTGTATCATTGACCACCTTAACTTGGGAAAGAAATTTAAGGTTTAAATCCCATGCATTAGAAATTTATGATTTGAAACTTTTCTGTTTGGGGAAAATATTATGGGGCCTTGGGAGATGTGGGTTTAGGGGACATGAGGACGGCACAGGAGTTGCTGGCTGCCTAGGTAAGCTTATTGACACCAATGGTTACACTATTGGCATTCACCACACGTGTAGCTTGGCTCTTGGGCCTCAACTCCCCATGAAATTCCTGTAAGAAAGGCTACCGAAAAGGAACATTCATAATATTTTAATTATATGAATAAGGATAATTGTGCGCTACATTAGTTATTGTTGGGGCAGAATTCACATGAATGGCACATGATTAGTTTCATTATAATTTAATTGATAATTATAATGAAAGGATTTATCTGCTGCAATTTAACAATCAGGGGGCCAATTATCTAGCTTTTTAAAAAGCAACATCCAAATCAATACTCTTCTAGAACTGGAGGGGTATATTTGAAAAATCCCACAATTCATAGTTTATATCGACACTACTACATATTTAGACTACGCCAATAAAAATTTCATAAGCACCACAGATTAATGACAAAAAGTCCAGAACCTATGTTCATACTTCCATGATAGTTTCATACTCAAAAAAATATCTTCAAGTATATTCCATGGATATAAAACTGCAACCTTAAATGTATAAGCCTTATATTCATCCCACTATGATAATTCACCAATTCTAAATAGCACAATTGCAAATGGAAAAATTTTAATTAACTTACTAATATTTCTTTCGCCCCAAGCAAATGGAAACAAAATTGTTAATGACATTTTTAAAAAAGTATCACGACAGTTTCAAAAAATGTCAGTATATTTCTACACCTCTAAAAAGTAGAAATCTATTTTTGGCTGATTTGAAAAGGCAACACTAAGGGAAATGTTTAAAAAAAAAATGAATAGAAAAAAAAATGGAGAATAGAATTGAAGTCAGGAAGTGAATTTTCAAAGACATAACTTCCTAGGAGGAAAGGAACGAAAGAACTCACAGCGTAATAGTTCTTAAGGTAGATGAACTAATTCTTATAGATTTTACTTCACACCAACATACATATAATGGAAAAGAGTTTTTGATCAGTGATTCCTCATTGAGAATGTAGAAAACCTAGAGGTTCAATTTAACTAAGAGAATTTGAATACTTGATAACTGAAGCTAAAGCGTGGGACAAATGTTAAGAGTCTAAGCAATTAACATAAGAAGCTGAATTGCAATTTTTAACACGTTGTATTGCGATTTATCAGTTATAAATTGATTAGTTATGCAATGTGTAATCATGTGTTATGATTTCTTTAAGATCTAATTTATGCAAAAACTAAACTCAAAAAATCAAACGATAAATAGTTAAGGCATAAACAGAAATTTGAATAAGTTTGGGTCTAGGGTCTTGAAATTTATTAAACAAGTTAATACAACCAAAACAGTGAGAAATTGACCAATCACAAAGCATGATGAAGTATCCATCGAAAGGTTCTAGAAATATACCTTTTGAAAATAGAAACATTCTGAAACAAAGGAGAAAACAATTCAGGATCATCAACAATTACTGGAGCACGCTCAATCTCCTTTTTCGCATACACAAGCCCCTCATTTGGTGACAGGGACCAAATGTATCTCTGAAAATATCGCCACAAAGTTAAATTCATTCCAAAAGGCATCCTTTGTTATGCTTTAAAGGAAACAAAATTAGAAGTCTCAAAAGTTCTACCTGGAGGCGATAAGGCACTGTTTTACGAGGGAAAGGAGGAGGTATTTGCAGTGGCTTTTCATCTGGTTTGGTGTTCTTTTTCCTTCTTTTAGATTTGGAATTTTTCCTTCTCTTTCGCTCTACTGGCATGGATTGGATCAACTTATTAGAAGAATTCACAGAAATAATGGAGGCAGTTGGAAGAACTTCAAACTCTTCAGCCCCTGCCTGAATGAGGTTCTCACTCAATGGAACAGTACTGTTCAAAGATTGGTGTGATGCCACAAACCACATGTTGAGGGGATAAGGGAGGATAAGCATCTGAAATACAACACCAGCTATTGTCAACATGGCCCCAACAAAAAACAGTTTTCTCCAATCAACTTTGTACCCCACACTGCGATGGATAAGTTCCTTCATCAGGATAATGGCAACATGCCACAATGATCTTTTCATCTGATGTATTAGAAGATCTCAACTTTTCCCATCAATAAAAAGAGAAAAAAGCTACAGAACAAGAGACTGACACCCAAAAGCTGAAACTGGCATGCATTTCTGTTCTCGACAAGGTTAAACTTGATTCCATGTCACCAAAAGCTGCAACTTCCTCACTCAAATAATTCCAGCTTCTGAACAAGAGACTGACACATGAAACCATGGAACATATAAATTTCAAAAAATATTTCTAAAAGAAAAATAACAAAAATTATAAAATAGTTGTTCGTCAGGTTCCGTCATAATCAAAGGCAAAAACTATGATTGGCTGAACATAAAAAAGGAACCTGACTGATGTAAAATTGAGAAAAAGAAAAACTTGAGGACGGTAAACAAAACGAGGTAAAGCAATAAAGTGCAATTTCATGAGACATGAAGGAAACAACTTGTAACAAAGATGACCAACTTTTTGCTATACCAAAAAACCATGTTTCATTGTTTGGAGATAAGTGAAGCATGTGTCCAACATGCAATTTCTAATTACGATTATTCCTTTTACTATATTGTTGAACTTGCAGACATGATTATTCTCTTTATTAGAAGCAAATAATCAATGTGCTGAAACTTTCCAAAATAAGGCAGATCATACTCGCTTTCTGATTTAGTCAAAACATTAAAGAGCTTCAAAGAAAGCTATTAAATAGAATCGTGTAGCATTTGAAACAATAATGTTCAAATACATATGACAATTATTTCAGCTTTTAATAGCAATTGAAATAACTTTTCTCATTAAATATGTAGTTATCCGTCAACTTCGTAACCCGTAACTCGATCTCAAAAGACTACCAGATCTCATATGAAACAACCCTCATACCACTCGCATAAAGCCAAATCAGAAATCTAGTCACGCATCATTAACAGCCAATAATCAGGAGCAAGTCCAGTAACTCAAATCAAGTTTTCATAGTTTGATAACCAAATCACGGGGTCAGGCTGCTGTTGCAGGCAATATGATCCTCATCTGCATTGGATTTTGAATAGTATCACCCAGCGTTATGCTTGCTAGCTATTATCAACTAGTTTGTTATCAGAACCAAGAAACATACATCAAATCCAGATTCTCAAAAGCCACCACCAAAATCTGGCGCCGAAACATCGAATTCAATTTACAACAAAATGATTTTAATTACCACGTAATGGTACTGTCTTTTTATCAATCACAAACAAAAAAGACCAAACAAAATTCTTTCCCTTTCCCTTTTTGTTTTCTTCCTCTTAACCCTGAAGTTGGGATTCTAGAACACGGAATATGAGAGGAAAAGGGAAAGCAACATGAAAAACAGAGTAAAAAATGAAACGTGAGATGACAACCATACCTTGATCCGGCTGAGTTGAAGAGCTTCAACGGCGTTGATAAATGCAGGAATTGTCGGAAGAGGCTCTGAGTAAAGAAGCGAAATCGACAAAAACAGTAAATCAGGGAGACGCAATGATTCGAGAGAGAGAGCAGACGACAAGGCCGAACAGAGGAGACAGATGGAAGGAAAACCAGCAGTTGGTAACGGCTCTGCCATATATAGATCTGTGACTTTTCGCGTATGTGATTCCAAAATCACGAGAACTGGAGACGTCTATACTTTTTCTTTTCGAGACTGGCTGGCAGATTGGCTGACTGTTTCCGTCTTCCACCTTCATTTTAGTCTCTTGGAAATTCTAGGAGTTGCCCAATACTCTTACAGCAAGTTGATTGTAACGTCTCGAAGCCGGTAGTATACTGAGTCAGCTTCTGATTAGCAGATCCGTGTGATAAGCTCAGACACTGTAACAAGTACAGCTGGTTAGGTAATAAATATGGTATCTGGAACGTAAAATAAAAATAAAAAATAAGAAAAGACAAGTACATGTTATGGTATGTATCAATGGCATCAACATGGCATGTGCTATCTTCAAAATAAATCGATGTCAATCATTGTACTAATAAACCTCCACATAATATGTTCGTGATGAATTATACCCACTAGTTCTATGGAATAATTCTAGTGGAGGCGAAGAAAGCATTTTAGACATGCAATCATTTAGCTTTATCACTTCGTGGCCACTATTTGTACCCATTTCGACAAAAATAGTTAATTGATATACAACGGGCATTTTCTTGAAATAAAAAATTCTAAATTTATTCCATTTCTCATAGTACTTCCAAAATGAATTGATTTTTATTTTTAAAAAATACTACATGATATTGCATATAGAATGGCTTAGGTCGTAGGATCTTAAGCACTTGGTTCTTCCTTTCTCTAATATTCCCTCCTTTTCTGTGTCTCATGCCCACAATCATTATGGTTTTTTCTTAAGTAGCTAAGTTGATCATCGAGATCAAGCTTTTTCCTTATTTGGCCAAGTGTTTAGTTTTTACTTATCCAAGAATTATCACAATCATGTTGTTTATGTGACAGTTTAATATGTATGACGTTTTATTTTTTTTAAGAATTAATTTTATACTTTGCATTTTATAATTATTTAAGGTATAATTATTAAATTTAGTCTCATTGTTATTAATAAAATTTGTTAGGTATTGACCTTGTTTTCTTTTAAAAAAAATGATATTTCCTAAAGCATGTAGGGCAAAATTCAACATTTATTATAATTGGTATGATATTGTATAAAACTCTATTTCTTTTGGTAAGTCACTTTTATTATACATTCTATGTAGCCAGCTAATAGTTCCTATAAATCGAGATCTATAGAAGAAACTCTAACTTTTTTCCTTTAGTTAAAAAGTGTCTACTTTCGTTATTTGTAGTGTCTCCACTCATGTAATATCCAACCCACATAACATTTATACCAATCAATTTAATGCCTACAATAAATCTAAAATATTCACAAATATTTAGGTTGCATTAAAACATTCTTCTAAATTGAGCCCAAAGTTGTCATTTCATGGTAAGGGTTAAAATCCAAAATGATTGATCTCAAGTTTTGATTTGTATCATCTCTTCAATACCGGGGAGTTACTCCTGCTTTCTTCGGTGATTGAAGACTCGACATAGAGATTTCCTTCCCGTTGAACAATATTACCAACCAAGTGGATCAAGCTATCAATGGAAATCAAGCCATCAACAGCCATTCTTGGTTTGTACGAAGTTAAAGTAAATTCATTTCTTTTCCTTGTTCATTCTCATCCTAGACTGTACATATAGGGTGATTTGTACAAGAAGTTTATCAAGAAATCAAAGCTGATTTCCTACATTTGTCTCTCTATTTGGGTTGGAGCCTCTCTGTTTTTTCGGCCTTTCTTTGGGTTCCAATTTTCTCTGTTTGTCTTGGTATCAGATTGCCTCACGGCGCAAGCCCATTTTCGATCCCATGGCCACCAAAAACCAAAACATCTCTTCCACCCACAGTAAGCACCAATATCCTACCCCCACTGGTGCTCTCTCTATTCTATTACTTGGTGTGAGGACCAAATTTTTTGGTTACACAGATCATCGCAGATTTAAATGCAAGTGGACTTTTATTGATCCTAGATGGATCATACCCATACCCCAGTTCATCATTGAAATGGATAAACATGGCAACTAGATTGAGCGACCCAACCCAACGTATGGGGGGACTCGCACCCTAGTGACCAGACTTTGCTCTGACAGGTGCTCAGCACATCTTCCAATTCGATTGTGTCTAGACTTTCAAATACAACCATTTGGCTGAAGCTTGACAGGCATTTTCTCAAGAAATTACCACCCAAAGCTTGGCTAGATTTCATCTCTGTGCATGAAGTTCCAAACTATCTGCAAAGGTAAACGGACGATTACCGAATTCCTTGAGAAAATCAATAGTTTGGCTGATCAACTATGGATCATTGGTGAACAGCTTATCGATAATGAGTACTGATTTACACTGCAGACTTGACTCAACCAACGGCTTTTATAGAAACGTGGGATAAGCCACCCGCAACACGCACAATGCGGCAACTCATCATTGCCGCCTCAATTTGGCCGAAATCAGAACTTGCGGCTACTGATATGCCAAATATGCTGGCAGTCCAGCCACTGGGCCAACAGTTCTCAGGAGGTATAATCCTCCCCATGCCAAATACTCCAACCCCTATGTCCATTACACTACACAGCCACCCCCGTAAGCATGGCAAGAGTCCCATGGTTTTTGGACTCATGTGCAACCAATCACCTAGGAAAAAATTGTTCAAAATAAAACCGCTAAATCTAATTTATGCACATTTGATTGCCTAGTTTATCCCTATCTTTATCCATACACATGAAATAAGTTGACCCCACAATCATAACCATGTGTCTTTAGGACACCCACCATGGTACAAAGATTATAGTTGTTTCCATCCTACAACCCAAAAGACTTATATAATTGTTGATGCAATTTTTGACGAAGAATACTACCCATACACCATTCCTCAACCATAAAAAACAAATGAAATCCTAGAACCTCAAATAGCACTTAAAATACTTGTAACAACCATCCAACATTTTCCTACCCTAACAGATATGCCAATACCACCATCCTAACCCCCCATGATACCACCTAAAGAAGTATCACTCCGCCAGCTCAACCTTTAGGCTCCATGGTTACCCACTTCAAAGGTGGTACAATTGCATGTTAAACACTAACACAATGACATACATATCCACTCATTGTTTCTACCTAGCTAATTCATGAGCTTACTTGTTACATTGAAGTAGTTAAAGTCTAAATTGGTGTGATGCAATGACTAAAGAATATACAATTCTATTACAAAACCAAACTTTGGAAACTTATCCTTCTACCATCCAAGACAATTCCCATTAGATGTAAATGGGTATTCAAAGTGGAATTGAAATATGATGGTTTTGTAAAAAGATACATGCATGCCTTGTCGTCAACATCTTCCACCAAAGGGCAGGCATAGACTATATGGAAATGTTTAGTCTAGTTGTCAAAACCATTATAGTTTGAATAGTCATAGACTTGACATCAACGATAAAAGAAAGTCCTACACGTATGAGTTGCACCTTTAAAAACAAAATTCTAATATTATAGTGGTATGTGGGCATGATTAATCATTGATAGCCCAAAATTAGTGATACACTTATGTTTTTTTTCTCCACAAGTCCATTTTGAAAGAGTGCATAGGGGCTAGATATGTGTTGAAATATACCCTTGTTTGCTAATAGAGTTTTAAATGAGTTAGAAGTAAATTCAATTATGCCATCATATTGAATGCTTTTAATTATTGTTTGGAGTTGATGCTTAACAAACTTTAGAAAACCTTTGAAGATCTAAAAAAAATTCATCTATAATTTTCATAGAATATAACCGTGTAAACTTTGAATAGTCATCGATAAAAACAAATATAATATTAATTCTCTTGAAAAATGTTAATGGATGTAGGCCCTTATATGTCTAAATAGACTAAATCTAATGGGCATTTAATATGTTGTCTATAGATAAATGGGCCTGACAAAGGCTTTTACTACCATGGCAAGCATTACAAGATGTGGGAATACGTTTAGTAAATTTAATATTCATAATTTTCAACAATCTTATTACAATTGGAAAATGATTATGGCTTAGTCTATAATGCCAATCCAATGCATTTCTAGTAGTAGTAGTAGTAGTAGTAAAAGCAATAGGTGACTACAAAGTACCCCTTAATTGCAAGTGATAGAGGCCATTGTCAGCTAGTTTGTGCAAAGAATATAGCCCATAGTTAGACTCTGTACATACAAAAGTTAGGATAAAATGAAAATATACAATTGTTATCTTTAATAAATTTAGATACATATAAGAATTTCTTGTTGATATTAAGCACAACAAGAACACTAAAAATATTCAAATTTCTAGAGTTAGATAAATTACTTGTGTAGATTTTTGGAAGGGCCATATTGTCTCCCATAATGACTGCTTGATTTTCATCATATTTGAGTAGGTATTCAAGATCATAATTTGTGGGAGTAATATGGTTTTATTGCCCTAGAGTTACGAAACCAATCGATTTCATTTAAGGTTGGTAGGAGTGGACTTTGTTGTTAGGCTTGGTGGACCAGATTAGCGTGTATATTGTTTCGGCCTTATGGTTGTTGATGGGGGCCATTCTTGGGCCTTGAAGTGGATGGGGACATATTTGTACCTGCATTGTCACGCACAACGGCTTGTTATAGGGTAGATTTGGTGGATAATGTTTTTGTTGAAGGGCCCAACATTAAGACTTGACCTAATAGAGTGTTTAACCCGGGCCCATTTAAGAAAGGCTATCTTTTATTTGGTAGTATGTTAGGCTTTGTAAGTTAGAAGAGAGTAGGTGTCATTGTCTTTGTGTCGTGTGAAGAACTCAGTCCGTGCATCTTGCGCCAGTCCTTGTCCGTGAGAAGTCTGTTCTATTTGTGATCAAATCTCACTTTCAATTGCACTTGAGGTTAGTCTATTTTGCTTTCTCTAATTACCTCTTTTGTTTGATTTGGTAGTGTTGTATTTGTGGATGCTTGTGTGTGAATCTTGTAGTGATTTGGGAGTAGAAATCTATTACATTTGCAACAGTTACTCGGAGTTGGCAATAGCAGTGAATAAGTTGCAAAGTGCATATTTGTGTTGGGTGAGGCCTATCTGGAGAAAAAAGGATCAAAATAGTGTTGGTGCTTTCACCGCTGGGCACAGTGATATCAAGATAAAATAAGATTTTCCACAAAATCTATAGATTTCATAAAGAAATTTCTTGCGTAAAAGATAGAACACTAAAAAGAACATGAAGAACCCTTTTTAAAAAATATGGATTGAATTTGATGATTTTGGAGAATAATTGATTTGCTTATTTATAACAAACGAATTGTAGACGACAAGACAAATAAAATCAAACCGTAGTAATCCGTTTTGACAACAAAACATTACGATTTTACACCAAAAAAGGAAAACGATTGAAAACCTAATCGTTTGCTATTCTAGAAAATGATCACGGCTAGTATTATTGAGACCTTCTAATTTTAGCATATTTGAAATGATTGGTATTGTTTAAATAAACCACCAGTCGTTTCTGTCCATTTAATAACCTATGGTGGTTGGGCTTCGGTGAGAGGCGAATAGAAATCTTCAGGTACGAGGTTAGGGGTGAAGCATGTGCGTTGAATGTACACCTCTTTTTTCTTTCATCATTTCATTCGATGATGATGCAAGTGTACTACATGCGCGAGCCTTTTCTTTATTTTTTTTGATATGGTGCTAACATGGTATTTTAATAGAATCTAGTGATAAAAACCCTATAACCACAAACATAACAACAAGTAATGAAATATTGAAACACTTACCACCTCAAGGACATGTTGATAATTGTCCTCCTGTGTCATTGATCTAGTAAAGATTGATGACCTTTGGCGAAGTGTTCGTACATTGGTATGTGATGTTGACAAATGAAAAAGCCACGATGTTATACCAGAAAATGGGGACAAAGGTGAGTGAATGATATCTATACCAAAAGAGAGGACATTCTTGCATGAGAATTATATTTATGATTTTGTGGCATTACTTAAGGGTAAGAGAGTACTTAAGAACAAATGGGTGTGTAAATTGCATAACCAAGGTACAAAGCAAGGTTGGTTGTGAAAGGATTTGATCAAAAGAAAGGCATTATTTTTGGTTTAGTTGCTAGACTAAATTTGGAGATGGAGTAGATGTGAAGATTATATTCTTTCATGGTAATTTTAAAGATAAAATTTATATAGAGCAACCATAAGACTTTATATAAAAGGGTGAGGAAAATTTTATATGCTAAGTTAAAGAAGAAATATTACAAGAATTTTGGCTCCTTCATGTTACAAGACATATATGGTAGAACTACCTTAGATCATTATCTTTGTGGAACACTTCTCAAGAGGTAATTTCATAATT
Source organism: Casuarina equisetifolia (assembly GCA_028551475.1). Lineage (NCBI taxonomy): Eukaryota > Viridiplantae > Streptophyta > Magnoliopsida > Fagales > Casuarinaceae > Casuarina > Casuarina equisetifolia. Next base: position 7,756,078 of record CM052356.1, on the reverse strand, counting down.
TTTCATTTGTATGTTAATGGTATACTAATTATGAATCAAATACTAAGAAAATTGCTAAGTTGAAGAAGAATTGAACAAATCATTTGCTATGAAATATTGGGATTGGTGATATGAATTCTTAGTATGGAAATTTCTTATAGGAGCAAGCATGGACAATTGTGACTATCTCAAGATAAGTATATATATATATGTATATATAAAATTGCTTTAGAGATTCAATATAAGTAAGGAAAAAGTGGTAAATTCTTTACTTGCAAGCCACTTCAAGTTGAGCAATAATTAGTGCCCTAAAGAGATATTGAAGAAATGAAGAAAGTGCATTTTGCACCAATAGTTGTTAGTTTGATTTTATACCATTACACTGGGCCAAACATCACTAATTTAATTAAAGTAGTCAATTGGTTTCTTTCCAACCCTGGCAAGGAGCATTAGGAAGCAATGAAATGGAGTCTTAGGTACCTTAAAGGAACTTCCAAGTCATGTTGTATTTTGAAAATGATAGACTTATATTGGTTTGATACATAGATTAGATATGACTAGTGACATTAGTAGATAGAAGTTAGGTACTTGATCACTTTTGCTAGAGGAGTAGTGCTATGGCAATAAAAGTTATAGAAGTATGTTACCTTGTCCACACCAAAAGAACAATATCTAGTAATCATTGAGATGAAAAAGAAGTTTTGTAGATGAAGAAATTCCTATAGGAACTTAGGTTAAGGCAAGAGAAGTTTTTTCTTTATTGTAACAACCAAAGTGCCATAAATCTTAGTAAAAATGCTTTATTTCATTCAAAGTAGAAACATATTGACATTAGATATCATTGGATTAGAGATATATTTAATTTCATATTTTTATATCTTAGAAAGATGCATAAAGATGAAAATGAAGCAGATTTGTTGACAAAGTTTATTAGTGAATTGTTGGAATGGACTCCAAGTCTAGTCCTAGGCTTGGAAGCAATTTTTCCTATGGTGCAATGATGTTACTCTAATTTGGCTCAAAGGGAGAGATTGTTAAAAATTAGAATTAAAATTAGAAGTGTTAGATCAATCTTTTGTTGTATGTAAGTGAAGGCAAACATATAAGCCAACCACCATATACAATTACTAGGCAGTTCTCTAGTGGTTACTTCCTTCATGGTAATTTACGGAGGGAAGGCTATGAGGAAAACGAAATTGAGAGGTTTTTTTTTTTTTTGGCATGTATTAGGGGTTGTTCATTCATCATTTGGCACCATAGTGAAGAAGAATGACTCCTTACTATTAAAGACGTAGAAAAATCACCCCAAACCACATAAAATAGTATGTCTTCTCCCTTGATTGCCCCTTTTCGGAGGATGTTTTTGAATTTCTTGTAAACTTGTTATGTTTGAATCCAACATAGAGGAATCATCATAATGCATTATAAACTGGATGATTAAACTCTATTTACAGTGACAATACTGTAGAAAAGAAATTTCCTACAAAGAAGGTGCAACGATAGCTAGTCAGTTGCTGATGACGACTTGGCTCATCCACGTCGTATAGGGGAATAGCCTCCCATGCAATCGTCGATGGCTGTTGTCATTGTTTATGATTTGTATCCATGACCTTATGTTAGAGCTATTAATTAGCACGAGCTTGATATTACCATGTCAAGTTTGAAGATATGTGTTAGAGTCATCAGATTTTGGAAGCCTGAATCTTCAGAAAGGATTTACCATAGAAGCTGACGCACAGCCTCTCAATGATGTGGAATGTAACGCGCAAGAAGGCATACGAGCAGATGTCCCATTGAAGTTGCACTTCCATAGAATATCAAACGGAGGAGGATGAATCCGCTAGTTCATCATGTCAGAACATGAGAGAATATAGTGGAGGGCCCACGGCCAAGTTGCACTCTCAAGTTGCAATAGAGATACCAAACCGAATACCAACCCAAGAAGGTGCAGGTTTGGAGGATGAATCCGTCGTGAAAAGGATTATAAAGGAGCCCACATCTGCACGTTATCTCACCAGCTTCTGCAGTTTTATCTACATAAGTTGTTTCCTGTCATTTCTAGTTTTAATTATGTGGGAGCAAGTTTCAACGGTTTTTCATGTACAAATAGTGGATGTGTAGGACATTTTGAGGTGTGGAAAAATAATTTCTGCTGTGTAAATCTATAATCGTGGTATACTTATGTAATGTTATAACAGGGCCGACTGTGGTGTCAAAATAAACTTCCCGGTTTGATATCTAGTTTTTGTTATAATTTCAGTGCCTTCTCTTTCTCTCTTTCACCCTTTTCATTACAGTTTGATCACTTTTCAGTTTAGTAACTTTCCTATCATTGTTTCAGTCTTATCTCCTTTTATTTATAAATCTTCCCAATTTTTAGTTTATTCACCAAATTAAACCTTTCAAGCTTAGAAGCAGAAGGTTAGATGCTGCCATATTCAATAACCCACCAAATTCTGATCTTCAATTTTTTGGGCAGCAAACTCATTTTTGTTCTTAAGCATCGATGTGAATGTGTATTTGGAAAAAGAATTTCGTGACAATTCTATTTTTTCTTTTTCAGAAAAAAATAGATGGAACTTGTTGTCATTTACCAGGTAAAAATGTAATCCCCTCCCAGAATGAAGAGAACCTGGTAGCTATGATCATTTTGAAATTACGTGCAATGTTATCATAAAATGGACATTGATACCCGGGTACCAGCGACTGTTAAGCTGCAGAGCCGTTGACGGCCGAGGCATGTGTTTAAGACTTGGTAAAATGTTGGACTCGGTTAAAGCTTCACTTCACTCGCTCCCATTGCCAGAAATTTTCAAAGGCATATAAAATAAACAAGCCCTTCTTTTGAGGTGGCCCCGACTTGTCAATGATAAATAAATGTGAGAGTTGTTGAGACGGTTGCAGACCAGAGACTCAATGAATCGCACAGACTACGACCATTGACTTCTTCCCTTCCTCTTGAAGGACTCCTCCACCGCTTTTACATACAATATTCTTCATCCATGGGTTGCGTCAATAGACGTATAACACTATGCCCCGTAGTCTTATCCGCAAAGCTACACAACGTGGCTTTGCGGGCCGGAGGACTTTTATCCCAAATATTTTGACTAAAACAATCTTTATCCGCGAGCAAAACAAGGAATAGAAAAGTATATAGATAAAAAGAAAACGTAAGAAATAAAAAATAAATGGAGAATATATCAAAGGCAATCAAAGTTCTTGAAGATTTTGGTTGTTAGAAGTACTTATAAATTACTTAAAATTGAAAATATATAACCTTTTAAAGAAAATTTATGCTAATCAGATGTTATCAACATATATTTTTGTATACGTTTTGGGTTATGTTTATTTTGTAGATTTAAATATTGTTAAAGAAAGGATGTTTCTATGTCGGGGCTTAACAATTTAACCATAAATAAATTGGTACATGATATGCATATTGGATTCGTCTCTGTTAACAAACTAACCTTTGATTGTTAGAAAAATATTGGCATTAGGATTCACACATGTTTCCCAACGAAGTCGACATTTTAGACAACTCAAGCTTGAGCTTTATTCCGCGTGAAACAAGCTTTTAAAGAAAGGTTCTAGAGAACAATAAAGGATCCTTACACGCGTTGATTCAAACCAGCTAAAGGAACATGCATTGCGGGCTAGAGGAAAGAGTTTTGAAATTTGTTTCATCTGATGATTTTATATCATTTTTCAAAACTGTTGATTTCAAAGGCTATCAAGAACGTCAATTGTTCATGAGCCTTCTTTTCTGTCAGGGAAGACTTTTTCAAAAAGCACAGAGCTTAATAAAATAACGATATCAGGCCTCAGGTTTCCTCGCCAATGTTGAAAAAAATCTAAAGACAAACACAAATACTTCTTTGCAATGATCGAAAACGCTTACGCTGATCTCCGGAGATTCCGAAGAGCTGAAAAGGGGAAATGCTCATACCCTTTCTTTTCTTGTTGTTCATATTATAATGGGAACCCACTCCAATACCCATTTCAAACCCATTGCATTTAACGAAGAGGAAGTTTTGGCAATATTTCACTCAACTAACGTTCATAAAGGCAACGACGTTTGTCAGCCTAAAAGTTTGACATCGGCGTGTGTGAATTTAAATATATATATATATATGTATATACGTGTACATATGTATACACATATGTATATATATATATAAAGAACAAAAAAGGAAGCTCATTTCAAATCCATTGCATTTAAGGAAGATGAAGTTTTACATATATATATATATATATATTTAAAGAACAAAAAAGGAAGCCCATTTCAAACCTATTGCATTCAAGGAAGAGGAAGTTTTACACATATATATATATATATATATATATGTATTTAAAGAACAAAAAAGGAAGCCCATTTCAAACCCATTGCATTCAAGGAAGAAGAAGTTTTGGCGTGATTTCACTCAGCCAACGTTCATAGAAAGGGGTGTCCCCACTAGCCTATGACAAAAGGGGTAAGTACTCCTAGTTTGTCCGTCTAACAAGTTAGGAGTTTGAGACACTCCTTTTTGAGTACAAGTTGTAATGAAAAATAAAAAACTATTTATAAAAAAATATTCGTAGAGGTAATAACTTTTATTTAAGCCTAAAAGTTTCACATTTGTGTGTGAATTTGAATGTATAAATAAAAATAAAAATAAAAATAAAATAAAAAAGCATTTATTCTAGAAAGGGTTAGGGTAATGCCACTGTTGGTGACGATAACGACAATAATCAATTTGGGATCCCACATAATGAATCATTCTAGAGTGTGCTTTTGACATGGCTTCAATCATAAGGAGAGGGGTATTGGAGAGAACCAAAAAATGTCAAAAGGGAGAGGTAGCTTTTTATTAAATAAATCAGCCATGACCAAATCGTAGGGCCTTCTTTGGCCCTTTCTCCTGCCCCATTTTTTAACCACGACGTATTATTTTACTTCGAGTATTATTTTGTTCCTTTCTTCACGTGCGCTTTGGAGCCACCCCGGAAGGCAAACATCGAGAAACAAACAGGCTTCAAACAGAAACAATCCGCTTAAAGTCAGCCGTCTGCCAATCGAACGGTGATAAAGCAAGCGTGCACGTACTCCTTAGATCCAGAAAGGAAAGTTTCTCCTTGACCATGTTTCTTTCTTGCAAAACGAAGCTGCGTACGAACCAAGTTCTTGTTTAGGACTTCGCTATGTTCTTCTCTATATATAAGTTTTCACTGCCTCTTCCACACGTTCAAAACCTTCTCCGTCTTCTCGTGATTCAACCCTCTCCATACACACACACTCAAGTTTTCAGACATACAAATCTTCCTTTCTTTCTATATATACCCTTCCCTTGCCTCGTCCACTATCAAGCTTCTGAGGATCCAACAAGACATTTACAGCGTTTTCTGAGGATCCTTGTTGCTCTCATGGAGATCCCATACGTAGAAGTTTCCTCGGCACTGGAGTTTATCAAGCTTCACTTGCTTGGTGAGTTTTCTCCCTTGGGGAGTTCTGCATCGCATTCTCAGTGTCAATCCCAATCCGATTCTCTGTGTTTCCAACCTTCAAGCTCGGAGTCTTCTAATGAAATCCCTGACCTTTTCCGCTCCAACGATCTCTTCGACTTCACCACCCACCAGAACCAAAGCGATCTCTTTGAATTCGAATCCAAACCAGATATCGTCGACCTCATTACGCCAAAATCGCTCCCCTCAACCGCGCAACCTACCGATGTGGAACCTCCTTTCGTAGATCTCAAGGGCCCGAAAACCCTAACCTCGACCTCCCACTGTCAAGCCAGCAGCAATTGCTTGGATCGCGACTCGTGGCCCCCGACTAATCGAAAACCGGCGCTCAAGATCTCGCTCCCAAGCAAAAGCAAAACCGAGTGGATCCAATTCGGGAACCCCAAGTCCCAACAGAACTCCGTGACGGTGAACCCAAGTGCGGAAATAAGAACCCACTACAGAGGGGTTCGACAAAGGCCGTGGGGCAAGTACGCAGCGGAGATCCGAGACCCCAGCCGTCGCGGCTCTCGCATGTGGCTTGGCACCTTCGAAACTGCTATTGAAGCCGCCAAGGCCTACGATCAAGCTGCGTTCAAGCTCCGTGGCTCAAAAGCAATCCTTAACTTCCCACTTGAAGCTGGGAAGTCGGAAAAGTTCGCTACGACCAACGAAAGAAAGCGGAGGCGCGACGAAGATGAAGCAGCAAAGGAGACAGTGGTGGTGAAGAAGGAGAGGTCTACGGTGTACCAGGACACAGCCAGTCTTCTGAGAGATATCCCTCTGACGCCGTCGAGTTGGACGTCGGTGTGGGACAGCGATGCTAAAGACATTTTCAGCGTTCCTCCGTTGTCTCCTTTGTCTCCTCATCCGTCCTTAGGTTTTACACAGCTAATGGTTGTATGAGTATTCGATTTCTCGTAGTCATAAATGATCAAATGCAGTGTTTTCCCTGTTCTTTCTGAGTTTACTTGTTGATTTAGGATGAGAGCTTTCCCATTATCTTCCCTCCTTGCGTGCGATAATGTTACTGTTTAGCAAATGATCGTTAAATGTCTTTGAAATCACGTTTATATCAAAATAAAATGATACTTTTTAGCAAATGATCCACCTTTTCTCAAAAATAAATTATAATATTTTTGGTTAGAAATATATGCGAGACAAGCAAATGTTTATTTTTGCAGGTGTAAAGAGTATGTTGATGAGGGAATGGTTGTACTAAAGGAGGATTGCGGTAATAGCGTCATCATCCTTTCTCTTTGGAGTGGTTATACGGCTTCTTTCATATTTGTTTAATTCTTATCTTTTCTATACATAAGAAGTCAAGATCTATGAATACTTTTTAGATGACACCTATATTGAAAACACTTCTTTTAATTTCTATAGTGTCAAGAACTGAAAAATAAAAAGAAAAAAAAAAGAGAGAGACTATTTTGATGAAGTTTAACAAACATAACATAGGAAATTGTAGAATTATAATACATTTTCTAAGATCTTTTTAAACTTCAAACATAAAATTAATGCATTCAGATTTGGTAAATCAACTACTTACTACCATCATGTTTGGACTTTTTCTTGTTGCATTTTTTATTAATTTGAAAATACATGAACAATCTAATTGAAAAATATATATATATATTAGAGTACACAAAGATAATAAAAGTACTATATCCTATTGTTATATAGATTATTCTTCGTTTACTTCTTTCACAAATGTTGTAGGAAACCTTAAGAAAATATATTTAACTTTGGATATGATTTAAAGATGTTGATGTCAATCTCATATACGATTCCCCTTTTTTTTTTTTTTGAAAGATATAGGGAGCTCTAACTTGTATCTATTTAGTCTTTAGTTTATGGGAGAGAGACTATTTCATTGTTCTAATTATCATCGGAGAAGTTTTAAGATTTCGTGTTGAGGAAACTTTGGAAGCTAACAATTTGATTGCAGATAAGCCAGCTTGATATTATCTCAGGTTGGTCCAACAAACCTTCAGACGGAGAAAACTTGTTGAGTTCAAATTGTGACACCTTTGTGTGCTAAATGCTTGCACTTTATTATTTTAGTTTTGGAACAGAGGTTTTCATCTGACAGAAGAAGAAAACGATTAAAAAAATAAAAAGGTGAAATAATGGCAACTAAAAGTAAGAGAAGAGCATGATGAAGAAAGTTTGATGACAATTGAAAAAAAAAAAAAAGAAAGGTAGCGGGTGGGTCATACAAGGCTCCTTTTCTGCATCTCTATTCATATTCTATGCTTTGACCAAAAGAAACAAAGGTTTCAAGGATTAAAGTTGCCTCTAAAAACCAGGCAACATTTAGATTGAAAACAAGACTTGTAATGAACAAAAAGAAAAAGGATATTATTATTAATTTTTTTAGGTGAAATGTACGTGTTTATATATTACTAAACAAAATACAAAATTATTCGACTAAGTATCATAATTCATGTTCAAAAATTACATTTGAAAAATTTTAAGATTAAAAAAACGTAATGTAATTTATAAGTTACATTCTCTTAATAAATAAAATCTTACCAAAAAAGCATATTTCTCTTGACTATTCTAAATTTTTAAGTCATATAACTCCTATATCCTATCTAAAATAAAAACCAAAATAAAATAAAGGATTTCTTGAAGAATATGGAGATAATTCAAGAAAACTATAGGAAATTGAGTTGTACCTATCACAAAACTTGTGGGTTAACAAGTTTGCGAAAGATATTGAAACAAGTCGTGGGAAATAATCTTATTGAATTTGTACCAAAAAACAACATACAACCTCTAAGCTTGTATGTACGGTTCACCCCACGCTACCTTATAAGACAACAATTAAATGCACGGTAACTAATTAAGCAATCATACAATATGCGACACTAGAAAGGGAGTCATATTCCTGACCATTCCAAAATAAATTTACCATCAATTAACACTCTCCTTTAAGTCAAAATTTTAAATAAATTAAATACTCCTAACTTAGATAATAAATGTCACCATTGTTTGTAACATTGTTGTATTAGCTAGCAAATCTCTAATTGCTTCATTTAGAGACATGGAATGTTTTAATGATCCCATCCTATCTCTTTTCTCTTATGAAGTGCCTGTCAATCTCTGTGTTTTGTCCCTCCAAGATAAATGGTACTCGGCTATCTTCTCAATTACTTCATTATCACAAAAGAAAAGAAAAGCTGCTTAATGATAATACCAAAATCCTTGAGCACAAACTATCTCACATGTAGTGTTTGCCATTATTTGGTATTTTTCCTCTGCAAATAGCAATGAAACAATCCGTTGCCTTTTGGTGTATTGAATAACATCATCTACAACTTGAAGCACTCTCCGACGGTAATAAAAACAAAGGAGAGCCAGACGTTAAAAAGGCACCATGTTACAAAAGAGCCAAATAACCAGAGAAGCTTCCTCTAGTGTCCCCCGCTGTAGCAACAATGGACCGTTTTTGGCTACAAGAAGTCGTAGTATCACCCAATAGAGAGTAGTAGCCGATGGTGTGGGCAAAGCACGTGGTCAACGCCCAGTAAATGAAGATCGATCTAAAGAATTTGTATGATCAACCCCAGCAAAGAGTGGTAAAATTTGCTGGACTTGAACAGATTCAAGTCTACTGTCAATATTTTGTCAAACTTTTTTGACATCCATCTTGAGTTTTTAATATCATAATGATTATCCATAACTCTTCTTCGCATTGTTCATCTTGGTCCTTCTGACCGCCACCTCCATTATTGAGGTTTTGTCCTGATTCTTCAAAGTTGACATGGCACGTGGTTCAGAGTTGACTGAAGAACTTTGAAGTCGTTATCTTGGACATCTTATTGCGAGATCCAGAATGGAAACAAACAAAGAAGAAAGAAAGAAATATGAACAGGAAAAAAGGAGGAGAAGAAGAACAGTTGCATGTGCGCCGCTCTCTGAACCCGGTATCGAAAGGACGTTCACTTGGAGGTTGGCAGTCGGTGATAGTTAAAAGTACTTGATGGTCGACTCTAGAAGCATCGAATAAAATAACAGGTCCGATGGTCGCTTGGGTCAAGGAGAAGGTGGCGGTTGCGTGGTGGTAAACAGTGAGACCTGACTGATGTTTATAAATGAGGTTGCCTAGTTGTTAAGGTTCTTGACTTTTCCAGCCCCAACAATAAATTAAGGTTGTCCAGATATGCTTCAATCATCAGTTTGCAAATTAGGTGTTAGATGCTCAGGAGTTGATCAAAATCTTCCAAAACTTTTAAAATGCATGGATTTTCTCAAATATTAAATCTTGTTTTCAAATCATGTTACAATGCATTTCCTCAATTACCACAAGTAGACGGAACCTAGTTCTAGACTTCTCGTTGTACTTTTGTCTGTTTGTAAGACCAAGCAAATGGTCATGACTTTTGTTCAAGTGCACTTAAGATAACAATAAATATTTGTCATGTATATCAATAAGAGTCGACGATGACTTCACCTGTCATTGTTGATAGTTTCAAAATTGTCGATACCTTATCCCTTGACCTAGCCAGCCTTCGGCCATGTGAAGGGGGCTCACTCGTCAACAAGTTGCAGTTATGAGAAGGCAGGTAATTGCTTCTAATTCAAGCTTTGCTTATTTATATAGTACTAGATTCATAATTTACAGAAGCAATTGCGTGATTCAAGCATAGGATTGGACTCCTGGTGTTGTGTGTCGAAATTCGCAGTTCCTTTACTACAAAGAGGAGCTTCCCTTGAGAGCGAGCTGGTCATGAAGATATGCCCATTTTTTTTAAGACATTAAGAAAACAAGATTCTTTTTCAACTCATTTATGGCCCGGGGACTCTCTTGAGCTGCCTATTTAATGGTTCTCTCCATGTGCGTTGACGTTGTCCATGAGCAAGAATTTAGTCTCTACTCGGTAACCGAAAACTATTATGTCAAAGCGAAAACCCTTTGTAATAGATGACAAGGATGAAGACGATATTCAAGTCATTTGGGAGCTTTGACGCCACGTCTAGAAAACTCAACTTCTAGAAAGCTGCACGCTCACTGCTTAACCTAAATTGAGGTGAAAATCATTTGAGAGTACTTTTCACATTCTTCACCTTTCTAAAGTGAACCTGGTCTTTGATTATGCCCAAACCAAGATTGTGATTGCTGCTTACATCCGAACCAGTAACAAAGTGTTATTTACGCGATTGTTCGACAAATGAAGAGAAGTGATTAGTCCAAATTGCCTTTTGCATGTCGTAAAGATCTTGATTACGTTATGATGGCAATATCTTATTCATACAACATCTTCGTTGTATGGCCCAAGTGATTGCGATAAGAATAATTATTTAATTTTCCTAAGGCCAATGGATAAGTATGAAACCCTATAATCTTTCGGAAAGTATTGCTTTGCTTGTTATACGAGATTTCTTTTGAAAGGAATGCTTTTCAAAGTTGAATTCCTAAACTTCATTTTATTATTCACAATAGAATCATGGGATAAGATTCTTTTTTCCTGAACAAGATGCTTGTAATACGAGAAAAGTAATCATAAATGCTCCTACTCAATATCTCTATAGCATTATACTTGGTATACAAATTTGGATCATTTATTAATTACTATTAACAATCTAATGTAGCACTAAACAAAATAGAATAATCTGATGTGCACACATGAAATAAGAAAAATTTGGTAGAATAAAATCGGCCTCTAGTGAGGTGATCTATCAAATTACATCAAGTTCCTAATTTTTGTTGATTTTGTACAACTTGCCATGAGAGCCAACAAAGTCCTTTTATGGTGCATTATCATATTTGATCTAGTACCACATTAACAGTGTCTAGTTTAGCTGGGAAAAAAATATTATTTAGAACTTATTAGTTTCAAATTTAACATTTGGATATGTGAATTTGAGTGCATGCGTAAAAAAAAAAAAAAAAAAAAAACAAAAGAAGCTCTTGCATCACACAAACAATGGGCTAGCAGAGTAGGCTTCTTGTCATAGCTCATTAAGGTGCACGTTAAGATCCAACGCTAGTACAGCCCATTTGCGGGAGCCCATGAACCATGGAATTGGAGGCCCTTACCCAACACTCTAGTTGATGCTCTCATCAACCAAAATCAATTATCAATAGGCCCTAGCTTTAGCGACCATTAAATATTTGCTTGAGTTTTGCTTTGAATGCAAGTTTCTATCCAACATACTCCCTAGTGGGTTGTTGATGTAACAATTTAGGTAAGACACATGACAGCCGTTCACAATCTAAATGTCATAGTGTGGCAGCGTCGTTTGTTGTTCCATTTTTGTTTTAGCATCTTTGTAGCTTTCAAATCAGCCAAATAACCTTGACGTAGACCTAAAGGGTACTGTTGTAAGCAAACATAAGGACAAGTGCTCAGATTAGTTATGCTTGCTTTTTTTTCCTTCGTGCCGATTGATCTACTTGTAACAATTACAGTAACATTTCATTTAACTACCCAAGCAACACAATCTACTCATCCAATTTTCTTGTTCGGGTCTCTAAGAACGACAGTGACGTTAAATTACTTGGCGTTATCTCTCTGTCGGAATTCTAGAACTCGGCTCATGCTTATTTTATCATGTTGGCTATAACAGCGTCCCGATGCTCACTTTTTATTATAAAAACCCTTAGGCACAAATATTCTTGGAACTAATCCCAAGGACATCGACTAGACGGAAAACAATAAAAAAGAAACGAAATGATAGAATGCAATTACTCCAATGACTCTTTTGTCAATGAACATAGAGTCTTTGTAGTGCAAAAAACTCTTTATGGAGATTATACTAGTGGCAAAGGTCATGGTCCTTCCCACTTCACGTCCCAAGGCCAAGGTTTTATTCCTTTTGCTTAAAACAAATGTAGACGAGGACCATTTAGCCCACATAAGTTTAGTGATACTCAATCCTTTCACTGATAAAACTCCATTTAGCCAAATACCCCCCCAATCAATCCAAAAGGCAGACATTTTCCTCTTTTCTATCAGGTTTGCTCTAAAAGAGGCCACTTAGTTTTACAATATTGACATCGCTTTGATCACTCTTACCAAGTTAAAGATCTACCTCAAGCTTTGACCACTCTTTTAAGTTGCTAAACTAAACAATACCGAGTGGGTAGCTCTACATTGGTTCTGATAACATTATTGTGGGAAACAAATAGAAAATTGTCATCTCCCACATTGGGTAAATGACCATGCACCATGGCTTAATACCTTTTAAATATGTCCTGGTACACTTGAGATTAATTTCTCAATTAACTAACTCTTATCATGGTACTATAAAATTTAATTTTGATTGTTTTGTTGTCAAGTACTAAAGAACCTAGGACATCTCCCTAATGGGCTTTAGACATGGGGACCTCTACATTCCACCAAGCAAAGATTAGGACATTCTAGTCACCATATTTTGAACCTTTTGACTAAGAAAAATCTCATCTTTATTAAGGGAGAGATTAGTCATATATGTTTAGCATGTTTGGCTAGTAAAAGCCATAGTTTTCTTATTAGTAAATTTATTCATCATTCACCAATATCCTTAGAGAAAATTCACAATGATGTATAGGTCTAGCTTCTATGTGTTCTCTCCAGAGATATGAATATTATGCTCTTTTTGTAGATGATTGCACTTAATTTGTTTGACTTCATCTCATGAAATGAAAATCTAAACTCTTTCAAATATTCATTAAGTTTAAGAAAATGGCAAAGAAATAATTTAGAAATCCCATAAAAGTCCTTCAATTTGATAATGTTAGATAATATATTATTAACAACTTTGGTGCATTCATCAAAGATCACAGGATTCTTCATCATTTATACACACCTAAGTATAATAGGTTTGCATAACACAAACATCATCATCTTACTAAGTTAGGCCACTTTATGTTGTTACAAGTAGGGATGCCACAGTATTTCTAGGTAGAAGCTTTACAAACTACTATTTTTCTTATCAAAATATTACCCTCTACAATTCTAGCACAAAAATCCCCCTTTGAGCAACTTTATCATTGAACTCTTGATTGCAACTATCTTAGGACCTTTGGAAGCCAGTGCTTCCTTTGCTTAAGATCCGCCACTTGAGATAAGCTCACTACGTACTCATTGGAATGAGTTTTCATTGGTTATATCACTCAACACAAAGGATACCAATGCTTACATTAAGCAACCCAATATGTGTTTATCTCTTGACATGTAGTCTTCAATGAGCAAATCTTTTCCTTTGCAACAATTTCAATTCCTTCCTTAAATCCAACGACCTATGTGTTTCTCTCTTTCCTTCTATAGAAAATGATAGGCAACATGGGAACTCACACCATCCTTCAACAAAAAACTCCAATACAAATGTTTTCTCCTTAACTCCTCCCATACCTTTTCACACCATGTCTTCTCATGTGGATTTGGATGCACTTCTTAGACACATAGACCCTATTTTTTCTCCAACACCTTTTCCTTAAGTCTTGTCCTTCCCATCTTCTTATCTTTCACATGCTAACATAAATCTTCCTCTTTTTCCTCATTTTGAAAACACTAGGTCTTTCACTCAAACTCTTACATCCACTAAATCCCTTATTAGTCCTTCCCTCCTTCAATCTATTAGTATTTCAACTCCTATTGTCTTAGACTCACACCCTTTCACCCCTTCTTCCTTTATAGAACTACCTTCATCATCCACTAGCTCCAACCTTCTAGAATCCTTTCCTCCCAACATTGTCAAACTCAATCCATGATATGCCTATCATGTTACTCATTCCTTTCCATGCTTATGTTCTACAATAAAAGCTAAAATGGATGCACTACAATAGAACCCCACTTGGAAGTTAGTTTCATGAACCCTTGGCATGAATGTTGTCGATAGCAAATGGGTGTACAAACCTAAACTTGTTGCTAATGGTTCTCTTAACAAGCTTAAATCTCACTTCATTGCTAAGGGCTATCACTAAGCTCTTGGCATTCCTTAAAATGCTTAGCCTAATTGTCAAGGTGACCATGTGCAACTTGTTCTAACCATAGTTGCTATCAAATGTTGGACACTCAAGCAATATGACATTTCAAATGCCTTCCTCTATAGGTTTCTCCTTTAAACTTGTTCGGTGAAATTTAAATGCAAGTGTACATGTCAAACAACTAATATAATGATAAATATGAGTATCATCCCACGAAGACTAGTGTTTACTAAACTAATTAAGTACTAAAGGTGAATAGTTTCCAAAGTTTATCTAGCAATCAAAATGGTAAAATATTAATTAAAGAACTAAATTTAACCTAAACTTGATTAATGAAGATGATAGAGCGTCCGATTTTGCCTAATTACTCAGTACAAATGTTGATCATCCATGCTAGCAAGATTAATTCTACTTATGTGATGACGGAATCTCCTAACTTATTCACTATCCTATGTCTAGGTATAGCGAACCTACTTAGCTCATTAATTCACTGTAACTCTACATATGAAGTAAATAAGCTAAATGCATTAAGATTTGTGAATATTTCAGTTTACACCTAAAGCTACACAAATCATATGATATATGTCTATCCATATAAATCTATGGTTGCATATTACATGAAGCAATTGCATGCTATTTCCTGTCGCTCTTTAACATGCAAATAAAGTCATTTAAATGATAGCTAATTACTTAAAAGTATTAAATTCTGTAACATGCAACTTCACATTCATAAAATATCTCACAAAACATAAATAATCATAACATTCATACATTATAATTGAGTTCCATCGTAGCTCTAACAAACTAAACTAAAACAACATATTTAAATAAACTAAATCAGTGCAAAAACGTGAACAAAACATTTTGGAATTTAAAATCATTAAAGCTGTCATCAAATGTCTTCAAATCACAAAATAAATTGCACAAATCTGCACATCACAAGGTGAAGAAGAAGCTATCTGAAGAACGGAAGAAAAATAAGCTGAAACGTGCTGTCACGCACTTTCGCACGAGCCTCCACGTGCCAATCTTCACAGAAACTTCCAAAAAGATAGATCGGGACACCTTGGTTGCAGATCTGTAAAAATATTGTGCAAATCTGCCACAGAAACGCGTAGATCTAGTGAAATGGACGAAGTCGGTGTTCGCACTTCTTCGTCAGAAACCGCCATAAACCGCTGTGAAATTTGTACAAAAAGGCCAAAAATCTGTCTAGGAATTCAAATCTGCTTTCAGATTGTCGAAAGCCCCTAAAGTTGGCCAAAAAATGCACTTTAAACGCTGGTGATGGGTTCTCGCTGGAAAAGACAACGGTAGTCGGCTGTCGCATGACCGCCGCGATCTCTGTTGGACCTGTGCTGTCGCACGCGGCCAAGTTCTGGTGAGTTCCTGCACCTTTCTCTGGTCACCGCTCTCCTCTGTTTCTCTCACATTCTCTAAGCTCAAAACCCCATTATTCACCCGTTGACAATACACGACCTTCCTCTCTTTTGTTAATCCGCAAAACCCCAATAGGTCACGATTTGTGCTGTTGATAAAAGCCCATAACTCTTTTCTTTTTTTCATTTATCTTCTATTTTGAGTTTGTCGCATAAAATAATAAAAAATATATAAATACTATTAAATATAAATATAATTTAATAAAAATTATATTAAATATAACCTAAAATAATAACAATAACTCTATATAAAATAGAATTATCAAAACTATTTATATGAAACAACTACTAGGCTTTCGTGACTCATTCCTGCCTCATCATGTCTACTTTCTTAAACGTGCTTGTTATAGCCTAAAACAAGCCTCCTAAGCTTGGTTTGACAAACTTTCCTCTCATATGATGGAGTACAAGTTTGTTAGCTCTCCTTATGATCCTTCTCTCTTTATCTATCTTGAACATGATGTTTATATGTGGCTATTTATCTATGTAGATGATTTGATTCTAACCAAAAACTCTTATTCTTATCTTTATGATTTTGCTCATTATCTTACTAAGGCATTTCTTGTCAAGGATATGGGGTTTTTTAACTTCTTTCTAGGCATTGAAGTCTCCCATGACAATATGGGTTTACACTTATCTTAACAAAAATATCTTGCAAATAAATTGCAACATAAGAATATGTTAGATTTTAAGCATCTTGCCACTCTTAAGGTTGTCAAGGTTCCTCTTGTTAAAAGGGATGAGGTTAGTTTTAGCTAGCCTACCTTTTTTCATAGCATCTTGGGTTCACTCCAATATACAATAGTGACTTATCCTAATCTTATCCATGTGATGAACAAACTTTCCTAACAAAATGCAACTCCTATAGTATCTAACTTTCTCCAACTCGAATGCATCATTCGGTATGTGAAGGGAACACTAGATTTTGGTTTATGCATACATCAACATAGGACATTGAATTTATATGGCTTCAGTAACTTTGATCGAAATGGTTGTCAAGATAGCTACTAATCCACTACTAGCTACTGCTTCTTTTTGAGTGGGAATTGTATCTCTTGGCCTTCTAAACACCAACCCACTTTGTCTCGATCCTTAATGGAAGTAGAATATCATGCTTTCACATCATCCATTGCCGAAGCTATGTGGATTCTACATGTTCTCTAAAGTCTAAGTGTTCCGCAGCATGCTCCTCTCAAGCTATTTGGTGACAATCTTAGTGCTTTCCACCTTACCATTAAGCTCATGCACCATGGTCACACTATACATATAAGTGGATTATCACTTTGTCCATGAAAAAGTTGTTCAAGATTCATTTATTACAATTCATGTTCCCTTTGCTTAGCAAGTTGTTAATTTATTCACAAAGCCCTTACCTAAGACACAATTCTTGTTTCTTCACTCCAACCTTGGCCTTACCAAGCCATAGTTGAGGGAGCATGTCAAAGAAAGCCCACCTGGACAGATTGAAGCTAGTAATAGCACCTCACATGGTGTTATTCTTACTATAGTACTCATTGCATATATAATTACTTTAAGTTTTAAAAACATTCAATCATGTAGAAAGAAGCGACATGAGTATTATCCCATGTTTTGCAAAACGAAACCTCTTTACCTAAAATCATCTTTCCTTTGTCTTCCTCATCAGCACATTATCTACAACTCTGGAAGTCCTAAAACAAGTGTGGAACCTCACTGACCAAGCATGCATTACAACTAAAAAAGCATTTAATGCTTATGTGTAATCTTTGCTTAACTAGATTTACTCCTATGTACTAGACCAAAGTTACTATAAAACCATATACTCAACCATCGATTATGATTGAATGGAATAGCCTTAGTTTGCTTCTACTTCTTTTCTTCTTGTTTGCATTTTCCTTCACCATCAACAACCGTAAGATTTAAATTTTGATTCGTATAATTTATGTATATTTTATTTTATGTTTTCTCTAAATTCACATAGTTTTACACATTATCTACTCATCCTAATTTTTAGATATTTTTTTTACTTTCCATAAATTTGTAAAAAACTAATTACAATGTAAAATTCAAGCTATTTAGTATGATGATGTTATTAAATTCTTATCATTAGTGTTTTAAGCTCATTTGACATAGTCTGGTATTTATAGAGGATTTCATGCTTTTATTCCACATTTCAAAATGGGACAACAAAGTGCAAGCATAACAAATTGTTGAGATATAACTCCTTATCCTAACAATGACAACTATTCCCTTATATTTTTGGAACCTTGCTTTTAAGACGATAGTATTTCTAATCAACCATCTCCCAACTCTTGTTATCAACAACATCTTTCCATGACAAGTGATGTATCATCCCTTTTTTTAGCTTTTTACTCTTACATGTGTTTAGCTATGCAATTTTTCCTTATCTCCATCCATATGCACTTCACAAGTTAGCTTCTCACTCATGAGCATGCATTTTCATGGAATTCTTTCTTGGCTACTAAGGCTATTGTTGTTTTTTCCCATATGAGTCAATGGTTTTTCATTATGCTAGATGTCATTTTTTATAAGGATGTGTTCTCCTTTTATGCTTTGCGACCACCTCCACCTTTTACCTCGCTATCTCATATAATACTACCAATGCCATAACTTCCTATCCTACAATGGCCCATCCACCTACTTAACCACCTACACCATTTGCTACTTCTACCAACTTGATCTTCCCTTCACCATCTCTCCATGCACTATTAAAGCCAATTAAGCCCCTAACCTTTCCTTCTTCATGCCCACTAGCTCATGCACAATGCATTATAACCTACCTTCAAGATGGCATTATCTCTTGTTGAACCCTTAATTGTCAACACACTTTTGCCTTAACTATAATTGCATATCCCTACATAAGGCTTACTTGCTTCACCTAAGATTTTTGGGATCATTAGTAGCATAAAATCATGGTTGTAAAGCTCACCACACTTTTTAAGAATGGCACTTAAAAATTAGCTCCCTTACCTCATGGTTAGTTTCCTTTAAAGAAGTTAATTTCTTCTTTCATCCCATCCTTTCTCTTTGTCCCTTACATGTGAGCTAAGCTAACTTAGCAACTACGGAGTGAAAAGTGTTAAGTACCACAAGATGTCTAAGATTAGTCTTTACCCATGACATTTTTTTAGGTGTCATGGACCCAACTCACACAATAAACTTGACATCTTGCAAGGAGATAACACACATTGTCTAAGAGGAAAATAACCAAGCAAGATAAAGCCAATCAACTGCATAGGAGACCATGCACCCATCTAAACAACACTAGCAAAAGGGCAAAATGGAGGCAAGCAAGGCCAGACTAGACAAAACAAAAACAGTCTTCGGTCGCAATTCTTATGGAAGGCAACAACTCCTAAGGCGAAGGACAAGATCCCATTAACACAAAGAAGGAATGATTCGGCCAAGTGGCAAGTAACTAGATAAATTAGGATTGACTTGGCAAGATAAAGGATGAACAAGTTTCGCTTGTAATCAACTTTTTTTTTTTAATGTGTGCTAGCAGATTATATAGGCAACATAGTGCTAAGTCTAGCATTGGCACCAAGTGCGAGAAACGACTTGTATATATGAAGGGGGACTCCACCCATTATAGCCTATGGGTTTTAGTATGAAATAGGCCTTTTCAACATGGTATGAAAGCAGGTACCTAGCTTAGGCCTTTTTCGGTTGCGAGGATTCCCCTTAGTCCCATTACGGAAAATGCTGCCATAGGTTCCACTTTTGGACACGTGCGAAAAATGCCACCGTGTGCTGATGTGGGGGAAAATGTTAAGTCCCACATCAACACCAAGTGTAGGAGATGACCCGTATATATATGAGGGGGGCTCCACCCACTATAGCCTATGGGTTTTAGTGTAGAATGAGCCTTTTCAACAAACATAAGGGGATTATAAAGAAAAGGGAATAGGTCGTAGTTAGATAGCTAGAAACAAGCCCTATTTTGTTACTCCTTCTTGCTCTCTTGGTTTCCATTCTCTCTTTCACTATAGATATTAAAACAAAAACAAAAAAAAGGTTGTACCCCTTGAGTGGAAGGATTAGCTAGTTTAACATCTAGTTGTTCAATATTGAGTTTCATCACCTTTTGAATTTACTTTTGAGTTAGATAATAAGTCTTTTAAAACATGTCACAAGCACCATGGACTCTCTCTTCCCTTTGTTCTCCTTCACCTGGAGCAACATTTTCTTTCATTTTGTTGGTCTTCTGTGAGACGCACTCTCTTCCACTGCAAAACCCGGAGGGACGCACAAAAAGCGCGTTCGTTTTTGTGTAGTAGAGAAAGGCAGGGAAACGTATCTTCCTCTTCCGACTTTTCAACTCTGGTTTTTAGGGGTTTGTGGCGTGTCCTGTCAGATGGTTTGCCGTATGCACAGCGTAGCTTTATGTAAACACAAAGATCATCCACAAAACAGCCACAGAAAATCTCGTTGTCCAACCAAATCTTTTCATCCTCACTAGTGGACAGCTAAGCTCCACCCCACAGCCACAACAAACTTTTGGATGTTCTTATCGCGAGGGGAAAAATGGGGAGTGAATACAGCCTAATCATTCTTGTCGCCAATAAACCTAAGAAAAACCACAGCAAGTGATGACCCACAGAAAGAAAAATTCCATTATTGACTTATCTTTCTATGAGCCAAGTGATTTCAAATCGATCCCTTTTTGCCAACACCATTTTTAACTTACCATTTTACAGGAAAATATGTTATATAGACCAAAACAAACGGACGAGGGTTTTATTTTATCTAGCAAAAGTTGGCTGAACTCCGAGCCCAAATTGATTATGAAATAGAGAAGATAGTGATCGGGAATTCCTTAGTGTTAATGGTTACTTACTCACCTTTACTTGCAAACACACAGAATCATTCGTTAAAAATCCGACCACCGCTTGGATTAAAAAAAAAAGATATATATAAATTCAATGTTCTATTAAGTCGACTCACTCTTAAAGTTTATATCATATATATTTTAATCAAATTAACTCACAAGTTAAATTTTTTAATTGGATCATGGGTTTTTTAATCAAATATATATGACATAAACTTTATTTTGTATTGATTCATATAAATGCAACTTAAAACAAATGAGAGTATCGATATTCAGAATCTCAATCCAGATAAAGAACTCATTAATTTCAGATTT
Organism: Casuarina equisetifolia; assembly: GCA_028551475.1. NCBI lineage: Eukaryota > Viridiplantae > Streptophyta > Magnoliopsida > Fagales > Casuarinaceae > Casuarina > Casuarina equisetifolia. The sequence continues at coordinate 7,735,113 of CM052356.1, read as the reverse complement.
CGTAAATATTTTTTCGCCAGTCTGGTTTCCTTGCATTTCTAACCACTAAAAATCAAGCTTAGTATTATATACTTTTGGCCTTGCTAATTAATCAGCTTGTCGCTGCATGTGGGCCACTTGCTTCTATGATTGAAATCACCGTGAAACTATTTAATTCCCAGCAAGATTCTCAAAATCCTCAGCCACACGTATGAAGGCTCACGGGTCAATAATGCCGTCCACGCAATTCCAATAATATATACATATATATATAAACAGCTTTCTGAAATGGCAAGCTTCTTTCGTACGCGCGTTCATGGAGCTTTACAGACAAGCCCCAGCCGGTTCAAATCTAGTACGACTTTCATGGGAGAAAACTTCCGTTTCTAAAGTATCTTAATTCCAATGAAGAAGTCCTTTTCAACCAGTTGCTCCTTCTCGGTCTTGGAAAAAGAAGTAGCTTCTTGTCTGAGCCGAGAGTCGACACTATCAGTGTTTGTATGTTACGACTCGTCAGCTTCTCCACCTTCTCCACCTTCTCCTCTGTTGTGCACTCTGCAGTTTTGACAGCGCGTGGGTCGATACCTGCAAGTTTAAAGACATACTCCCTCCTTTTTGCCTTCCTCTGTCTTTTTCTCACATTTTCCACATGTTTACCTGATATTTTAAGGTGATTCCCCTTGCTTTTAACATTTTAGTTGCGACTGAATTTAATATCATTCTCTTTTCTTCTTGAATCGATTCCCACCTTCTTGCAGGTCCATTTAACACCATGAATCCAGACACGTCTCCACTAAATTAATCTTGGATGTTTGGATAAGGGATGCGCTTTATAGGCCGTATCAAGTTGTCTCTACTTGTGCTTCTGCTAGTTGGCTCATCATCAGTTTTCCTGTCCCGATCGCATTTCCGAGTATTTCACCCAACAAGCAGGCTCTAGTTCACTCCGAAGGCCGATGAATTCTATGTTCTTTTGTTGTTTTTGAGCGGTACAAGTCTTGAGAATCTGGATTAATTTTTTGTTTAAGATATTACCGGTTATACTGTTATATGGGACTCTGGTTTCATTGGATTATAGAGTTGCTCTAAGTACTGAGGTTGTTGGCATTCGGATGCTATCTGCGATGGACATGAGATTGCTAGAATCGAAATATGTGTCTGCGTCTGAGATAGTCCACATAGGAAGAGCATACTCGAGTCCGCTTTTGAATTTCAGGCACATACTCGGCGTTATGTACTCTCCACAGTGTACGTGCAAAGGTAATTGTTTCACTTATCTAAGCAGAAAGATTTGTACTTCTACAGTTGGTCTGATTGCCAATAGGATGGAGGAAGAAGTAGAATGTAAGGTTTTTCTCAGTTCATGGCAATCAGAGAGAGCAGCTAAAAAAGTTTTTTTTTTTTTTTTTCAGTAGCTAATCTCAAAGTATGATATTGATTCTTGACTACAGGATTATATAGTTTGTTGTTTATTTAATCTTAATCATGGGTTCAGGAATAGTTCTGAAGGCTTCTGGTTCAAATACCTCACAAGGGGCCTATCTGCCAGAAAAGGCTATTGGTTCAGTTGGCCATGAAAAACTCCCAACAGGACCGTTTCAATATCCGATCAATGGAACAAGTGGGATAAGTTCAACACCATATTCTAGAGATTCGAGAGTGCTTGCTGCATTTGACGATGAGTATGGGGGAGTTGTTGTTGATCCACTAAGATTGCCAGCTAACCCAGTTGCTTTTGCTTCTATCCTTCGTGCCTCCCTGTCTCAGTGGAAAAAGAAGGTAATGTCTCTGCCTTTGTGATAGATGTCCCGACTTAGGTTATGGAGCTGACTCTATGTTTAAGACATAATTAGAACATTTGAAAGAGATCCTAGTTTCTTTCTTTTTTTCTTCTTCTTTTTAATGGAATCCCGTTCGTTTTCTTTTTTTTTTTTTTTTTCTCCCTTCTCTGTTTCATCTTATACTTGACGCCCTTATGAAAAGCAACTAGTTAAAATGTTTTTTCCTTTCAAGAACGAGAGGCATTAGGACCCCATGTTCGTTGCTAAACAATTTTCTTCCAGATACTAATTATTTGCTGAATGTTTCTTATACGTTTTTAATGTAAGACTGAATCCTACTATATAACAAACTCCTTGAGGTAGCCACAATGCCCTCCTGAAATATGGAATGAAGGTTAGCCTGAAGGAACTTAGGCTAGACTAGAGCTAGGAGTATACATTTATTCTTGCTATCTTAGTGCAAACATTACAAAACACTTCCAGTTAGTGCTTTTCCGCTCATCAGCTTTCAAGTCTTTGTCTGCCACAAGTTGAAATAATTATTTATGGAAAATTATCTTGAAGCTACATTCATTATATGAGATCATTATCTGCAGGGAAAGAAGGGAGTTTGGCTTAAGTTACCAGTGGAACGATCTGAGCTTGTTCCAATTGCTGTAAAGGTAAATTCCGAACGAGAAATTTCCATTGCTGGACCCTTATTTGTCAAAAGTTGTAAAAGTCAATGTTGAGTTTCATTTCAGCCTTAAATACAGAGATCGCAGAGAGGCATAACTTGAAATTATGTCCGGACATAGGCTGGTGTGAGACAGTGCAGGAAAAAGGTTTATAGCCAACTTTAACTAGGAAAAAGAATTCCGAAATTTTGTTATTCGAATAAACATCGCAAGCAGCAAGAAGCCGTACAATCATTCTTATAGCTTGGTTAATTGCAGTATTTTACCCCAAAGAAGTCTTTTGAATCAAATTCAAATTCATACCCTATTTCAAATACCTGCTTGAGTGAAGGAGAAACAAAATAAAGTCAACAACTAAAATCAAGGAGAAAAGATGGATTGTTGGCTTTCTTTGTCTTTCTGTCCATCTAGCTTTTCCAAATAGTCTAGTGCCATGTATCCTACATCATAGGCATTGCATACTAACCCTTCTGATGTTAGATTTGATTGTCCACCGAAGTGTCACTGAACCTTCATTGCTTATAGGAAGGCTTTGAATACCATCATGCAGAGCGCGGATATGTGATGCTAACATTCTGGATACCCGAAGGGCCATGTATGCTTCCTGCCAATGCGTCACATCAAGTAGGGGTTGGGGGATTCGTCATTAACGACAAGAATGAGGTAAGGTTGCTTGTTTCGCTGATGTGAACAAAATGAGTCGTCAGGCAGGCTGAAATGTGGGAGCAGGCACACGTTTAAGTGCCTGCTTAGTCGCTTAAGAGTTACTGTTGTTCTGCATCTCACAGAAGAAAGAGTTTAAATTGCAATTTGGTTGAATTCTCACAAAATGAGAACTATACCTGCTCTAAAATTGGTTTCCTATGATAAATTTGTATTTTAAATGTGACAGAGAACTCCTCAGCTTCGTACTAACATAAAAGACTTCTGTTACAATTTTTAGGTTCTTGTAGTGCAAGAGAAACACTGTGCTCCTGCTTCTGTTGGTCTTTGGAAAATACCAACTGGTTTTATTCTTGAGGTACTCTATTTAATATTTTCTGATTGAAACAACTGAAAATGGCCATCATTAAAAATCAATATTCCAACTTGTTTCTTTTTTCATTCTTCAATTTTTTTAATCTGGTGTCAGTCTGAGGAAATTTTTACTGGAGCTGTAAGAGAAGTCAAGGAGGAAACGGGAGTAAGTATTTTGTTGCTGATTTTTCCTTTTGTTTACTCTAGCTAGTTACATCAAAAGGCAAAAGCATCTAGTCGAATTCTCCAACTGACACCAGATGCATTTTCTTCTATCTTACAGATTGATACTGAATTTCTTGAAGTTATTGCATTCAGGTAATAGCAAGAAATTTTATCATAACCAAAAAGATGTTTTGGATATCTGAAAAAGTGTATTGGGGAAGATGGAAATTGATGTTTTTGTTGAAAATTAAATAAAAAATTGTAACTAACTTTTAGTCTATTCAACCATGGTGAATTGCAATTATTGTATGATTGTCTTTTACTTGTAATGTGTGGACACGCCTTTGTCAGAGGACAAAATCTAATAGGAACCAAATCTATCAACTATCTTCGTTAAGTTAGATTCTGTCTAGCAGACCCAGTAAGTAGATCACAATCTACTAACAGCAAGAAGGCACATAACTTTTACTTCGTATTTTTTTTTCCAATAGCAGTCTAATATTCTCCTGCAACTGCAATTCCAGGCATGCCCACAATGTGGCTTTTGAAAAGTCAGATCTGTTCTTCATCTGCATGCTAAAACCCCTGTCAACTCATATCGTAGTCGATGATCTTGAAATTGAAGCAGCCAAGGTACATGTCTTTGACTCACAGAGTACTTGAAGTTTCTTTACGCTGTTTCTTACTCTTCTTTCCCATTTACGGTGCTTGCCTATCACAAATCGCCACTATAAGCCTGTGCTATCTACAGACTGTTCTAAGGCAGTTGTTTTGTTCTAAGCTGAATATCGAGAGGCAAAGTCCTTGTTTGGATGAAAAATAGGATGAAAAGAACGCTATAGAAAACTAAGTTGGTCATTGGAAAGATTATTACATTATTGCAAGTTCACAAGTCATCTCCCTCTCGCTCAGAAGAAGCATCATATGCGTCCAAAAGAAAAGGAGTAAAGCGCATTGTGTGACCTTCATAGACTATTGGACTATAGGAGTTAGGTAGAGGTGTTTGCAGGAGTAGATGCTTTATGTAAGATAGGAATTTCTCTCGTTTGCATCCCTTTACTATGGTGGAAGACTAAAAACTGTTCCACCATCCAGGCCAATGGGGATTGGAGCAAACGAACTGCTAGTCACAGCATAGATGCATCAAATCCACTTTTCTTCAAATTTTCTTTGGTTTCATAACTGTTTTCTGACTTCTGAATAAATCTCATGCAGTGGATGCCTCTTTTTGAGTTTGTCGAGCAACCTCTTATACAAGAAGACAACATGTTCAAGAAAATCATCGACATCTGCATTGCGCGCCTGGGAAAACGTTACTGTGGCTTATGTGCTCACAAAGTGATTTCCAAATTTGATGGCATGTCATCTTCACTTTACTACAATGTCGTAGAAGCTCCAGATTTCATCTGCACGGCTAGCTGATTGAAGCCGTTTCAGTCAGTAATCTGCAGTGTGTCACTCATTATGAACCTTACCTATAAATAAGAAACATGTATATAAGAAACTACTAAACTTACCCAACCAACTTCTCGTTGACTTATAAGACAAGTTCCTCCACACGATGGTCGGGCCTATGGCTGATGTAAAACATGTAAAGATGGCCATGGTCTTTGTGAAAGTTGTCTTTTAATGTCAAATATGCGGTTCCATGATTTATTGTTATTTGGACAAAGCCTGATCCAATTTTACCATGCTTGTGAGCTTCCATAATGCATGATTTTAGTCGATTGGTAAATGCCCAAAAGAATACAGTGATTGCACTTTCTACGCAGTATAAACAATGGATAGGGAACTCTGACTGTTTAGGGACTATTATTTGGTTTTAGTTTTGACAAAATTGATTGATGCTGGGTTGTATCAATAGATGTGAGAGTCCCATCTACATCATTAAGGTAAAAGCAAATGATTTTAGCTTTTGGACTGTTTTTAATTGATGATTCCAATGTGTTTTTGGAGAATTAAATTCCTAGCCTAAATATGATTTATTAAAGAACAATTAAAAAGACCGAATTAGTTTTACCCAAAATTAATGATCTTAAAAATCTATCTACAAAATTTTCACAACGCAGATTTATACTTTAAATGGAGACCTTGAATTGATAATCTGATATGATGGTCACAGTGATCATCATTACACCTGCTAGTTGTGGCGTGGCAGGAGCCAACACCAGGCGTGAAAGCACACGTCAGTTACACTTACGATCTTTTGTGATTATTTTGTCCACAGGGTAGCACTAATGATCATTCGTACTAGATTGTCTTTTCCGAGGGGGTGGTTTTATATCCAATAATTCACAAATACTATTTTTTTTCCTGATTGTATTAGAGTTTTAATGATTAGTTCTTCTCTGGTATTAGGAGACAGTCAATTTTTTTTTTAACAGAGACTTATGTAACAGATTTCTTACGTAAAAAAGGGAAACACAATGATTTAGTAATATAAAAAAGTTTACCTACTCTTCTCATTAGATTAACCTTTTTGAAAATATGGGGTATTATTGTGTAAGTATTTCTATAAAAATTAGTAAGATAAGATAATACTTGTTTTTGGTGAATAAAATTTATAGAGAGAAGTTTTTCTACTTTTCCAACTCCATTTTTTTTTTTTGAATCGAACAATTGTAATCGTTTCCATTTCTAACCAAAAACGCAAAAAGGCAAAAAGGCTCTGTAGCTTCGAGACTACTCGATACGAGGTCAGTACCAAAGAACACTATACAAGTTCATAACCAAGTGAACGAAAAAATATAAGGGGTCGAAGAGACTAGAAACATAGAATTACAATAAACTTTATGTGTCGTAACTTTTTATAAACTTTTCAATGCACCATTGACTAGTGTGTATAGATAAAGTCTCATATTAAGTATGTAATCTTTTATAATGAAGTTTAAATAAAAAAAAATATTCTTTTTATTTTTTAGTTAACTTTTGAGTTAAATTTTTGAATCTTCTAACATAATATTAAAAATTAAATTAAATTTGTTTTATCCTATGTGACTTTGAGCTCATGTTATTTGGCATATAGGGGTCATGTGTTTGGTATCTTGGAAGGATACCAAAGGCATGAGTCTACATGTCATACTCACAATTTGAATGTCAATATTTGTAAAAAAGCAATAAATACAAAGGGCAACATGTAGGCTTAATCTGATGAAGACTTATAATTATTTAGACCTACTTGATCATTCCTAAAAATATTCACACATGACTTCAAAGAGCTTAGTCAATAAAAAATTTGCACATTCTAAAACTAATGTCCATGATTTGCAATCCATCTGCACCTAAATTCCCTTTTCTTAACATGTGTTGGATGGTAGTATATGGTGGCATTGGGTTTACACATTTTTATATTATATGCTACTATTGCTATGGAGGTTTCTATTGTTGAAGTAGACATTGCACCAAATCAAAATAATTTGATTCTGTTATATGTGGGAGCTAATACTATTCATGAAAAAATTAGAGACTTTTGAGGAGAGAATGGGCCTTTATATGTGCATTACCTCCTTGGCCGAATTTGGCAGCAAATGTCTTGATGACACTATCATTACCATCCATTATAACTCTTACTCTTGTGCTATTTCCAACTCAACAAACTCATCTACATTTTACTTTAGCACACCAATAGAATGAGACCACCTTATCCATGCACCCATCAAAGTTTAATATGTCTTATGGGATTTTGTAAGCTCTATAAAGTGATATAGTCCAAAAAACTTGCTTAAATATCTAAGGATAGGGATGTGGAGAGTTGTAATAACTAGTGATTAATATTCATGAGAATGTGGTTCGAAACCATCTTCATTCTCTTATGTTTTGCATTGTTCCTAGCCAACCATATGCCCTAGTGGTCAAGTTTCCCAAGATAGCGATAGTTGTTGTTCTTTGGTTGTTCCGTGTTGCTTTAGAGAAACAAGAGGTCAACAAGGATTGAAAAATTAAAGTTAAGTGGGACCTTTAGATGTTTGCATATTTAATCTATATTTTTTTAGTAAACTAGCAATGCATGAAAAGGTGCGACATTGTTTCTTTATGGCCATGGACACAGCATTTCAACGCCATTTGTACCTCTCTTCTTTACATATTGCATTCACCTAGACATAATTATGAATGATTTTCCACATCAATAGCCTTATTTTTTAGTAGGATGATTTATTCCATATAAATTTTCCCTAAGTCAACTCTCATTGTCTTACACTTCTATCATTATACACATTAGATATTAAAAACAAACTAGAGGAGTTTAGATCCCACACTAACCTATTCAAGCCTTGACCAAGGGTGATTTGTTATACCATCGCATGTTTCTCTATGGAGAGGTGCTCCATGATAAATAATGTATTCTACAAGACTTCTTGTATTGATATCTTTGAAAAGGAGTATAGATTGTATCAAAATGGATCTTCGAGCCATTTTTTATGCCACAGAGAGTTGTTACCATCACTTTTAATTCATTTATTGTGCCTCATTGTGTAGTTTAGTAAAATAACTATCATTTTCCAACAATGAGAATCTATTTTCTTCACTCCTCTTTGATTGACTAGACTAAGGTAATTGTATTTCTTTTGTATCAAAGAAGCCCACGAGGATTGACCCTTAATGTATTTTCAAGCAAATTTGACATGTAAAAGGTGCATTATTTGATCTAGATCTTGAACCCCCAATTACCCTTCCTTACTTGGTATGCATATTGTTTTCCATTTTACCCAATGAACTCTAGATTTCTCTCCTTCGCCCAATAAGAATTTTGTAAACAACTTATCAATCTTGCGGATAACTACCGTTGGTACAAAGGTGATAGACAAAATATGGCCCCCTTGAGATAATCAATCAATATTAATCAAAGCACACTCTTTATTAGTGTAAGTTGGCCCCCTTGAGATAAAAGTTTCGATTTCCAACTTTACATTTTGTTCTTTGTTATATTTACCATTTCATCAAAATATTGAATCTTGCTCCTTCCTTTAAATAATGAAAGGAAGTAAGGATAGCGTCCACTAATTAAGAGGAAATTCTATTGAGAAAAATAATGGGTTGGACTAAAAATTTTGCATTTCTAAAATGTTAAGTGGCTTATTATTTAATATAAATGTTGATTTAAAAATTAGTAAAATTCATTATTATATAAATATGTATATATATATATATATGTTACTTAAGAATGTAGGGCTAATCAAACATACAATCAGCAGCAAATGATTAAAAGAAAAACCAAAAACTTTTTTTTTCAAGGTCACCATTAGTAGAATGATCAGAGAAAAAAAAAAACCCCAAAACTTGTGTCTTTTGTAAAACTAGAAAAATGAGATGCTTGCGCATTCCATTTTTGACAACTGTTTTTCCTTCTTATTTCCTACCATCATTGTCTACTTGTGACCCTTTTCGTACGCTTTAAGGAGCTCCTTTCTGGCCAACAGAAAAGGGCATAGTCGTGATATAATTCGAAAGTATGGGTCTTCTAATAAGTTAAAAAGCCCGTTTGGTTGGATAAAAATCCTAGCAAAAATATCCACGCAATTGATTAAGAACTGCGGAGTCGGCTTCACTTTCCGGAGGAGCAAAGGCCATTGACTGCTCCGATCTTACATTTCGCCCCCAAAAAGAGAGACCCAATTCACCTGCGATTTTCACTCTCTAACCGTTTATCTCCCTCTTTTTGTAAGATCTTTTGAATTCTCCCTTACAATATCTCTTCCGCATCGCCTGTTCTAATTTCCTGCCGTTTTTGGCACCCAGTTCTCTCGGAATTTCTATTTCTACCCTTTCAGCTTCTCTTCTGCCTGTGATTTTAATCGAATCTGTGCAACTATACGCTTTCTTGGAGCGGTGATGAAGATTATGAACTTGTGAGGCCTGGAAGACGCCTTCTTGGGGCCTGGAAGGGGGTAGCAATTTGGCGAAAAGAAAAGGAGAATGCGGTTGTTTCCGCTGAGCTCCAGCTCTAGGTCAGGCTTGGGCGACGAGCAGGGCGATGGAGAACAGAAGACTCGGGCGTTGTTGTACCTTAATGTCTATGACCTCACCCCTGTAAATAACTACCTTTACTGGTTCGGTCTCGGTGTTTTCCATTCCGGTATTGAAGGTAATCGACTTGTACATTGTCCTACTTTGTTTTGTTTCTTAGTTCTTTAATTCTAAATGTTACAGAATCCGACTGATCAGAATGTTGATCTAATGGTTTAATTCGTGATATTCTATAATCTATTTTGAGAGAGATGGTGATTTGACGTGGTATCTGACCAGTGGTCCGAGTTCAATCTGTGGATGTAGACTTCATTTTTAATTTTAGTTAAATACTTTACTGGTCGAACCTGTTTATCCAATAAATTGGCATGGTTTGAAATAGAAAAGAGCTAAAAATGCTGACCAGGAAGAGATCGCGCTTTCTTTTGTTTTAGTATTCTATAATTGGTTTTGACCTTTGGAATTTTTGGAACTGCATGCTTGCAATGCTAGCCACAACTTCTGTGTATCAGAGTTATATAATAAAAGAAATCGCGTTAGTTCTCTTTTTTACCTACTCGGTATCGAAGAATTTCATAGTTTCTAATTAGAAAATGTCTCTTGATTAGTAGGACCTTTATGTTAGTGAGGGGATCAAAAAATGGTTCATAAGCACTCCAGCAGTTGATGTCAACAACGAAATGACTTAATTTTGATGTTTCTTTAGGTGTTCTCTTTTAGGGTCTTGACTGTATTTCAGATCAGAAATGTGTTCCTTAATAAGTAAAATCCTCATACTATTGACAGGTTTAAACAACGATTGACAAGCACTTGAGCTGTTGATTTGAGCAACTAAAGACTTAATTTCAATGTTTCTTTAGCTATTCTCTTTTAGTGTATTGGCTAAGTAATGCTAAACACCCTATTCATTTATGTGCAGATATTAATCAAAAGTTTTGAGAGAGATATCTTGAACCTAAAATAAGAAAAAAAATATATAATGTTATTTGCTGCCTCTAGGTTAACTTTATTCGTAAATAGTACTACCTGAGAAAAAAAAAATGGTCTTTTCTGTCATGATTGGTTTGTTCTACTTGAAGCGAATTATGTGAAGAAACTTTGCTCTGCCATACTCAATGTTGTTTCACCACTTATATCAACACAACTGTATTACTTATTCTCCTAAAATAAATTGTTCTACTAGAAGACAATTATATGAAGAAACTTTCCTCTACCATACTCGATGTTGTTTCACCACTAATATCAACACGTCTGCATTTCATTTCCTTTCATCATAAAATAAATTAAGTTCAAGAGGCATTTAATACCATGAAATGCTTGGATAATATCATTATTGGGTATTTGCCTCCGACAATGTAGCTCTTGTTGCTGTAGAACACATAATTTCTGTTCCTGGGATAACACAAATTGTATTCCAGCTTCAGTTACTTTATATAATGGAAAGTGAATCGATGTTGTTAATTCTTTTGCAACCTATAAGACATCTACTGGGGAAATTATTGTGTAAGTGGACTCCCAGTTTTTCTGCCACATAGGGGATTAGTTAAAGAAGTACTCTGATTTTCCTGCCTCTAGTTTTTCATGAGTCCAAACATGAGAATTTTCATACCTCCAAATCTGTTGTGTACCAATAATAAAAAAGTGTACCCAAATTTTGACGCACAGTGCATGGTTTGGAGTACGGCTTTGGAGCACATGAGTACTCTTCTAGTGGGGTGTTTGAGGTTGAACCAAAAAGTTGCCCTGGCTTCATCTTCAGACGGTCAGTGGTGTTGGGCAGCACTGATATGTCTCGTTCAGAATTCCGATCATTCATGGAACACCTGTCTGCAAAATATCATGGGGACAGTTACCATTTGATTGCCAAGAACTGCAACCACTTCACAGATGAAGTTTGTTTGCGGCTAACTGGAAAGCCTATACCAGGATGGGTAAATCGACTTGCCCGATTAGGTAAGAGAGCTTTCCGCTTGCTTTTGTGTTAATGAGATTCTGCCTTAATGTTTATGGCAGCTTTTACAATTTAGTAAATTTTGTGCTACTTCTTGGTGTCTTGGTGTTGTTTGTGTACAGACCAAGTTCCATGTTTACCTGGTCAATGATTAGATGCATTATCAATTGCTGTTTACTACTAGTTTCTTAAGACATTGCGAAGTTATTAGGCTGCATGAATCCTCTACTGGTACTAGTAATATGGGAATTTCCCACACATGGAGTTTGAATATAGAGAGAACTTAAAGGGTGTGAGCAGCATACTTGCTTATTTATTGGGCTAGCAAAAGGATCTTTGGCCAACATATGACTATTTTTTACCATGATCTGATTATAAAGTTGATTGAAGTTTCAGGTTCTTTCTGCAATTGTCTTCTGCCAGAAAGCATTCAGATCACAGCAGTGAGACATCTTCCTGATCATCCAGCATATTCTGGTAAGTTTATTTCAACGCCCTGTATGCAATCTAAGCTCAGGTTCTTGAATTTGTTATCTTCTTCAAGTACTTTTGCAGCCATTTGCTTCCCCCAAGAAACATAGTCTGGTAAATTAGAGCTTCCGCATATAATTGATTAAGAATAGATCTTTATAGATTTGGGCTCACTTTGTGAAATGGAAATAAAAGGTAGATCTTTACTTTTTTTAATTTTTTTCATTTCATTTTATCTTCTTAGATATGACATGTAAAGGTGGTGATATATTGAATATCGGTACCACGATCCCATCTTTTTATATGTTGAATGCTTGATCTGCATTCATTTTGTTGAAAATTATACGTCACTGCTACGTAGAGTGATTGTAAAGCACTTCAGTATAGGACCAAATATACTTTTTCTTAACTGGAATGGGTTGACATTAATCTAGACAACGGCAGGTAGGCCTTTTTTAGTGCTTTACATCCTGATGATCTCTGTGACAGCCAGATGTTTGTTGAAAATGATCCTTTGGATACTTTTAAAAGTGGAACCAGCCATTTGGTGCAGGCACCTCTGTAGTGAGTTATTTAGGTTACATCCCATTTTATAAGTTCTGAACTGTCTTTGTCAGGGACAGCTCATAACGACAGGGATCTAAATCCTAAGATTCAATTCTCCAATTTAATGTGTTGGAGTTGGGCCAATTTGTGTGTATGTGTGTGCGGTCTCAGACATTGTCAAAACGTTATGCTAATGCAGATGATGATGGATCAGAATCTGTTGCATCATTTGCATCAGCTGAGAGTGAAGAGGAGGATTCAGATCATCATCTTCTGACCGCACCAAGCGGTGATCTGGCTTTTTTGAAGGAAAGATCAGTGAGGCTAGCATAACTAATGTGATCCGTTCCGCGAATTCCAATTGTAATTCGATTGGGGGAAGCTCTTGTTTGTCCTCTTAAGTAAGGAGCTCTGGTGTATCAGCGAACACTCCCAACTAAATTATTCAGGAATTTGAATCTATTTATCCTGGTATGATATTGATGCCCAAGAATTGGTGTGATGCCTGTATTGTTTGTAAATGTATAAGTACGCTCAGATATTTCCTAAACCGTTATCAGTCTAAAGGCTGTTTGTATTTGCCATTGCACTCGCAACAACTCTGCACTCCGAAGTCAATTATTTCAAGTATTTCAGATCCCAGAAAAACCATATCTTGGTGTGTACATTTCTCTGGCTTTAAGTTTGTCTGCCGCACCAGGCACGTTTGCATAGTGGTCGACCTGAGTGCGGAAATTACAATATGAACTCTTACTTACAATTCTCGGGCTCAATCATTTCAAGTATCTCAGATCCCAGAAAAAAGTATCTGGGGGTTTCGTATTCTTTTTTCTTTTGTTTCATCTTTTGATCGACAGACAGGGAAGTAAATTTGTTACTATGTACGTGAAAGTTTGCAGGGAAATATTTTAACGAAATTTTGAAGTTTTTCACCAAGATGCTGATGTATTATTACCAAGCCAAGGAAAAGAGAAGGAAAACAATTGATTGGAGTTGTATTCTAAACTTGAAAGATTTGATGAGGCAGAATGATAATATTAAGCATCATTTTAATACTACGTCACATTCAAAAGATTACTATTTACTTTTCAAATAAATAATTATTTGGTGTCAAACTTAGAATCAAGCAGTTTCAACACTTACTTTTAAGTGAACTAGTTAATAACATTTAGGAGATTATACAAAGTGGGATGTCTTTGTAAGCCAGAATGTTATGGGAATAGCCACCAGTGAATTCTTGCAATTCCATCTCCAACTCAAAATGGGGTGTGTACATCTCTCCGGCTTGAAGTTTGTCTGCCACCCCTGGCAGGCTAGCGTGGTGGTCGACCTTAGTGCGGGATTTGCAATATGCAGTATTGGTTACAATTCTTGGGCTCAATTCAGAAGGTCCATGGCACTTGGTTTCACGTTCAAGGCTATTGTTTTTTTTTGGATTGATCACAACCACCTATTTGAGTCGACGACCCGAGTACCGAAAAGGTTCGCCGAACAAGTCGTTGTTGGGGATTTGTATTCCCTTTCCTGAGACATTGTCATATGATCTCATTTAAAAGTTTCTATTATCCTCGTGAGTGTAAAAAGAACAACAAAAGATGAAAACAAAGAACTGATATTACTGGGTCGATTATGCCATCTAGTAGACACAACAAATCAAAAATTGACCACTTATATGATCTACTTACTAGAAATTGAAGGGTTCATCTAAAACACAGAACTGTGTAATAGTGGATTATCAGTAAAAGTTTATAAGGTCAGACTCTCTTGTTGCCTTACCTAATGTGAGACTAGATATTTTAACACTCCAACACCCCTCGCAGTCTCACTTTGGGTGCGGTGAAAGGTGAGACCAGTTTAGATGGGTCATACCAAGGTAGGCAGGACACAGGGCTAGCTTTAATACTATATTAGAAACTAAATGGTCCATCTAAAATACAGAACTGTGTAATAGTAGATTGCCAGCGAAAGTTTATAAGGCCAAACTCTACTGTCACTTTACCCAATGTGAGATTGAATATTTTAATACTTCAACACTATCAATTTAAAGGAATATTATTTGCACCTCATGTAAGGAATTAGAACTAGCACTTTGGCTAACTTCGCCTTTCCGAGGAAAATTCGGCTCTGATTTTAAAAATTCTTAAGCAGGCCCTTCAACAGAAACATCAAATTTGTTGCACCATTCCATGTCTGGGATCTTCGACCTCAATAAGAATTCAAAGAACAAAGTTTCCTGATGATTCTGAGCTGAGAATGCTACGCAGCTGAAATATCTCTGCAAGTGATAACAATATGCTTGACTGGGGCCATTGACTCAAGAAAGCAAACCAGAACATGACCGGCCTGCGTCCCTACAATCAATGACTGCGAGAAACTTGGCAGTTGCATCCGCCCTACTTGTTTAGAATGCTACACATGTCGTGAGCAAGGTAATCTGCAATAAAGACGGTTTCCAAGTCTTTGATCAGGTCATATTCTTGGTCATATATGATGGCTAGGAGAGAGGGACGAAGAAGAAGTCTTGTTAGGTATATGACTCATAAAGCCCTGCAACTGGGTTACTTTAAACCGAGAGAAGAACAAACGGCGAGGGTGCAAAATAGGAAAATGCTATGCAGAAAGAACCAAGGGGTTCGGCCAATGGAAAACCAATTCACAAGTTTCCTGGTAGTCAAGGAACGAATCCTGGCAGTGTCTTCCTGTGTGCTTCTACAAGTTGATCAGTGGGGTCCCCATTTTACCTCTTAATTAAGCTTCCCAACCGGAAATTCTATCTCACTAAACAGCCTGTGATGACGAAGTGGCTAAAATTTGGAAGAAACCCATTTCTTTCCACAAATTAAATGGAAACATAAAAGAATACCATTAAATCTAGACTGCCTAAGTCTCCTTGCTTTTTGCTTCTTACCTCTCGTAGTCCTTTTGAAAGGATGTGGCACTCTTTTCACACTCTATATATAGGAATAAGATAGGAATAAGAAAGAAACCACAACAGTTTTGTCCCCAACCTCGTATCTTTTGCATTGTTAAGAGATGGTTGCTTCTGTCTTCTTCTTTTTCAGTCTCCTCTCTTCCAGCTTGCTGAAAGCAGAGGCTTCTGAAGCCAATTGCCCTGGGATGCAGTGCGGTCATGGCACTCTCAAGTTTCAGTTTCCTTTCCAAAACTGCAGCCAACCTGGTTTCGAAATCGTTTTCAGGGACAACCAAACAATAATTCATTTTCCTTCTTATGGTGACTTGGTTGTCAAATCCATCTCTTATGAAGCCAAAACACTTGATCTTCTTGACCCCAAAAGCTGCGTGCACGAAGTGTTTCTAAACCTCAATCTCTCTGTTACCCCTTTCCATTATTACTACGTTGTCAAAAACTACACGTATCTCAATTGTTCGTCGACGCTTTCTCCTTCTTTCACGGAGGTCCCGTGCCTAAGCGGCGCCGGATACCATATCTACACTGTAGACCCTTCTCTGGCTGTACCAACTCCTTGCAGGTCAGTGAAAACTGTGGCGATTCCTTTTCGGTATAGTCCTTACCTCTCTGACAATAGCTTTGGTCTTCGACTATCTTGGGACCTTCCTGGATCCGAAGATTGTGAGGCAAGTCAAAGCCAATGCAGATTGAAAAGTAAAACAGAACGTTCCAGCAGCGCAACAGAAAAAGGTTATCCCTGTCTTTTAACTTTTCCTGTTCATCATTCTTTAGAACTTTAACTACGTTTTGTAGAGTTTTTTCTTCTTCTTTTTTTTTTTTTTTTATTTCTTGATTTTCATCATATTTCTGTCGTTGGTTTGGTCATACTTCATGAAAAAGGCTAAGTGGGAACAGCATCGACTACCCTAGCATCTGTGTAAATCAGGAACCAAGGAGCAATATTCAACCCGCACTTTTGAGTCGTAATTGGTTTGTTAAAGAAATAATCTATCATTAGGAGTAGCAATCGTTTTTATGTCTCAGAAGTGAATGAATAGTAATTGAACTTGAAAAGCAAGTAGCAGGACATATCCTTGTTAAGTTCTTAGGTGTATAATCATGTTCTGCAATGCTTTTCAACCCTCAAAAGATGTTGGGTCATTAAATTACATATATATTTCTTCCCACTTCATGCTGTCCAAATTGACGAGGACTTTGACTGGCTAAAGGAAACACTGAAGGAAACCTCCCTTCCAGCCACCATTTACCCACTTGTACCTCTCGCCGCCCTCCGGCACGAGGAAAGTCATACAACTAGGTAGCGTATTCCGTGTTCCTAGGTTGCTATCCCACCAATATCATCGCAATTACATGAATTGAAAACTGTGGACGAGTAGAAAACTGATGCAGACTGGACCATTTTTTATTTCTAGCCAAGTCAATCTTAATATGTTAATAGAATGTGACTTGGTTGTGGAATAACATTAAACTTTTTTAAACCAAAACTGACATAGACAGGATAAATCTTTCTCGATTGCTGGTTAAGGCAGCTTGTGCTTTCCTATGTGAGACAACAACATTACTCTTGTACATATTGTTATTCGTCCTTTTTTTTTTTCTTTTTTTAACGCTTGTACTCAAATTCACAGTATCGAATCTAAAACCAAGAAGTTACAAGCAGCATCTACTTTTAACTAAGTCATATAATCACAATTTAGTGTATTCTTCGGCTCATATAATGTAATAGTCATGGAAAGAAAAGTACAAATAACATATAAAACAACAAATTATTTACATAAGTTCTTTGGCATATTGCTGTTAACTCATAATATTGTATAATAAATAGTTAAAACTTTGTGATAAGACAATCTATTTTATTTATTTCTAACTCTCCATGGTCTCTCGTCTAACATGATTCTTCTAATTCATTTATCTCTGGTTTCCAATTGTCTCGATTATGTACTAAATATTTTGATCATCTTCAATCCCTATAAAAGATGAACAACCCTCAAAGTATTGTACCTATTCTATCTATATGATTAGATATATAGGAAATAAGGAATAAAATAGACAAATGATAAACCAAAATCTTTAATACGACCTTCAAAATATGTTTCTACATGAGTATCTGCTTGTAGATCTGGCCTTAAATAGTTTTTGGATATCATGTAATAAAGGTTTGGTACTTACTACGGTTTCACCCCTGCAGTTTCAGGAACTGGCATCTTTATCTTTGCGTTGGCAGTTATTGCAACAATAGTTATAAAGAGGTATCACCCTAAAAACATATATTGCCGGGATGAAGAAGAATACCTGATTGAGGATGGGAAACTACTGCAAGAGAAGGAAGAACTCAAACCTGACGCTAACAACGACCAAGTTCTGGAGCTCGAATTTGTTTAGCACCTCATAATACCCAAGCACCTTCAAGAAAAACGATTAGACAACATCCAATCCTTTGTGAGGAGGTGGCGGTAAAATCCAAGAGGATTGAATACAAGTGATTGATAATGGAGAATGCAATGTTAGTCATCTTAGATCTGCAATTTAATCGGTCAAAAGCAAAAACAGCGTTCAAATTTCTACCTAACAAATAATTGTGATTTACATGCTAAGACCTGAGTGTAGCCTATAATGTATTTTTGTTATATGTATGAGCTGACTTTACACGTGTATTGTATAGTTGTTAAGAATTTGGGTCTAATTAGTGTAACATCTCTACACAATAATAAATATTACTTGCTATCAGAACTTTACTTGGAGTCCGTTCCATAATTTGCTTAAAAATTTCAAGCTTATCCATTGTTAATGATTTCACAGCACATCAAATCCATTTTCATCAATATGGATTTTTTTAAGATCTAATAACTAGGAATTCAACACATCTCTAATTCAATAATTTCTTATGCCAATATGCTTTGGTCTTGAATGAAATAAAGCATTTTTGCTTAAGTAAATCACATTTTGGTTATTAGTATAAAAAGCAAATTCTCTTACTCTATTTCAAGTTCTAGTTAGGGTTTCTTCATCTACAAAACTTTTGTCATACTTAGTGATTGCTATAAACCTTGTTTTTGTTGTAGATAAGGTAATACAATTTTAAAACTTGCTATAACATTCTCCTTGTCCTTTTGCATGAAAAAATCTAGTTATTTTGTAGCAATTTCATCCTCTAAATCACCATGAAAAAAATGTAGTATTCACTTCAAACTACTCTTATTTCTAAATTTAATCTAGCACCTAAAACAAGAGCAATTTGTGTACAAGTTATCTTGTTCATATGAGATAATTTCTTAAAGACAATATTTTTCTTTTGATCAAATCTCTTTACAACTGGCCATATTTGTATGTTGGTTGTAGATTATTCTCTTGTGCCTTCAACTTAAACACTTGTTTGTTCTTGAATTTTCTCTTTCCTTCAAGTAACATCACAAGATCATGGGAGTAGTTCTTCTGCAAAGATTTCATCTCTTTTTGTATAACATTATTTCATTCACTTTTGTACTTATTCTCACTGGCCTCCTTATAGTGTTATAGTTCTCCCTTTCCAATTGGCATCACAAAATCATCTAGTAGTTACCAAGTTAAATGTTCTCAATCTCTATTGAATCTTCTTAATGAAGACCAAATCAATGACTTAGATAGATGATTGTCAGTATGTCCTTAAGGTGAAAAGGTGGGAATTTTATTAGTTATCCTGAAGTGGTTGTCTCTATATAATTCTCTTGTCATCTTTCCTTATGATAGGAGAAGAAAAATGAAAGATATATATGCAAAACCTTCATTAAAAACCTTTGATTATTGAGTCCTCTAACATTTTCAATGATCTAATCTTACGTCCTATAATTAAGTACTTGCAAATGCTTAAATGACACCTCTTTTTTTCGTACAAATTGTTTCAAGTAAATTACCTTTTAACAAGACCAAAATGTACAAGTTAATAAGATCCATCATAATACACATTACCTTGCCTCAATAATTTTGATAGCTTAGCATGTCAAAATATATACTTGATCATTTCAATAACAGTTTTGTTCATTTATTTTACAATTCTATTACTTTCTAAAATCTTAATAATTCTCTCTACATGAAATTATAGCATAAGTGACTTAGACATTTAAGTACAGATGGACTTCACAACTTGATTAAAAAGCAAGTTTTATTGGGTGTAAGAGGCATTAGAGCATATTTGAAAACTTGCGTTCATTGTTTAGCTAGAGATTAATTGTATGGTTCGATCAAAAAGTTGAGACTAATTGTTTATGCCCTTGCTTGACATGTTAAAGCTACGTACCAATTTCTAACATAAAAAAGGAGATGGAGATGGATTTTTCGATCAAACTAAGGTAATTGCTTCAGATTTTTCCAACAATAAAGAAACTTATTTATCTATTAATAATGAAAACCCATTTTGAAAAGATGCAAGACAGAAATAATTAGTAACCTTAAGTCTATGATTCAACTTTCATGGCCAAAGAACAAAAACTCCATACTTTCACATGCATATTTACCCGACCGAAAATGGTCATTTCGGACCTGTTGTTGCCAGTCTACCGGCAATCTTTCTTTTCCTCTCAAAAATGTTCATTATCAGATTGAAATTTGACAAACTACCATCCGTCCTAACGCTACAATGGTTATAGCTAATTCATGGTGTTAGACAGAAAAACATCTAGAAGTGAAGAGTATTACTAGTCAAAACTGAATATAAAAGTGCCGGAAAGTACTCCCCAGAGCCAACATTGCCGCAATGGGTCAAACTGGCTAATACGCGTGAAAACATCAATTACAGGAGATAACAATTTCAAATTGGACATTAACAAAGTATTTCAATTTCCAAAACTTGAAACCCAAAACAACTACTACCGGTCCCTCGGTACGACTATTCTCAAGATATAGCAGAAAAAACATATAGCAAGTGTGTGCCAAGATCAACGATAGCGACGAAGGGAGAGGGTATTGTTCCTCTTCCAGGTTGCCCTGCGAGAGGGTCGTTGCTTGTGATGGCGGTGTCCCTTTCCACGCAATCCCCTATATTTCTTCCCAGCAGAAGTAAGACCACGGAGCTCTCTGTGCTTGTGGACTGGATTGCAGACCCAGTTGATCCTCGGGTCATTTCGGATTGCATTATGAGCAACATCAACTAGAATAACCTCGAAGTACTTATAAGTGGAATCCTGCATCATACAAGATCAACGTACCAGAATAGATGAGATGTCATTCCAAGCAACAGATATAACAGCATTCTCAAAAGACAAAAGAATAGGTAGAAACCTCATTAATCCAGTATGAATTCAGAACCCTAAGTCCACCCAACTTCCGACCAGCCCGCTCCTCTGCAACGGACCTCTTGCTCCTCTGAAACTTCAGCTGAGTGACACCTTGGTTTGTGGGCTTCCCGTATACAATACCCTTGGGAACAGGCCTCTTCCGTCCACCACGCCTAACGCGAACACGATAAACCACATAACCCTGAAAGCAACAAAACCATTACTAAGAAAACTGTACCATTGATAAACCATGTGTGACTATGCCCACTAAGTCAATCAAGATCAGACAAAGGAAACAAGAGAGAGAGTAAAAGAGAGAGAGAGAGAGAGAATCACAGAGTAAAAAAATGGCAAACAAATATTATCTAAAACGTGGGACATATACATAGCACAATTTCTTGACAACTTAAGAACATATTCAGCACTCCCAATACTGAATAGTTGATAGAATTCCTCAACTCATAATGAAAATGTATCACTTCAAATTGAAAACTTTAGTTTTCTCATCCAACAAAGAGCTTTAAAACACTGGGACAGCAGCCGTGTATCAGTCAAGACAAGAGCAAGAACCATAAAGAGATCTTGCTTGGTCAGATGACTGACAATAGTTTCGATGTAGCTGGTCTCAGGAAGCATCTTATCATAATACATAAGCATCCTCTTAAGGAGAATGCATATGTATCCAGATACCGCTATACCAGCATTTTACTGCTGTATATTGCATATCCACATTATGAGCCTTATAATCCAGGGACTGGTAAAAATGCAATCCTCCATAAACTTTTGAGTGATTGGAGAAATCGTAAAATCATAGTCCGGAAAAACACAAGCAATATGAATCACAAACCACCTGCATACTAACTACAGATAAAATGCTGAAAGAGGAAAGCAGTACTCAAAAGATAAACTGAATACTGCAGACACAAACCCAACGAGGAAAAAAACATGGAAAACATGAAATCTGGTAAAAACATTACCAAATAAATAAGTAATGCAGAGACAAGAAACTACTTGATCTCAATTATTTCACGGGCCAATACCTGCTTTGCCTTGTAACCCAGGCGACGAGCCTTGTCAGGTCGAGTAGGCCGTGTAAGACGAACAATGGAAGGATGCTGACGGTACTCCCAACATCTCACCCTCTGCAGGAACCTCATCACATCCGACTGCTTCTTCCTCCATAGCTCCGAAACGTACTTGTAAGCCCCTATTGTCACGAAGCATAAATATAACAACAATCATAAAATGAAAATAAAAAGAACTAAAACAATCAATCAAAATGCCCGTCGGTCTTGACAGAAACTGCTTTCATCAAGCCACAAAATCGATTTCCCTTTACTTAGTAAAGCACAAAATACAAACACGTTTTGTCATTCCCCATACCCCCTAAACCCTTGGAGAATCACGCATCACAACGAAACATTAGCAGACTATTGAAAATCATCCTTTAGTAAATTTCACACAAAGAGCATATGAACCACGGATTAAATCTATTACCGCATCTGACCGGACGTATGCGAGGTCCTTCATCTATTTGTATCCAGTGGAAAATGTTTGGCAAAATTATGAACGCAAAATTTTCAGATTCGCAAAATTATTCCCATTGGCCCAAATTCAGCCTAAACTCCAAAAACCAAAGAGAGCCTCCCATAGGACACATATCAAACAACTATTACATGCCTTACTAAGTCCTATTGTGCTTTCACTTACATTTAAAACCTAAATCAGCAAAAACCAATGAGCCAATTTGTTAACTTGCGCAGTTTCACCTACTTTTCTACGAAACCAACAGGGAGTAAGAGAAAAATGATTATTTCACAAGAAAGAAAACAACAAACAGTTACAGCAAAAGAAAAGCCCAAGAAAAAATAAGTTTTTATCAGAAGTAATGAAGGTGGATGCGAAAGGGAGAGAGTTAGAGAATACCCATGGGATCACAAACGAGCTGCAACGCGCAGTCGGCAGCTAGGGTTTTCGCTTATAAAGAAGTAGGGTTTGAGACCGGAGCTCAAGTGTTATAAGGGGAGAAATGGATGAAGAGCTTCAAATCTCAACCGTCGATTTCACATTCCTTGTCCCCCCTTGGTCATCCTCAATACGGTGTCGCTTGAGTATTCTGAAAGGTTTTCGGTTTGGGCCATGAAAGGCAAAAATTTAATCCAGGACGAAGTAAGTTGGCCCTCCATGACAGCAAGCAGCCCAACCCCCGAAATTATGCAATTTTTTCTTTTATAATTAATTTCATTAGAAGAAAGGGAGGAAAAAAAAGAAAGAAAGCAAAAAACCTTAAGAAAAATTAAAATGACGAGAGGTGACATGGCATTTTTTAAGCACGTAGAGAAATTTTGAAAACAATGTGTACATTATGTATTCAAAATCCTAAAATATTCTGACACGAGGCATATTTTGAACCTAAACACATGTTAATTTTTTTTCTTCTTTTTTCTTTTTATTGTGTTCGAATTTTTTTTTTCAGATCTATCAATTTTATCCTTTATTCTTAATTTATTTCACATGTCTACAATAAGTTAGATATTCTCTCCCATGTATTCGAATTTAGATATTGGTAAATCTGAACTACCTAATATTCTGTATTTTTATTCTCCTAGAATTTAATATGGTTATAAAGGACATTTGAATTGCCCATGGGTCTTTTTTGCCAATCTTAGATATGTTTGATAGAAAAGATGAACTTGGCTATGAAAAATTAAGTAGATGAAAAAAATCTAGAAAATCAATTTTAAACTCACCAAAAGAGGCTGTGAAAAAAAAAAAAATCAATTCAGCTCCAATAAGGGACTTCGCCTTGAGACCAAGTTTAGTCAAGCTTGTTAGAAAATTTGGATCAGAAATCTGGTGTCTCGGTTGGGTTCCTCTCCAGTCCACCAACACTCATTATTTCTTCAAAAACTTTATATTTTCAGCGAGAATTGCCATGGGGTCCCAGTATAGCATGATGCAAGTCCGCTTTCTGGGTTGGTCATGGTTAGTTTAAATTCAGTGAAGGATTTAAGCAACACAACAAAATAGGTATCATACAAGAAACTCCATTTGCACCAAAGAAGTAAAAGGAGAGAGAATGATGGTCATTTATTATATAAGAAGACAGGAATTCAGATCATTGTAAATCACAGCTTAATAGCTTTAAATACAAAGCTTGGGGTTCAGAGAATTTTGGACGACGCATGGTGAGTGTCGTCAACTCTTCCCTGTAACTCCTTCCCAGGTTTGGTCACAGCAACGACAGGAGCTCAGAGCAGAATCTCCAGCGACAAATACGTGGGTCTATCATATCCGCTTCGTCCTTGTTTATCTCTGAGCTACCTATGTTTGATCCGCTCTCGTTCCCGTTCCCGTTCCCGTTCCCTTTCCCTGGAGCCTCTTGAATGATGCCTCGCGTCCTCCTCCCACTCCACTTGCGGCAATGGAGGTGGTGACGGCTCGTACCTTGACGGCTTCCTCTTGAAATGCCTATCGTCGTCGCTCGACTCATAATCCACAGCGCTACTACTCTTTCTCCCTCCGCCACCGCTACTCAAAGAAGCTACCTTTGTCGATGCCTGTTTGTAGTCGTCATAAGTCCCGTTTGCCGACGCCTTCTGATGATGCGTTGCAAGTGGCGCATCTGTGGAGCACGACAGCTTTCTCTTCTTGTTAGCTTCTTCGGCCGGGAAGCTTATGCGGGAGAAGACGCTGGCCTTTTGTTTGCGGTCAGCGGCCGCTGCCAAGGCGGCTTTGGAGGATGCTTCTGGATTGGGTCTGGCGGAGGACTCCGAACGGTGTTGGTGATGGCGGTCACGTTCATGGTCGCGCTCGTGTTCGCGTTCGCGTTCACGTTCGCGGTCGCGATCGCGGTCGTGATGGTGATCGGATTTTCTCTTGGCTGGGCGCGGGGTCTGATCGTTCTCGCGTGCAGCTCGATCTGGGGATCTCTCCGACCGGTGACGGTGGTGGTGCTGCGAGTGGTGATCGGCGCTTGATGGAGGGGGAATAGGCTTCTGCACCAATAGGATACAGAGCACGTCAGTCCAGTAAATATAAACCGTAGCACCCACTTTCTCCTTTAATTATGCTACGTGTTCTTTTGGCAAGCTAGAATGCAACAAACTAGGCAACAAATAAATCAAAACAGAAATTCCATAGCAGTAAATAAAGGACTTGGTGTTTACGTATATATATAATTCTTTGTCTTTTAATCATAAAATATAACACTATAAAACTTCAATAACCATTATTTTATTTTTTTTCTTTTTTGACATATGTGTTCCAGCTACTTAAACCGCAGAACTTAACACTCGAATCAAGGGCCTTGTGTTTATTTAGGCCCAAAACATCAAGCCCAGAGTTGTGCATAGCTGAGAGATATTTTACTGTTGCTGATAACAATTAACTTTAAAAAGAAAAAGAAAAAAAAAAAGGAATTTCGCTACAACGAACGGTTACATGGCCTTGAAGTCAAATTCTCTAGGAACATGCTTGATAATTTGACGAACCCAGATTTTCTGAGAACAATCAGTATGATTTGATGAAAAAATATAAATTTAAGATCCACGTGGAAACTTTCTCTAATTTAAAATAATAATAATAATAATAATAATAATAATAATAATAATAATAATAATAATAATAAAACTCATTTAGTTCTTTTTTAACCGGATCCCGTGCCGTTCCATAGTCCCAAAAATAAGGAACCCCAACATCTCAGAAAATCCACCACCAATCAAAATGCTTGGGCACAGAAGGTTAGCCTATTCCCCCGACAGGTATATGGTGAGACTCAGTCCCAGAACAAGACATATGCCACATGTACGAGAAACTGAGAAAATGAGTTGAAAGCCCTACCAACATCAGTTACGAAAATGAACATGACTTTTCAATAATTCGATTTTGGGAGGAAATATGCACGACCTTTGGAAGTGTGAAAAGAAACGGATTGGCCCGAGCTGGCGATGCAAGCTTAAGTTTTAAAGCCTACCGCATAACAAAGTCACAATATATTTTACTAAATTACAGCCACAGATGATTGAATACTTCCTGTTGGGTTTAATTGTTACTTAAACAAATTTTCCTGACTTGGATGCGCATGCTCACAGAACAAACCTAATGCATAGCCCTTCAAACGAGTTTGGCCAAAAGGATAGAAACAGACAAGGAGCATTCCGATGATTGATCCAAACATTACATAGCAAAACATTCAGGTTATGTGCAATCACCATTGTACAGGCGTAGGACAGTAAAAATGCCAAATGCCAGCACGAACTTAACTCTATTCGCAAAGATCCCCAGAACCATTTCTAATTATTTTGATTCTTAACTTCAAGTTGAAATGTCTTGATTAATAAACTAACACAAAAGGACAATGAGAAAGGGGGAAGAGGACCTGATTGAAAAATTAATTCCATGGAGGAACAAAAAGAGTTGAAAACATTTGACCACCTCCCAACCATTTAGTTGCCAAAGTAGTACAAGGAATTTTTTTTTCAAAAAAAAAAAAAAGTATATCTCCATCTAATTGCAGAGATATCATCGGAAGCCTGACTTCAATAACAGAATGAAGTAAACCACTGAGTGCCAGGTGACTGTGTCACAATAGATCCAAACACTTGCCTCGGATCAACTTCCAAAAAATGATATCTCCATAATTGGATGTTGCATTATTGGAAAATATATCTATGTGAACAAGTAAACAAAGGAACTATAATTTATAAAAAAATTTGGTACTGCAGCGAAAAAAGAATCTCTTCCCGTCTTCATGGGAGAAAGAGAAGATGACAAAATGGTTTTTTCAGCCAACTTAGTGTTTATTGCTAAATAGTTTGGGAAAAAGTCCCTTCTGCAGTGAAAAACTATTAACGACAAAAGGAAATTAGGATAACAGAAAAGACATACAGATTTTGACTTCATTGAAGGAACATCAGCACTGCTGCTCACTTCACGCACAAACTCCCGATCTTTGGGATACTCCCTGCTCAAGGCAAAGAAATTAACCACAGAACAGAACGTAAGTTTTGTGGTCCAGAGTATTAAAATCAAAGTAATGAACAACATAATCGCATTGTATTATATAATTATACATAAAAAGGCTGGAAGTTGCCAGCGGGAATGACCCAACAAGGTGAGAATTGGAATTATTGCTACAAATGATTGATACCAATCAAATGTAACTTTCAAACAGCCATAAACAAAATAAGAATGGAAACTGAGTCAACTTCTAAGAGATACAAATGCACTACAAATAAAAAATAAAAAAATCTTTTCATTCACCTTTCGCCTCTTCTCTCATTTTCACGCTTCCTCCTCAAATCAGCTTTTCGTGCCTCAAATTCCTCTCTGCTCATGATGGGAGGTGGAACATTCATACCCATGGGGAACTCTGCGAGATCCCTACATATGTCCAAGGTAACTAAACAAATTAAGTATGTTCATTAACAGATATGGTCAAATAGCAATTTACATACAAAGAATGGAGGGTATTAGGATTCTGTAAAACAAAACTACCGATCAGACAGCATCGCACAACAAATCTCAAATGACCTCCCTTACCAGCACACATACTATAACACCTACCCACAGAGAGAGACAGAGAGCAAGCAAAACATTACTGCATACCTCTGAGGTTGAACTGGAGGGAACATATAGTTCTGTGCACCAAATGGGTCCTGCGGTACCATACCCCCAAAAGGCATGTCGAAGGGGCTTAGCCCATAAGTTGGATAAGGGATTGCACCAGCATATGGTGTCATATATGCATCCATACCAGGTTGCATCCCAGTCCAGTATGGATTATTAAAAGCAGCAGGACCATAAGGCATCACATAACTCTCAGCTGCAAGGTCTTGAGGAGCTTTCCACTGCAAATCTACAAGGTAGTCAAACCTAAAATAAATTATCTCAAAAAAGATCAGGGACACAACAGCCACGTAACCCTCAGCCACTCATAGAACCCAATTCTTGGATATTTTGATCTTATGTCAAGCAAAAGAAAGGGAGCATAACATACCATTTGCTGGTGCCCGGACTTTCTTCTTTTTCTTTTTCTTCCCTGAAAAATAAAAACAATGTGAGATAGATAATTAGAAGCCTCATTAAGACAACCAAGAAACAAATATACAATGTACTAAGAACTGTGTGGTTTCAGTCTCTCATGACAACAAACATCCATCCAGCTCCTAATGCAATGCGAAATATAACTATAAAGCAAGATATCAAACTAAATAAACCAAATCACCCAAGCAGCACTTGACTAAATGACAGTTGGGATTGAGGATGAAAAAGACAAAGGTAACAAAATACCAAAAAATAGTACATTACCAGCTTCACTGGTAGCCACCTTCTGCTGCACTTCTTCCTCAGCCAATGGAGCACTTCCTTGCGATGCTGCTGGTTCCCTCACACTCACAGACTCATGTGTAGCTTCAGAGATATCAGCTGCTTTTGCTGTTCTCACAATCTCTGCTGTCTGCTGTGGGGCAATAGAAGCCTTTCCTTCATCTGTAGGATTGTGTATCTTAGGGGTTTCTTCCTTAATAGGTGAGGGCTTTTGTTCACCCTTTGATGCAGCAGACAAAGTCGGGGATGGAATCTTGGGCTGTGGACAACGAGCAGACTCCATATCTGAATTTAAAATTCAGAATAATCAATGATATATGTTATATCTGATACTTAGTGATAGATTCAAAAAGTCATTTTACCCAAAAACAAACCTTGAACTTGAAAAGTACTTCCAGCATTATCAGCACTGCTGTTACCACCCTCCAGTATTCGGTTGATTGTGTCCCTGAGTGTCTTATTTGGCAGCAGATCATCTGCAAGAATATTTTTCGCTCCACATACACATATTGACTTTGAGATAATGTGGTCTCTGATACCTGCGAAAAACGTTTAGACACACGAGCTTTAGAACAAAACATTTAATACAAAAAGGAAAATGACCAGTGATGTGGGGCAAACAATGATAATATTACAGTCAGAAGACAAGGAAATGCAATTGTAATTGAAAGTTCAGACTCTAGATAACAGTCCAATTTTGGTAAAGAGAAACAACATTGAAAGATTTAAAAACATTGGAACTTACATTTATCACAAAAGCTCTCAAAACAACACTTGCTCGTCAGCACAGCATCTTTCATTACTTCCTTGCACAGCGGACAGTGGAGCTCAGGTGGTAACTCACCAACAGAACGTGTGGATGGTAACCCTTCAATTTCTTTCTCAAAAGCAGCCCTGTTTTCAATTCAACAGCTATGATCAATTTGCATGGCTAGGTGTGGAAATTAACTATGAAAAACTTCTATGAACATAAAGGCACACCATAAGCAAGAGATTATAAATATTTTCAAAATTCTAGATGATTTCTAATATCATATCAACTTACTCGTTTGGTTTCAAGACAGCAACTGTACCATTTGGCAATGCATATGAACCATCTGAGGTAGCCATTAGCATGGACTTTGGTATACCAGTTGGTGGCTTCACCCTTTTGATGTCAAAATTTGGATCACCATTTGTAGGGCAGTGCTGAATAAAGTGCCCTGAACACAGAAAGTCACAACCAGTCAGCCCTTTTTGTTACAAACTTCAGCCTCTCAGTAAGCCAGCTCCTTTTTTGGTAAATGCAACCAAAAGAGAAGCTAAGGGTAGGATCAAGACCAAAGCAGGAAACAAAAAGAAATCTCACTCAATTGCATTAGAGAATGTAAATTCCATGCCACCAGTATTGCCATTGATACCAAGCAATTCCCCGAGTAAGATTAAAGAAGGCCAAGAAAAACAATAAAAGTAAAACATTTCTAAGACAAACATACCAGGCACCTTGCACCTGTGACATACATAGCCTTGAGGAGGTGTTTTCCGCTCGAACCCTGCCCGACCTCAAAAGGAAAAACAAGATTCAACTTATCACTTAAATATGACTGAGTGGCAGTCAATCCAAAATATATATCAAAATGAGGTTAAGAAAACTCACCAAAACCCCGTCCTCCCATTCGACCACCCATACCCCTTCCAAAACCTCTACCAGTGCCAAAGCCTTCAGCACCTTGACTGCAATGCAAGATTGACAATTGGATGACTTAAATATTAGCTGCCTTAAACCAACCATTAACATCAGATGAAGCAAAAAAAAGACGGGGCCTCTAACCGTTGCCAATCCAAGGATGGAGTATCAATTAGAGCTTTAATCTTGCTGTCCTCATCAGCTATATTAGCAGGGGGAGCTTCCACAATTGGATTGATCGATTGAACAGGTACAACTTCAGGAATTGCATATAAATCATTCCCAAACTCATCCCACTCTGAATCATCTGGCTGTAAAGTACAGTTAACACAGTTAACAAAGGTTGAAGAACAATACTATAACAGAATCCAAACATAAGTTCTAAAGGCTATGCTCACATATTTAATGGTAGAAACATCAGTAACTGGCAAGCTACCCTTTTCTGGTTCAGCATTATCCATCTTATTCTCTACCTTTGGCCTGCAGAACAATACCCCAGTTCAACCTAACTTTCAGACTCGTTTATGGCAAAAGGGCATGCAAAAGGAGAAATCTAGTTATTCATATATTGGCAAGGTTATGTCTTTACAAAGATAAAATGACAATGACTGTCCATATCACCATTTTTCTTTGCTGCTGGTTCAATTTTTATAACTGGTCATTCCGATGAATTACTAAACTGAAAGAACAACTAAGCAGTCAAGAATTAAAAAGTTTTGAGGTAGTACTCTTGTCCAGTAACAATGGGCATACGTGGCCGTCCAGGAACTCGACGAATTAAAACTGAGGTATTTTTAGGAATCAACATTGCTTCATCAAGATACTCTGAAATTCCAAACAGAGAAACAGATTGTCTATAAAATAATGTTAAAGATATTAATACATGAAAATCAGAAAACAACGCTATCACAAACATAATTTCCCAAGTTGAGGCACTTATTCTCGCTAAAAGTATTTCCAAGCCATCCCAAATAACCTAGAAGTCGATCTTACAAACCACCACCACTCAATTTGCAACCCTGAACATTAAGTTTTGGACCAAGTTTCTTCTAATCTAAAGCCACCCCTAAATTCAACAATTAAAATTTATTTTCTTCCATTAATGCCACGGCACATGGTAGCACATGCCAATAAGGTTCCTACCAGAGCAACCCTAAGCCTCAACATTTTCTCTTGGGAAATAATTTTCAAGGGAAATTCTGAGAAGGTATCCCCGAATGATACTTCAAAGCGATCACTATCAAATAGAAAAGAAGGGAACCTAAATGAAAAAATGACTCCACCTAAACACTCAGAGCAAACACTCCTCTCACGGACCAGACCCCAAATTTTGTTGGAAATATTTGAAAGACGTAAGAAATACATCTAAAATCAGAACCAACCTTCGTTAGTCTGGGCGTTGGTGACCACAAGGTCGAAATCAGTACCCCTGCCCAAGTGCTTTGATTCAAATATTTTTTCTTTCAAAGTACCAACTGAGATGAAGGGACCATCCATAGGAATTGAATCATAATCTCTTGCACTCTTAAATTTATAATACACCGCCATGAACAAAGAACAAAAAACAAGCTCTAAATAAAAGCTTCAAATAGAAGAGCTATATTAAACTCGAAAAAATCAAACAGTACAAACTCGAATCTTCATGTGTTTTTTTTTTTCCTCTTTTCAAGATCTCCAATTATCAGAACAAATCGAACCACGCCCTGTGCTTCTTTGCGCGCAGCTGATCTCCGAAGTGTCTCTCGAAGGAAATTCTCTGGCAATGGGCAATCAAAATCGCCAAACAATTTATCCTCAGGCAAAATTCAGAAGCTTCAGAGGAACGCCCAGCAAATATTATCGTCCTCCGATTGCCACAGTTCACCGAAACCCCGTCCTCCAGATGAAGCAAAACCGGTTCTTCAAGTCGAAGAAGAATTAGACAACCGCGTAAATCCAAATGTTGCGCAGTCGGTGGGGAGAAGGGGGCACCGTAAAGGAACGATATTGGATCTGCGCGGATAAAGCTCCGACTGGCCGCAAAAACCCTAATCTTCAAAATCAATTACTCGAATTGCTTCTGGTGCGCCGAGAGGGAAGAAAAGGATCCCTTAAAAGAAGATCAACGTCGATCGCTCGCCCAAAGCTTGTTGAAACGTTGAAGACCGGAGAGGATCAGCTTGAGGCTAGGGTTGGTGATATTTGGGGGTAGAGAAGGCGTCGATGGATTTTCTGAGGCCTAACCTGAGCCGGAGTTGTTAATTTATACTACCCCCCCCCCCCCCCCCCCCCCCCAGTCAGAGCGGTTGCTTGCGCTGCCCGCTTCGGGCTGTGTCCACTCGCTTTCTCTGGCGCGTTTCAGACACTTCACAATTAATACGAATAATGCCCGTTTTGTTTACTTCCTCTTTTCGCCTTCGAGGAACTTCCTCAGGTGATCCACCCCTGACCATCTTTACTCTTACTAATGGGACAATCTTGGGAAATCCAGGTCAAGGCTTTGTTACAGTTAATTTCTTCTTCTTTTCTTCTATAAAAAGAATTCCTTTGTTGTAGTAAGGAAAGAACCCCAAAAAATATACAAATAAGGCAATTATGGTTAATGTTGATATGTTTAAGTGAACTTGCTAGAAGTATGACAATATTTCTACAAAATGAATCACCCATTTCTCTTACAGCATATACAATCTTTTCAATTCTTTCCATGTGCTAATCTGTAATAATTATTATTGGAGGAGTAAATTTGGATAAGATTCATTTACAACAACAAATGTATAATGTCATTTGATTAAGTCTTTTTGGTATAAAATTAAAATGTCTATATGAGTTTAAACTTATATAATTCATCTTAAAATTATTGCTATTTATGAAACATAGTTAAGATGTAGAATGTCATTTGATTAAGTCTTTTTCATATAAAATTAAAATATCTATATGAGTTTAAACTTATATAATTCATCTTAAAATTAGTACTATTTATGAAACATAGTTAAGGTGTATTATATGGATGAAAATAACTAGTAAGATCTTAAATCACCCATTTTAAATATTCATACTTTGTAAGGTAAAATAGACAAGTTTTTAAAATTATATTTTTGGTTAACTTAAGTATGCTTTGGAACATGCCATTGCTCTGTAATTTAAATTATCAAATAAAGTTAGATAGAAATTGGATTATTAAAAAAAGCATAAAATTCATATAACTTTAATTTTAGCAATTTTAAGATTTACAATTTGTGGGAAAATAGCACTTCATTGAAACTATTCCATATACTATCAATCTAGAAAAAAGAATCATTTTGGTTTTAAGTCATACAATCCCAATATTATGATAAATTCTTTCATTTCTCTCTTATATTTTCTATTTCAACCTAGAATCAAAACTGTGTCAATGCTTATGCTTTTACAGTTGGATGCCACTAGACCATGTTATAAATTTGGCCCACTCACTAATTTGATTAAGATACCTCAAACCTAAAATCAAACCATCATGAAAAGCAGGATTAACTAGCTGTATTGTCTATAACCAATCTTGCATACATGCTTTATAAGACAAATCTTAATCGGCAAGGGACTAAACGTAGTAATTTGGTTTCTTGATGGTGACCATTGAGAAAAGTCAACAAGAGGATATACTAGTTCATCCTGCTTCAGTTTGCAAAAGTGGGCTCAACAAAACTCTACAGAAGATTCAAGCCCTTGTCTAAAGGATAAGGGCTAGAAGAAAACTAGTGCAGCAGCTTTTTATCTCATTATCCATTCACTTCAATTGTTTGTGAAAAAAAAAATAGAGACGGCCCAAATCACGGTCAATTTCACAGTTGAAATACAAATTTTGATCTTCGCAATCATATCGTGCGTCGACTCAGGCATCGTTCGTTAATTATTTGATCTGAATTCCCTCTAATGCGTTTTATATCTACCTATTAGTAGAACAATGATCCCACTTAACTAGTCAATCGATGAATTTGCAGTGGTTGTCTCTAACAATTCGATCTCACATATTGCATGTATAAAAAGTGAACAGACAAGCTGTAAATCGTTAATAAACCTTACTGGACGCCAATAAATTACCTGCTAAATTAATTATTCGTTGATTCCTCGTTAATTCGAGTAAATGACTTGGTAAAACCCGAATACAGCCCAGCATAGATTTCTCAATTTCCCAGATCACGTACAATAGATTCCTCCAAGAGAAATTTTGAGCTTTTTAGAAGAAACACTCCGTAGAAAAGGCGTCATTCACAAAAAGCTTGATCATTAGAACCAGAAGAAAAAGAAAAGAAGAATTTTTTTTTTTTTTTAAAAAAAAAGCATGAAAAAAGATGGTAACTTTGACTGAAGGGTTAAATATATTGGAAGCGAATATTCACACTAAGATGAAGGAGCAAGTGTTCATCTTCTCTGCCATGTAATTCTCACATAACTTACATAAACGACCTAAAATATATATAGATGAACAGATCCGATGAGAATAATTGATGACATTTGTCTCACATTAAATAAGAGTGAGATGATTCTAGCACTTATAAAGAGTTTGGTTGTCCTTCCCAATAAAGCTGGTATTCTGAATTGAACCCCAAATTCATGAGAGTGAAAAAAAAAATAAAAAATCATGATAGTGATATAAAAGCCATCTTACTCCAACTCCAGCAACAGGGCAAAGCATCCTAAAAGGATAAAAAGCCCCCACGAGCTACTAGGGGCCAGTCATATCAAGGAGGTGAGGCATCAAGAATTTTGAATCTAAGAGAATGGTCATGGCCCTAATACAAGGCCGAGCCCAATGAGTAGGGCAATTTGATAATTAAAATTCATAAAAGACTTGGTTATCGAAGCCCAAGCTCATGACGATGTGATCAAGTCTTATAGAACCAGGCCTCCAACGCAGCACAACGGTCAAAACCTTGGTCTTTCTATCATCACCTCGAGGAATCTATTTCCAACTCAACCATTTAAGCTTTCAACAATTTTGCCAAGTGGCCTTAGAAGAACTTATACACCCGTAGTCTTTAGTTTCCACGATAATTTTTCAAAAGACTTTTTAGCTGAAGAAAAAACCTCGACATAATATAAATGAACAGCAGATAACCTCTTTTTCTTCTTTCCTTCTAATTTAAATCACATAGGACCCACAACTTAAAAATAGAATTTAATAAGGGTTATTCTAGAAGAAATTGGGAAAAGAAAAACTATTGGTCAAACGTCGGTCAAGATTAATGAAGATACAATCACAACATATGCCAGAAAAAAGAAAATGGCTATCTGAATGAAGAACTTCGGATTTTCCCTCATGTTCGGGGAGGTAACAGACCTGGAAACCAAGAACCAAGTAGGTTCAGAATAGATTTGATGGAAATGGCGGCTGAAAAAATAAAAAATGAAGGAAAGGAAAAGATAATAAACGAGTGATGAAATTCAATCTATGCATCAAGATGCAAATACCTGGCAATGCGCTGAGAGAGTCGGTGAAAGGGTAAACTCTGGATGAAGACAATACCTGGTCCTGTTAGAACAGCTGTTACTAGATTGTCACCCTGTCAGACAGCAAACACACTTAGAAAAATCACATTCTTGTAAAGTGGAATGCTTAAGGATCAGGTGCGGGACACAAAAGATCGACATCATTTTTCATCCTGTACAAAATTGCATGCAACTAGTTGTTTCCGCAACTATTGAAGGGCTTGGTCAACCTTTCAATTGCTCCATAACCACGTGAATCTTCATCCTCAGATGCAGCCACATACATCTAAGGTACCAAAATAACTACGCAGATCTAAAGTTTTGAAATTTTTAACAAGATAAGTTTGTACACGGTTTTTTTTTTATTTTTTTAACAAGGTTAAGTTTGTATGCGCACATCACGCAAATGTCTATTAATGAAAAACAAAACGAACATAAATAAATATCAGAAGTAACAAGATGGATAGCTGAAAACTCACCCCAAAAACAGCTCTTCTCATAGGACCATTGTACTTTATCTGGACACTGACTGTTGTTGTGAGGGCAATAATGCAAGATACATCAACAGCTAAAACCTCACCCACTTCAAGATTTTTCTGTACAACTAGCGAACAGAGAGACCCATGGGAAATAAGTCTAGAGAATAAGAACACAGGGGAACATAAAAGATTCGAAAAGTGCACTTGGGTTCATACACAAACACAAAGGTCATGTACATTCTTTTGGAGGATTGTGTTAGATGCACAACCTGGTGCTGAATCCATCCAGACATGCCTTGATTTCAGGGCAGATTAAAGGCCAGACAAGATATGTTCCCATTGCCTTGTCTGCCAAACTCTAAAAAGGCCCTCAAAAATATTTTCAAACTAGGTATAAATGATTCAGAAAGTTCGTACCAGATCCACCCGCCAGTATGAATGCAAGTCCTTGGCCCGATAGCTTCTGCCTCAGAAATCCCTATTAACAACCTCCACATATTAGTTACAGTACTCAGAAACACTCAAATATCTTCCAAATAGATAAACACCGAAAAAGTTTGAGACACAAATAATTCAAACATATTCGATAATACTCACAAGAACAAAAGAAGGAAAAAAAGAAAAAAGAAACAAAGAAAGAAAGAACAAAAAAACTGATGGAAGGAGCAACGGCGAAAGGCCAGCTAAAGAAGCAGGAGACCTAACCTCTACACCAGTGATGATGTTACGAGGCCTCTGATCCACTGTATTATTGACCTTCACATCATTGATGGAGCAAAGGAATGCATCCGGCTGCAAACCCATTTTAACCAAGTCACATAAGAGTCCAGCAGACAGAAAAGGTAATTATAGCATAAGACCACCAGAGAATAGCAAAGTTGCACACTGCAGAAAGGGAAAAATACCAGAAAAAAGATTGCAAATTTAGCGGAAGAAAGGAACTTGTAAAAAAGATTAATTGGTTCTACCTGGCATAAAATCTCTCCACTGAACATTGCCAAATCAATCTGTAGTATAAAGCAAAACAGCAATACATGACAAGAATATATTTAGCAATATCCAATAGAAAGTAAGGTCCGTCAACCATGCCAACTCAAAATGACTAAGAACTGATGGAGTCACAGAAATGTGGTATGTCTAGAAAGCACATACCGGGAGAATTCTTGCAAGAGAAGGTGCGGTAATTCCAACAAACCCATCGCTTGAGCCGGTATTACGAAAAACGATACTACTCACACTCTTCCCAAAAAGCCAGTGCCACATGCCTACTTCATTTTCAGGTATATAAACATTTTCCATCTCAATGGACCCAGACATGAAGCACATGGAACCTAAAAATTTTCCACAAATCAGTTGTTAGGCAATAAAAAATAAAATCACAAAAAAGACATTCTACAATCTTATTACTCAAATAAAAACAAAATAAAACTTCAGTCAAGTAGAGTTTGTCAAGTTTCATCCCTAACACATTCCAGAAAATTAGGAAAGAACTTCTTGTGGTGACAAAGAAACTACAAGAGTTTCCAAATCATTTTCAATGAGCTCCGCGTGTCTTCACCCCTCAGCAAAACCCCCTGGTAGACGGATCCCACCCAGTTGGCTACAATGAGAATGCAGCAGATGATCTTCTGGACTCTATTTATATGGGTTGCAACTATTTCTTAAAGAGAAAACAAAATGGATGTTTAAACTGCATGTAGACTCTTAACAAGAGAACAAAGAAGTATTGGTAACCAGCAACCTCTCCGGAACAATGTTTTGAAGGGATGGAGATGAAAGTTCCTATAACATAAGGATATCGAACAAGGAAAAGTGGAAACATCTCATATAATGCCTACAAAAGTAAGGTGCATTCATCAATACCAAAACCATAAACACCAACTCAAGCACACTTTAACGCATGTAGAATACAACCATGTTTAAACAGATGTTATCATCCTAGAATTTAAATGGAGATGGAAGTTATATGGCTAGAATTGGCTAGAATTGTGTCCAACTAGTGAGCTAAAGTGAAACTCTAGCAGGATTGTTGGTGCCTCCTAAATCTATTCAAAACTCACATGAGAGTATTTAAGCCCTTGTAATATCATAAACATAGATGACCGGTACGACAGAATGTTATTTGTAAAGATTTATCAGGTAGGGAGTATATTTGAAGTCATTCCTGTAATCCAGAGTGGGATCACAGCAACAATAGGTGTATCAAGTTGGATTCCCTTTGCTAGTATGGGTGCCTCCATCTTTCCCTTGACAAAAGGCTTGGATGGAGCACAAAAATTCAGTTGTATGAGGCAGCATATGTGCAGGGTGAGCTGTCCGCAATCACCATTACAAGTGGAGGCCATACCATCATCATATTTGGTGGTACAAAGACCAAACACTGAAATAGCAACAGTCAGGTAGTTGGAGATACTTGGGACGAAGAACCCCAGAAATCCTACTAACGTGGACTGTTGAGCAGGATCCATATGTGGCCTTAGAGGAGTTAGAGATACGAGAGTTAATTTTTGAACTAGCAGAGCCAACTGATGAGTCCGGAAAGGGAAGACAATTTATTAATTGAAAGGCTAGATGAGAGCTAAGCCCAAGCTTAATCCGATAGGAAAAGCCCAAAATCAAATGATTCCTGAAGGTTATCCTCTCAGGCTTACTGAATTGAGCCAAATTCCCAAACAATTCCCAAAATACCCAGGTAAGCAAAAGTATTAGGCTGCCATGGTCGGACACATTTTGAGAAGTACATTGGCTTAAATCTTACGAGCATCTCAATCAATTCAGCCACTGCAATAACCATACTTGAATGGGTTTAAAAATTGCAACCAATAGCAAAGCCCCTTTGGGTGCAGGTGTTGGGTTTGTCAGTATCTTTTCAGCTGGGTGGGTCGTTGCATGAACAACAAAAACCGCCAATTCCAATTGAGTTGAAGTGGCAATGAAGAGGAAAGGAAGCAATCATTTGGATGATAGTTCTGAGAGCCTCCAGGCTGATAAACCCTAGCTAAAGATTTCTTCCAAAGCCTAGTCTCCACAGTTGTGTTCTGGCAGTGAAGAGCTGAGTCCTACACCCAACAATATAAGATCTTGTGTCAAGCCCTCAACCGATTGATGCTTGAAGGTTGTACAGCCCATCTTGACAGAGTCCTAGCAAAGTTGCAGTTGTCACTTGGTTTGACCATTTGGGCATTGTTGGCAGTGAGGCTGTATCTGAGAATTGGTGATGGGCAATTGACTTTGGAGAAAAAAGGTTATTGTTTCTCTTTTGAACACCAAAGCTATGTTTTGGTGGGAAGAAGTGGAGAGAAACAGCTTGCATGGTTAGGTGCAAGAGCAGTCTTGTCCTGCTCGGGCAGAGGATAGCGAGGTTTGAACTTTGGCATTGAGTATCCCAAGCCAAACCAGGCTCTTCTTAGATGGTATAAACCCTGCGTGCTGGATAATTCAAATTCGAAAATAGTCCCTTTATCTGGCAGAAGTTGAACAAGAGTCAAGATGCAGTGAAGAGTGTCTACAGTTGGAACAGCAGAATATTGAAAGTGACAAGTCTTATTTATGCATAAGATTGAATTACGGCCTCCCATTGAATGAATTGAGCTAGTATCTCACCCCAGATTCTTCTAACTAGGTGTTGCAGAGAGTAAAGACTTCAGTTTCTTTGCAGGGCTTTCTTGTGAGGGTTGTTGATATCTTTGCATAGTCCATTGAGGTTGTTATAATCTACAGGGCAAGACAAGAATTAAAAGGTTGCCTAGGTCCACCGATTATGATCTTAAGGGACACTACTTTAGTGGACATAAGAGTTAGGAAGGGTAAAACTTGTTCTTTGTGAGCCAAAATTCTCCCATGGAATCTGAAAGAGAGGAAATAAC
This sequence comes from Casuarina equisetifolia, assembly GCA_028551475.1. NCBI lineage: Eukaryota > Viridiplantae > Streptophyta > Magnoliopsida > Fagales > Casuarinaceae > Casuarina > Casuarina equisetifolia. Next base: position 7,695,599 of record CM052356.1, on the reverse strand, counting down.
GTCTGTGACAAACAATGTCAGGCTCTCGTGGTTTTCTTTGGCTTTCTTTTAGACTAGTAGGGTGGGCTCTCGAAGAAGACATCATGAAGTCTCAAAACTTCTGTCGCTCCATCCTACAAGTGCAGAGAGCCCATCGCTTTCTGAGTTTCTAGCCAACAAATGAGAGTGGTTTTGGAGAAGCCCATTTCAAAGAATCAAACTATTTTTTGTGAAAGAGAAATAGATTTTACACTTAGTCCTTGTTGCTACTGACTGTCTTGATAGCAAAATGATATCAAAGACCGATTTGGAGAAACCCACAAGTATGGAAATTAGGGCTTCTTCCTCTGACAAGATGTGGTTCTGGGGGAGAAATAGTTTGAGTGGATTGCTCATGGCACATCCACAGTGCATTTCTCTATTTTGATTAATGGAACTCCCCTTGGTTTCCTCAATATCTCCTATGGCCAAAGTAAGTGGATCTTTATTCCCATTTACTTTTCAATAGTTATTTGGGAACATTGAGTAGAATATTGTTTTCTAGGTGAATAGGAAGCTTCTTCCAAGTTTTCTCGCAGTGCCAACGAGTAACAATGAACTTTATCTTATCTTCTCCTTCTTTTTCTCTTCTTCTTCCTTTTAACTTTTTTTTCTTTTCTTTTTTTGGGTGCAGATGACACTTTGAATTTTTGTGAGGCAAACCCTGATAAAATTATGTCCAACCTTGTTATTATTAATAAAGTTGCCCAGATACCATCCCGATCTATAAAAAAAAATAAAAAATAACAAAAACCCCTAATATTGTGCACTTGCCTCTTCCTATGCTTCGAATCATTCTCAATTTTCAAAACTACTCTAGACAAGTAGAGCTAGTTTAGCTAGCACTATGAAACATGTAGAAGGCTTGACTTGTATTCTTCTTTGTAGGATCCGTGCCCATGAAGCATTGGATCTTTTGCAATATGCCTCCATCTATTAAGGATAGTTTTTTTTTTTGAGAAAATGGAGTGATGCTTAGCTTGTCACAAGAGGCTTTATTTGTCTAAGTGTAGTAGTATCAACTTAATTAAAAGCACTCTATCCAACCAATTTGCCTATTATTTGTCTCTTTTCCCCATGCCCATCAGGGTAACACGAAGAGAAACGTAATACTTCTTCTAGATCAAAGTTGGTGAGGAATCCAACTTCCATTTAATAAGTTGCTGAAAGATTGCTTCATAATGTCCATAAGAGGGTCACGGCCAAGCAACTTCATATCTCTTCGCTAAACTCATTTGTGGGAGTGGCTATGACACTAGACTAGGGAAAAGGTGGCTTGTGATGAAAGTAGCATTAATAGAGTGGTGAGGAGAAAACCATGACAAACCCATAATATTTCTTCCGTGTTCCTAATGGCCAAACCACTAGAAAACTCCACTTTTTTTTTTCCAAAAATGATTTTTATGAGAATTCTTTCCTTGTCAAGTTAGTTTAGGGGGAACACACAGCATTTCTTGGGCACATAGGATCAAATGCAGACTAGTTGCTTTCTTGGCATATTATAATGGATTTAAAAATAGGGCAATTTGTAGGGAAGATGGAGTTGGGGTTTGGAATCATATTAGGAAGGGTGGAGGAATTTTTCTAGTTTACCTAGACTGAAGGTAGGACATAGCTCTAAAATCAGATTTTAAAATGATGAACATTGTGGAATCCAACTTGGAAGGATAACATTCTTAGGGCTACTTAATATACCTTTTACAAAGAAGTGTCAATGGCAACTGAGTAAGAATTCTCTAATGACAGGTTAAAGTGAAACATAAACATTATAAAATTAGTGCATGACTGGAAGGTGGATTTGATCATCTTATTCTTGAAGCTTTTATATATTCTCAGGTTGAGATAGGGTGGCTAAGACAAGCTTCTTGGAGTTGTTGATGATTATATCCCCCAATATTGGGTTAAAGTAAGTCATATCATAAAAGAGTGATGGATCAATTAGCTTGTTTGGAGAGGTCAAGTTGGAAGAGGCTTCTATGTAACAGGTTGGAGAAGGCTGCTACATAACAGGTTGGAAAATAACTCCTTTGTGCTTGACATAGTCAAAGGGAAGGTCACTTGAAATTTGGAAAATTGTGAGAGGATATGACAAAGCCAGCACTTCTATATCCTAAGTACTTTATGTTTGGATGGTTACACATAGATGTTCTTGGTTTACTTCATAAAATCTTTAGATGTGTTCCTCTCTCTCTTTATTGAATATTCCATCTACCCTTTTAATAAGATTGGTTTACTTCTATAATTGGAAAAAAAAAATCAACCAAAGATCATAATGATAAGAATCCTGCACAGATAGGATGCAGAAATATTGACTGCCTTGGCTGATTCAATTTCTTTCTCTCAGTACCCAAAGTATGTAATAGAACAATGCAATATCAACCAAACAGTTCCAAATAAAACATGGCTGAAATGTAAACATAGCCAAACCACAACCCAACGAAAACAACATGGTAATTGAAATCATTCTAGCCAGATAAATATTCCTGGCATGTCTACTTTCAAATGGACGGACAAGCACCTAATATATCTTCCCTCACAGAGGTGTAACAGAATAAATTGATACAATTCTATCCACGTCCAAAATTGATAATAAAAGAGCATTGCAGGTGTATTATCCATGTGCATCAGCAAGGAGAAAAAGTTATGAACAGCCACCACTCTCGACCTTCTAATACCCATAACCAATCTTTCATGATATTATGTTCTTGAAACTAATAACAGCACTTCAAACAGCAACAAATTGTCATCAAGAACCGAAAGAGACCCCAATACCATATTTATAAGCTCACTTAGATAACCCCCTCATGATTGCCTTAGTCTTAAATACAAGAATGTAATGAAAAATTAAAATTACTGGATAGATGTAAACTAACCCCCTTAAACAGGGGAGAAAAAAGAAAAATCTTGCAGAGCAGGAAAGAAATTAGAAATGAAAAAGGATAAAAGGTAGAATGATAAGCTAACAAGCTGGTCTTAGTTCTCCTCTTAGAAAAATCAGGAACCAAACAGAATTGACCATAAATTGAAATTCCATGTAAGCAACTTACCAGGTTTCGCAACAACCTTTTCTTGTGGCTTCAACATTATCTGAAAATGTGAAAACGGTGATTTAAAAGTTTAGGGCATAAAGATGCAGAAGCAGAGGATTAAGAAAAGGAAAAACTATTGCAAATTTTGGGATAATCATGCATATACCTGAACCACCTGAGCTTCGCCACCCAAAATCTGAAAAGGAATAACAGCATCTTGTGGACTCTACAACATTACAATATTAAACGTCAGATTTATGCAGCATATGTAATATCAGCTCACAAGACATGGAAGACCATCAAATATTTGCACAATTAATTAAAATGAGGATCCCAGCTCCTTTGGTAAAACCAGACTTTATATAAAGCAAAAGGCTGATCATTTATCAGGACCAACTACCGAAACCACATTATGCATAAAACCAACCAACCGTAGCAGAGCATTTAACACAAGTACGATAAAGTTTACCATTTATTAAATTCACAATCCCTTAATGAGAACTAGGAAAATCACTGAATCACCCTATAACTTTTGTACCTTTATTAAATCACTCTCAAAGTGTCTAGATTTATTTTTTAACTCTTTTATTTTGTCCCCAATATCAAGTTGATTGTCCGTCCAATTCCCTATAGTTTCATCATTTTTTTTAAAGCCCATTGAAACTAAAATTATACACTTTTCACAAGGAAAGAAGAAAAAAATCATAAGAGTAGACGCTGTTGGGAGGTATCCAACTATTAGCCACCCTTCTGATTTTCTTTTTCTTTTAGAAATAGCTTTATTCTAATTCTTTATGGATTCCATAAAAGAAAGAAATAAGTTAACAGGGTATCTGCAGAATAGAACAGGATTTTGATTTGACCAAACAAGGAAAATCTCAAGGGAGCAATCATGAACCCAAAAGTTCAGTAAGTGATGCAATAACTATTCCCAAGAATTAAAAGAAAATATAATACAGAAAACCCTCCCTCCAAACACAACAAGACACTCAAGTAGGAGACCTTTTGCATTCAGAAAGTATACAACAATGTAACTTTCCAGTCCACAACAAGATAATCATTTCTGTTTAGTTTGCTTCCATGTTCCAAAACTTTTCTTTCCTTGAGATAGCACTATAGCCTGATGCTCATGTTGGGGATTAATTAGCTGGAAATAAATTTAATTTTAAACCATAAAGGCTCGTCATTTCTGATTTATGCTGATCTATTTAACAGGAAAAAAGGTTGTTTTTGCCACATAAAAAACTCTAAAAATGTCAATAACCAAGTCTGACCTGCAGTTGTAGGAAGAAGAATGATCAGAGTAGAGTCTATTATGCCACCTTAATAACTCTTCCAAATTTTATTAGACTCTATTCCTTATAAGTACTATGTGATATTGAAACTTCAACTGTACTTCACAAGTGTCAATGACATTACTTGGGTGACATTTAACGGAAGCTGAATTATGTGAACAATAATGGGTAAAACCTAAACTCATTTGCACTGAGTCAAATCTACTTGCTTTTATTAGTGATTCTGATCTTCCCTAATCTTGATCTACAAAATTTTGACCAATAATTTCTCTAATGCTTTATTCTTCAATCCTAAAAGATGTTGACGCAACCACCGGTTTGACAAACTTCATAGTTTTTTCGCCAAGTGTATGAGATCAACACATACTGTCCAAACATAGATTTCAAAAGGCAATCCGATTTCTGACTTCACATAGGGGTTGATAGGGGAAGAGACCCCGGGTCAAGCTCCTGAAGAAACACATGGATAATCAAGAAGGCTTAGCCCTCAGATTTCTATGGACACCAGCAAGCCAAGGGATGCCCTTCTTGGAAAAATGCTGGCCCTTGAGGCGGATACCCTAATCTATTTCCGTTGCACTCCAAAGGGGAAATACCTAGGACCAGTTAAGTTATACAATCTTTCTTCCAATACATCAAAAGCCAAACCCTAGTGCTAAAGCCTACTAGTTAGTAAATATTATGTAATCAATATATTTAAGCTTTCCTGTAATCAATCCGATTTCTGACTTCACATAGCGGTTGATAGGGGAAGAGACCCCAGGTCAAGCTCCAGAAGAAACACATAGAAAATCAAAAAGGCTTAGCCTTCAGATTTCTATGAGCACCAACAAGCCAAGGGATGCCCTTCTTGGAAAAATGCTGGCCCTTGAGGCGGATACCTTAATCTATTTCCGTTGCACTCCAAAGGGGAAATACCTAGGACCAGTTAAGTTACTACAGTTACAATCTTTCTTCCAAGACATCAAAAGCTAAACCCAAGTGCTAAAGCCTACTACATTTAGGAGAAGGCACATGAAGCTTTCCTAAGCTTAAATATATTGATTACATAATATTTACTAACTACGAAGGCTTGGGGACTTCAAAATAGGTGGTTGAATTGATAAGTTAGTCTAGGAAGCTTACTGTATCATAAGTCCAGCCAGTCACCACAACCAACAGTAGGAAGGCAGGCCAACAATTCCAGGTCTGTCAGAAATGCATGTGTCACCACCTTGGTACACTGACATCCTAATCAGAATCTACTGACTCAATAAGCACATTCTAAAGATCATCTTTATCTCCCTAGTGTTTACCAGAACATGTGACCCAAACAATCAGTCTTCAATTAGTATTGCCCTCATTGTCGTTTTCTCTTTCATATCTGCATAAATATTTTTCTCTGCAAGAAAAATAGTGCAAATTTCTCTTTACCTGTTGTGCTAAGCCTAATAGCATTTTACCACCAAGAACTTTGAAAAGCTACACTAGACCTATTTATAGTTCAAGTAAACAGTCAATTTTCGTGAACCAATCAAGTGATACCACTAATGACTTATTTGACACCCTAACCGTACAGAATCTATCTTGTATATTTCTGCTTAATTTCCATAGGATGGAGTACCACAGTTGCTGCAACTAGACTTGCACCCGAACGTAAAGAGACAATCCTACTAATTGAAGGAGGATATCTTAGTCTGGCGAAGAAAAACAGTTCCAAAAGCGTGGGACACAAACTCGCATGAGAAACCGCAAATACAATCCATCTAGCACAGACATCTACGAAGGTTGAGTGACATCCAAGACATACAAGGCATTTTAATGAAAAATGAACTCCATTGACACATTTGGAGATGGGTTCAGCTAAAAGATAAGAACAAAGAAAGATTGTGTGAATCTCGAGTGTCATAGATGATGATGTGGTTTTAATTGATTGATTTCAGCAAAAATATTTCAACTTAATAAAATTAGAATGAGATTGAAAGTCACAGAGGTAAATAGTAATTTACTGAAGACAATTATGGGCCAACTGATCCAGCTTTTTTTTATTAAATTAGAAAAAATGACAAATTACCGATCTCATAATTGAGACAAGTTCCGACCTATACTTCGTCCATTGTAGTTGAATCTTTCACAACATAACCATCGCAAGCCCCTAATACTCTCCCTATTATCCTTTTTTTTAGCATGGATGCCAACTGCGGACAGCTTAAAAATAAAAAATAAATAAATAAAAGTTCGCATTGTCCACGCTCAACTCCAAAATTCCATGATCTAAACCAAAAGGAAAAGGGGAGAGAGATCGACCAAATTTAGCTAATGATCGTACAAATTAGTTCCACCAAATTCAACCTATCTAGCAAATTGAATCAAACGCCTCAATCAGACATAATCCCCAAATTCAGACACAAATTTAAAGAATTAGCTTCCTCGGCTACCGCGACAAAGATCCATCATAAAACACATGAAATTCATGTTTCTTCGTGTCCCGAGCTCTCCCAGCAACCTAAAAGAGGACAAACCAGAACCCAAAAAAACAAAAAAGAGATCCACTCATCGAATTTATGAGGGGATGGAATGTGAAGGAGGGAGCACCTGATAGACGTAAGGTTGGAAAGGCGTCGAGAAAAAGGGCGCGGCCATGACGAAAACACACTGTACAGCTTGAGTTCAGAGAGATTGAACAGAATGGAATTCTTCAAGTTCTTTCCAAGATTTCAAAAGGCCTCCATTTATGAAATCATTCAATTTCTTAGACTGTTTGTGCAGGATTTTACAAGACTGGGAAAACAAAATGAATGACCCAGAATTACCAAAATGGCCTTACTTACTACGCCAACATATTGGCTTTGTCAGTGTCGTTTTTGTCAGATTCGGTCCACATTCCGTTTCAAGTCTTGTCTTCTACTTTTTCCTTCCTTACCAAGCTGTCCTTTACTCGTATGATTTAGCGAGGGATTCGTCGGACGAAGTGCAGGTGGTAATATATATGACGTGGCAGATTTCCGTTGGGCTGTTGCTCAATTATCGACGTGTTCAAAGAAACCACGTGTGCATGACGCTCTTCGTCACCGCACAGAGAAACCGCCGTTGTGTTTTTCTTTATACAACCGCCCGCTTCGTAAAATTGAAGAGTTCGAGCGTCGAATTGTACAGTTGTAAGGACGCACTTATCATTCAAGGCGGTGAAAAGTGACGCTCTAAGTTGTAGTAACATCGACATTTCTTTGTGAAAGTTATAGCCGCAACAAATAAATCCCAACAAAATTCTGACAATTCCTAGCTAGAGAAGACTTCTGTTGAAAATTTATGGAGTTTTTTCTTTGGATAGCTAAAAACAGAGAATTAAAAATCTTATTTAAGAAAAAAAAAAGGGAATATGTACCTTTCACTTGTGATGTTATTTTTGTTGAGAAAAATTCCATGTTGAATTGAGAAGAAAAAAAAATGAGTTTATAAATGTAAAGTAAGTCTCTCTTATGAGTTAGCTTTTAAAAAATGAAGAAGAAACTTGATAATATTACCAATAGATATTAAAATTTGGAAAAGATTGAGCAAAAAAAGGGTTAGGGCACAATGTGTGTGAAAGTTGGGTAGGTTGAGTTGAATTCAACAAAAACAAGTTGAACCATGGCATGTAAAGGTTGGATCAAGTTAGCTCAGTGAAAAGTGTACATTATCTGTGGCAAAAGAGATTATTGACAAAAGTTCTATATTGAGTAGAAAAGAGGAAAACGTTGAGTTTCTAAATAAAATCATCCTTATGAACTAACTTTTTTAGGAAGGAAAAAAACTTAATAGCACTCTCAATTTCTTCACATAGTAGAAGCTTTATAACTTATTGGAAGACTACCATGCATTATTTTTTTTAATAGCCTTTTATATTTATCTTTTTCTTGGCATAGTGAGGCGGATAAGTTTTGGATCAATATTGTGTAAAGCAACAAACTTACGTAATTTGTTGTAAGTCCAATTCACTGACATCTAAACTTGCCAACTATCTTCCTATAGCCGACAATCATGCTTCAATATCCTATGAAGTAACTATTATGCAAGCGTATGCTAACCCATTTTCATGGACTTAATATAATTAAGTGTATATTAATGGGTTATAGGTGTCTAATTGAGTGAGATATATATTTTTTTTTAACATACATACTCATGCCAACACCTAATGTCAAACTTGGGAATAAAAGGTTTACTCTCTTTTTAATTGAGTTAAGTGCTTGCTGACAAAATTAATACTAATAAGGGCAGTTGGGTTCTTAAGAGTTGAATATAAACTAATTGGTATAAGTTGTAACTTTACTATTAAACTTGTGATGAGTGAGGCCTATAAGAAAAACACATAAGTCACTCCTCTACCTTATTCGTGTAAATTATAGTTATTTTTCTTTTATGACTCAAAACTACAGGACATGCTACGTGATCAGGAAGTCAATCACTTGGCGGCAGTAGAGCTCAGAGATTCATTGACTTTGTAGAAAACAAAAAAACAACTCATTGTTCCTTGATATTCTGCAAAGTTTGATTAGCAATATGTGAAATTATATAGATTGTTAAATTGCTCCAGGATCTAGACGTGGATCTAATGGTGTAGCACAACGATCTAATGTTCTCAAATGGAAAAAGCACGACTTCGACTTCACTTCACGAGAGAGAGAATTAGAGGAAACTGATGGGAAAAACGACGTATAAAGTTTCCCACTTTGATTGAACCTATGAGGAAATACTAAAACACCAACGATGTATTCGAATCACAAGTAAAATAATCAAATCACAGTCAACACAAAAGAATTTCTACGTGGAAAAACTCCTCCAATATGAAGGATAAAAAAACCACGGGACCGATCACGGAGTCCACCCAAATCTCCACTATATCAATCGTTAGGATACAACCCAATCAAGTCCTTAACAATAGCAACAGGACAAAGATTTACTGATTCAACAACAATAGAATCACCAATAAATAGTGAAGAACAAGTTGTAAACAACAACTTAACCAAGAAAAGTTGGAAAAATATCACCCAGATTTTTGACCATAATCTGCTGACTTCAAGAGCTCCAAACGACAATCCAACCATTCACAATGAAGAACACCCAATCCTGAACCTGCTGACAAAAAATCAGCTCAATCGGACCACGGATCGTCCTTGATCAAACGTTTGATCAACTACTACGCAGGGCCTCTAATTCCTGCGAAATTCTACTCTTTTCTTTTCTCTCTCTCTTTTTTTTTTTTTTTTTGACGGCCACTCACCTCTTCTCTTAAAGAAAAAACCCTATATTTTTTCTTTTAAACCTTAGGGCCACATTACCCTAATTGGACTCAATAATAAGTCCCCGAATATGGGCTGGACCAACCCAACAATTCTCCCCCTCCAGCCCAAATGAGGGAGATTCCATATGTTCATTTCTCAAGCACAATCCAAACCGGCCTCATGCCGACAAAACTCAAACTTTTCTCGCCATAGAGCCTTTGTCATCATATCATAACCATTATCCTCAGTATGTACCTTTTCAAGTGCAACCTCTTTGGTTTCCATTATATCTCGTATCCAATGATACCTTACATCAATATGCTTTGACCTTTGATGAAAAGTAGAGTTCTTAGCAAGACGTATAGCACTTTGACTATCACAAAATAACACATACTTTTCTTGCACGAAACCAAGTTCTTTTATGAATTCCTTCATCCAAAGCAACTCTTTACATGCTTTCGTTGCTGCAATAAATTCTGCTTCTGTTGTAGATAGAGCAATACATTTTTGTAATCTTGATTGCCATGCCATAGCTCCCCCTGAAAATTTAATCAAGTAGCCTGAAGTAGATATTCTATTATCAATATCTCCTGCCATGTCAGAATCTGTATATCCCACAAGAATAGGCTTATCACTCCCAAATGAAAGTTTCAAACTAGAAGTGCCTCGAAGATACCTTAGAATCCACTTCACTGCATTCCAATGTTCTCTTCTAGGATTAGAAGTAAATCTGCTAACTACTCCAACTGCATGAGCTATATCTGGCCTTGTACAAATCATTGCATACATTAAACAACCAACAACCGAAGCATAAGGAACTCTTTCCATATCTTTTCTATCTTCCTCATCTGTAGGACATTGTTTCTTACTAAGTTTAAAGTGTGTAGCAAGAGGCGTGCTCACCACTTTAACTTTATCCATACAAAACCTCTGAAGCACTTTCTTAATATACTCCTCTTGAGACAACCACAACTTCTTGGCTTTTCTGTCACGACTAACTCTCATACCAAGAATTTGCTTCACTGAGCCTAAGTCTTTCATTGAGAATGACTTACTTAACTCCTGCTTCAACTTTTCAATTCTTGCAACATTCTTACCAACTATAAGCATGTCATCTACATAAAGTAGTAGAATGATAAAATCATCATCTGAGAACTTCTGCACAAATACACAATGATCAGAATTTGTCTTCTTATAGGCTTGCTCCCCCATAAAAGACTCAAATTTTTTATACCATTGTCTCGGTGCCTGTTTTAAGCCATATAAACTTTTCTTTAGCTTGCAAACATAGTTCTCTTTACCTTTTTCTTTAAAACCCTCTAGTTGCTCCATATAAATTTTTTCATTTAGGTCACCATGAAGAAAAGCAGTCTTTACATCCATTTACTCAATTTCAAGATCAAGACTGACAGCCAATCCCAAAACCACTCGAATTGAGGACATTTTCACAACAGGTGAGAAAATCTCATCATAATCAATTCCCTTTTTCTGACTGAAACCTTTAACAACTAGTCTAGCTTTGTATCGGGGTTGTGAAGAATTTTCATCATGCTTCAATCTATAAATCCAACGATTCTTCAAAGCTTTCTTGCCTTTAGGCAATGTCACCAACTCAAATGTTTGATTATCATGCAAAGATTTTAACTCATCTTGCATTGCATCAACCCATTTTTTCTTATCCACATCCTCTGCTGCTTCTTCAAAGCTCTCAGGCTCACCTGCATCAGTCAACAATACATACTCCTCAGTAGAGTATCTAGAGGATGGGTGGCGACCTCTAGTAGACCTCCTCAATGGTGGAACTGAAGATGGATTCTGCTGAACATCAACAACATTATCTGTCTGAGTATCACTATTATCTGCACCCTGTTGGTCATTCTGAACCTGTTCCTGAACATCATGCTGAATATCACTTTCAACTTGTTCTGGCAACTGTCGCTGTAAATCATTTGAAGGAATTAGATCAATATCAATACCAATCTTAGAGCCTTGTGACATATTCTTCTCACTCTGGCCAATATCTGTCATATTTTGATTCTCAAAAAATACAACATCACGACTCCTCATAATTTTCTTCACAGCTGGATCATAACACCTGTAGCCAAATTTATCAGAACCATAACCAAGAAATATACATTCTCGTGTCTTGACATTTAACTTAGACCTCTCATCTTTTGGAATATGAACAAATGCTTTGCAACCAAATACTCTTAGATAGTTATAGGAAACATCCTTGCCAAATCAAACTCTATCTGGCACATCACCATCTAAAGCAACAGTTGAAGATAAATTGATAACATAAGCTGCTGTAAGTAATGCCTCACCCCAAAATGTCTTTGGCAGGTTAGCATTTGAAATCATGCATCTAACTCTCTCAACCAATGTCCTGTTCATTCTTTCCGCTATACCATTCAATTGAGGTGTTTTTGGAGGTGTCTTCTGATGTCGAATACCATGTTGCCTACAATACTCATCAAATGGTCCAATGTACTCACCACCATTGTCTGATCGAATGCATTTCAACTTCTTTCCAGTTTGCCGCTCTACTGAAACTTGAAACTGCTTAAATACATCTAGCACTTGATCTTTTGACATCAAAACATAAACCCAAACCTTTCTTGAGTAGTCATCAATAAAGGTCACAAAGTAGGATGCTCCACCAAGCGTCCTCGGGTTGACTGGGCCACAAACATCTGAGTGTACTAACTCCAAGAAATCTGATTTTCTTGAAGGAGGGTGACTATAGAATGAAACTCTTTTATGTTTTCCAGCTAAACAATGTGCACACTTCTCAAGTTTTGCACTCTTAATCCCATATAACAAGTTCTTCTTTGCCAACACATTCATGCCCTTCTCACTCATGTGACTTAATCTTTTATGCCATAAAGCACTTGCATTTCCATCTTCCACTACATTACAAGTGTTCTTGGAAATCTTGGCCTGAAACAAATACAAAGAAGACTCTTTCTTGCCTCTAGCCATAACTAATGAACCCTTAGTAAGTTTCCATTGTCCATTATTGAAGATATTGCAAAAACCTTCATCATCAAGTTGTCCGGTAGAAATCAAATTCAAGCGAATTTCTGGTACATGTCTAACATTCTTGAAAACCAACTTAGATCCATTACGAGTCTCCAAGCATACATCTCCCATACCTGCAACTTTAGCCAAGCAATCATTACCCATTTTTAATGTGCCAAAGTTTCCAGGAGTATAAGAAGTAAAGAACTCCCTCTTGGAAGTAATATGAAGAGAAGCACCACTATCAATTACCCAACTTGTCTCATTGCTTGCAAAATTCACATTATCATCATAGCACACAATAACAAGTTCATTAGTAGCTGCTGCAACTCGATCATTATCATTGTTGTCCTTCTTCTCCTCACTTTCATTAACTTTCTTCTTCTCATTTCTACCTTTACCATTTTTCTTTTCATTTTTCAGCTAGAAGCAATTTTTCTTGATATGACCCATCTTGCCACAATGATGGCACTCTACATTTTTATGCCATGATCTAGACTTACTTCAACTTTTGTTATAACCTCTCGGACCTCTACTATGACTTCTCCCCCTATTTTCAACAACCAAAGCTTCAGAATGAGACAAAGAACCCTGACTCTTTCTTCTCATCTCTTCATTCAAAATACTAGTCTTGGCAAAATCCATAGTGACAATTCCATCGGGAGCAGAGTTACTCAATGACATACGAAATGTTTCCCAAGATTCTGATAAAGTACCAAGTAACCAAAGTCCTTGTACTTCATCTTCAAACTTCATATTCATGCCTGAAAGTTGATCTAACATTCCCTGAAACTCATTCAAATGATCAGATATGGATTGCCCATCTTTGTATTTCAAGCTAATAAGTTGCTTCATCAAATACATCTTATTATTTCCAGTCTTTCGAGCATACAAAGATTCAAGTTTGTTCCATAGAGTCCGAGCATGTGTTTCTTTACTAATGTGATTCAAAACATTCTCATCTACAAATTGTCGAATGAACCCGCATACAATTTTATGCTCAAGAGTCCAATCGGCCTCACTCATGTTATCTGGTCTAGTTTCACTAAACACCGGTAAGTGCCAACGCTTCACATAAAGCAAATCTTCCATCTTACCCTTCCAAACATGATAATTTCGTCCATTCAAACTAATCATCCTGTTAGTGCTTAGTTCCATCGTTCAATCAAATCCAAAGATAAAACAACCACAACCTAAGCTCTTGATACCACTTTGATGGGAAAAACGACGTATAAAGTTTCCCACTTTGATTGAACCTATGAGGAAATACTAAAACACCAACGATGTATTCGAATCACAAGTAAAATAATCAAATCACAGTCAACACAAAAGAATTTCTACGTGGAAAAACTCCTCCAATGTGAAGGATAAAAAAACCACGGGACCGATCACGGAGTCCACCCAAATCTCCACTATATCAATCGTTAGGATACAACCCAATCAAGTCCTTAACAATAGCAACAGGACAAAGATTTACTGATTCAACAACAATAGAATCACCAATAAATAGTGAAGAACAAGTTGTAAACAACAACTTAACCAAGAAAAGTTGGAGAAATATCACCCAGATTTTTGACCACAATCTGCTGACTTCAAGAGCTTCAAACGACGATCCAACCGTTCACAATGAAGAACACCCAATCCCGAACCTGCTGACAAAAAATCAGCTCAATCGGACCACGGATCGTCCTTGATCAAACATTTGATCAACTACTGCGCAGGGCCTCTAATTCCTGCGAAATTCTGCTCTTTTCTTTTCTCTCTCTCTTTTTTTCTTTTTTTTTTTTGACGGCCACTCACCTCTTCTCTTAAAGAAAAAACCTTCTTTTAAACCTTAGGGCCACATTACCTTAATTGGACCCAATAATAAGTCCCTGAATATGGGCTGGACCAACCCAACAGAAACGACCTTCCTTCGTCATATTAAGCATGCGTACAAGCTCAAGCCTTCAAGCGCTCAAAATTTCTGTTCTCCATTTCATCACGCTCTGATCCTTTCACGGAGTGTCTTGTTTCTTCCATACTCCGCCTGTCGTTGCGATATGGATCGAAGATCCCTCATGTTCAGCCGCTTGTAAATGCAGAAGCGCACAGTGAGAAGATATGAAAGGAAAGAGAAAACAAGGATAAGGTAACGAAACTAGGGGGCTTCCTACGGAAGTGTAGCAGCACGAAACAGTGGCAGAATGAGGTGCAGAAACATTGAAACAAGCTGGGCTTCCGCATCAAAGTCACACTGTCACCATCGCCGTTGAAGCAAACTAAGAGATGCAATTTGCTTAGAGTCATGGTCCCGGTATGCCCCGCCCACCCACACGCGCGTTGAACTCCTTCGTTCGATCTTTCCGTTCGGCCAATCTTCCCACGGTGTGTAGCGCCGACACGGAACCCAACAATCTTCTCGAGAAGGTGCTCGTTCTAAACACGCGAGACCAGCTCCTAGAATCTCTCTCCCTGCTTTATTCCCTCACTCCGCCTTTCTCCCACCATATCTATTATAGTCTCTTCCGTGCGTGTGCTCGCCACAAATGCCTCCAGGAAGGCATATCTCTCCACCGCCACATGCTTTCCCACAATTCCACGAAACCGCCTGACCTGATCGTCACCAATCATCTCATCAATATGTACTGCAAATGTGGTGATTTGGATTATGCTCACCACTTGTTTGATGAAATGCCCGAGAAAAACTATGTTTCTTGGACTGCCCTCATTTCTGGGTACGCACAAGATGGGAAAAGCAGAGAGTGTTTTCATCTATTTTCAGGCATGATGGCGGAATGCCGCCCGAATGAGTTTGGGGTGGCAAGTGTTCTTAGTTCGTGCACTGAGTGGGATGGCGAGCATGGTCGACAGGTACATACGGTTGCGTTCAAAATGTCCTTGGATGCTTGTGTTTACGTTGCGAATTCTCTTATTACCATGTATAGCAGGAGCTCTTGTTATGGTGGTGTTTATAATCGTGATAGGGATGCGGCTTGGAATGTGTTCAAGGCCATGGACTTCCGGAATCTTATTTCCTGGAATTCAATGATTGCTGGATTTCAGTGTCAAGGGCTTGTGGCCCAAGCTATCGGTCTTTTTTCACAAATGCACGAGGAAGGAATTGGGTTTGATCGTGCCACACTTCTCAGCCTCTTTTCTTCCTTGATTGGGAGCATTGACGATGTTGTTGATCGTCTGGAGTTTTGTTTTCAGTTGCACTCTCTCACGATCAAGACTGGTTTTAAGTCAGAAATTGAAGTGGCAACCGTATTAATTAAATCTTACTCGTATCTTGGTGGAGATATTGCCGAGTGTTATAGACTCTTCATGGAGATAAATTCTTGTCGAGATGTTGTTTTGTGGACTGTAATTATAGCAGCATATGCAGAGCGGGACCCAGACAACGCTCTCCTCCTGTTTCGCCAGCTGTGTCGGGAGGATATAGCCCCGGATTGGTATGCTTTCTCAATTGTCTTGAAAGCTTGTGCAGGCCTTGTGACTGAGAGGCATGCATCGACAGTTCATTCGCAAGTTATTAAAGCTGGGTTTGAAGGGGACACGGTGCTTGCAAATGCTTTGATCCATGCGTATGCCAGGTGTGGCTCCGTCGCTTTTTCTAAGCAAGTTTTTAATGAAACGGAGTTTCGTGATTTGGTTTCTTGGAACTCAATGCTAAAAGCGTATGCCTTGCATGGGAGAGGTGGAGAAGCGTTGTCTCTCTTTTCGCAAATGAATATCCAACCTGATCCTACCACTTTTGTTGCTCTTCTCTCAGCTTGCAGCCATGCTGAACTGGTTGATGATGGAATCAAAATCTTTGACTCTATGTCCGGGAAACATGGTATTCTTCCTCAACTTGACCACTACGCCTGCATGGTTGATATTTTTGGGCGAGCAGGGCTACTTCTTGAGGCTGAGGAAATGATAAATAGAATGCCAATGAAGCCTGACTCTGTAATTTGGAGCACTCTCCTTGCATCATGTAGGAAGCACGGGGAGACAAGGTTGGCCAAATTAGCCGCTGATAAACTGAAGGAATTGGAGCCAGATAATTCGTTAAGCTATGTGCAAATGTCAAACATGTATCTCTGTGTGGGTGATTTCAATAATGCTGGCCTAATCAGGAACGAAATGAAGGGGTGCATTGTAAGAAAGGAGCCCGGTTTAAGCTGGGTTGAGATTGGTAATCGGGTGCATGAATTTGCATCTGGAGGCAGATCTCATCCAGAAAGGAAGGGGATATGGAGGAAGCTTGAAGAACTGATTGGGCAGTTGAAGGAGATAGGTTACGTGCCAGAGACCAGCTTGGCATTGCAGGACATAGAAGAGGAGCAAAAAAAGGAGCAACTGTACCATCACAGTGAGAAGCTAGCTTTAGCCTTTGTCATAATGAAGGAAGGTGGACGGTATGGTGGTGAGAGAGTAAGAATTAATAAGAACATCCGAATTTGTGTAGATTGCCATAATTTCATGAAGTTATCTTCAGATCTACTTCGGAAGGAGATTGTTGTCAGGGACTCAAACCGGTTTCATCATTTTAAAGATGGGTTGTGCTCTTGCAGTGACTACTGGTAGCAGCTAGCATCCCCGATCGATCTGGTTTGCACTTTGTCTTTGTCAGCATGGTTCATTAATTCCCATGGAAGTTGTTAGAAAGATTTGCTTCGAGTTACTCGATGATAAAATTGGGCTCTTTGAGTGAGTGCACCAGTGTTTGTAAAACACTCTTTGGGAGATCAATCTTATCCTCAGTCGAGTAGTAGCAGCACTGGTGACCGAGTACAGCTAAAGGTATGACGTCCCATGCATGTTGGAGCTCTACTAGTGTTTGGACGAACGCAAAAAGCGACAATTTGATAGAATTTTCTGTATACGAGTACAAAGGGAATGGAGTCCATTACTAGCTGCTCTGGTGACCGAGCACAGCTGAAGGTATGACGTACCACGCCTGTTGATATTCTACCAGTGTTTGGACGAACGCAACAAGCGAGAATTTGATAGAATATCTGTATAGTAGTCACTGATATGAACGAATACAAAGGAAATGGAATGAATTACAGTGGCTTCTCTCGGTCCTATTTATACACGGGGCATGCAAATTAAGCTGCTAAAAATGCAGTGATAAACTTGTAATCAGAAGTGCTTAATCACATGTAGCCACATGCAAAATGTGAGAAGAGGTAAAATAGACGTCTTCTACTTATTCCTCTCTTTGAATACTCATGTTGGCAGGTTGTATTGAAGATGCAAAATTGAGTAAAAGCTAGAGAATTGTGTTGCTCAACTTGATTAATTCTGTTATGAAGGTTGGGACTACAATAAAAGAATACGAGAGTTTTTATACAAGAAGTAAGGAGAATCTAAAAAGATGGTTGAATTAATTTCCTCATCTACTTTTGACACGTGCAAACTATTGGATTAATAACATTGGAACTTATGCACGTGTGAGATGGTTGAGTTTCTTTAGGTTGACCTCTAGTGACATTGGGACTTGCACATAGGTGAAATGATAGAGCTTCTTTAGGTTGACTTGTAGTTAATGTGTTGATTTTTGTTATTCTCCATATTACCTTGCAAACTTGGCGTTTAGACCGAAATTAAAGGAAATTGTGGCGGGAAAGTGACTTGGTGAAGAAATATGCTAGCTATTGTGATAAGGGAACATAAATAGTGATTAATGTTTTGAGTGTTAGCATAAATCCAGCCTCCAAAGAGTCCAATAACCCAAGACCATACTTAGTTATCATGAACCATGAAATAGAACTAAAAGAGAGTTAGAAAGAACTTAATTTTGGCTCCATAGGTTGAGTATAAGTAACTATTTACCTTCCTTACTCTTTTCTGAAGCAGAAGATGCGGTTTCTTTCAAAGTCATTGTGGATTCAAAAGGGTGAAAAAGATAGTTATGTCTATTTGTATTTTAACGGTGTGTTCACGAATTTTCATATATGCCCTTGTCTTAACTAACTTAAGGATCTTTATAACCATACACATGTCAACATCTTAACTAACCACATCATAAAGTCCATTATGAGGCCATAACCTGATTGTCCATACACTTAATGTGACTCATATGTGCATAGTTTAGAGTTAGGAAAATGACTTAACCATATAATTTATATGCTACACAAATAGTTTTGACTCATCACAGTCCTATTAGGTAAATATTGGCCTACACTGATACCTCCATGTTTATGACAAATAAGAAACTTTATGTCACTCACATAGATCATATTAAAATATATCAATATATCTAAGTAGGAGATGCTTATAATGACCATTGATGTAACCTTACATATAGCTATGCTATGTAAATAGTCTAACATTGAAAGCCATTTTTTCCTAAACAAAATGATAATTTACTTCAATGTGCTTGGATCAACTATGAAGAGTTGGTTTGGTAGTAAGACAAAGAGCTAACAAGTTATCACACAACAACTCCAAAGTTTGATGGAGAGAAACCTTGAGACCTTGAAGTAGATGGTAGGTTCAAATAGCTTTAATTGCAACTTATGCTAATGAACAATATTCAGCTTTGGTTGATGATTGGGGGATAGTTGGTTGTTGTTTTGTACAAAAGGAGATGTAGTTAGCTTTGAGGAAGAAACAAAAACCAATGGTAGATTGTCTGATAGTTGTATAGCTTACTTAATCAACATTACTAAACTCGTATAGATAAAGGGTACTATGTATGAATACAAAGACTAAGGTTAATAGTGCCATGAAGGTATTGAAGGACCCATTTCATGTTGTGATAGTCTCAAACTCTAGGATGTCGCATTGCTTGACATAGACGATTGACAAGATATTAGAGATTAGGCTTAATGAGTGTTAAATATTAAAAAGAACCAACAAAATTGCAAAAAAAGTATAAGATGTTAGCTCATTATATGAGCTCATGTAATGTGAATTTTATATCAATAAACATAAATTAATATTTACTACCATTTTGATTGTATACATATTGTCTTTATTACATATATGGCATTAGCTAGTGTGGGCCTTTGTTCATCTTATAGGTTTTGATAAGTGAGCCTATTTGTGTAGACAATTTCGTTGAATGGCTAAGTCCCTTTTTCAGCTCTCCATTTATATACACTAAAGCTTGCTATAAGGAGAAATTTAGAGACAATGGTGGTTATCATTTTATACTACATTTTGGCTATGTGAAAATGCCCTTACAGGGCATTTTTGTCACATGTTGCTCTCTCTCTCTCTCTCTCTCTCTCTCTCTCTCTCTCTCTCTTTCTCAAAACACTACACACATTCACTTAAAACAAATGCACAAGTATACTCAAAAACCACACATTATTGTTCACGTGAAAGAGCCTTTCTCTACAATTCACTATAATTGCCTTTCTCCCTTGATTTTAATAGCTTTGGCTATCTCATTAGGCCAATACCCAAAAAGCATAGATAGGAAGGCTTTGTGCTAAGTTACAGCTCAACTTGGAGAAATCTAGTATGTTTCTTAACTTTTTTTTTTTGTATATTATGTAAAATACATGGGTTATGTTCTTATGCATCTTGTTTTTGTATATTATGTTTCTTACTTGTCTTGGTTGCTTTGTGGAGAGTTTTTAGATGACATGTTATATTTATTGTCTACAAGTGTGATAATGTCTGTAAAATTCTTTTTTGATCTACTCACATTGTGCTTGTATTATATATTGCACATTACAGTCACCTTCACGATCAACAACTACATGGTAATTATAGAGATCTTGATTGGTTTGAATTTTAAAAAATGGTTGGCTGATATTTGCTTTACTATATGGATTGCTAATTTGAATTCAACCTTCACAATTGATAAGCTAAAGGATCCTATTCTGAATAAGTATAAGAACAAGTGTGCCACATGGGCAAAAAAGAATGAGTTGTGTTTACTAGCAATGCAAAGGACTATTAAAGATCACCTCTAATAAGATTTGCTTGTTGATGTCACTACAAATGATTTTTTGGAAGTAATGGAAAAGTAGTTCACAATTCCCTCTAATATTGAGGCTATAAACTTCTACCAAATCTTTTTGATCTTAAGTATAATGGGACCATGATTGTGAGAAATTGTATAATGAAGGTTATTAAGTTTAAGGCTAAACTTAAGAAATTGGATATCATTTTCCTTAATCTAATCATAATTCACAAAGTGTTGATTAGCCTTCCTCTAGATTATAGTATCCTTAGACATCTTATCATATATAGCATGCGAAATGGATGACCAATGGTCTTGAAGTCCAATTAGGTTATGTGTTTATGATAACATATGGAGTAGTGTCATGAAAAAGTGTTAAGTAGACATTGATTACATACTCCACTATGCATGTAGAGTTTGTGACATGTTATGGTATGGTTGTTTAAGCCATTTGGTTAAAGAACCTTATAAAATTATTGACTTTTCTTAATTTTATTGAAAGACTCGTCCAATTGTATAGTGATAACTCTTTTGTTGTGTCGTTTATTAATGACAACATGATTATTAAATAACGAAGCATATAGAGATCAAGTTTTTGACTATTAAAGAAATAGTAAAGAATGGTAATATAGTAGTGGAGCATATTAGAACAGATGCCATATTAGTCGACCTATTTATTAAAGGTTGAGCACTTTTGTGTTGTAAAAGCATGTTGATAACATGGGTCTTAAATCCTTATGGGATACTTTTGCCTAGTGGAAGTTGTTTGCTTTATTGCTATGTATTGGAACAACATCTATTTTGTTTATTGTTATGTAAACTTCTATTTGATGTATATACATGTTAGTTACTTGTCTATTGTCTAATTTTCATAAGCTTGTAAGACACGCATGTGTTTGTTTAAGGTAAGTTAGAAAGTCTTAAGGGAGGTGTAACTTCAAGTATGCCAATACATATAACTATTAGCCATATAGTGATGTCTTATAACACACAAATTTATACCCGAGTACATTGTACAAGACATTATATTCCCTTAGGACGGTTTGTTAATAAAGTTTGTCACTTTGGGGATGTTCTCTTGGGACGTTTTGTTGATGACATTTGTTTTCTTGGAATGATATTCTCTTAGGATAATTTGTAAATGATGTCGATCATTTTAGAGAATGAGACTAATAAGGAGGGTAACATAAAATTTCCTTTTATAATATTAGTTGTCCATCACATTACCATATTAGAGCTATGTTAGTAAAGTAGAGAACTTTTGTGATTGTGGTAAGCACTATCTTTAAATGACATAATTACTATTATTATTCAAGGGCTTGAAGCTTTATAGGACTAAATCAACAATAAAGGATTATTACTGGACCAATATAAAACTTTAAAATTATTTTCATATATTAAAGTTATTTGTAGTATTATATGAGACAATGGTGGTCATCATTTTACACTACATTTTGGCTATTGGAAAATGCCCTTTAAGGGCATTTTTGTCACACATTCCTTTCTCTTTCTCTCTTTCTTTTAAAACACTACATACATTCACTTATAATATATGCACAAGTGCATTTAAAAAACGCACACATTACTATTCACGAGAGAGCCTTTCTTTACAACCCACTAGAATCACCTTTCTCCCTTGATTCTTAGTAGCTTTGGTCATCTCATTGAGCCAATATCCAAAGAGCATAAAGAGAAAGGCTTAGTGCTAAGTTTTAGGTTAAAAATGGAGAAATCTAGTATGTTTTTCAACTTGTTTTTGTATATTATGTGAAACTCATTTTATTCTCTATGATTGGTGCTTAGATCCTAAAAAAAAGCTTCGTTTAAAGCCATATTTGCTAACATAAGGTTGTGAATATAGTTAAGTATCATTCTTGTTGTTCTAAGGTTTTTTGGTCATTAGAGTGGGAAGTGGCTTGTAGTTTGTCATACTAGCCCAATAAAATAAGTCGAGAGCATATTGGTGTTGTGATAAGAGGGGGTTAGTTGCATCCAAAGTTATATAAAGACCAAAGAAGTAACGCAATCCAAGATCTTTGAGTGAAAATTCATTGTTAAGTAGAGTGACAAGGTGTGTAATGGTTATAAGTGAGTTTTTAGTGAGTACTAAGTCATTTACATAAATGAGCATCCACATTTGTATTTAATCAAACTAGTATACAAATAATTATGAATTATAGGTTGAGCATTGAAAGTCAAGTTTCGTAAAAAAGAAAAGAATTAATCAAATCATGTACGAGGGAATCTTAGGTTGAAAAATCCATTTACAATCTACAACATTCATGGCTTTAACCCTAGGAACAGGGGTTCACATCTAATTTTTATTAAGTGCATACATTTCATCACACATGATAACACACCATCTGAAATTCTTAAATGCCTTAACATCTACAATGGGAGTTGGTTAAGAGTTGT
The DNA here is from genome assembly GCA_028551475.1 of Casuarina equisetifolia. Taxonomy (NCBI): domain Eukaryota; kingdom Viridiplantae; phylum Streptophyta; class Magnoliopsida; order Fagales; family Casuarinaceae; genus Casuarina; species Casuarina equisetifolia. The sequence goes on along the minus strand of CM052356.1, from coordinate 7,672,687 downwards.
GCCATGAGGGCATACTTTAAGTTTGCATGGGATGAACTGAATCAAGGTTGATGGTTGTCTTGAGTTAGTCACCATGTAAGGATCCATTAATGTTAGGTTAAGTTACTTCAAGTCCTAAGGTGTGGTAAGCCTTGCTAGATTGCTAGGAAGAATGTCAACTATAAGAGATAAGGGTGTGCCTCTTAAGATGAGTGTATGATGGTATTAAGGTGAGCTAGATGAGAGAGGTATAGTTTTGGAAGTTGAAAAAAGGTGCATGGTGGAGTGGGTTTAAAGGTAATGATGCTTTGGGTTCTTATGAGTGGTTTGATAAAGTGATGGTATTGTTAAGGGTTGGTTGAGAGGTGGGTTTGGTTGTTAGGTGAAGGGTTACTTTAAGCATGGCAAAATGAGTGTTTGGTTTAGGAGAGTATTCGAGTAGTGAAGGGAAAATGATAGGAGGATGTTATATTTTTCTTGAAATTAACCTCATCTTTCACTACAACACTACCGTTATTGAATCTAAGAGCCTTTCTAACATTACAACCGAACTTATCACAATTAAAGTCTTAATTCATGATCTACATGCTCCCCAACTAGAACCCTCATCTGATGCAACAATCTTTGTATTGCATGTGACAGTAAATTCAGTTTTTCTATACTAAGCACACCGAAATTGATTTCTATTGTTTCCAGAAACGTAATGCTCACAGACAACATGCAAACATCCCTACCTAGGATTTGTCTTTTAAATGATTTAGGTCACATCAGTCCAAACTAACAGCCGTGAGATTTTATTTGATTTATATAAAAATCCCTAGGCCTGTTTTTTATTATAATTTTTTTTTATGACAGCTCGAATCACAAAGTGAATTCTAGTCTCTTTTTTCTTTTTCACTTTGTGATTCGACCAGTCATAAAAAAAAAAAAAAAAAGAAACCAAGACACTCGTACATAAGAAATTGAGACAACCTTGCGTTATATAGCTACAGAAACCAAGACACTCGGACACCGTCGATTTTTCAACAGAAAAATTCACAGACCCAAATTAATTGCTAAATATGTAACGGGAAAGCTTTCAGGGATCAACGAGTTAGGAACGTAACAATAGGGCTGCCTTGAAAAACACACAAATTGAGTCATCACAACACACTGAACGTCAATCTTAGCAACAAAGTAGTACATATCAACAACCGGCAAAGAACATACCAATAACATGGTCCACCTCTTACATACATAATAGAACGCGAAGCGGACTGAAGACAGCATTATCAAGTGATACATGCATGGCCAAGGAAACCAACCTGCAGGGCCACGTGGATTTCAGCTTTCCGAGCTGTAGGAGGCCTCACCAGCTGATAAATTCTCTTGCCTAAAACGCTTCATCTCATCATATGCCCACTCAAGACCAGTGCAGTAATGAAGTGGTGGATTAAATCTGCAGTCATTGATATCATCTGGCATAAATGCACCATTCTCTATCAGGAATTTCACCGCTTCCTTCCTTCTTTCTTTAGCTGCACTGTGAAGTGGTGTCCCTGGGTTTATCACAGAGGCCAAGAGTTTCATATCATAACAGGCTACTTATTAATATGGTAAAAGAACGGAAGAAAAAGAGGGGAGAAGTAAGAGGGCTTCATTCATACGGGAAATATACTTACAGCCACAAGCACCCATAGTTCTAGCATCAATATTAGCACCACGCTCTAGCAATTCATCCATAACTTCAAGGTGCCCACCCTCAGCAGCAAGGTGAAGGGGGGTCACCCCTTTCGATTTGGGGCCCCAAGCAGCAACATTCACGTCCATTCCTTCATCAAGAAGTCGCTTCACCTGTTTGAGTCACATTCAACCAACTCATCTTTAGCAAGAGTAGATTCAAAGTCATTAGTATAGAACTAACTTCTGATAACAAATGTATAAAAAATGTTTTCAAATAGAATGCGCCAAAACAGCTCCCCCTTGAAGACTATTAAAAAGTACGCAAAAGATAAGAATGGACGAAAGTTTGTTCCCCTTTTTGTTCCCAGTACGAGAAGATATTGAACAATTACAAGATTCAAATGATGAGCTACAAATAGAAAAGAAAATAATTGATAAAATCCTCCTCAAAAAGAAAATCAACCAAAAAAAAAAAATCCACAAATGGATGCCACTTCTTAAAAGGCTGCAGATATACGTTTCTTCCAAAGTACATTTACAGTCTATGGTTTGGATTACTGCCACAACGAATGCTTGAAAACAAAATTTTCAAGTAGAAGGCAAGTAGGTACTTGCATTTACTTATGACTGAACACTGAATGTTAACATCATAACAAAGCTGTTTCTCCTCTCTTCCCTTTAATATTGGTCTCACTACCTTTCTGTTTAATTCCAGTCTATGGGTGAAAGACCACCGACACCTTCCAAATCCAGATAAACTAGCAGTTCAACAATCACTTCTTGTTTCTCTCTTTAAGTAATCTCTCTTCTCTCTATATATCTCTTCATTTACCCCTCCACATAATTCCAACCATTTCAGATCCAAAGATGACATTTCCATACATTTCACTAATGTCACCCACCCCCCATATCAACAACTTCTCCACAAGATTCCATACTGATATCAGGATTTGTGCTTTTTCAAGATCGCGTTGCCCTTTCTCCTTAGCCAATTTCAAGGTCAGATGCACACTTTGGAACTTTTGTATTTATCAGCATGACATATGTCCTGCTGTTCCTACTTTTGATGAGGCGGATAAGATTAGGAATTCAGTGATCGACTATGAAAAGGGTAGGAGCTAAGTTTTGGAAATAAAGAGGGCGAAAAAAAAAGAGATATCTAGCATATATTTTCCAATTTTAAATATACAAGTACACAAGCATATAGAGATCTTTAAGAATATTTGCGTTTTTCAATTGATAACCATCATCATAAAGGCTTAATCCATCAATTTGTATTAAAGATCTTCTTGAACACAGTGTCAGCACATTAACGTTTTCCACAATTTGTCCCAGAGAAAATTATAAAAGGGCAAAGGAAACTTAGAAGAAATTCTCTCACGACCAGCATGAAGCTCAAAAGCTGAAACTGCATTAAATAAACCAAACTTCACAAAATTTTACATCCTTCCAAGAATGACAAAAGGAAATGAAACATATTCCAAGTAGAGGAGCCCCAAACAGAGTCTTATAACCAATATCTGTTCAATGGTTTCTTGATCCTAGAGACTATACAGTTGTGGTGGAAAGATGAAAACTTTAGGTTATAGATTCTTATTGATTATTAGCAAAATTGGTAAATTCTTAGCCTTCTAGACACTGCGCTAAAATGGGGAAGATGAAAATTGGAACTGAACATATTGTTTGATTATTAGCAAAATTAACCAATTCTTAGCTTTACATAATTGGTTGTTGTAAATCTTTCTTTTTTCAAGCTTCTCATCCCTAGGCTCACCTCCATTTCAGAAACACCCTTCCCCGTCCCTATCTCCTCCAATATACGAAACCCAAAAATACCTCCAAACCAACAAGCTTAACTACCACAATTGATATAGACCTCAATAACCTTCAAGATGATGATTCTATCCCCCTGCAATCTAGCTCTCTACCCTATTACCAGAGGGAAAGAGTGCACCTTGATCGATACTTAATTCACCTCTATGTGCATAGCTGCTTTGCTAATATCTCCCTAAAAGCATCATATTCTTCCGATTCAAGCATATACTTTGGAAATATATCGCATGAGTATTTCTTTTTGTGAAGAGAGAGTCTTTCTTTTTCTGTAGCCGGTGAAATGTCGAAACACAAATGTTTTAGAAAGCAAAAAGAGTAACATAAAGGACATGGAAAGTATCATGCATAAATGATGATCGTTCAGAAAGAATTCACGTCCAAAGCTTGTTTCATTGTATTCTTTTTTCTTAGGCCCTATAACAAATTTTAGAGGTGAAAATCATAATTAAAAATCTGTCCCCACAACAAATCACGATAAAAAAAATACGTAAATAAAACAACCGCAAAACGAGAACTTCGTAGGCACCAAATGGACTCACACCTTGAATACGACCACCTCCAGCTATTTCGTATATACTACATCAGAAATTAAAATCCCTTGTAGCTAAATCTCTTGTATGAGCGGTGGATTAAAGAACATTAAGAGATGTGCATAATGCGTCCAAAAGGATAGACTTTCCCGACCAAGTCCTAGATTTTGTTCAAAACAAGCTAGTTCACCAATTGAAATGCAGACCGACCAAAAAAATCACTACCCACAAGAAAATAATCAATAACAAGAAGACGACTAGTAAAGCTTACCTCCTTGAGATCGCCTTTGCGGGCACCAATATGGAGCAGAGTCCATCCTCTATCATCCCTATCAACTCCAGACCTCAAAGACCGCCTTCTCGACAAGCTTCGACGAATCGGAACCACCTGCTCCTGGGGCATACTTGCCAGAAACAGTCGCCAAAACACCCCTTCTCTAAAATCCTCTAGATGAGGAAGTATGAACAAGAACAATCGCACAAGAACCAAGAAACCCTTAGAAAAGTGGCTTGACAAGATCTATGCACGCACACAATCAGACCGCGATTTTTTTACATTCTCTAGGATACTAGAAAGAAGAACAGAAGGGCAGAATTAGCGAGAGGCGGAAAGGGGGTGATTGGCCATGCAGTGGGGTGCGAAGGGATTCAAACCAGGACCGAAGACGCGGAGATTCTGGCACACAACAACGGAGCTCACGCACGCCTGAAATATTTTGATCATTATATATGCAGGGCAAAACTCTCTTCAAATCTTGGAACACAGAAGGGAGAACGGAGAGTTGGTATGGTGTCACTGCATAGGCCAAGCCTTACAAACCCTAGCAGAGACGCTGAGTTTCAGAGACGGAGCGATAAGAAGTGTGGCAGGTTCCAAAATGAGAAGGTAGTCTTCCTGGCGACGGGGGTGTTTAATAGGGGTTGAGGATTGTTGGGCTCGATTAGAGAGATGCCTAAGCTCGGCCCAGCATGGAAAAGGATATGGAATGAGAAATATGTTGAATTAAGTGAGAATTAGGTAAAAAAATTTCAAAAAAATAAAGAATTAAAGAATTAAAAATGGATATTTTAATCTAAAATTACAGTAGGAAAATTCAATTAGTAATACTCAAATTTAGGCTTCACTGATATGTGACTAAAACATTATATTAAAGATAATTAATGAGTAATTGTTAATTTATCTAAGAAGTGACTATTAATTACATAAGGCGTATATATTTTCTAGGAATGATAGTCTTTTTTCTTGAAGATAATTTATTTTTTATAAATGGACAATTACTAAATATTTTTATTTCTTGCAAAGGAATGCAAGTTGTAATTCTTTTGTTAATCTCTTAGTCTTGAATATTTAATTCTTTATTTTTAGTAGTCAGTCCAATGATTACGTGATATTAATTCCGGTTGCAAATAGTTGTATGCACGTTTTTTATTCAAAAACAAACTGCATAAATTTATTGTGTAAAACCCTAGAATAACATATTTTATGTTTTTTATTCTTATTTTATTTTATATGTTAAGGTTGAAGTGTTATATTGTATGAGTTTCAAAAAGAAACTGCATAAATTTATTGTATAAAACCCTAGAATAACAGATTTTATGTTTTTTTCTTCTTATTTTATTATGTAGAATATGAAACTCATACAATATAACACTTCAACCTTAACATATAATAGTTGGAAAAGAAGACGTCATTCCTAAATTTGTATATTTTATCACAAATTTGCACATGTGATAAAGTAATACAAAACCTTAATTTCCATAACAAAAGGAGATGTCATTCCTAAAACCTTAACAAAAGGAGCATTTTATACAAATAAATCACAGAAATGTGTTCAAAAAAATTTAAGTTAGAATAATTGTTGAAAACAAAAGTTACACATCAAAAAATACAATTTAAGTAATGTTTAATAGTTATAATTTTGGACTTTAGATTTTTTAATGTAAAACCAAAGTTCAAGTTGATCTACTTTACTTCTATTCAACTCTGAGTTATTAAAGTATATTTGATGTGAAATGAAGCATCCATGTCATCCTATTCGTTTTAAAATTCAAAGTACACTTAATATGTAAAAGAGTGTAGTTAAAAAGAGTTTGATATTGAAATAATATAATACTTGGATTATATTCAAATGTAAAGAATGTTCTCTTAAATTATGAATTAATTTTTTAATTAAATTTTATGCTTTAATACAATATTAAAAGTCAAGTTGATCTACTCAAACCTATGTCTAATTTTGATTCATCTATCATTGATGTTCAATGAAACATTTATTTCACATGATTTAATTTCAAACTCGAGATATAGTTAGTATTGGGGAGCATTAGTGACAAAAGTCCACATTGGAAAACTATGATTCTTAAGTAAATTTAAATATAAAAAATGCATTCACAACTAAAAACTTAACTTTTGAAGTTGAAGTTTGAACTTTCTAACAAAACTAATTTTACTTTTTCTATTTGTTTCATCATACAATATAAATGACCTTAACTTTAAGGTGAACAAGAGATGTTATTGCTTAATGCTAACATATTATATTAATGAATCCTTGTATGATGCATACTTTCACATGATTGCTCACTTAACACTTCTATAAAGTTCTTTCGCAATGGAGTCGACTCTATCAGCTGACAAATGCAGCTTACCCAATCAGTTTGACAAAAATGCATCAGCTGGTAACTAATTGTTTGTTTCTGTGACGACAAGCCCATGTTGTCCCTTTCCTACCAATGTTTTTTTGGATCTGTTAGGTATTGATGATCTGGTGAAGGTTGACACAAATTGAATATTGCCAATATTTGAGATATCTGTAGCATTTTTCATGATGTTTAGTATTTTCGTAGCGAACATATCTTAATAAAGTTTGAATTATTTTCTTATAAAACGGTCAACCTATTGGAAACTTTTTTCTTATGAACAAACAATGCTTTTGTTGATCATCTATTAGTTTAGTAATAAATTATCATGACTTAAAAACTTTTAGTTTGATTTACACTTAAGTAGATGATTCGATAGAATTTAACAAATTAATCGTATTAGAATTTTTTTAACTGTTATTTTCGGACGGTGTCAACGTTTGACTTTAATTTGTGTCCTTTCCCTCCAGAAGATATACGGCACTTTGCCTGGTCCCCACAGAGAAAAGAGAGAAGAGAAAGAGGAAGACGAAAGGAAAAAGGGTGAGAGAGAGAGAGAGAGAGAGAGAGTGGCATCATTGTAAATCACGAAAACCAGATGGCAACAAAGACATTTCGTCGAAGAAGAAGAAGAAGAAAAGAGAGCAAACTAGAGTTGAATAGACAGAAAATTATGGAAACGGATCGCTTAGAAAGCGAGGAAAAGAAAGCCACAGAAGCAGCTTTAGGCCGGTGGTGATGATGTACGGAGGCGGAGGAGACGGTGAGGGCTGGCGGGGAATGGACATGATGAGGCCAGCGGCGGTGCCGAGTCCAAAAGCGCAGGCGGCGATGCAGGTGCAGGTCCAATGGAGCGAGCAGGAGACGAGGGACTTCATAGCGATCCGTGCAGAAGTGGAGAAGGAAAGGGACTGGGGTGGTACTGGTAGTGCGTCCAAAAGTAGCAAGAGTAACAAAAGCACCACGCTCTGGGAGGTGGTGAGCGCTAAGATGGAGGAGAGAGGGTACAAGAGGACCCCCGAGCAGTGCAAATGCAAGTGGAAGAACCTCCTAAATCGCTACAAGGTTGCTTTCTCTTCTCTCTCCCTCTCTCTCTTCCATGTGGCACTACTGGGAGATGGAATTGAATCTGCAGAATTTCTTGTCAGGCTGATTCTTTGTTTTGCCCCCTCCTAAAATGGGTACCTGCGAAGACCACTGTGTGCTGATTGGCTTTCCCCAAATAGGGAGAAGTCTTTAATTCGTTATTCACCTCTCTCATCTTTTATCTCCCGAACTCCACCCCTACACCCCCACAAAAAATAAAAAATAAAAAATTAATATCCATCTGATTGTCCCAGAAAAGGCACCATTGTAAATTGCAAAAGACTTTTTTACTTGTTGAGTTTTTAAGGGGATTGCTGTTAACAAACCACCTTTGTTTCGACTAGTTTTCTTCAGAGCCGTTTTCTTAGGTCCTGGAAAAGAACGAAGTGTAGAATTATTGGATGCCCGACGAAACCCTACCTCTCAATTTGAACGATTCGTGTCCTTTTAATTTACTCCATGAGTTTCTGAAATAATTAGTCCATAGTTCTGGAGTTGTCTCCTTGTGCCACTACCGCACTGTGTTTTGGGTGCTCAATTGTTGCTTTCAAGAGGTTTTAAGGGTTCACCTAAAATTCTTGGTTGTCTTTCTCTGGACTCTAAAAATAGGGAAGGATTAGTATGTGAAATTGTTTTACGCAGATGACGTCTGTTGCTTGCTCTTTCGTAGTAGGATAATCTCGTATAGCTTTTACAGGGGAAGGAAACAGCTGGCCCGGAGAATGGGCGGCAATGCCCATTCTTTGAAGAGCTCCACGCAGTATTTACTGAAAGAGCAAAGAACATGCAGCGATTGTTTATTCAATCTGAGTCAGGTCCTTCCCAGTCAAAGAAAAGGGTCAAGAGATTGACTGGAGATCGATCCTCAGATGAATTCTCAGACGATGACGATGAGTATGGAGATGATAGCGAAGGGGAGAGGCCTGCTAGGAGCAATTTGCGTAGAAGGAAGGCTGAAAAACAAACGATGGATAAGTCTTCAAAAGCGACCAGCTCAGGGTATCGTGGCAGCACTGCTAGTAGCAGTTTTCAGGAATTGCTGACGGATTTTTTCCAGCAGCAACATAGGATGGAGATGCAGTGGCGGGAGACAATGGAGAGGCGTGTGCAAGAGCGGCTATTGTTTGAGCAAGAATGGCAACAGGCAATGGTGAAGCTTGAGAGAGAGAGGCTAATGGCAGAACAGACTTGGAGGGAGAGGGAAGAACAGAGGAGGATGAGAGAGGAGTCTCGGGCGGAGAGGAGGGATGCCCTGTTGACTACTCTCTTGAACAAGCTTCTCCATGAAGATAACCTATGAGGTGGAGAAGGTTCTCTCTCGGTTATCTCTTCATTGCTTCCCATTGTTATTGGTTTCCCTGTAATACATGAACTGAGGAACCGAGCAACTTGAAGAGAGATAGACTGAAGTGTGAATGAAGAAAGAAGAAAAAGAGAATATACATAAACAGAATAGACATGGATAGTCGTGATTTGTTTGAGCAAGTGCAGACTTGCAGTGAGTTTCATTTCCATGGTCTGCAGCTCTTACCTTGGAAAGTATTGTTTCAGGAGACTATAGGTTCTTTTTCTTGTGTGCATATTGCTTTCCTGGAAGAACACAAGCGAGTAAGATAGGTACCCTGGTAGTATTTAGTGTTTTCTTCTCCTGTGAGCTTTTTTTTCATTACAGATTGGTGTTTTCTTTCGTCCATTCTCGTCAAAATATTTGTCAGAATGTGATAGTGAATTACAATGTACATTTCTTTTAAACCCACGGAATTACTACCACGAATGGTAGTCTTGAAATGTTGCCTTTCAGATTCATCTGCCAAGATGACATTCAGTATTGTTGGGTCTTTCCCGTGAAAAAATTGGTTATTAAAACAGGTCTTGAAATTTATTAAACGGATCGACATTTTTTTTTGAAGTTTTCCTAACGAGTTCAGCATTCAATTTCAGCACCTATGTATGTTTCTATGCAAGGATTTCATGACAGCCATTATTCTAGCATTTGTTGATCTATCCATTGCTTTCTTAGGCTAAAGATGTCAGCCTCTCTCACCCCTTATCCGGCATCTGTCGTAACAAGAGGTGAGATGTACCGAACAAAATGATGAAGAATCTTCCAATTGCAATATGCAACGTCTAATCAAGTACATCAATCGAAGCTCTAAGAGGAAAATTAGGCACGGTTTTCATAATCGTGTTTGATTTAGCCAGAAATTAGGTACAGCACATTAGGGGGCTTGGCCGCCAAAACTACGCTTTTTACCAACCCATTGTTGAGTTTCCCATAATTTGACGCTCCCCCGGCCATCAGATCTCTACGCTTTGTTGGAATAGCTAATTTTAATTGCTACAGAGAGAAGAGCCTTGACGTGGCAAAGAATGGTAGTCAACAGCCGAATTCCACGACGGGAACCGGCTAAATGCAAAACTCAGACTGCATGGGCACTTCAGGAAAACCAGCCTTCAACTCTCTCTTTGTGCAGCCCGACCAACAGCCATTTCCGTGTAGTGCTTGTCAGTGGCCGTTGTGCAACCATAAAATGCTAGGGATTGATTAGGGTTTGAATCATTCTCAACTTGTTGATATGTAGCATATCTGTAAGAAAGTGAGAAAAGATAGGAAGCCTACGAGTGAGCAAATTATTGAAACTGTTGTCCCCACACTGGGGTGAGGGACTCGTTCTCTGCACCTTATAAAGGTGCCGATTGCCTTTGTGAATACCAAGTTTTTGGTTTTCTCAACTGACCCTGCATTTCAATTTGGTATTAGAGCCAGGGCCCTCTAAACCTGGTGGGCCCCCCTAATATGTTATGGTCAGACTCACACGGACAAATCCGATATTCGTCTGTGAGGAAGTATTGAAACTGTTGTCCCACACCGGGGCAAGTTGAAATGCAGAGCCCAATTGAGAAAACCAAGAACTTATTATACCTAAATTTATAGGATACAAAACCTATTTTATGACTGGAAGGAAAACATACACAATTATTAAAATAAATTGAGCCTAATTATAGGACTCAATATGGTAACATAGTTGGTGAATTCTCTATATGTTAACAATATGTTAGGCTTTATTTTTCATTCATTCTTTAGACGGGAATCAACTTCTTCTCAGTTGTATCAAAACTTGTTTGCTTATGTTCTAATAAACAAGATTTTATCTAGCATTCTTGTTGATCATGTGCTTATATTTACAGATTCCATGTAATATCAGAAAGATACTAGGGTCCTGTATAATCCTAGCAAGCTGCTTCTTCATACGACAACAACTTAATAAAGGCTTTAGTGGGATTAACTCAAGTCGGCGTCTTATGGTCTCTCACACCAAATTTCTGCACTCAAAAAGCTTGTTTCAATGGCTTCTAAAGGCACACAACCAAGCTCTTTATTAGTCAAGCCACCAGCTTGAAAATAGAGACACCTTTGTTTTACGGAAAGCATGCATGGAGGGTCTAATTTGATAAGGTTGCTTAAGCCCTAATCCCAATATTGTTGAAACTTTTTCATCCATAGAACTTTTCTCTCACTTTTAGCGGTTGCAATATACTTTACTTTTGTTGTAGATAAGGTAACACAATCATGTGACCTCAATTGCCATGAAACTATTCCCCTTATAAAAGTATGTATCTTGTTGTAGACTTTTACTTATCATGGTCACTAATCATATCTACAACTTTGTATCCAATTAATATAGATTCGTTACTACCAAAGCATGAACATGACTTAAGCATTCCTTTAAGGTTTATGAGTATCCATTTTATAACTTTTTAATGTTTTTTGCTAAGAGTTAAAAGAAATTAAATGACAATACCAATTACATGAGCAATATTGGTTTAATGCTTATTGTAACATACATCAAACTACCAACTACAAATGTAAAAGATATTTTCTTCATTTATTCAATTTCACTCTCACTCTCACTTTCAAGATTTTGCTTCTTACTTAACTCCAAGTAATTTGTAAGTGGAGTATTATTACCTTTTAAGCCTTGCCTTCTTCATTTTTATTCTCTAAAGCTCCTTATCTATGTACTTATCTTGATATAGTCATAACTTTCTACATTTTCTATCATTTATAACTTCCATATTGAGAATTTCCTTTATTGGTCCCAAATCCTTTATGGCAAAATATTTGCTCAAATCCTTCTTTAGCTCATCAATCTTTTTAATGTCTTAGTTAATAATCAATGGATCATCTATATATAAGAATAGGATGACAAAATTACTTATGCAAAATGTTACACAAATAAGCAGTGATCAAAGTTGGTGTTGTTATATTTGTGTTGCAATGTGTATGACTTAAACTTCTTGTATGATTAACAAAGTCTTGTTTTAGACCACATAAGCTATTTTTCACTCGACATATAAGATTTTTCTTGCCTTCATATATAAAGCCCTTAGGTTGCTTTATATAAATCTTTTCTTTTAAGTCTCCATGAAGAAATGTGGTCTTTATGTTAGGCTATTCTATCTTCAAGTTTAATTTAATAGCTAAACCAAGAACAACTTTGATAGAAGACATGTTTACCATAAACAAAAGGATCTCTTTAAAGTTGACATCTTTCTTTTTATCATAACTTCTTACAACCAACCATACCTTGTACCTTGGTAGTAGATTATTTTATTTGACTTTAACTTGTACATCTACTTGTTCTTATGTGCTACCTTGCTCTTGGATAAAGCCATAAGGTCATAAGTGTGAGTATCCTACAAAGACTTCATTTCCTCTTACATGGCTTTCTTCCAATCTTTTCTGTGCTCATCTTCATTTGCCTCCTTATAGCGTTATGGTTATCTCCTATCAATCAACATCAAATACTCATGCAAGTGGAGATTTCATTGTAGGTTCCACTCTTACTAAGTGTTAAGTTGATGACTCAATTGGATGATAGTCAACATATTCTTTAGATAATTCATTAATTGTAGTTATAAAAACTTCTTTACTAGCTATATCTTCAAATGACTTTTCTTGTCTAGTACTGCTTTCATGTGTACTTATTAAAAAAGAGGAAAGTGAAAGCATATCCTTAAGACCTTTATCAATAGCTTTTGGCGTCTTAGTTTTCTCAAAATCTTCAATAGTTTGATCTTTAAAGAAAACAACATCTTTGCTTTTAATAATTTTCCTTGGAGTTGGTTCTTACAATCTTTATCCAAACTTATCATGTTCATAGCATAAGAAGATGAAACTTGAATTTTATTAAGCTTAGTTCTCTCATTCTTAGGAATGTAAATAAAAAGTCTATAGTTAAATACTCTTAAGTATTGAAAATAAACTTTTTTACTAGGTCATACACTCTTAGGTAGATAAAATGGAATTAAAAAATATAGATTAATAAGTTCTGTAGCAGTAAGCATTAATAAAACTCAACTCTCCCGAGATGAATAGCACTAAACTATGGAAGGCACAATGAGAATGCATGAGTTTTTTCCAATTTATAAGGGGCTAGGATGATTGCTATGCTACCCTTAGAAAATAGATTTTAATGATGGATCCCTTGCTTGATGTGATGAAAGCATCTTCTATGGTAAGCAAAGCAAAATACAAGAGGAATTGTACAAGGAAGACAATTAAAGTCATGATTTTTTAATGGGAAAATCCAGGGTTGACACAATTAGCAATTCATTAAATGGAGGAGTCGTTAAGATGCCAAAAGCTATCAAAATGGAAATTGGTCCTTTTTTAGGCAACAAAAATGACTAGTTGTTTTCATTAAATAATGGCTTAAAGCAACATGTTGTCTAAACATAGGTAGAAAATTGAAAAATGTAATTTTTTTTATAGGAAACAAGGCCACAAGAGGGAGAATTGCTTCATGTTAATTGGTTCACAAGTTGAAGACTAAAATACTTATGGATATGAGTGAAATGATTGTTTAAGTTGAATAAATTTCCATAAGGCACATGAATTACAAAGAAAAAGTTGGTGCAAGTTTGGTGGGAGAGAATTCAAATCATATTTACATCATTAAGAAAGACTATTAGAGTTTGTGAATTTTCACCAATTTTGATAGCTTATAGTCACCTATTCTATCCATATTAGAGCACCTAACCTTTAGAAATGTGTTGTATTTCCCAAAATTTAAATTTAATTTGTTTTTAATGTCTAAATTTACCTTATAAAATAACTAATTAGTTTTTTATTGCTAAGAATTGTGTATTTGAAAGCATCTCAATAACTGACATTAGATGGTTAGGTAGAATGGGAAACATGCTCCAAAATTTATTTAGGGTGTATCCCATCTTTTGTAAACTCTCATTTGGTTTGTAATGACTTTTAATTATGACTTTGGTATTATAGGCTTGGTCATATGTCCAATGCTAAATTCAAAATTTCTTAATGAATTTTATTTTCCAAACATTTTTCATGACATGTATTGTCTAGTTTATTAACTTGCAAAGTAAGCAATCCATTTCTTTACATGATAAACATGCTCATAAGGCTTTTAACTTGATCCATGTTGATGTTTAGGGATTGTATCAAATTTTTAATCATGATGGACTATATTATTTTCACAATTGTTGATAACTATTCATGGAAAACATAGATATTTATCATGAAAGTCAAGTGTGAGACTATAAGACACTTAGAAAGATGTCTCAACATGGCAAGAAATCAATTTTGCTTAGGAATCAAGAAAATTAGAACTAATAATGCTCTTGATTCTTTTATCATGATTTCATGCACTTATTTTCTTTATGTGGTATTAAACATGAAAGTTCATACTTACATACTCTATAATAGAATGGCATTATTAAATGAAAACGTTGTCACAATTTAGATGTAGTTTGGTATTGAAATTTTAGAGTAAGTTGCATTCTCTTTATTAGGGTGAGAATATACTCACAACAACTTACTTTTTTAATAGGACACATTTTCCCATCTTACTTAGAAACACTCCATTTAAGAAATTATTTGGTAAATCACTAATCATTTCCTCTCTCCATATTTTTGAATATCTTTCTTATGTTTAATAGTATGTCACTAAGAGAGGTCTTGGCTTCCCACTTGGCTTTATTCCCATTCTAGAGAAACTTGAGCCCACTAAACTTACATATTTAACTCCTAATGAATTTGGCCTCCATTTTCCACTAAATCTATTCCTCTAATTTTTATTAGGGTCATTCAAACTCAATTACAAGTCCTTCTACTAATATTTTATCTAATGCTAAGCTTGATGAACCTTAGTTGTCATTAGTTGCCTTCATGAATCCAAATCCTCCTTAATGATCCATTAAAGATTATGGTATAGAAGGTAAGATGTATATAATCTCTGCTCCAAACAAAGACATCTTACCTTTATGCATGATAAAGGAGTGCCTCTTCCACAAGATGATGATGGGCCATATAAGAATATCCTAAAGTATCTGTTGGATCTTATAGGGGGGATGAATTAGGTTTATAAAAAAATTCTTTTGTCTTTGTCATTTTTCCTATGTGAAGCAATTAAGGTAGCAAGTAAAGTATTCACACAACACAAAGATAAAGATTTTTTGGTAGGTGGTTTGGCCCAAGCCACCTTGACACCTACTCTATCCCATTTTAACAATTTACTAGAGTCATTTTTTCAATCAATTCACAATTGATTATAAGAGATATCCAATCCCTTAGAAGGGATAACCAATCCCTTAAACCCAGTTACAAGTTTTTTTTCCAAATATTACAAATTTCGATCTTAGCTTTTACTAGATATGTAATACATAGTTCAAAAGTTTCAAATGAATGTTACAAAGCTATTACAATATGATTTAGACTAAAACCTGAAATTTCATTCAAGCTATAACATTGTTCACTTATAGAAAATCAACTCAATAAGCAATGTATATTGAGACAAATTGATTCTTTAACAAATGATTAAGAGCAATAATAAACTCAGAATATAGTCACCCAATGAAGAACAAATTTGTGAGTTGGATGAATTTGAGATGAGAGTATGAGTTGCTTGAAAGATGCTTACTTTTTTGTGATTTTTGTCCAACCTAATAACAATGAATATTTTGCTCTTAAATAGCTTCAAAACAATTAACTTTTCACTTATAAAGAGCTGTTTTAACATCTCTAAAGCAAATCACATATTCTTTCAGTTGGAGCTCCCTTTTTTCTCTTCTCTGCTTGATTTTAAGCTAATAAGAGAAAAGGGAAACGGGAATGGCATTATGTCTTAATCCCATTCAAAATCATACTCCAAAACACCATTATCTTGTCCAGATTTTAAGTTGATAATTTAAAACTTTGCGGAGGCGAAATCGGGTTAGTGGGTTAAGTTTCTAGGTTTCATTCAAATCTTCCCCAATTATCTTTGATCTTGAAGTAGATTTTCGTGGGTGCTTTACAGATCAATAGATCAGCTTTTTACTAAACAAAGTCATGTGATTTCGGCTTTTGAAACACTCTAATTTGCTTTTAACTATTCTTTTAATCAATTAGGTCATGGGTTGTGAAGAATACTTCAGATTAAGCTTGATTTAATTTTCTATAAGTAGTGGGTCATAAAATTTTAGTTCACATATTTTCTCCTCGCTGATAGCTTTTGAATGAATCCTTTTTTGACTTCAATTGTGCTGTTATCAGCGGTTGATTTGAGTTTTTGGTGGCGGCATCAAACAACAGGTCATGTCAGCTTCGTGGGTCATGCACTGGACAGGGTCTCGTAGAAGTGGGTCTTGATGCTTCTCGGGCTTGCTTTAGTTGGTCTCATAGGTGGCGCAGCTTCCAGGTTGCACAAGCTTGCTCACGGGTTACGCGAGTCTGAATCTAGGTCGAGAAGCGTTAGGCTTCTCCGTCGCACTCAATAATTGGTGCGTAGGCCTGGGCGATGCGATGCGATGCTTCCATTTGGGTCGTGTGTTTTAGACTGAATCATTAGCTTGTTGGACTGGGCTTCTGTCACATGATTTTTCTTGCGCACACACAAAGGTCCATTATCATTTTTCTTATTTAAATTAATAAACAAGCAATGGTTTTAATTATAATATTTTTATATTCAAAATATTAATATATTCTAACAATATCAGCAATTCATCAGGAAACTCATTTACTTGGATATAAAAAAACCCAATATTTCTTAGTTAGTGTGCAGCTTAAGTTAATTTATGCTTATAGCCAAGAAGTTTCACTAGAAAGCAACTATCAAATTAGTAAGGTATTTGAAGGGTTATTTGGGTTTGAGATTCTTTGTTTCATTTATTGGTGGTTTTGATGTGTGAGCTTATTGTAATTTAGACTATGCCACACATAAGATGGAAAAAAAATCAACCACTAGTTTCTTGTCATGCTTGGTAATTCTTTGATCTTTTGGAAAATCCAAAAAACAATAAATGATATCTAGATCTTTCATAGAGGTTGAGTATTATGCTATCATAATTACTTCTTGTGAAGTTTATTTGGTTGTTAGTGTTGGGCTGGTTTAAACAATATTCAAGATTTATTATTAGGTTTTATTAAGGTAATGTTGCCCTAAGATTTAAAAAGAAAAAAAAGTTTTTTTTAGGGTGTCTCTATCAAAAAGGAAAAAGAGAGAAAAGAAAAAAAAAACAGAATTTTGTCAAAATTAGAAACCCTATGCCATAGTTAATCAAACACTTGATTAAAGTTAATCTATGGTTCGATTGAGCTAATTTTTTGTTAGTAGGTTCGAAATTGGATGTTTTTATTGTGAACGGTTGGTTTGTCATTTGAAATTCTTTAAATTAATAGATCTTAGTAAAAAATATGCATGATTTTTTTCTAACTTTTTTTAATTAAGTTAATGTCTATAATTTATTCTTCACTATTAATTATTAATTTTATTATTATTGAATCATTAAATTTTTATTACTATTGTTAAGGAGTTGATTGAGTTGTAGATTTAAAGATTTATATAGAAGAGATTTGGATGGATTTTAGTCTTATAGTTTTTATCTTTCACATTGATGGAGTTTTCTACGTAAAAAATTTTCTTATGTTAGTTATGGTGTTTACATCTTTTACTTGTGATTCAAAATATATAATTGATATTTTAATATTTTCTCACAAGTTTAATCAAGTTAAGAAACTCTATACATTTTTTCCTATAGGTTAAGCTTACTTGAAAATTTGTTGGTGGATGTACCATTACCCGTGACATTGTTATGTGATAATAAGGCCATCAAGAAGCTCACAACCAGCCCAATGATTCATTAACATATTTAAGGATATTGAATTGAATTGTCATTTTATTTATTAACAGGTTTGGAAGTAGTTAATGAAGACCAAGCATGTTAGGACTAAAAATCAGTTTACGAATGTTCTCAAGACTTATCAGCATGATTACCTGTTGCGCAAGCTTTGCGTTATTGGAGAGGCTCAGCCATGACTCGGTCGTTAATGATGACCCTCACCTGCATTCGTGCCCATGGCGACGCTGTCGCCACGATTGTGGTGGGGCAGCGGCGCGGTCCATCTTGGCGCTTGCGCACCCTTGGGATTGTCCTCTTTCCACTCGACACGTCTTGAAACATGACCAAAGGAGACGTACATAGGAATCGGTGGGCCAACAAATCAAGTTGATTGGGGAAATCCCCAAGTCGCACGCTACTGGACCAACCTGGATCTTCCGAGCTTTAACTATGGAGACCCAAATTTGATTAGTTTTAAAATAATATTTGATGGTTTCAGTTTAGATACTTTTTCTCTGGGAGGTCTTACAAAGGTTCATCGAATTGACCGGGATCTTAATTCTCATAAACAGGGTTATGTCGCTTGTTAGTGGTCCTTTATTTTTCGTACCTTATCATAAACAGGGTTATTCGCTAATTAGTGGTCGATTGTTTTTTGTACCTTTTCTGTTTGTTTTTATTACTTTCAGGGTTCATCGAATCTAAATCATTTACGATTACCTGGCGGCTGCGGATTGGAGCAGCCCGTCCACGTTATACGTGGCTGAATTTTCTTTTCGAATGCGCAAACGCGCTGCAGCAACTCGGCCCACGTGCACTCTCTCTCTCTCTCTCACTAACGCACACGGACAAAGAGGCAAACACTCTCATAAAGGCTCTTTCCTGCCACAACTCTCGCGCTACCGGCAAACCATGAAGCCTTCTACGCCGGTCATAACAAAACTCATTAGAACCTCCCAAACGCCAACTCCAGCAGTCTTCATCCCAACTTCCAACTTCAATCCAAGTGTGAAAAGGGTCTTTGAATTTGGGCCCTCTAGAGTGAGATTTCCAGTGGCCATGACTATCAGCAGGGGACACTCTTCATCGCCCGTGGTAGAATCGGATATCCGCTCCGATTCCACCGTGTGTCGGAATCCGCCAGGGGACTTGGAGGCGTTGGAAGGGAACATTGAGAAGGTTGAATTTTATAATTTTAAATTGATAAAAGTCTTTGCAACCATTCACAGCCGTACCGATTTTCGCAAATATTTTAATGGTCATTTTTCTCTGATGTAGGTTATTTACCGGTGCCGTTTCATGACGTTTCTCGGAGTCCTGGGGTCTTTGGTTGGATCGCTTCTGTGTTTTATCAAGGTTTATTTATTTATTAATTCTTTTTTCGTTGTCTTATCTGAGATATCTTATTTTAATTTGCTTTTTTAAGGTGTTCATCGGGGTTTTCGTGGGATACTCTGTGTGACACCCTTGTTTACAATTAGTTGCCAAACTCGAAAACATGGAATGAACAAGCTGAAAATTCACTCATTGGGATCTGTAGTGTCCCTTAGTCCACGGAAAATGAGATTCCGGCTAGTATTTGCCGAGTAGCTGTAAGCTTCGTGTATCCTGCCTGCTCACGTCCCTTTCAAATGCATAATAGAACTCAAAGCCACTCAGCCTCCATATGCTGTACATATCTTCGCTTGCGTTTCTTCTCACCACAATTGCGTCTTGACATATTATCTCCGGTTTCTTTCTAACTATTTTCACGCATCCCTCTAAAGTGTAGTCACTCTTTCTCGTTGGTAGATTCATTGAATGTTTCTCAAAAGCAACTCTCCTCAATCTTTTTCTCATTTGGTTTAAGGCCAATGATGAAGAGGAGAGTTAGTTTTTAGTTCTCCACTCTTCCCCTTCTTAGAATGTTGTGAATTTCGTTAATCATAGTCATTCCATTTGAAGTCAAACAAATGAATTTTTGATGACAAATAAATTTGACATCGATTGTCTTTATCTTGGGTTAGCAGCTTAGGTCTTTATATATCAAACCTTGCTAGGGTCCTTTTTATTTATTATTATTATTATTATTATTATTATTATTATTATTATTTCCTATTTTGAAAGATATACGTTGTGTTTACTTCTGTTTCACTTTCTGATCGTTGCCAAGGGTTAATTATTTTAAAATAATTCTGTGGTTTTGCTTTGCTGACCTGTTGCCTGATGTGAATCTCCTCAATGCATTGATTTGCTCTGTTGACATGCAGGGCTGCAGTTATGTTGTATCATCTTTTCAGGAGTACTTTGTAAACCGGGGAAAAGTGATTCTCTTGCTGGTTGAGGCCATAGGTGAGTGCAAGTTATCAGTGATTTTGTTTCTGGACGACGAATTTAAAGCCCTCCATCATATTAAAAAACCTTATTATGTCCAAGTGGATGATTGCAAGTTGAGCTGAGAATTGACTATTTGAACTTGGATTTAGAAATTCAATATAGGCTCAATGTCATGGGCTTGGAGTTCTAACTGAAAAGACATGCCTAGTAGGTTGTGTTGCCAAGCCCTTCTTATAAACCCCAGATTCCCCTTTCTCCTATGCCATGTGGGACAAATGCATTCTTTACTAGGGAGCTTTGACACTATGAAACTTGGATGGAAGGAAGAGCGGACAACTCAGGGAGGCAATATATAAAGCTTCAAGAGAAGGTGCCAGGAGAACTCTAGGATGCTCTAGGATGCTCTAGGGTGTCACATGTACATAGTTATTTGTATAGAATATTCTAGTGATCTTGAAAGAAGAAGAGGTTGTAGGGGCCTCAAAGGAAGAAAATCAATTAAGAGTCATTAGGAATGTCCTTGAAGAAAACAAGGACGTAATGCCACCCAAATTGGCCAAGCACCTACTGCCTAGGTAGGAGGTGAACCACACCGCTGGGTTAGAATCAAGGGCCAAGCCACTTGTAATGGCATTGTATAGGATGGTACAATTCATGCTAGAGGAATTTAGGAGGCAGCTTAAAGCTTTGTTGGATGTAGGGCATATCCATCTCTCCAAGGCACCCTATGGAGCACTAGTCTTGTTTCCAAGGAAGTACGGTTGGTCTCTCCACTTGTGCATTTACCTTTGGGCTCTAAATAAGCTAACTATCAAGAATAATTATCCCATTCCTATTATTGCTGATTTATTTCATAGATTGGATAAGTCCAATATTTCACTAAGGTGGACTTGAGGTCCAACTACCATCAAGTATGGGTAGCTGAAGGGGAGGAACCAAAGACCACTTGTCATGACTTGCTATGGGGGCTTGCTTTCCTCCACCTTTGGCAAGTTTATCCCTTAGTCTTGCCTTTGAACCCTCACCACATTGATACTTGATGAGGGACTCCACCATTGCAATGGGTTCATCATGTTCTTTACCATTCTACGTTGAAGCTCTTTCTTGGTCCAATTCTAGAGTCTGTCAACAAAGTAAAACAACAAATCATCTATAGCTATGCCCAGGATTTGTAACATAAGAGTGGTGAATTTGTGAACCAAGTCATTGATAAGTGACTTGTGCTTTAATTTCCCCAATTTCTTCTGCTTCATAAGCTACATTCTCAGGGTAAAATACCTCTTTAACTCAACCCTAAATTTCTCAAAAATGTCTGTGGCATATACCTTTTTGCATTTTGGCGTGCTTTTTATGCCATCAGGTAGCATGATTGGTGAGGAAGAGGGAAGTGGTACATACCTTGGTAGGCTTTGCCCCAATACTCAAGTATTCAAAATATTGCTCCAAGTTTTCTATTTTCTGGACTTCTTGCTTGTCATTAAATTCCTTGAGCCTTGTGGGACTTTCCTGGTGGCACTACCACCGATGGTTGGCCTTTGGCTTGGCTGTTGCTTGGTTGCCTTGAGCTCTTCCTTCAAGCACTCTATTTGTTCTTGAAGGCCGGACAATGTTTTTAGCAAATCTTCTTGAGGGCGCAGCAACCTCTTGTCTCTCAAACTCTGCATAATCCCTCTCTTGGAGGTAGGCCATGTGCTTGTTGAATTTTCCAAGCAAGTGGCCTCCAATGTCTGAAAGTTGTGCTCATTGTATTTAAGTCAATTAGTCAACCTTTGACACCTTGCTCAAGGAAGTCAATCCTCCTCTCTAAGGTTGGTACACCATCATGGGATTGGTTCTATACCCTTGTCTTCTTCTCACTCCCCTTGGTGAGTGGGGGCTATTTCTTCATTTCGGTGATCAGCTCCTAATTTTTCCTCCATAACTCCCAATCTCATTGTCCCATGTGGCCGGGCTCTGGTACCAAACTGTCATGGGTATAGACTGTCCTAAGCAAACTGTGTGGCACTGAGCACACTTCATCCCTTGTGAACAGAAAAATCAGCCTAACTTGAACAATAGGAAGCTTCTAAAAACGTTAGGAGAAGAGAATAAGACAAGAGTTTGTGGAGAAGAGCTTTTGTACTATTAAAAGGACTCGTACAAGAGTTTTTCTTGTTAGGACAAAATGAGGGACCACCACTGTCTATAATGTTATTACCTTAAAATGGATGGCTTGAGTCGATTTGGTCCAACAGTTGCAATGCAATTATTTAGGGTAGTTTATAAAAATATTTATATATAAAAGAAACACAAAGTATGCTTGAGTTCTCTTAGCACTTTCTTTTGGAGCTCTAAAAATTGGCTTGCCCTGGCTCCTCTTCCTTCCTTCATATTTCAATGTGCTTGAGATGTGGACCATTTTCCTACAAGTTTGAGCCTAAAGCACAAAAATGGAGCTCAAAAAAGGGGCAACAAAATTGAATAACTACACAGTTTTCCTACTATTGCATCAAAATTAATATTTTCTGTTTTAGATCTTTGCCAAATGTTTATTCATTTTCCCCATGTTCTATACCTAGGAGTTTCTATAAGATGGTTTTCTGTAGGACTTCTATGACATCAAGATGACAAACTGTTTAAGGAGGTCCGATTGGCTTACTTTTAAGCGAATGTTATACTCTTTCCTTATAAGAGTTGTAACTGATGCTAGATTTTGGTAAAAGATTTGCGTCTGGGGAAAAAAATGTTGACGTGACAAATGTCTTTCTGTCCTAGGAAATGAGGCCTGTCCAAGGTTTTTGCGGCTTGAATTAGAGAAATGTTACCTTGTGTAGCTCCATTCATAACGGGACCAGGATAGCTGTTAATAATGATAAATGCTAGTGAGATTGGAATGCTGGCTGTGTGGAAAAATTGATTATCCATTAGGTTTTGTACTGATTGCTTAGAATCGAGTATGGTTGTGTGTGGGATTTTTTACTCTAGCAATAATGCCAATTTTAAAAGTTGCAGATTGTTGATGCAGTTTTGATAAGGCTAAATCTTTTGACAATTGTAAATGGGATCCCTAAGGTTTTATACATAATAGATCTTGTATATCATATTACAATCTTATTTAGGGCTGGTTGCGAATACCCATTTTTTCAACCCCACCAAAAGAAACTGAGAAGCATTCCTCCAACCTTTGTCAAGTTGTTGGTGAGGAAATTGGAATTTCGTTGGAGATTGGGTTGGTTTTCATATGATGCTATCTTGGAAAACTGATTTATATGCTGCTACTTTTGTGATCTGACCAACCCCTACGGTAGGTTGTACCAGTTAATGCTGTTGGAATGCGAGATCTCATATCACTGCTGCCAGATTTGGTGGCGGGGTGCATGAGCCCCATAAACTGACAAAGTGATTGACCATTGATCAACAGCCATCAGTGCTGATGTAGCGTCGAAGCCTTAATATGGTCAATTAGATGAGGAAGTCATTTATGCGGGCTGAAAAATTTTGGTTTGGCAATGGGAACCTTTGGCAGGAAATCCTAGGTAGTCTATGCCACCTGTAATCTTTTTAAAGGTCAGTAATAGATGGTGTTTGGATTTTAACAGTGTAGATTTTTGTCTGTTTCTATTTATTTTTGTTCTTGATTGTTTTCCCAGGACACTTTGGACTTTTTGGTCATTGAAAAGGGTTATGAAACAGCTAGTTGTTCGTTTATTGTGCAAGAGTTATAATACTTCATGGAGTTTTTCTCATGAAAATATTTCCTAGAACAGAGAAGTGGTGTAACCATACTGCTTTTCCCCAACTTTTGTCGATGTAGTTTAACATAGGGGGATAACTTGCTACCGCTCGAACCTTGGGATGTTTAAAGTTTTGTTAATAGTCAAAGAAAAGTTTGGGGTTGTTAAACCAGAACTCAGAATGTGTCAGTTGAGATCGATGTGCTGGGGCTTGGGGTTGCATATGCAGATTATGCTAAATTTTGCATCCTGAAAAATGTTGTCTATATCACTACTAATACAAGACTTTTTTTTCTTCTATTTCCGCATCCATGAACGTGAAAAGTTGAAAAAGAAAAATGGATACATCATGGGAAAACAAGCATCCTCTTCTGATTTGTGATGTAAGGCTTCGCTGTTACTCAGCTGCAGTCATTATTTGTTGTATTGCCTTGTAGATGTCTATCTCTTGGGAACTGTGATGCTGGTCTTTGGAATGGGTCTCTATGAGCTCTTTGTCAGCAATCTTGACAGTGCAAAATCACCATCAAAGGAAAATGCTCCATACAGGTCAAATCTCTTCGGCTTATTCACTTTAAAGGTCAGTAAGAATTTTCGTCTTGCAATTTTGAGCAACTGCATCTCCTTATTCTGTTTTGCACTTCCTAGTTCAGTTTGTGTGAGTGGATAATCACCTTATGCTGGTCTTTGGCTTGTTTTCTTCATAATTATGTTACCGTTTTTAGAGCATAACGGCAATCTAATTTTTCCATGCTTGACCATAAGTTTTATCAGTGAACTGGACCTGCTGGAACCATGCAAATAAACCATAGTTTCTTCCTTTCACTTACATTTGTACTTACGGTCTTTCCTTTGTTATTTTATTTTTCTTTCTTTCGCAGGAACGACCTAAATGGTTGGATATAAAAACCGTGAATGAGCTAAAAACCAAGCTTGGCCATGTCATAGTGATGCTTCTTCTAATTGGGTTATTCGACAAGAGTAAAAAGGCAGTCATACTCTCTCCCGTGGATTTGCTCTGCTTCTCCGCATCTATCCTCCTTTCCTCTGGTTCACTGTTTCTCCTGTCTAAACTTAATGAGTCCAACTGAAAAAGTTTCATACACGATAATGCTTTGTAAATATAACTGATGACACTAGTGAGTGTCTGTATATAACTGTCATACATACTTTTAGCTGTATGATACGAAGAAGTTCAAATTTCATCAAACTAAATGTGCCTTGGTTGTCGAGCTGCCTGCATCTGATTGCGGCTTACTGCTTTGATGTGCTTTGGCTGTGCTGAGTTATATCAGAATTCAGCATGAACCGATTAATGAAACTGATACTGCGCTTTAGATTTGGTAGAAATTTATTTCTTTATTAGAATCGACTTGCAAAAAATGATATATATTTATTTGAAAGTTAATTATTAATAAAATTTAAATAATATAGAATTACTAATTTAAATTTGTCTCTACGCCCAAATTATCTAAACGAGGCGGGACCCCTAAGATCTGCTAGCTACTCTCCTTTTTCATGAGAGTTAGCATTTTTTAATGGGATGTCTGTCCAATATTTCTTCTGAAGTGACTGGCTTAACTCCAATTTCAAATCTTCCAATTTGCTCCCTTTTACCTATGTGAATGCCACATGTATATCAACTAAATCTGAAAGCATCCCATATCACCGAGTTCTAGATAAACCTCGTCCAATCTCAAAAAAGCCGACAAACGTAGAAACAAGTTTCTTCAACGTCATTGATCTTCAGCCATGGAAGCTCGAGCAGGCCTTCTTATGCCTCCTACCCGTTGGTGTCCTCGAATCTGCTTAACGCTGCTACAAGGGAAGTCAATAGAATGATTACGAATTAGGTGGTTTACGGTCTCTAGCGTCTCACAGGTATCCTGGGTCCCCTCTTACAACGAGCCATAACACATTTAGCATCCACAATTCGACCAGAACTCCCTTCCCTTGGCTATCTTCCCCTTAATGACACAGACTTAGAAGAACCGTGCAGCACTTAGATTGTTTCATAGAGCTAAGTTTGCCTAATGGGACAAATAAATGCGCAGGGAGGTAAAGAGAGCAAAAAAGTAGATGAGGGAAACCCTTCTCATTCCAACAAAGAGATAGAGCACAATGACTAGGGGTGAAGGTCCTTTTAACCTAGGCTCTACCCACAAGGAGTCCCTTTTATACAATTGCCTCTCCTGTAGTGCCCATGGCTAGTTTAATCCAACAGGCATCTTACGGCTTTGCTGTCAGTGGCTAGTTTCTAGCAAGCTGTTGGGCAACAAGGCAGGGTGGGCCCCGTTTGCGGCCAGCTCGTCTCAGTCTCCGCCACCTATTTTGGCTATGCTCTCATCTCTTCATGTTACCGTCGGAGGTCTTCTAACTACCGAAGGCTTTCCTTTGCCTCCCAACTAGCCTTGCTGTCCAAAACTCCCTTCCATTTTACGAAGCATTAGAGGTTCAATAGAACTCCTTTCTCATAACTCAGTCAGCCAACACTGTTCCACTTCCTTGTCCAAGGACTTCGCACAACTAGAGGGGCTTGTAGGGACTTCTTATTGTGGTCCGAGTCTTCGACTTAAGGACTTCTTTTAAATGAGCTTTATCATGCTCACAAGGAAAAACCTAGATGAATCTTAAGGTTAGAATGTTTAGCTGATATGAGATCTGTTACTGATATGTAAATTAATGTAATTATTTAGTTGCTAGTTCGGACTGAGGTAGGCCTATTTTGTTGTAAATTGTATTGGGCTTAGGTAAGTTAGAAACAATCATGGGTTGGCTTGGTTGTAAATGACCCGACTTAGTTGGAAAGAACCCCTTTTTTGTATCCCATAGCTTCGTACGAGAAGTTCGGTCTAGAATATTCGAGAAATTCGGTTAGAGTGCCCAATTTGAACTCCATTTTCCTCATTGTGTTCAATTTACTTCCACAAGCGGTCGACGGAGCCATTCCTGTCCGAATCCTACTATGGATTTCATGCTTGAAGGCCCAAACACTAGGTCTCAAGCCGTTTGTTGTTGTGCCTTTCAGCTGTTGAACGATCCAGATTCAGATCATATGGTATCAGAGCAGGTCGACCTGTAGATGGAAACGAGGGTGTCTTTGGTGGAAATGGTGGTTACACAACTGTCTTTAGATGTGAAGGATTTAAAGGATTTGGTCTCGGCTATTTTGTCTTGACTTGATTCCTTGTCAATTGGTGAAGGCAGTTCATCTAAGGATCGGCAACAATTATCTATAAAAGACAAGGAAAAGGAAAAAGATGATGGATCTAGCAGGTTTGGGTCCACTGGCTGCAACAATGCTCTCCTAAACCGAATCACACATTTTGATTTTTCCCGATTCAATGGGGAAGAAAAGCCAATGTCTTGGATTTTCAAAGCCACGAAATTTTATGAATTTCATGGCCTATCCGATGAAGAAAGGGTCAAAGTTGCATCTTGGAATATGAAAGGCTCGATTGTACACTGGTTGCAAGCTTACAAGTTAGAGATTGAGAGATCGGGGTCCACGTTGTCTTGGGAGCAGCTTCAACATGGTCTTCTTGAAAGGTATGGTGCTTCTTGTTCCAAACATGCTTATGGTGAATTGACGAAACTAATGCAAATAGGTTCTTTAGAAAAATATTATGAGGAATATATGAATTTGTTGATACAATTAGGACCTGTAATTGTACAACAGGCAGTTGATGGGTTTATTAGTGGCTTGAGAATGCATGTTAGGAGTGATGTTGATGCAAAAGAGCCTAAAACGGTTAATGAGGCACTTAAATACGCTATTATCTTTGAAGGAAGAAATAATCAATGGAGATTAGCAAATAAAGTTTTATACCGAAGGCCAAGGGGAGAGTAACAACCAATGGTTGAGAAGAATTCATTAGCCACAAGGAGATTCACTTTAGCAGAAATAGAAGAAAGGAGAAACCGTGGGTTGTGCTTCCATTGTAATGACCACTATACATAGGGACATAGGTGTAAGCAGAAGTTATTTATGCTTAAGGTGGTATGGCCGGATGAGTGGGGTGAGGTTGGTTATGAACAAGAAGGGATGGATGATAATGATGTTGTAGGTGTTGTGGGTGTTGTGGAGGATGTTGGTGATGCAGAAAAAATAGAAATCTCAAAGATAGCCTTTTTTAGGATTGAATTGAAGAAGCTTAGAACGATTAAGGTAGAGGAAAATTTGGTAGGTTATAAAAGGCGGGTGATGTTCTTGATAGATTTGGGTAGTTCACATAATTTCATCCATAAAGATTTAGTAGAAAAGATGAGGTTGGGAGTGGATACGACTGCTGAATTTTCTGTTATGGTGGTATACATCAATTATGTCAGGGGAATAGGCAAATGTGTTGGAGTGTAGGCTAAGTTATAAGGAGTTCCTATGTTGTTGGAATTGTATGTTTTATCTATGGTTGCGGTTGATGTGGTTTTAGGGGCTAAGTGGCTGGAGACTTTAGGTGATGTGACTTTAAACTTTGTAGATAAAAGAATAGAGTTTGAGTTGGAAGGGAGGAAAATCATTCTGTATTGAAAACAACCCAAGTGAACTGACATCTTATTTGGTCCGAAGTTCTTTAAGGAGATAAAAAAAAAAGGACAGATGTTTATGGTACAGATGACAGCAAAGGAAGAGGCGAAAAAAGAGAATTCAGCAAGAGTTTTGCCTGCCATGAAGGAAGTGCTGGATGAATTTGATGATTTGTTTTAGGAACCTAAAGGCTTGCCCCCACAACGAAGCCATGACCACCATATTCTATTGAAGGGAGAAGGGAAACCAATTTTGGTTCATCCTTATAGATACCTATATGTACAAAAGGATGAGATAAAGAAGATCATTAGTGGGTTGTTAAAGGAGGGAGTAATTAGGTTGAGTAGAAGCCCATTTTCTTTACTTATATTGTTAGTAAAGAAATTAGATGGAACATGGAGGCTATGTGTGGATTATAGAGAGTTGAATAAATAGATGGTCAAGGATAAGTTTCCAATCCCTACCATAGATGAGTTATTAGATGAACTCCATGGGGATCGATACTTCTTTAAGTTGGACCTGAGATCAGGATATTACCAAATAAGGATGAGGCCTGAAGATGTAGAGAAAATGGCATTTCGTAACCACCATGGACATTACGAGTTCTTAGTTATGCCATTTGGGTTAATGAATGCACCTTCTACTTTTCAGTCGTTGATGAATATAGTATTTCAAGAGCATCGTAGGAAGATTGTACTGGTTTTCTTTGATGACATTTTGATATATAATAGGAGTTGGGAGGAGCATTTATCTCATGTTCGAAGAGTTTTGGAAATACTTAGGAAACATCAGCTATTTGTTAAGAAAAAGAAGTGTGAGTTTGGGCGAATATAGTTGAGGTTCTTGGGCCATATAATTAATGGTGAAGGAGTAGCGGTTGATCCAGAAAAGATAGAAGCCATTGCTTAGTGGCTAGTTTTGAGAACAGTGAGAGCCTTAAGAGGTTTTTTAGGTACAATAGGGTACTATAGAAAGTTTATAGAGGGTTATGGAAAAATTGTGGAGCCCCTCACAAGGTTATTGAAAAGGGATTCCTTCTAGTGGAATGGGGAAGCTCAAGCTGCATTTAAGCAACTTAAGGCAATATGACTTCAGCCCCAGTTTTAATCCTCCCTGATGTCAGCCAACCATTCATCATTGAATGTGATGCTTCTGGAAAGGGAATTGGAGCAGTGTTGTCTCAAGGTAAGAACCTTATTGCTTATTTCAATAAGGTATTGCATGGAAGTTTCTTTAAAATTATCCACACATGAAAGAGAAAAGTTAGCTGTGGTATTGGTTGTTAAAAAATGGAGACATTATTTGTTAGGAAGGGAATTTACTATCTGAACTGATCAGCGCAGCTTGAAATATATTCAAGATCAAAAATTAGTCACCCCGACTCAA
The DNA here is from genome assembly GCA_028551475.1 of Casuarina equisetifolia. Classification (NCBI taxonomy): domain Eukaryota; kingdom Viridiplantae; phylum Streptophyta; class Magnoliopsida; order Fagales; family Casuarinaceae; genus Casuarina; species Casuarina equisetifolia. The sequence continues at coordinate 7,642,895 of CM052356.1, read as the reverse complement.
CAAAAGTGGTTGTCAAAATTGTTGGGGTATGATTTCTTGGTAGAATATACAGTTGGAAATGATAATGTGGTGGCTGATGGTTTATCTAAGAGGGACTTGGATATGACAGTTGAGAATTCTAAAGAATGTTGTGCTTTGTTGACTCCAGTACCCTTATGGCTTGATTTAATCAGGAAAGAGGTTCAGTCTAATGAGGAAATGCTAGAGTTAGTAAACCGAATAAACAAGGGGGAAGTAATGGGGCCGTGGGAATTTAAGGAAGGAATAGTGTTATATAAGGGCCAAATTTACTTACCTTATGATTCATCACTAATAGAAACTGTGGTAAAGGAAATACACTTTAACACCCATGAAGGGATGGAAAAGACTTTGCAGAGGATACGAGCAATGTTCTTTTGGAAAGGTATGAAAAAATAATTGTTCAATTAGTTAGAGAATGTCTGGTGTGTTAGTAGTAGAAAAGTGAAAACAGAAACCAGGAGGGAAGCTGCAGCCCCTCCCAATCCCAAATCAGATTTGAGAGGACATTGCGATGGGATTCATTGAGGGACTACCAGCATCATAAGGAAAATTGATAATTCTCATAGTAGTTGATAGGTTGTCAAAATTTGGACATTTCATCCCTATGACTCACCCATATATTGTCCCATAAGTTGTTCAAGTATTTTTTGACAATATTTTCAAATTTTATAGAATGCCCAAGTCTACAGTAAGTGATCGAGACTTGCTTTTTACTAGCCAATTTTGGAAGGAATTATTCAGGTTACAAGGAACTAGTTTTAATTTTTCATCCGCTTACCATCCCCAAACTAATGGGCAAATAGAAGTGCTCAACAAAACTCTAGAGATGTACTTGAGATGTCTTGTGAGGGATAACCCGAAGTAGTGGAACAAATGGATTAGCTAGGCTTAATTTTGCTACAATACTAGTTGGCACAGCTCGACCTTACATACCCCTTATGAAGTAGTATATGGGCGCAACCTTCCTTCACTTCTTTCTTTTGTTTCAGGATCCACCAAAGTTTCTAGAGTAGAACAGCTAATGTTAGAACATGAGAAGATGCTTTCACAGATTAAGAAAAGCTTGTAGGTAGCAAAGGAAAGGATGAGAAGGTTCTATGACCGTAATAAGCGAGAGGTACAATTTGAGGTGGGTGATTATGTCCTTGTTAAGTTACCCCATCACAAGTAGGTGTCCTTATCCAATAGGAGAAAAAGTAAACTGACTTCACGGTTTCAAGGCCCTTATAGGGTGCTATAACATATAAGGGGAGTTGCCTACAAGCTCAACTTGCCTACTAGTGCATAGGTACATCCTGTCTTCTATGTTTCTAAGCTTAAGAAGTATACAAGCTATATGAATGAGGATAATGGGGAGAGTGATCAAGAAGAATACGTGGATGCCGAAGAAGTTTTTTTAGAAAAATCTATACCTTTTATTGTGTTGGAAATGCGATGTAGACAAAGGAGAACTGAACTTTTAATCCACTAGCAAGGCAAGCCACCTTTCGAGGCTACCTGGGAAGAAGAGACAGAATTGTAGAAGCGGTTCCCTGAATTTCATAAAGCTCAAGAAATACAGAGGCCTTGAGAACAAGGCCAAACTCAAGGTGGAAGGAATGTTACCGATATGTAAATTAATGTAATTATTTAGTTGCTAGTTCGGACTAAGGTAGGCCTATTTTGTTGTAAATTATATTAGGCTTGGCTAAGTTAGAAACAATCACGGGTTGGCTTGGTTGTAAATGACCCAACTTAGTTGGAAAGAACCCCTTTTTTGTATCTCGTAGCTTCGTACGGGAAGTTTGGTTCAAAATATTCGAGAAATCCATTTAAAGTTCCCGATTTGAACTCCACTTTCCTCCGTGTGTTCAATTTACTTCCACAATCGATCGATGGAGACGTTCCTGTCTGAATCCCACTATGGATTTCGTGCTTGAAGGCCTAAACACTAGGTCTCAAGTCACTCATCGTCATGCCTTTTAGCTGTTGAATGATCCAGATTCAGATCAAGATCCTTCCCACCTTCCTCCTAATAATCTCGAAATCAATACCTTATGAACTGCTTGGTAGGGTCTTGTGTTGTTGGGGAAACAACTTGCTTAACACTTAGTCATCAACATTATAAGCAATCAGGTGCTTTGCTTATTACTTTCGTTAACAAGGCCTATGTGAAACACCTTTGGACTCTTCCTCCCTTGGCAGTGAAGGCCAGAGGAGTCAATGGTCACTATTTAAAAGCCAATATATTAGAATTTCATTAAACTTTGTCTTAAGGTCTCTCTTTTCCTGTGTGGGACTCATGGTCTCTAACATGCCCAACTTATTGATCTCAGTCTCAACCTCCTAGGTTAAACAAAAGGGTTAAAGTTAAATGGAGTTTTGCTATGTCTATGACCTATTATGAAAGGTAAAGGGACAAGACAAAAGCATTTGTGTGAAAGCTCAAGAAAAGAGACAAAAAGTAGCAAGAAGGCCTTGTTTTAGGAGAGAGAGAGACATACCACTTCAAAGAAACTAGTACAGCTTCATAAAACACATATGCATGTTTCCTATTGGGTAATTGTTCCATACTAAACTATTATTAATTGCTATCACATTATATTAAACATATAAGATAATAACTATAAACTGTTGTCTATGTCTATAACCTATTGTGACCTATTGTGTGTTTTATGAAACTAGTACAGCTTCATAAAACACACAAGCATGCTTCCTATTGGGTAATTGTTCCATACTAAACTACTATTAATTGCTATCACATTATATTAAACATATAAGATAATAGCTATAAACTGTTGTCTATGTCTATGACCTATTGTGACCTATTGTGACCTATTGTGACCTATTGTGAAAGGTGAAGGGACAAGACAAAAGCATTTATGTGAAAGCTCAAGAAAAGAGACAAAAGTAGGAAGAAGGCCTTGTTTTAGGAGAGAGAGGCATACCACTTAAAAAAAAACTAGTATAGCTTCATAAAACACACATGCATGCTTCCTATTGGGTAACTGTTCCACACTAAACTGCTATTAACTGCTATCACATTATATTAAACATATAAGATAATAGCTATAAACTGCTAAACCATCATTAGAATTGTTATCTTTTGTTGAGCTTCAACTTATGTTGCTATGTGGCTTCGCACATGGTGAGATGTTAGATTCTCATATGTAATTGCTATCTTTTGTAAAGGATGGTTAAGTATCTTATCTTGTTGTGGTTTTACATGTAAGAAGTGTCCCCATTGTTAGACATGGATTAACCCATTACATGGGGTAGGGTTGGATTGGATTTATTTTAATTTGTGCCTTTTGATTTGTTCTTATGAATAAAAGCAAAAAATATACAGAAAATCAAAGTATATCAAAATTATTTAGATAGTTCAATTTAATGTCTTTGAATCTATGTATACCCTTTCTTACCAATATTTCAGTTCAAGAATAATTCCACCAATTACGTGAGACCTAATAGATAAAGAATTACAAGTTTTTCCTAATTTAGCTTGGTAGGATATGCAACAACTTATAATGCAATTAAAATTTTACCAAAAAATATTTTGAATATTCATATAGACTTCTTTCTTTTTCCTCTCTCATATTTATTACTTCTTTACTCATTTGCTCCTTTCATTTGCTCTTCTCTACCCATTATCTTGTGAATATCACAATAAGCACTAGCAAGTTCAAAGGAGATAATCATTTAGGAAGTGTATTACATTTACTTTATACTAATGACATGCTCCTCTTTATGGAAGGGAATCAACATAATGACCCTTATAAAGGAATATGAAGCATATAATGGACAAAAAGTTAATGTGAAAAAGATTAGTAATAGGATTAAAGAAGTTGGATTCAATTACGAAAGATCTCATCAAATAGATAACATGCTTTTCTTTGGTAGACTTGCCAATTAAGTATTTAGATATTCCATTATTCAAAGGTAGAATTGAATCCATTATTTTGACAAGATGGTGGATGCAATAGCTAATAGAGTACAAAATTGAAAGACAAATTCTTATCTCAAGGGCCAAATTGACACTAATAATGTTCTTTCTTGTATACCAATTCATACTTTTTCTGTTACCAAAGTATACAAAATAGTCATACAAAAGATTCGTAGGATATTGATTAATTTTATGTGGAGCAATGAATATGGCAATGGTAATCACTGGGTTAAACGTTAAAGTATATGTACACTTTTAAAGGAAAGAGGATTAGGAGTTTGAAATTTAGAACAAACCATGCAAACCCTTCAAACAAAGTTTGTATGGTGATACATACAAGGACATTCATTGTGAGCTTTTATTATGAGATCAAAATATAGGCATCTTATGGAAGCAATAAGAAAAGGCAAGAAGAATACACATTTGCATATATGGAAAATGCTTATACTTTAGGCGGATTATGCTATTAAACATGGAGGATGGATTATTAGGGAGGACAAATGCTTATTTTGGAAGGATAATTGGTTTGGACAACCTCTTTGGTATTCCTAATGCTTGCATCAAGATATAATTGTTCGAAAAGCTCTCTAAAACCAAAACTTTGTTAGGGAACATTTATTTATTAAGTAACAAAGGCAAACAAGATTATATGAAGTCAAGATCTTGATTGACTTGTTTATGATTTAAATGCATTGAGGGAATTTTTAGCATCCTTGGTTTATTACAATCAAAGAATGAAGAAAAATAGGGTGGTTTGGGCAAAGTTTTTATGGAACAATCTAGTACCTCCCAACATAGGATTGTTCATGTGGAAGCTTATTCACTATGAAATTGTAGTTGAATGCAATATGCAAAAGAGGGGAATACAAATGGCTGTTAAGTGTTATTGCTGTGAGGGGGCCTAGAGGAAAATTATGGATCATCTATTCATGCACAATGCATTAACACAACAAATTTAAAGGACATTTGGAGATACACTTCAGGTACCAGTTAAATTTAACTCTATTTTTGATCTTGTATTTTCATGGTATTTAGAGGTCTTGTGGCATAATCAAAGATGAGCTATTATTTCTATCTTGGGAGGTGTTATTGTGAGAGAAATTTGGTTGGCTAGAATGTAGCCAAGCATAATGGAGAAGGTATGTCCTTACACAAAATTAACAAAAATGTCAGACATTGGATACTCTAGCTATTTGCCTCATACAAGTTAAGATTCAGGTAAGCTTTCTTGATCAAATCTCATTATGTATGTTAAAAATTCATGTTATTTCTAATCCATTACGAAGTGGAGATTGGGTTAAGTGGCAACCCCTACCAGTGGTGCAATACAAATTAAATACGGATGATTCAAGTATCATGGGAAACAATGCTGGAGGAGGAGTACTTAGAAATCATGATGGGAGCATCATTATGGCTTTTTCACTTAAGTTGGTGCCATATATTAGTGTAGATGTTAAAGCCTACACCTTACTAGAAGGCCTCATGATATGTCAAGAATGGAATCAAACATCCTATATAATTGAATTGGACTCCTTTTATTTAGTTCAATGTTTGCTTAAAAAATGAAAAACTCTCTGGAAATTAAAGTATGTCATTCGACAATGCCTCTCCATGATACCAACATATGCAATGGTCCAACATGTGTACCAAGAGGGAAATGTAGTTATAGATTGTCTTGCTAATTGTGGGTGTACAATCCAAAATGTGGAACTCTTTGATCATTCTAGCTTATTGCCACACCCATGTTTAGTAGTTTTCATGCAAGATCAGTTAGACTTAAGTAATTGTAGACTACCATAGGGTTAAGCGAATGTATTATCTAATGCATTTCATGCTTTCATTTCAAGTTTTTATATGGCAGTTTGATATGTAAGGCATTTTGCCTTTTCTAAAGGTTACGCTTATACCATGGTTTTGTACTTATCTGAGGTATGATTATTATGTTCAGCCTTGTTGCTATTAATAAAATTTTTTAGAGTACCATCCTTATTTATTTATTTATTTTTTTAAAAAATAGTATTCTTGGAATTGTTTGGTTCTCATGAAACTCTACCTTTTGGCACCAGATTTTGAACAACATAGAGAGTTTGGAAAAATCCCACAAAATGGGACCTAATGGCATGTAGTCAATTTTCACCCAAATACTTTCCATTTCTTCCATCTCTAAAAGGAACAAATCAATGTTGAAATTAACTCTCTATAATTAGCTTTCAATGGCATTACATACTTTAGGACTTTTTAATTGTTCACCATTTGCTACCACTATTTCAAATGGTCATTTCTTTAATTACTTTGCCATGTTCATGCTTAAAAAATTATAGTTGTTTTTTGATTGGTTTGAGACACAAATTGTGCCTATAACATTTGTTATTTGGGATGTGTACAAGTCATTTGTTACCTTCAAAGAAATCTTTGGTTTATCATTTATTGCTTTCCAAATTTTCCTTTAAAAAAAACTAATCATTTTTTAATTCCTCGAGGTCTATTACTTCCAATAAAAATAACTACTTGTAATTGTGTTGTAGAACAAATTTTTTATGACAATTAAGAGATAGCTCCTTTGTTCTACATTCTAAAATTTTTGTAGGAGCAAGACTTCTCATGGGCATATTGGGTTTGGTTGTGACTCATTATTCTTCCTCGTGCACTCTTGGCCTTATATAGCCTTGTAAGGCCAATGACAATAGATAGGGTTTGCATGCTTGGACATCTACTTGAAGGTCTTCATATAGGCCACTAATAAAGCAACCAATTTGTTACTATATAGACAACTTGTTAGTACAAAGCTGAAGTCAAACAAATTGGCTTGATAGTTTTCAATACTCATTTTTTGTTGTAATTTTGTAAGATTGTTGAAGTAGTCCTAATATGTTGTAAAACCATGGTGTTCAACCAATTCATGTGTTAGCAAAGGCCATTTAATAGTTGATTCTCTTACTTTTCTTTTAAAACTTGAAACTAGATATGAATGTCTTTGTTTAAATTTCATGAAGCTAAGGGAACTTTTTCTTCTTTGGATGTTTAGTGGTACTTAAAGAATCGGTTGGCTTTGAAAATCCATCATATGAGGTCACTATTACCTTCATTCTTGAGGAAGTCCAATTTCACTACTATAGGTTTGCTTGTTCTAACAAGGTTTGATAGCCTTCCATTAACATTTGAGAGAAAATTTGATGATTCTCCTTTTTTTGAATGACCTTCCAAAGTGCTCACTTAGTTGTTTATAGCATATGCTTAAGTAGATTCATCATTTGCTAAGCTTCTTATTAGTATTTGACTCATTGGATAGAAAATTTTTGGTGCATGGATTGTTCCTCTCTAATATTATGCTATAACATATTTGGCTAATTGATCTTATTCTTTGCCTTCTAAGTTGCACAATAGGATCAAAGTTAAAAGGAGCTTTACTATTTCTGCAAGCTATTGTTAAAGGTGAAGGGAGGAGACAAGGGCTTTTTTATGAAGGGTCAATAAAAGAGACAAAAATTAACAAGTAGGCCTTTTTCTCCATCATGTATCATCTATATTCTCTTTCTTTTTTCCTCTCTCTCCCTCTCTCCCTCTCTCTCTCTCAAGATGTACAAATATGGACTTTTTAAAAAAATGGGGGATTTTTAGCTTCATAACTAGTAAAGAAGTATGCTTTTCCATAAATTGGTATTCCTAAAAAGTAAATGAAACAGAAACATTCCTTACCAAAATTAGAGTTCTTAGTTTGTATTCATTTCAATGAAGGTTTTCCTTTTGTTCTCTTGTTCTTCTCGAAGTATACAACTGATTTACTACGTGAGAATTTTTTTCTTTCTTTTCAAAAACTAAATTAGGTAATGCAAAAATTGTTTAGTCCTATATACATATACCTTTGCAAGATATTGTTAGAAATTGGATGAGAAGAGACACAAGATTGAATTACATAAGTTTTTTTTGGCTGATTTGGAAACAAATAGAGCAATACAATAGATCTTTTGACCAGTCCTAAAAGAAAAACACATAATTTAGTGTCGAAGGAGACAATAAACCAATTGTACCATTGCCAGCGAGATTTTGATTACACAAAGCTTGCTTTAATTCCTTCTTCCTTGACACTCTTACATGACTTAGGCAAAACAAGCCATGACCTGAATCCACAACAAAAAACACCTCAATAACAAATAAAGGCTAAAGATATGTCTACAACAACTCCCTTTCCCTTATGAAGGATGAAACTTATATTCATGAAATTGATTTACATGAAAAGACTTATGTTTCAATTGTGATATAGCTTACCCCTCTTGCCATAAGTGTAAGGACAATCCTATACTATAATGTGGTCATCACCTTGTCATCTTCAAGTGTTTAATGATACCAAAAGAATTTTTGGGCTCAATAGACCCATTTGATATCTTTTTTCCCCTTTAAATCTAAGAAATTCCAATCAAACTATAGGAAATTTTGAATGATGTTAAAGTTGGATATTATCTGACATTAGAAACATGAGGATAGATCTCTTAATTTATAAGTAAAGAAGTTTACTTTGTAGTTTCTTAGCTTAAAGTTAGGCTTCTATCCATGTATAGTGTTTATGTTAACATACACATAAAGTAGAGTGTTAAAGGTAAGTATTGTTCCACATCACAAGCAAGAGAATAAACCTTTGATCTTGTTAAGTAATAAATTTTTTTCATTTAATACCTTAAGGTTTTAAAATGGGTTTCACGCCCTAATAAATGACTATCATACGACCCACTTCCACCATTCTTTACATTTTAACTTGAGTTTAGCTTTATTGCTCAATTTCATCTTTTTCAGCTTAGGAACCTTTGTCCCTTTCATAGTTTAATCTAACCTTCGATTTTGATCCTTCCTTTCCTAGACTTCAATTTTGGGTTAACAATTACCTTTTTTTCATCTTTTCTGACATGAGAACTATCGCTCTTCTAGGAGTTTGATTTCAAGCTTTTTACCAAGCATTCATTGTAACAATTACCATTTTTTGTATTGAATCTATAGTCTTTACAAATTAAGCCTCTAACTAAGCATACATATGTTGTTCAGCCATGGGAATCTTTATACTAATTTATTATAAATTGGATGAGAAGAGACACAAGATCAAATTATAGAAATTTGTTTTGGCTAATTTATAAACAAACAAAGCATTACAATAAATCTTTTGACTAATATTCAGGGTCCAAAGGACACGAGACATATGTTTTTGACAAGATTCTAATTACACCAAGTTTGCCCTAATTCCCCTTTTCCTTGACATTTAGGTTTGGGCTAATCAAGCCATGACTTAAACCTACAACAATATTTAAAAGCCCATAACACAAAACACTTCAATAACAAATAAAGGCTAAAAATATGTCTACAAAATATACATCCTATTTTAATCTTTACATATGGATGTAATTTATTTTTTTGTTAGTTGATTTGAAGAAGGAAGTAGACATTCTAACAAGGCATTAAAAATTTACTTGTTTTATTTTAATTTATTTTAAAAATTAATGAAGTACTTATTTGCTTGTGGATTTAAATGGGTGGGTGTTTCCCTACACTTAAGTAAGAGAATATGCTAATTATTTTATTCAAGTTTTCAAATCCTTTTAATTAGAGTTTATCATATGATAATTATATGTGTTAGATCCATCACTAGATCTCCATGTGCCAAACTACTATGTAGGTTGAAAATGTTAGGATTGGTGGAACAATTAAGTTAAAGAGTATAGTTGTCATTACAATCAATGGTCTCTATGTAATTGTGGAACTAAGAAATATATTCTAGATGTATGAGTTTCTTAGTAGTATTGGGTTAGGATTCTTATCTTTTTGTAAAAGTATGTTTTTCTAATAGTATTCAACTAAGATTCCTTTAAGATTTCTCTATAAATATGGGAAGTATAGAGAAACCTAATGAGTGAGTTAAAAAAGTCTCCATAGGGGGTTAATTGTTCGAGAGGGCTCCTCTTATTGATTCTAGTTGATGAGAGAATCCATGGGATACTTGTTTAAGGAGAGAGAATGTATGAAAAAATCTAATGAGAAGAGACTATAAGGAATGTAGGACATTATGATGTTTTGAACCTCTTAAATATGTTATGTTTAGGTGTGTGCATTCTTATATTTGTGTCTTTGATCTCTATATGGATGATAAGACTTGGTTGAATTTTCCTAATAAGTAGTATTAAAGTGCCAAGTTAGATCTCTAATAAGTGGTGCAGTGAGTGTGGAGCATGGTAGATCGGGACTATAGATGATGGACCAAACATGGTGAATGCAATTGAAGAAACATATAGATGTTTTGAGGTGAGATTTTCTTTTCCATAATTTTGGAGTTTTTGGTGAAAAATGGCAAAAATTGATTGTTGGAAAGTCACTAGTGAAGCTTAGAGTTAGGTTGTAGGACCTGGTTTAGGACTTGAATGGGAGATGTGGATTAGGCACATGGATTAGGCCAGATGGGTTTGAAGCATATTGAACTTGGATTATGGACTCAGATTATGGATGTGGGTCGTGGACATCTAGGTTAGGTGTAGATGGATGCAGATTTGAATTGTGGATTAGGTTGAGCCTATTTAAGAATGGGCCAAATTGGGTTGGGTTACTAGATCGGGTCAGATTAAACCCAAACTAGAGAACCTTTTTGATCATAGATGAATGGTGGAGATGTTTTTGGTAGATTGACAATAACGTATGGCTTGAAATAGCAAAGTAAGGGTGGCTAGATGATTGGTGGAGGATTCCAATTCCAACCTATGTAGAAAAATGGTAAATGGTAGTGGCTTTTGGCCAAAAAAGTTAGGTTGGGTTTGCAAACTTACGGTGATGGTGAAAACTCAATGGCTAGTGGTAGATTGATGATGATGACAATGGAAGATGATAGATCGGCTAACTACATGTCAATTTGTAGTGTTAAATTGCATTGATAAGCAATGGAAGATTACAAATTGAAGAATGGGTCGTCGGTGGGTTGAGACCGGATTAAGCGAACTTAGGTTACATAAGATGCAATCCCATGTGGAGGAGACATGCGTGAGATGCTTGCAGCCAACGCATGTGAGGTGCACTCACCAAAGAAATTTTTATTTTATTTTTTTGTTAGGGTTATAGGGGAGCATTTTGGTGATAATTATTAATGGTTTGGTGATTGAGGAGGGAGATTGTAATGCTTCTAATATTTTTATGAATGGATGGAATGAAATTTAGGGATTTTTAAATTTATTGATATTTAGATGAGGTCTATTAAGGCTTTGATGGTTGATTCTGAGGAAGTACTAACATTTTTTGATGGGAGGTGGACACTTTGTTGGGGATTTCGAAGAGTGATCTCAATTGTTGTGGAAGTCTTATGATTTTATTTTATTTTATTAATGGCCTTGTGATAGATGGGTACTTTGATGGAAGAAGCCCATGTGAGGGCTTGTCTTAGAAGAGAGCTTTTTACAAATCTTCTTTTTCAAAAGATTGTGTTTGAAGAGAGTTTCCTTAGTCTTTCTCTGTCCAAAGACTATAGTTGTGGAAGTTGAACAAAGTTTCTTTAGTCTTTCTCTTTCCAAAGATTGTAGTTATGTAGTTGATATATTTGAAGATATTTTCTATATTTTCCTATAGTGCAGGGATGTTGCATAAATTGTTCTAAGAAAGAGATTGTTAGAATTGGTGGAACAATTAGATTAAATGGTTTGGTTGTCATTATAATCAGGGGTCTTTATATAATTGTAGAACCATGAAATATCTTCTAGATGTAGTTGGTTTCTTGGTAGTATCAAGTTAAGATTCTTATACTTTTGTGAAAGTAGGTTTTCCTAATAGTATTTGACTAAAATTCCTTTAGGATTTCTTTATAAATAGAAGAAGTATAAAGAAACCTAGTGAGCTAGTTGAAGGAGTCCCCATGGGGGGCTAATTGTTGGAGATGACCTATTTCATATATTCTAGTTAATGAAAGAATCCATGAGATACCCATTTAAGGAAAGAGAATGTATGGAAAAATCTAATGAAAAGAGAATATAGGGGATGCAGGACATTATGATGTTTTAAACCTCTTAAATTTGTTATGTTTAGATTTGTGCATTCTTATATTTGTGTGTTCAATCTCTATATAGATATGACTTAGTTGAATTCCCCCAATAGAAAAAAGTAGTAACTATAAAGAAATAAAAACAAAAACAATCTTATATTTCATTGATATTTCTTCAATTGAATTCCTTTTAAAAGCTAATCACCTTGTTTGAGACCCTTCAAGTATTTCAAAAATCTTACTTGATTTATTTTTGGTTATGCTTGGAAAAAGATTTTATTTCCATTTCACTGTTGGCATGAATTGAGATGACTTGAAAAAACTAACATGGCATCCTTCATGTGTGATAATAAATTTGACATGTTTAGCATCCTCTTCTATACCATGGATATCTTTTCATTAATTTCCTAATGGAATGTCATTTGAAACTTAAAAATAATATTACTATTCTAATGCTTTGAAGGATCCATTTAGAAACTAAAAACCAGTAGGAAAATCTGATCCTCTCATTAAATCTTAGCCTAGTATTACTAGGAGTGTTAGTTTTTTTTTTTTAGCTGTTTTTTTTATAGAAGCCTTTAGAAACAAATGAATCCTTAGGCAAGGAATTTCTTCTTTTATTCACTAGTACCTTTAATTTCATTTTCTATCCTTTGCAGTGGTACTAGTCAATTGACATGAATATGTACAATAGAGTAATATGTTCTATTATGTTCTTTTGTGTAATTCTTCAATACTTTGAGAACATAAAGAACAACAAATTGTTCTGAGATGTATGTGCATGCTAAATTTTGTACTATAATTGTGGTTACATGTGAACTGTAATGATTAGCATATGAAAAATATAGTATAGTATTACAATGATGACAAAAATGCAAAAGAGAGATTTGTGCCAATATATGGAATTTACAATGGAATTGGTTCATTACTACACATATAATTTTATAATATATTTTTTGTTTTTATTTTTTTATGATTGAACCATTAAGAAATATGCTTATATTTGTTGCATGAAATCGATTATTCACCATAAGTATGCATTCCACAATTTTTATGATAGAACTATTGAGTGATATTCCTAAATTTATTCCATACTATCTCCACTTTGATTTTAGATATATTGGAAGAAGTTTCATTCAATCTTATTGGCTAATTTGTGATATTATGTGAAACATGGTCAAAATGATGCCTTGTAGTACTTTGAGCTGCAATGCATTTTGGTCAAGATAATGTTAATCTACACCTTCTCACATAGTATTATTTATGATCAAAAGAATTTATTGTGCATGTTTTGATGCAATGTTATTTGTGCTCAAAATGATGTTACTATGTGTGTTTTGATTGAATTTTATTTATAATTAAATGATGAACCATGTGCATTTTGAAGTAGCACTATTTATAAATCTAAACATTGTTGAAACACATGTTTTAATGTTAAGTGTTAATGTGAGTGTTATCCACATCAAAAGCATAAGAATGAGCCATTGGCTTTATAAGTGATGAAATTTCTTTACTTAATATTTTAATATTTTAGGATGGGTTGTCTAACTTTAATATGATATTTAAGCTAGGCATAACCTCTACTTTGTAATCCCTGATGCCTTTGAGTTGGGCTTTTGTCCATGTGCAATATTTGTATAGCATGTATGTGAGGGAAAATGTTAAAAGTGTATGTTGCCTTTGGTCTTATAAATGATGATATTTTTTCACATAATACTTGAAGGTTTTGGGATGGATTGTCTAACCCTAATTATGACATATGAGCCAAGGATGACCTTCATTTTGTAATCCTTAATGCCCTAGAGTTTGGTTTTTGTCCATGTACAATGCTTATGTAGCATGCATCTAAAGGAGGATGTTAAAGGTGTATGTTGCCCTACATCAAAAGTGTAAAGATAAGTCATTAATTTTATAAATGATAAGGTTTTTTCACTTAATACTTTAGCTTTTGGAATAGGCCTTATACTTTAATAAGAGATATTTTTCCACAATTGACAATGTGTAATGCAAAGAAGAGTTATTCAAACAATTTTGTTTGATTTAAAGATTTTTGCACCTTTTAAGTGGATGACACCATTTTGTTCAAGGCATGATATTTGGTGGAAGATTGCCTAACCTATGCATTTTTGTAGGGCTATGGTTTTATCATTTTGTGTGAACCCCTATTATTGTTCGCATTGTCATAGTATGCTACATTGTTCCACCTATACATGCAATGATCTTAATGGTTAGCTGACACTCATATACATTGTGGAAGAATCGCTTTTTGAGATGCCAACTTTTTTGGTAAGAAAGTGAGTTGTATGTTTTGTAACTTTGCTTATAATCATACACTCTCTTGTATACTATTGAGAAAGAAAGAATATTGAGCAAAAAATGCATATCTATTTTGCAAAAGTGATTGCAAATCACTTCCAATTGATTGAAAGAGGAAAATTTCTAGGGTTCTCATATAAAAAAAAAAGAAACCTAGAAATTTTGAGGCCTAGGAATATGTATCTTGAGTCATTTGTGTGTTTAAGACGTGTGAGTAGGACCGAAAAGACTGAATTTTGGCAGAGTGGTTTTGTAGTGGAGGAAACCAATCATATTTGGCATGGTAGCCGCTCAAAAGAAATTCGGTCTTCTCAGGCCTACTTATACCAGCACCTCTTCACTTAGATTTATCCTGATGAACCGTAGATTTCCTTGCCTTTGTAGCTATCAGTGGTTACTTTGTAAATTAACTCCTATTTTTCTGAAGAGATTTTATATAACAATACTATATCTATCCTCAGAATTTTCAAAAATTAACAAGAGGGATGAGACCTCCCCACACATCCACCAGCTGCACGCCGGTGGTCTGTATTCTATTCGACAATCTTCTATCTTGCGTGAACAACTAGAGGTATGCATAATTTTAGAGACACCTTTCTTTTCAAAACATATAAAACCAGTCCCTGTTAGATATTCGTTCCCTGGATGAAGCCGCACAGTCGAAAGATTCAAAGTCCGTCTTCATCATTACCCTCGCAACTCATGGACTGATCTTAATTCCAGATCGTCAAAGCAAGCTCCACAGCATTTGGACTCAAGTGTTCAAAACTTAGAAATTATGGGAAATAACTGTTCTCACAATTAAATATAAAATATCAAATGGAAGAAATAATACTTGAAGTGTATTGTAAGTAATTCACCGTAACTTTGGTTTGTACAGGGAGCCTCAATTTATAATGTTACTGAGGCTAAGTGGATATAAAAATAGGTTAGGTACAGTTATGAACAGCTTTAATGAGAGATTAGATTACGTAGGATTTTTGAATTCTTTCCATATCTTGTCTTGGATGGATTTTCATTACTGTTACGGATGGAGGAGGATTGATTTGAATTTTGAATCCTTTCCTTTTTAGAGGTGCTTGATTGCCGAGACTTGATGAGTGAGTAATTGCTTGGTTTGGTGAGATGCTCTTCTGGGTTGTTAAAGATGCTCTTCTGTTGTTGATTGCTATGGTGAAGAAATGCTGATGTGGACAGATTTGAATTGGAGTGTCTTAATACTCACCATAATGATTCTCCATAGAATTTCCAAAGTTGTTGCACGTTCGACACTTCTTGATTATGTCATTTTTTTTGCTTTATTTTTCTGAGCTCCCAAATTATGTTTCTCAGTCTTTACCAACGAGGTTATGTTATCGAGTTCCTATTGTTTAGCTTGGGTCTTGCTTTCCTTATCTTATTCTGTTGCGTGACTCTATGTTCACAAGCTTATGCTTAAGGTTTTGCCATCTCTTCCCTGAGTGAGAAGCTATTACAATATAAATAGACAGAAACCAAGATTAGGGGCGGAGAACACGGCCTAGGAAAACCCACGCAACTCTAATCCCAAAACCAATTGACAATGAGTTAAAAACCTTACCAAATATAGAATGTGGGACCTACAAGCACACAAGTTTAATAGTTATCTAACACAAAGTTGAAAACGGCCTTTGGGTCGCTGGTGAGGCGTTAATTGATTCCATGTGACAGAAAAAGGTTAAGGTCTTAGAGTTGGTCGAAAAGACACTCTGTTTGTCATGGTGGGCTAGACTGACTGAAGTGCTTTGCCATGGGGTATATTCTTTGTTGTGAGAATAATATATTCGGTTGAAGTTTCTATCTTTGTGGGGTGCCTACTTTACTAAATAAGGTTAATGTTTTGCCGGGTGTGAGTGTTCCGTGGGCAGTGTACTCTGATTATGCACTACTGACTGTCTTGCTGAAAACAAAAGAAAAGGTTAGGGAAACAGTGACCCAAAATAGCGTCCAATGGGTTAAAGATATTCATGTAGCTTAACGAGTTCATTCAGCTTCTCTTTGCTTTTGCCTTTCAGAAAGCTGAAACCATAATGGGGAAGCTTTCCAGCACCGAAAATTTTCTTTGGCTTCACAAAATCAACTGACTAAGCTCTCGAAAGCAGCCTCGATAGTATATTAAAGCCACGGGTCAACCGTACAATGCAAGAAG
Source organism: Casuarina equisetifolia (assembly GCA_028551475.1). Lineage (NCBI taxonomy): Eukaryota > Viridiplantae > Streptophyta > Magnoliopsida > Fagales > Casuarinaceae > Casuarina > Casuarina equisetifolia. The sequence goes on along the minus strand of CM052356.1, from coordinate 7,626,473 downwards.
TTTTTCTTAGGATACAAAAAGAACCCCTTCTCCTACTTTCGCGCGGGGCCGCGTAGCATATCCCCAGGTGTCGTTGAGGCTAGCCATGAAAATTCATCACTAGATGTGAGACAAAAGTCACCCTCACTACTGCAAGTTGACCCATTTATCAATGCAAGAATCTTTTGCATTCACGACCACTTAGATGGAGTCCAGCAAATCATTTTCTTCCCTGTATTACTTCGTACATTTTTAATATTCTCTCTGTGCCGAGTTCTGTACACTATAGAACAATTTATATCTTTTGGACGGACAAAACGAAGCGAAGAGATCCGGAGGATGTTCATTAAATTGCAGTGTTATTTTGCTTCCCGTGCTCGTGCGATCTGTGCATGTCTCGCCAGATGGCATGCCTGCCAGGCTCAGCCGCCACCCCCTGACTTACCTAAATATATATTCTATCACTTACCGACAAATAGTCTAAGAATATCTTCAGATATACTTTTATTCCTTATATTTAAAAGGCTAAGTGCAGACAATCAACCTCAAAAGAACGACTAATTCAACATAGGAGTTCAGTAGCTGAGTCATCTCCTACGTTATTGAGTCTTACTTTAGCAGAAAAAAATTCAAGCTATTGATAGGGTTTCCCGCAGTGTGTTTGACTCCCAAGATCTCAAAATTATGATGCTCCACGGAAAGCTTTTCCTCGCAAAGAATCGGAAGTCTAGTGGGAATATCTTATGGAACACTGAGACTCATACCACAATGGTAAAAGATAGTGATGGCAAGCAATAGTTTGAGTCATAAAAGGAACAGGTTAAAGTTGACAAAAGGACTGCTGAGACCAAAAGAATTGAGACATACGTTTATATTAGGTACGTTACAATGGACTGAATACACGTGTGAGCAAAAACCCTGAGGACCAAAGGACTGGGAAACTCTTTTGTGGGGAGAGGAACCGGAGAAGGAAGAATGAGATGCCATAAGAATGCAAATTCGGTATTATGTACAGTAAATCATTTGATTTAAATCGATTAGGACTTTGTTTTTGTTAAGTATAAATTGATTAACAATTACTTGTAAATTGGATTTTCTAGCCAAAGGTCCCCCGGTGGTGTTCTTAGACCTGACACAACTTTGATGCCGAAATTGGGGCCTCCTGTCTAAGGAAATTTTCGTAGGTGGCAATGTAGTTGTTCTAGAGAGTGAATTCCAATGACATGATCTATGCTAATATTGATTGGGATTTTTCTAGCCGTAAAGCCCTCATGGTTTATTCCTAGATTCGATGTTTTTGGGCACAAGGCACACTAATTTCCTGTGCCTAAACCCTAACATTGTATTATTTGTGGCGTTCTGCTAAAGGAAGGCTCAATAACCTCAGTAGGCTCTCATGGTTTCTCTCAGTGTCCAACTGGCTACTCGATCTGTGACAAGTAAAAATTAGAATCTGGCTTGTTTTTGCAGTATCCTATATTTGGAAATTCTTCTTGGCTGGACAATTGGCATTGACCCTTTTTAACTCTGACGGGCTGAAGAAACATTTTGGAGGGTATTGTTTCATATCTTAGGTTCAGGATTAACTCCTCTTCTTTTGAAGCTTCTTGCATCAACGTAAAGCTTGTGCTCTCCCAGATATTATGTGTTCCCTAGCTATAAGTTTCCGCTTGTGTTTTGGATGTTTCTCGCCTTCTCATGCAATGTTGTTGTAGCTGCTCAGTGGAGTCGTAGATTTATGATTATTGTGGTTGCTTCGTTGTAGTTGTGCCTGTAATTTCCGTTGCTTATTTCTGGCCTGCCCCCTCGTGTTTCAGTTCGGTTTAATTCAGTGCTTATCCACCCAAACTAGTTACTAACGCAATAAAGATCATCTTCCAAATTATCCATTTCGTCCTGGAAAAGTACTCTTTCGTCATTAAAAAGACAATCAAGAGTAGTTCTTCGGAAGCATGGCCTTCAATGCTATATGATAAATGGTTAGGCTCTTAATTTCAAAGTAATCAAGATCTTGGAAGCTGCTTTGAAAGATTTTAAGACTTTAATTTGTTTTCTTGGGATTGCACTGCTTCTATTTTGATTGGGACAACCTGACACGTGTGTATATGCATAAGTTACGGTCTAGAAGGAAGCTGAAGAATTTGCATTAGAAACCCAAGAGAATTTGTTTTGCTAAAGACCATAGGAATTTTAACATCTCATCGTAATCCCTTTTACTGAAAAGCAGCATTCTTGATTAAAAAAAGAAAAGAAAAAGAAAAAGAAAAAGAAAGCTCAACATTTTCATGCTGCACCCTAATTGTATGCTCCCGGGAGAAAATCTCGTAAATTGAAGCAGAGTAAATTCATTGAAAAAGAGGTTGCCTGAATATTTACCAACAACCCGTAAAGTGACCCAGTTTATAATATAATGGAAATTTCCTACAATACCCACTTTATACTCTTGAAAGAATCTTATGCGTTGTTGTAAAGTGGCTGCTTAGGAAATCTAGGTTTTCAGATATCTGGTGGGCTGGTCGGCGTTCGTTCAGTTAAGTGGAAGAGTACTCAACTTAGGAAAAAAATATTGGGAAAAGAGAAATCCTTTAGTCTATTGAGATATTCTTGATCCCTTGTTATTTATTTAATTCGTTATCCCTTTACATTTGTTTGTTTGTTTGCGAAGGCAACAAGAAGAAATTGACAACAGCACATGATGCTGAATGTGCAGTGCTCAATGATTCGTGGGAAAATGGAAAAGAAAATGCCATCCAATGGGATGGGTTGACCCGATCTCTTCCTAGCAGCCTAGGTTATCCCAGTCTCCCTCTTCGTGCTAAGGTCAGGTTTCCTTAAATAAAGGAAGGCCTTGTATCGAGGACAACAGTGGATGTAAAAGTGAGAGTAGAGCCCCTTGCACACATGGAATCGCTCTCTCTCTCTCTCTCTCTCTCTCTCTCTCACGCACGCACACACACACACACACACACGCCCGCACACGCACACGCACACGCACACGCACACGCACACGCACACGCACACGCACGCACACACACACCTCTCTCTTGTTCTGGCATGAAAAGATGTCGTTGAAATGGAACCGACGACAGATCAAGGGCTCACGATTGCTCTCATACTGATTAGTGGAAAAGAAGTCCAACGGTGGAGCTATACTTCTTTATTAATATTTCTCGCTGTTTAGTGGCGCCACATACATGCTAGCTATAGTTGTCCAATTGAGGTCACGTGGGATGTGCTCCACCTAGGCTGATCACTCAATAAAGGTAAAAAACTGTGCCTTATCATGTGGAGGTCAATTCAAACTCCAACTCAATGGATCGTATTAAAGCTTTGAACATTTTAGTAAATTTAGTGACTGGAATAGCAGAACTTGCCAGAGTTTTACAAGTCAAAGACATTTTCTCAGATTACCACGACATAAGTGCTCTGACATCTCTCTGACACTGGATAACCGTTTCCCTCTCTTTTCAACTACACAATCGCACACAAAAGTAACAAAAGAAGAAGTCTCAACCTCACTGGATAAGCAAAATGGGAGGGAGTAAATGACTTAGATGCAAAACACCTCCAAAAATTACAGAAATCTTGCTAGGAATGATGTAAAGAAACCTGTTTGCTTTAACAAATCCCTGATAAGCTTAGTGGAAGAAGCATTTTCTTTATAAAACTGAATTAGTTCTATCATGTCGCAGACTTCAGTCCCTCGCAGCTTACTAAATTAACAAAATGGAAATAAGTGTTAAAGCGAAGTGTTCTTGGTGTTGTCTAATCATAACCTTTGCTCTTTCCTTCAAAATTATATTGCATTCGATTAATGGCTGGGAGAAAGTTCTTTGAATAGGAACGAATCATTAAATTCCATGCTTATTATGGAAAATATTCCCATGCTAGCTTCTTTCTCTTCTATTTTTCATTAATATCTGTCAAACATCTCCATGTGCAGCAAACCCTTATTTTATGTTCTTGTTGGAAGTTAGAGAATGCCCCACGTGAGGCCGATTGAAACATCATAAATAGCAGTCTTAACTAGCAACATGCGTCAGGAGCTCTCCCTTGGCGTAGCTTGCGATTGTTTCAAGGAGCTTAAATTTTTCTCTTCTGATCTCCTTCTCTTCCTAATAAGTTTAAGGAGCTCCTTCCAACCTTTCACTATGGCGCACAGAATTTTGATGCTAACCTTATCCTTGGTGATCCTTCTTCTTCAGCAAACTATTGTATCTGTAACAGCATCAAGGCCAGTTAGTATTCATCCACCAGATGTTCTTAGAGGGTCCTTGAGCATTCCTAAACCTCCTTACACTGAATGGTTCACTGTGAACCGCTATAAGAAGCTTGAGGGTGATGCTTTCCGCCCAACAAGTCCTGGTCATAGCCCGGGGGTGGGCCATGGGACTCCACCAGCTGCACTCTAAACGTATCCCGTCTCTGCAAGATGATGGCTTTCGTGGTAATAGAGATAGCAAGATATGAGTTTTAATGCATCGACAGATCGATATGGTAGTATGCAATAAGATTTCTTGGAACGGTCTTCTTTTGTCTTCTTCGATGACCAAGGGTTTTGCAGCTGCACATCTGCTTCCAAGGCCAAGCAAGAAGACATGCATGGTCTGATTTTCGTATGTACTAGATTAAATTAGTTCTCTTTTTCTTATGATTTTCGAAATGAGTGTTGCTCGTTTTCTTTATGCTTTAAGAAATATGAAATTATCCTTAAGGTTCTAACTTTTAGGAAGGTTACGTACCATTCATCAAAATATAAATGGCTTTAATTTAGGTGGAGGCTCACCATTTTCTGGGCCGGTATGCTTAACAAGGCTAAAAAAAACCAGATTCTTAACAATTTATTGTCTAATTATCTATTTTTTGGACAATCCGCTTTAAGCAAGTGGTCATTAGTTCTGAGCATGATCACTTATTTGTTCTTTCTGTATGGGTTGTTGGAATTACATGCAATATCAACAGAAGTTGCAGAGTCTCCTAACTCAAGAGAAAGTGGGATACATTTCACGAAACCATAAGAGATCGTCATCCGGGAAAAGAAAGAAGGAATCAGTGTGCGTAGGTTTATATATTTATGAGAGAGGCAAATCGATTTAGATGAATAACGTCACAGTTCGGATGATGAGCTTCGTGATCCGAAATTTGGTCCTCTTCTTCCCTCATACTATCATAGTTTGTCCTTTTTTCTTGGGAGATCAAACTTCGCGAAAATGCTCCAGTTTTTGCGGAGTTAGTATGTTGATTATCAACTGGCACTTGAAGCTCCACTCTTAAGCTGCCATTTCCTACTTGTTAGCGCTTCTTGAATGACGCAGTGGATTTAGGTAGATGTACGTCAACTTCCAATCACTCCCTCTCTCATCCTCCCAGAAAACACACTCATTCACCCAGATTATCAAGGATCACGCTTTTTTCTTTATGGTTTTTGGCAAGAGTAGTGCACCACCGTCGACTTTTTTGACAAATGACTTTTGCATATAAAAATAACAAATACGCTTCTTTGCCCAGAACTTCTTGTTGGCATTCAAAAGTTTTCTTTCCTAGATTGTTTATGCAAAATCCATCAGAAAGCAACGCCCTATAAATGAAATGCGCTGGCCCACTGGCTGCGCCCACAAATTTCAAGACGTTACCGGTTTTGATTAAGCTGTGTTCAAATAGATGAGACTCACGAGAAACCTTAGATTGTATTTACAGTAAATATTACATGACCACTAACATGACATTGATAAATATTCTGTTACATTTTAAGATAAGACATTTATTGATTTAGAAAAATTTTCTCCCACTTCCGTCACACCAGAATTACTAAGAAGAACCATAAACTCATTGCAAGTGGGCTAGATGTCATTAGAAAGCTGAGCAAACCTATTTTTTTGACAAGGTTATATAATTATTTTCTTTCTTCTTTCTACGAATTCTCCTCTTAGTAGTAATAGGAATAAATTCTGAATTTGTATCAATGTTATTTCCTTGAGTGGTACAAAAAGCAACACTAGGTTTGATAGTAATCATATCAGTAACTTGAGTAACACCATTTTCCCAAATTATATGCACAATTTTAGTTTCAAGTGGATCTTGACCCTTTCCTTCTTTATTTATTTGCGCTATTGGAACTTGAGAAGGGGCCATATTCTTCTTAGGAATACATACATCTTTCATAATAATGCAACCTTTATGACCAAAATAATTACATTTTTTACATTATGGAGGAATTCAATCGTACTCTATAATAACCTCAAACACCTCATTATTACTCATACAACATCAGATTTTACATTTCTAAACAATATTAGTAGAACCAAAGTTGTTCCATAGACTAGAATATAATGCAAAATATATATGCTCAATAAAACTAATAACTTTTATATGGCAAGTGCAATTTTTATCATGTGCTAATTATGATCATCACAAACCTCATAATTTTCTATTTATAGTGAGAGCCCGTACATTCAACCAATGTAAGTTATAGTGTGCCTTTAATCTTTGACGTAGCTTTTCAACAACATTAATTTAGATAAGGGGGAGAAATATATGACATATGTTTAATGTATATAGGGACTAAGATGTTTTTTTGTATTTATCTACTTGAAATGTTCTTGCTATATCATATTTTGGAAAGATGAAAGTTAATCATATTACAGAAAAATTGTTTTATTTTATCATCATAAAAAAAGGGGAGGTATTGGAATATAGATTTTAATGAGCCATATAAACTATATATTTTTAGATATTTTTGATATATATAAGTAGCTTAATATATGCTTATTTACTTCAGAATGAGAATACATTATTGATGACCCATCTGAGAAACTAAACTTGCAAAAACAATGCTTCAAAACAAAAGTTCGAGTGATCACTTTGGAGAGGATGTGAGCCGTGGGCCAACAGGAAAGAAGAAGGATGTTTTGCAACTCATGGAGGGCATGTTAAAGGTCCTAAGACATAAAAAGTCATTCGAAATTTGTCCTTCACCAAAGAAGGGAAAAAGTATGCAATGAAATAAGAGGACTCGAAACAAAAGCATGTGCAAACTATTCAAAGGAGAGAAGATTGAGCAATGGATTTAAGAAAAGATGCGCATTGGTCATGTAACCAAGCGTTTAAAAGCTTTGGAAGGAGTTGCGTCATTTTAATATCTCAAAGGCCTATAACGTCATTCCCTCCAGCAATGGGTTTTCTCTTAAAACAGAAAATAGGTCAACCTTGAAAAACTCCTTTCAAATTGTTGTCTAATCATTTTGGGGGAAAGAACAAAAGCTAGGGGCAGAACATGTTAAGTCTAGATTTCTTCCCGTTGGAGCTCATCTTTGAAAATCTTCCTATTTGAGAAAATTGCACAAAAGTAGTAGATTGTCTATAAAACCCATTCTCATCATTGTTTTCCAATAATAATAATAAGGGAAAAAAGATATTAAAGTAAAACATAGATTTTGCACTCAAGTTTGTCAAGCTCACAAAATCATTCATCCTTTTGGTTGATTTCGATGTTAGTTGATTACTTTGCTGTCACACTTGATAAAAAATCATTTTGCTTTTTAATATATATCTTTATTGCTTTGATTTTCTACAAGTGAATAATACTAGAATTTAAAATTAATTTGAGGCTTTTGTCTAAATTTCATTAAGAACTATCTTTAGCACTTTTTTGTGTAATTCTGAGCTATAAATATTCATAATATTGTTTTCTTAGTTTGATGGTAAATTTTTGGAGAGTGAACTTGCAATCAAGATTAAGGTAGATTTCCCTTCTAATCAATTGGATACTTGGTTGGAGAGTGACTCAATAGGTTACTAGGGTGGGATGGAGTAGGTGTCAAGATGGCTAGGGTCAAACCATTTTCCAAAAATTGATTATTTTTATGTGAGTGTATGATTTTTGTTGTGGTTGGTCCTGATTATTTGCTATTTGGCTTAAATTAATGGCATATAGAAAGGAAAAAGTTGCATTGATCAACTTCTTTTAAAAGAAGAGAGAAAAAGGCTTTAAAAACCTAATTCATCCCCCTTACTTCCATTCTTAGGTTGCTTTGGGATCGAGCAACTTTCAACTTAGCTCCTTTTAAATTCCCCATTAAAGGATTCCACTATTTTTTAAATGATTGAATAAAGTGTCCAATTGTCAAAGGGTAGCAAACATGGTAATCCCTTGGATTACCCAATAGAATTCAATTTCTAAAAAATACAATGATGTCCTCAAGCAAACATATATAGTTAAAGTACTATGAGGACTCAAATAAGAGAAACCCCTAAAAGACACAAGTAATAAGTTCTAGGGTTTTTGATTAAATCTAATTCAACCAAACAAAAGTGTAGTAGCAAATGTAAGAAAATATGTATAAGAAACAATTTAAACGGAGAGCACAAATAGATTTTTATGGAGGCCTTCGGCTTGTGCATGAACTACACATATTTGTCTCTCCTTTTTTTTTCTTACTTTGTAGCTATTTTTTTCGTCTTCTCTTAAATTCCAGCTCTAAAGACTTTCTCTACTCAAACAATTGATTGGTAGATTTGTACATGCAGGATGATCGACAAAGACAGTATTAGAATGGTAGGGATTTCTTCCACAACATCTTTTCTCTTCCTCTCTTCTCTCTTCTCTCCTTCCTTTTTTCTTCTCTTACCCTAAGTCATGAGATTCTCCATTACCTTTCATATGGGCTGAGTGGGCTTGGCTAGACTTCTTCCTGTGCTTCTCTAAATGACAGCAAACGGTCCAACTTCTCAATTCACTTGGGCTTCCAAGCCTTCTTTCTCCTTATGAACCTTCATTTTTTATTTGGACCATAAAAATAAATTGTTATAGTATTGAGTCCATAAGAATATATAAGGCTTTATAATTAAATATTCCAATCATTTCCATAAGACTATAAGTATAAGCATTTACAATCACGTGGAATATTTCATAAAGTTATGCACAACAATCTCCTAATGAAAATATTATCATTATCACATCATTATAAAAAATTTTAGTTCACCTAACTCAATACAAACCTCCCTTTTTTTAGCTGCCAAACCTTACAATATTAGGTAATGGCTCAAACGCATGTCCTAGGGACTTACAATTCTAGACATTGGAGCATACACTTGAAAAATGTTGTAACTCGTCATCAAAACATAAATTGTAGGAATATTGGAAGTGTGGGAGCTAACATTTAGCATATTACTTGATATAGAGTAAATCCACGATTGACTCATTTTAATTTTAATTTCTTTAATTTCTTAATTTTTTTTTGTGTTACATAGAATCCTACATCTAACTGATTTTAAAAGGTGTGTATGAAGTAGTGATTCATGAGCTATAATGACTTATGCCATATGAATATGCATGTACCTATGCTACTTGAACTTGGGACATCACTTGAATGAGATTCATGTTAGTGGTATCACGTGAAAATTGAATAATTGATAGCTTCCGTAATCAGAATGACGTTTGATAAGGTGTAAGCTGTTACCAAATGGTCTTTGCCAAGCGTGCACTCCTAATGAAGAACATTAAAAAGCCAAGTCTAATAGAATTCTCTTTTTTTTTTTTTAGTTTTTAATGTAAGTTGCATTAATAGAAATTAATATACAAAGGCACAAGGGCATATTCCAGTATTACAACAATTTTCAGAAGTAAACTAAAAGTAAGAAAAAATAGAGGTTGGAAGCCTCCAAATCTCACTCAAATATACATTACCTTGTGAGGGTTTGATATTGTGAAGCAGAAAAACTCTCTCTTGTACAATTTTCCTTACTTTAGCTAACAAGATTGGAATGTCAACAAATGTATTTTGAAATCTTCTTCTATTCCTTTTTGCCTAAATGTAATAAATACAAGCTAGAAAAGATATTTTAAGAAGTTTTACAGCCAAATCTTTACCTTTAAATGCTTTAATCATCCAATTTAATTCTTCATTCCATCCTCCGATATGACGTCGAATTCTATTTTGAGCAAGGATGTTTTTCCAAATCAACATTGTATAAAGGCATTCAAAAAAGAGATGACTCTTGTTTTCTACTTGAGTCTGACAAAAATCACAGTATTAGTTAATTGTAGGAAGTCATTGTACCATTCTTTTTGTTGTAGAAAGTCGATCATGGTAAACTAGCTATCCAATGAAGTTATGCTTGCAAATCCCACCAATTCAAATTAAATCATACCAATCTACTTTTTCATTTACTGGTTGTAGGTCTTGATAAGTAGTTTTGCAACAGTAGGCAGGGTTGGAATCAACAGTAGGTCTTGATAAGTCTAGTAGAATTCTCGTCTCATGAAGGATTCTCCATATCAACATAAAGTAGTCTTAAAGGGTATCTTGAGATGCATCAACCTCAAATCATATAAGATGATAGTAGGACTATTTAATATACAAGATGAAGAGTTACAAACTACTTCTGTAGCAATTAAGTTTTTGAAGTAGTTACAAGGAAAAAAAGGGCAAATTTTCTGACCAAATGATAAAAACTTACAAAATACAACTTCAATAAGGGGCTTCCAAAATACGTCATTGTTTCAAAGAAAGGGGCCACTTTGCATACTATTTAGAATATGCATACTTATTAAGCAATTAATTCACCATTTTACTTGTAGACTTATTTCATGAAGGATGTTATAAAAGACAATAAAATTAGAGGTTTAAGAGCATACTCCTGTGAGAATTTTATCAAGGACTACATACGTGTGGAATTTAAAGAAACTTAAAAATTTTGTGTATGAAGAGTCTCTATGACAATGTTTTAAATTTTGAGTTTACACACAAAATACATAGAAATTAATAAGTCTTATACGGGTTTCACTAGAATGCTCCTTAAAATGATAATCTCTTAATGAAATGTTTGTACTTAGGAATATAAAAATATTTTCGAACTGTCAAATAACAAACATAAGACGAACAATACATGATATGGTGTTATTCTTTAGTTTCTTATGTCTCTAAGATGTATTTACGAGATATTTATATAATAAAATGTTTAAAACTTACTTGTTATTTTTAAGTTTAATGATATGCATTTTTGATCACCCAAAATAAAGAAACATAGAGTAAGATACAACAAGTTAAGTACCATTTAGAATTTTCTAATGACTTACTTCAACTATTTTTAATCTACAGAAAATATTCCTATTTTAAAACAATTTTGAGCAGTGAACCAAGTCGCCGCGGAAGTGCTATCAAACCTGTCGATGCCCTTTGGAAGAGGCCCGCGGAATTGCAGGCCGTAGAGGACGTGGGTTTAGCAGGTAAGGGTCCGCTAACGGGTACGTTTGGGCTGGGTTCAAGTGGCCCGCTTCATAGATTGGCTTTCACGTCCAATCTTCAGTTTGTCCTTCTACTCTCACGCACGCACTCATACACGCTCTGTCCATCTCTCTCTCTCTTCCTCTCTCTGCGCAGTATCAACTCCTTTCAATGGAGGTCGCCACTAGCGCTTCAAGCTTAGCGCTCCATCGCCCTATTTTACGTCCCATTACTTCCCGTACCCTCAGCCCGAAGTGCATCTCCACCTCCCCTTCCAGACTCTCTCTCTCTAGCAACTTCCTCTCTCCCTTTTCCGGCGGCAGCGTCTCCGGCAACACTCTAGCCACAAGCTCCGTCCCTCATCTCTCAATCCAGAGACTTTAACGGGCGGCAAGGGCAAGCGAGGCGTCGTAACCATGGTACCCCTAATGCCAATGTGGTGTTAAATCCTTTGCTAGGTTTCTAAAATGTGATTAGCTTTTAATTTCGAGAAATTCCATAACATATTTTTATCTGGTCAAGGAACTAATAAACTCTCGGGTTTTGTAGGATTTATGCGTTTTCCATAATGTATATGCATACTTGTGTGTTTGAGTCTAGTAGGATTTTTATTGATACCTCAATAGTGGAACAGACCATCTTAAAAACGAAATTTAGTTTTTAATATGACCAAAAACGAAATTAATCCAGTAAGTAGTTGATAAATTACTAGTTGTCTTATAACCGTAAGTGACAGTCCCTGGCTAAGTAGGGTCAAATTCTTTGAATTTTTATGTGATAAATTGCAGAGTCAGATTTGAACTCAGAATCCCTATCGATACTGTTTAAATAACTATTGTCTGAAAAGGTTAAGTTGCTAGTTCAATCATTTCATGGTGCCTTTATAGATGTAATCCAGGAGTTGGTGTATATTAAACATTAAAATTACCACATGGTGAAAATTCAAAGTGGCGCCTTTTGTGTCATTTCAAGTAGAGACGTGGGATTTGTCATAAGATCTCATAGTTATTTTCTAGACGTCCAGTGCTTTTAGTCCATAGGAATGGTATTTTTTTTTTTTTTTGAGATTTGCATTTGTTGTATGACTACCTATTAGAATCTCATATTCTTTGAATAGATCACAGCTAGAAGGCTCATGTAACGTTACCTGTTGATGGGGTTCTTGTAAACCACAATATGTGGTCCAACCTCAATTTTTTATTTTATTTTACTTTTGTTCATATGATGAGCATCAAGTCGTTCTACCTCAAGTTTGATTCATTTTATTTCATCCTAGATATTGTGTTACCAAACTTATTTGAATGCACTCTATTTATTTGCAAATAGGTCATTCCGTTTTCAAGGGGAAGTGCATGGGAGCAACCTCCTCCAGACTTGGCATCTTACTTGTACAAAAACCGGATTGTTTACCTTGGCATGTCCCTTGTTCCTTCCGTTACAGAGTTGATCCTAGCAGAATTTTTGTACCTACAGTATGAAGATGAAGAGAAGCCTATCTACTTATACATAAACTCCACTGGAACTACAAAGGTTGATATTCTCATTATTCTCTCCAGCTTGCTTCTGAAACCTTCCTTGGGTATTCCTTTTATCTGTTATAGATACTATACAAGTGGATTAGCACGATCTTTGATTATGCCTTGTCAACCTCTATCCTTTTGAGTTCCTGTTCCAACTAAAAAATGGATAGAAATAATATGCCCCAAGTTTTGTCAAGGTTATCCAAATCTGATAGTTCTTCTTAAGGAAAATAAGAGGAAGCAGTTGCCCCGGCCAAAAATCTGGGTTCAACTTTGCTGCTCTTGCTTGGCATGGGGTCCCACAGGTGGTGGAAGCATTTTATGGATCACAGAAGATTGTTTAATCTTCAAAACGGAGGAAGTTCATATAAAATTATTGGATGTATGCTACGAATTTATGATAAAAAGAGCTATGATTATGCTTAGAGCTGAAATTATAAGTAGACAGCGTTAATATGGAGTAAAGGTATACTGAGAGAAAAGAATTAGGAGAGAGATAATGTAATTTGAGCAATTCAAGGTCAAACTTATTGACTGCCCCTTAGGTAGAGAGAGATATGGAAGGTTGGGGTGGTGTTAAGAAAAAGAAGCACCCCGTATTTGGTGTGAAGAATCTTCTTTCTCTTCTTTTAGCATGCTTAAGTGTCCAATATAATTTTTTTTTTCTATTTTCATGTTTGTTGGTCTTCTATCCAATCAAAGATGATGCTTTCAAATTGTGCTTCAGCATTTTCTTGCAATGATTGTGCCTCTAATACCATTTTGCACTTCTTTACAGGGTGGCCAGAAGTTGGGTTACGAAACCGAGGCTTTTGCCATTTATGATGTTATGAGGTCATTTGCTTTTCATAAATTCATCTTTCTTCTCCTATTGTGTAATGTCTATATTACGTTGAGTGGCTCTTGTATTCTTTTAGTAATCTTTATTGATGATGTTGAACCTCTTTTTCTTCTGAGTGTTCTCTTGGCCATATTTTGAGTTTAGAAGCTGACGTAAAACGTGTTTTAATCCATCTAGATGGCATCCTGTTTTGTTCTTAAAGCATAATCTTGCGTTCCTTTGGTAATTTCAGACTTATCCCCAAAAATAAAATGCTGCTTTGCCTGAGAACTAGCTAGGTAATGAAATCTCCCAAAACTTCCAGTTACCTATGCTTGTTTTATTGTTTTTATTATTTTTAAAAATATGAGCTTTGTCATGCACCTTTTTGACATTAGTCCTTTGTTAAACGTAAGGGTTGCTGCTTCCATGATAAATGCACCCTGGCAAAACGTGTTTCATCAAATGGTTCCAGCTATTCAGTCAATTTTGTTGATGTTGTTTTGTTGCACTTCAAGGCCTTCCAAGCTTTGCTTATCTGCCTACTGAGTTTTTTTCCCTGTCAAAACTACGTATTAATTTTTATCTCATTCCTCACTTTCTTGCTTTACCCTAATCGATACTTTATATAGGCCTTGTTTCAGTGGATTTGTTTTGCTAAATGATTACAAATAAGCTTTTAAAGTGATTTCTCATTGCAAAATACCGGTGGACTATATGTGTCTCTATGATTGTGGAGTTTATAACTGTATGGTTTCACATAGGTATTCTTGCACGCTGCAGGTATGTCAAGCCACCAATATTTACTCTCTGTGTTGGTAATGCTTGGGGAGAAGCAGCCTTACTCTTAGCTTCTGGTGCAAAGGGAAACCGTTCTGCTTTGCCTTCATCAACAATTATGTTAAAGCAGGTTTTGTAATATTCTCTTTGTTTTATTTTTTGGTGACCAGGGGCCTCTAATGCTTTAATATATTGCCGTTTCACATTCTCTTTTCCTTATATGACAGTCTTGCTTTGTCTTCTAACAAGATTCGAAAATTTCTGTTTTAATGACATAAAGGAGCATAGACCTGAATTAATTTCTCATAGAAATTGTGGTGTTGTTTCTCAACTATCTGCAGCCAATTGCCAGATTTCAAGGTCAAGCTTCTGATATCGACCTGGCTAGAAAAGAAGTAAAGAATGTGAAGAAAGAGTTGGTATGTTTGATATAATCATCAAAACTTATTGGAAAGAGTCGCTTTTGTACTCCTTTTTTCTTTGTTAAATAATAAGCAAGTGGAACCGATTTCAAAAATGTTGTTGTATTATTTATCAAAGAAGGACCTATGGTTTATTTGGTTGAGCAAACGCATGACTACAAGCATTTATTCTCCAAGATGTCTCTTTCGATTTTAACCTTTCACGACATATAATATCTTTACTCCTACTAAGAATATAAATCTTAGTAACTGACATCCATTTAGGGATAGATAGCCCCCTTAATGTGATTGTTAAAGCTATGTAGTAAATGGCTCATTAATAGTATGCATTGCATGTGTAAGAAAATGAAAAAGGAAGGAGAAAAATACGGGGATTTTGTTTATCACATTTCATTTTTACATGGAATGGTTGAACTGCAAGAAACTTAACCATTGGACAGAAATAATATTATCTAGTGCCAGTGTTTAACTTTGAGTCGTGGTTTTCTGATACCAAGCAATTAAAGCACTGGTAGAAACCAATACTTAAACTTCTAGTTTGCAGTCTTGTAAAAATTTAAAATTGAATTTAAGTAGAAAAATTACTTTTTATATAAGAAACTGTGGCTACAAGTGCATCTAAACACCTCGAGTTGCTCCTGACCTGACTAAGGGACTGGAGTAATTTTGCATTTAGATGTGAACAGATATGCCACTTGACATGGTTTTTTTAATTCATATTCAAGGTTAATCTTCTGGCAAAGCATGTTGGAAAGTCGCATGAACAGATTGAAGCTGACATCAGTCGTCCAAAATATTTTAGTCCCAGTGAAGCAGTTGAATATGGCATCATTGATAAGGTGTCTCCAGCAGGATGATTTGCTCTACTTTCTTCTTCCCCAATTTTCATGGAACTCTAAATAATTATTTCTGCTATATGTTCAGGTGCTGTACAATGAAAGGAGCACTGAAGATCGGGGAGTTGTCTCTGACTTGAAAAAGGCTCAACTTATTTGACTGTAGGGAAACATGGATGTATTTATTATTTGGAATTCACAGGTAAAGCTAAAGTGCAAGTCACTGTCTGAATGTTAACTAAATGACAACCAAACTGCTTATTTTGCATATAGGTGTTCACTTCATGATTAATTCAAGGATTAGAATTTGTCCCTAGTAGATTATTGTATTCTTCTTTTTACTTCTTTATGGCAGTTGTACGTAGTCGACCTCCCCTTGGCTCAGTGGTAAGCCAAGGGGCCCCCCGACCAGCCACCTCAACAGGTCGGCGGTTTAACGCACCCCTTCTCCGGTTCTGTGAGTAAAAAAAGAAAAAAAAAATGGTAGTTGTAAGTATATATTGACTGTTCTTTGTGCTGTTTGGCATTTTTATTTATTTTTAATGGCATTCAGACATAAAGTCTGGTTGGTTAGGGGTGATCTGACATGTCGTGGCATATATATGATGGCTTCTCAGCTTTAATAACATCATGATTAAAGGTCTCCCTCTGACAAGGCTGTCATGGTAAATAGATGAATTTGGAGAGACTCTTACAGGAGGAGATATGCATTTTCTCTGAATATTAAATTCTGAACTTTTTCACTCTCAAGTCTCAGTTGCGTATATTGGGGAATTCTGCCAACCAGAATTTCACCAGTTGCTTAGGACATTCATTGTTAGAGTCCAAGTAAGTTCTGCAATTAGGAAGTATTTGCTTATTCTTGGTATGGCCACACCACCTTTGCAATTATTGCTCCCCTTCGTGAAAACAAAGTTAGCAGACACCTGGGTCCTGGCCAGATCGTAATTATAACTGTTGGTTTACTTGCTCTACACCTCAGATTTGTCTTCATGCTTATCTATTTATGGTTGCTCAAATTGGGACTGAGTGATCTTGCTAGCATTGTTGGTTGGTCCACTATGGTGATAGTGTTGTGTCATCTCACACCAAACTCTTTCGCCCCTTTCTTTCTCATACAAAAGGACAAGTGTAGGACATGGACGATGGAAGTAACAGATTTGGATATTTAAACCAGACACGTAGTATGGTTGCTTGTCTTAACGGTGTCTTCCATGACTTCCTTCGAGTGGTTATTTACCCCTTTACGGAGAGTGATGTCATGGCCTCAAGATCGTAGTGAGAGTCACTTTCTGAGTTGAGACTCTCTGGAAATGGTCATTATTACCAGGTGTAGTTGGTCAACTAATGCTTCATTTGTTTCTGGCTTTCATGGCTTGACGTGTCTCAAAATATTTCCGGGGCCTGTTAAAGTTCTTGTTGGCTAAAGCTTGTATATTCGGTTGAATGGAGGAGCTAGAATATTAGGAACATTTATGCTTTTGATATGTTCACATTGGCATCGGAGATCATGGTTCCAGTGGAAGCGAATAAAAGATTGATATTGATAGTGTGCTATTACGTGGTGTTTAAATAGACCATGCATTTGTCGTGTTCAGGTTTGTAAATTGATCTTAGAATAATGCTAATCTTTAGTTTGGTTGTTCTTAAGCATATCAGCCAATATAATTTCTCATCTTTAGTTGCCATCTTCTAGTTGTCCATCCTTCTTTAGGCCTACTTAATCAGATTGAAGATCTTGTGAAGATTAGCTTCTATATAGCTAGAGGAAGAGTAGTACCTTACATCAATAAAATCCGAGGATCAAACCACTAACAGTAACGCCCATGGAAATCCCATCAGTGGAGGAACTCATAATCCAATGGCAATCTGGTCTGATCGTTGTTAAATGCTAAACTGTGTATTTCAGGCGTGCCTGCGAGGAAACAAATTTTAATCGCGCCGTTCTTTGAAATGAATGTTGGACAAAGTTAGTTTGCATAAGAACAAAGTTAGCTTGCATAAGAACAAAGTTAGCTTCTTCATGGTTTACATCTAATGAGCTAGCTGAGAAAAGGGAAGCTCACTTTTTTGGGCGGTATCCTATTTTGTTACAGAAAACTTACGTTAAACATAACATTAAGTTGAACGACCCACTAAACGGTTTGAGTTTTTGAATGAAAAATTGTGAAAGCGTAAGCTGGTCAAAGATGAAAGTTATGGTTGTAATTGACTTGAAGGGAACTAAATATGGTTGTTATGTTTAAGAGCTGATTTATCTAACTGTCAACGTAACAGTTGTTCTTTATTTATAAAGACTTATACGGTATCAGGCTGCCTTGGTACCAACTGTAAAAATGTTTCTTAACATAACCGTTATAGTATCAAATATGAATTGAGTAAAAAGCTAAATTCACTTTCATATTTTTCAAATGAATCTCAGTTTTTATTTTTTTGTTCCTGAATTAATGTCTGTTGATCATATAAATTAATAATCATCACTACCAACATGCTTTCATAAAGTCATATCATTTATTAGCTACCAATTATTATGATATTTTAAGAAGATGACACGTTACGATTGAATAAATCATTTTGCAGTGTTTAGTATATGCATAGTTTTTATATGTTGTGTTCATTCCACGAACACACAGAGATCTTACATCAAGCTACTGTTCTTCTATGTAGAACAGCATATTTAGGTTCCTCCCCGTATAAGATTCCTGTTGTTGCGTCTCTCTTTCACATGCACGCGTTTTCAGGTTAGTGCTCCAAAAACAACATAAACGGTTCAGATCGAGAGTCACCCACCCCATTTGTGAGTCCAAGTCTGTGACCGTGCACGTCTCTCCTCTATGGATGTCCCGTTTGGACTATCATCCTTGTGCGGGGACACTAATTGCGATAAAGTGTCTTGGGTTTTTCGATGGAGGCTGGACGCGTCAACAGATCAAATCCAATTTTGTTGCGTTAACGGAATCGTAAGTGCAGTATACAGAGCTTGAGTCAGATCCCTGACACGGGGAAGGTCAGGGTCTACGCGTAATTAGGCTTGAGAGATATCCTCTCAGTGCGTTGCAACCTAACAGATTGATGATGGCTTTTGGGTGGAGCTGAGTTAATCCAGTTGTTGAAAGCAGCCTCACGTTTTTTATTCAATAACGCAATCTCGAGTAACTCACTGGAGACTAGTGAAAGTGCTTTATGAACTCAGCTCCTCTCGAGGACCACTATTCAAGTTGAGCATCTAGCTCCTTTCATAATACCACAAACGAAATTTGCTGCTTAAATTATTTACTTCGCTTTGAATATGACGACTTCTAGTTGTTACTTCAGTTCCCTTTAAGCCGCTGTTGAATGCTACGTCTCCGGGTGTAGAAATTGTAATAATCTTTAACGTTAAAGAGGTGAAAAAGATATTGCCGAGCTTGTTGCTATATGATAGAGGTTGGGAGGGGAGGTCAAGATGTCCAAAAACTATTGTGTCCTGTTGTTAGTTGGCCACACTATCGGGAAACCCCCAGCCCAGCCCCTTGTTTTCTCCCCCGACTTCTTTTTATCTTTCTGGAGTTACTTGTAATTGCCTAGTATATTGTGTCAGAATGAACAAATTTCTCGAGGTGCAGTAAATCCCTAGTTTTTGTCCAACCTGGACGGCAACTTAGAAAAAAGCTGGTGTTAGCTCCAAAAAGTAATGATTACGGTTCTAGCTCTACGAATAACAGCCGGCGGAAGGAGGTGGAGAAAAGTAGGGGAAGAAAAAAAGTTGACTGAGAGCAGGAATATATCCATCATTCTTGTATTAGCAAGACAGGTGCACTTTAACAGAAACTGGTCTTAAGAGGTCAATAAAGAGGCGTGTACATGTACCCAGATTAATCTAATCCTAAAGCACTCCACTATCGATGCACTTGCTGGTGACTGTCATGTTTGGTAAGCAAGCACTTCCCTTGTCCGAAGTGGCGGAAAAAATAACCCCGAGCCTCAGCACGTTTCCTTGAGACCCCGGCTATAAATACATGAATTCGTACGTCTTTGCTTCTCATCTCTTACCCTCCTAGCTCATATCTATCTGCTTCTTAAATCTTTCCCTGTCCCTGTCCATTGTCTTTGAGACATGGGGTTCGCAACTGGAAACCAAATCTGCCTTCTTTGTGTCATGGTACTCTTGCCTGCACTATGTACCGCTCAAGACACTTTTGTACGTACGAGGGCAACCTACTACGGTAGCCCTGATTGCTATGGGACTGCGAGTACGTGAATATATCTTATACGTAAATTCATTAGCAATTTCGAGTTTATTATATCTTCGCACATATGTTTGCCAAAGAAACACTTGGATAGCATTTTTTTAAGTAACTTTCGTGATCTTCCAATAAAAAATAAGTATCACATCGTGTATGAATAGAAGTGTGTTTAACTCTAATCCAGAAATGTCTGGAAATCCTATCTATCAAGTTGTAGTTGAGCTGATAATGTGTTGTTATAGGTGGAGCTTGCGGGTTCGGCGAATTCGGAAGGACTGTGAATGATGGCAACGTGGCTGGAGTATCCAGGCTGTATAGGAATGGAACTGGTTGTGGTGGCTGCTATCAGGTAAGATGGAGGCCACGTCACTGCCTTGTAAACCACAGCAAGCAGAAAGTTTTCAAGTTTGCGTGTTACCATTCCAGAAAAACAGCCTTGACCTGCAACATTATGGTCGGAGGGAACTGCATGAAACCCTCTCATAGTTGCATGTGCTACCCATCTCAATCCCTTTAGAAGCACTCCCCATAAAATATGAACTTCGAGGACAATAATTGTCTTAGCCGAATGAAAAGTAACCTTTTCTGCTTATGCGTGTCCAATTATGTGCTTTGTTTGTTGATGACTCAGGTTAGGTGCACAACACCGCAATATTGTACTGAAGAAGGGGTGAACGTAGTGGTCACTGACTACGGTGAAGGAGACAGAACGGACTTCATTCTAAGCACACGCGCCTACGCAAAGTTGGCACGTCCTAACGTGGCCTTGGAGTTGTTTGCTTACGGCGTGGTTGACGTAGAATACCGAAGGATCTCATGCCAATACGTTGGTTACAACCTTATGTTTAAGGTCCATGAGCACAGCAAGTACCCTGATTACCTGGCTATAGTAATCATAAATGCGGCAGGTCAAAACGACATCACAGCCGTCGAATTGTGGCAGGTACGTATATTTCCATATTCGGTTTGCCTGTAGGGGAGTAAATCCTTTCGGCTCCTAGCGAAGATAATTATGAAGATGCTACCGAAGATGGGGTGTATCTGGGCTAGAATTGATGGCTCTGGCTTTTTATGGCGCAGGAGGATTGCAAGCAATGGAGGCCTATGCGTAGGGCCTATGGGGCGACGTGGGACACGGCCAACCCACCAAGGGGTTATATCAACTTCAGGTTACAAGTGAGTGGCAGGGCCGGTGTGACGTGGGTGCAACCCAGAAAGGGTCTGCCCGCTGATTGGAAGGCCGGGATTGCTTATGACTCGGCCATTCAGCTTTTTTAGATTCCGACATTTAGGCTGATAGAGCAGATCTTAAAATAGTTCTTTGGCTGGGTATTGTACTAATGTAAGCTTTGTTAACTAAAGAGCCTGATGCGCTGCTCAAAAAATAATGATGACAGTACTATGTAGTGGTGGGAATATGAATAATGTTAACGATAGATATCTATCGCTTTAAATAATGATGCGGTTTCTCTCTCTCTCTCTCTCTCTCTCTCTCTCTCTCTCTCTCTCTCTCTCTCTCTCTTGGCTTGGCCTTATGAATGATGCCACTTGCTAGTGAAAAATGTGAACGTCTTCATATCTTGCGATTGGCTCACTCCTACTGAAATTTTTCTCCTTCGAACCCGAGAATAGAACGTCTAGCCATATAACGGAGCACGACAGAAAGAAAGAGACAAACTGGGAAAAATATCTCCGTTTTTAACGAATCCAACGACATTGATCATGGGATCCATCTTTAAATATTCTAAACAGAATCTCAAATATAAACATAGTTATTTTGCAGTAAAATCGTAAATACACATGCATCTAGAAGGAGTCTAAGTAGCATGGTTGACGTCAATCAGATCATCCAATGCCCCTGTTAGTCGATGAAGATTCATGGTACCCATCCATTGACTGATAATGGACGGCATAGTTCAAGGAACGAGGTTTTGGTGAATATTTCTACAAGTCACTAGTGGGATTAGAAGCACTAGTAAAAAAGAAGACCTCAGTAAGAAATTTTTCACATAGAAAACTACTATTGACTTCAACACTCGGTGTATCCATCAAAAATTCAGTTGTTTACCATGTAAAGTGTAACTTGTCACTTTGGAGTTTCAAAAGCTTGGGATGAGGTACACTAAAATCCTGATGGAGCAATTTGTCCATGTTAATAGACAGCTACCTCACTTAATACGTTATCATATTAGTATATGTGATTAGACACAATATCATTTTAATTATTATAAATATTTAGTTTACCTTTCTTAAGTTAGGTTACATCTCTATAAATGTATAACAAGTATTGTAAAGATTATTGCAGTAATAGTAAAATCTTTATATTCCCTCATAGTTTCTTATTTTCTTACATGGTATCAATCACCAAATGATCCTAGTTTCTATTTTTTTTTCTCTCTCTTTCAACAAGTTGTGAGCCGCTGTTTTTTTTTTTTCCCCCTTCCTTGCTTTTCTCTCCTGTCAATCCTTGTTAATTGACCACCTCATATTTTCTCCACTTCGGTCTTGTCTATCGTCCTTTTCCCCTCCCTTTCGTCCTTTCTCTCCTTCCCTTGACAATTCTCTTTTCTCTTTCTTATTCCTTTTTCCACTTCTTGTAGACCAAGGTGCTTTCTCTCTCTCCTATTCCTTTTTCCACTTCATATAAGTCACGCCACTCTCTCATCTTTTTCACCTTTGTCCTTTTCCTCTTTACTATACATGCAAACCTAGTCGCCTTTTTATTTCCCTTAATTGATTTTCGTTTTCTTTTCATGTCAACCTTAGTCACCTTTTACATTTTTTTTTTCACGTCAACCCTAGCCACCTTCACTCTTCCTTTCTTCATTTACCAAATTACCCTTATCCCTAATTCCCTCTTCTGAAACCATAGCCATCCTTATTCACCTCCCTAATGGCCACTACAAATAGCTCCACTATCTTTCCTTTTTGTGACTCATACCACCTCATTGCTACTGATCCCCAATTAGCATGCATCGTGTTCCAAAAGCTCACTAGTGAGGCCAATTGGCATGTCTGGAGTGAGCAAAATCAGACGATGTTCCTTGCTCGAATAAGATGGGTTTTTTGACTACCAAGCTCCTACGACCCACTAGAGATGGTGATGTTGCTGATAGCTGGGACTAGTGTCATGTGGCTATGAAGACTTGGTTAACCCACTGTGTTGATCCCTCACTCAAGCCTATGGTCTCCACAACTTGTAGTGTCGCCAAAGTTTGGCAATTACTTCGGGATAGCTTTGATTGAATTAGCGGGATTTAAAAATTTTCCCTCAAACAGGCCATCGGCACTCTTTTGCCTATCTCTTGGCACCTCCAACGTGGAGCTCACATCCTTCTACCTCCGTTTGAAGGAGAATTAGGGTGATTTAGACACCTAACAACTTTTTCTTCATTGTTGTTGCAATGACACTTGTGACACTAGTAAGTAATTTCGGTGCTATGAGGAGGAGGATTGGTCCCTACAACTTCTTTTGGCCCTACCGAATGAATTCTCTACCCTTTGATCCAATGTCATGTTGTGCGACAAGCTATCGAGTGTGGAAAAGCTTTACTTGTTGGCGAAGCAAGACTTGCTCCAACGAGCTACAACTGACAACCATCCATTTCCCGGCAATGATGCTAATGTGTTTCAAATGCAACATTCCAATTGCACCCTAGTCGGGTCAGGTACATCTCTCACCCAAAAGGGCTAGACCCAAGATTTGCAATTTGGTGCCCTATCCTTGGGTAGGCCAAGTAGGCCCAACCCACCTTATGCTTAGTAGGTACCTTCCCACTTCCAGGCCCATTTGTAGTCATTGCAAATGGCCTAGACACCTGCGTAAGTCTTGTTACTCTTTGGTAGTAGGCCCATTAGCCAAGGGCCTTTAGTCTATAATGCCACTGCATTTGATTTCACTACCCCTAGGTCCTGCCTTCACCTAGCTATGACCCAACCCATCCCTTAGTTGTGGACTTCACTAGGGATCTTCTTTTCAGGGTTCTTTGGGCTACCTACCCATACCCAATCTGAGTATCTTAGGTTATCATCCACTTAGCCTAGGTAGCATATATGACGGATCCATTAGGCTTACTCTCACTACTGATCAACATCATAAGCTCTTGAATTTCATCAACCTAATGAGTTCCTCGAACCTGTTCTTAGGTATGGTTTCTTCATTTTCTTCCATTTCATCCTTATGGATAATCGATTTAGGGGCTAGAGATCATATCACTTGCAATTTGTCTTTTCTTGACTCATTTTTCCCATGTATCCACCCATTAACATTACATTGTTTGATAGCTCACTTAGTCCTATAACTCACATTGGTCATTGTCAACCTTATCCACAATTGCATCTCACCAATATTATATATGCCCCTTGTTTTAAATATATTTTGTAATTTATTTAGAAATTAACCCATGACAACAATTGTGTGGCCATTTTTTTTTTTATACTTTTTGTGTATTTCAGGACCATACAATTGGGAATCTAATTAAGCTTGGCAAGGCAGATCAAGGACTTTACTTTCTATATTCCACTTTTCCCAAAAATTTTAGTTATGTTTTTTATGAATATTTAAATTCCCTAAAGTCCACTATTTGTACTTCTGAATAATAATCTCTTTGTACTCTAATTTTTATTAATAAATTAGTTATGATATTTTGCATCAATGTTTTGGTCATTCTTCCTTAAAACAATTTTCTTCTTCTAGTGTTTTTGTTTCTTGTTCTTTTTCTTTTTCCTACCTTATTTGCCTCTTAGCCAAACAAACCCACTAACCTTTTCCCACTAGTCATACTCTGACTCATTTCATTTTTGAGTTTGTCCATATATATGTTTGGGATCCTTATTGAACTCCCACCCCATGATGGTGCACGCTATTTTCTTACCTTTGTGGATGACTTTTCCTATGCCATTTGAACTTTCCTCTAATTTAAAAGTCAAATATTTTCCAAAATCCAATATTTCATCTCCTTGGTTCATACGCAATTCAATGCCATTGATTGTCACATTTGCTCCGACAATGGCTTTGAATTCTTTTCTTCTGAGTGTCACTCATTTCTTTCCATGAAGGGCATTTCCCATGAAACCTCATGTGTTCACACTCATCAACAAAATGAAGTTGTCAAAATCAAATATCGACACTTATTAAATATGACTTGTGCTTTAATGTTCTAGGCCCACATCCCCCTACATTTTTGGGGGGAATGCCTTCTCACCACCATTTACCTTATTAACCAACTTCCCTCTTCATCTCTTCATGACTTTAGTCCATTTGAAAAATTATTTGGTAATCCTCCTATCCTTGACCATCTTTGTGTTTTTGGTTGCCATTGTTATGCAACCACCTTAGGCCCTCAAGATAAGTTTAGTTTTTGTGTCCTTCCATGCATTTTTATAGGTTATCCTCCTTCTCAAAAAGGTTACCATGTGTATGATCCTTAATCCCAAAATTTTTTCATTAGTTGTGATGTTGTTTTTCAAGAAACTATTTTTCCTTTTTCTTCATCATCTTCTTCTTTTTCCTTGGACAACCTGGCCTTTTCGTCACCTCTAATTGTGTCGAATCCTAATACGTACGCTTCTTCACCGTTGCTTGTGGATCTTCTTAAACCACCTCCTCCATGTACGATTACCGTTGCCTTGTCTCTCCTTATAATTTTATTTTTATAGAATTATTTTGATTATTTTAGGATATAAATAATACAAGTTTTGCAAGATAACATTTAAGTTTTCATATATATATTTAAATGTGTGTTATTTATGCAACAAACCCCAAAAAAGCATGATAAGCAAAGAAAAAGAAAGCTACAAGCAAGACACGTGAGGAATAGAAGAAAAAGAAAAGAGAATAAAAGCAAGGCAGCATGCATAATAGAAGAAAAAGACAAAAAAGGGAAAAAACGTAAAAGTGAAACAAAAAGTGAATTATGAGGAGTGCTAGGGCATGCCACCTAAGAGGAGATAAAAAAGAGCAATGTGAATAGAAGGAGGGAGGTGTCGCACTAGAGAAAGAGAAGATAGGAAAGAGAGATAAAAGGAGAAAATGTGTGCTGTTGTCAGAACCAAGGAAGAGAAAGAAAAATTAAAGAAGAAAGAGAAAACCAATGAAGAAAAAGAGAAATAGAGGCACGAAAGCTTCATTCTATTTCATATCATTCCTAATTTTGGTTTGATTTGTAGGAAGTCTGTAAAGAATTCTTAAAAGGAAGATAGTGTGGTGACAACTTTATTTTTATTTTTATTTTTATTTAAGATGTTTTGCTTAATTTTTACAATTACTTTGGTTTATTATTTTATTATGTTCTAAATTCCTTTTGTTACAACAAAGATGCAACATAACTATGATGATGTGAATTTTATAAGTTTCTATGTTTTACAAGATATTTTATTTATGTGAGTTATATATTATTATGCTTAATGCTTTGAAGTAATTGGCCACCACTTGAATGATTTGATGTGTATGTTTGAGACTGAGAGATAATAATATGCAATTGCTTTTTATAATATATAACCATGAATTAAATATAGATAGACATATACTATGTTATTTATGTGGTTTTTGGTGATAAGATGATCAAAATATTTATTATAAACCAAGAATATTTATAGATCTTAATGCATTTGGTTTATTTCAATTCACATATAAAGATATTGTGAATTAATAAACTAAATAGGTTTACTATACCTAAACATATGATAGTAAATAAATTAGGAAATTCTCCCATCACATAGGTATTATCATTCTTATAAACATAAACTATGAAAATTCATATCTAGTAGTTATAGTGAAATTGGATGCTCTAACATGTCTCTCATATTGATTTTTCTTACTTGGATTCAGTTTCAATTAGGCTTGAATTTTCATTTTAGAAATTTTGAATTTTAATTCATCATTAATTGTCTTTTGATTTGTTAGATAAATTTTAGGATTCATTCATTCTTGATATCTAATTAGTCTGGTATTCACCAATCTCCGTGGAATGATACTTTTCTTATCATTATATTACTTATTTGACATGTTTACTTGCATTGCAACCATCCCCTACCCCACATCTCTAACTTATTGATACTACTTATGTTCCTTCTACTAAGCCTACCAATCCTTCATTGCATCACTTTGGTTGCACCACCAGCCTTTCTATTTAGACTATTGACTACATATGCCCCACCCAACCTCCCTCTTCCTAAACTTCCCTTTATTTGATATCTAACTATGTCTCCCTCCACCACTACAACCCTTTATCGGAACTTCATAACCTCCATTTCTGCCATCATCGAATCCACCACATACCATGAGGCCACCCAAGACTCTAATTGGATTGCAGCCATGGATGTTGAACTTATTGCCCTTCAGGCTAATCACACTTGGGATATTATTCCTTTGCCCCCTAGTTGTTATCCTATTGGATGTAAATGAGTTTATAATGTGAAATATCGTGTTGACAACTCCATTAAATGTTACAAAGCTCATTTGGTTGCCAAGGGCTATAATCAACATGAGGGCATTGACTACCAAGATACATTTTTTCTCACAACCAAGAATGTTACTTTTCAGCTTATCATTACCATTGCTGCCATCCATCATTGGGCCCTTTATCAAATAGATGTCTAGAATGCCTTTTTCCATGGTGATCTTTTAAAGGAGGTCTATATGGAGCTTCCTCCCAGATTTCACAATTACGGGGAGCATCTTGTTTGTTGATTGTGGAAATTCTTTTATGGGTTGAAGTAGGCTTTTGGGTAATGGAATGCTAAGTTTATTGGCATCCTTGTTGAAAATCATATGTTTATATGTTTTGTTGAGAAAAATTTTATTTATGAATATATGAGTTTGTATGCATCTATTAAATACTAAAGGAAGTAAAAGATGTGTAAATTATAATATCAATTAATGATATTATAAAGTAGTCGGTTTCTTACACTCCACTATCAAACATTACATATGAAGTTAAAATGAATTATTTTATGTGTGATTTAATTAGTAAAATAACTCATATTAGTGCTTATAATAAAAGAATCTGATACTTAAAAACTGTATATTTAAAGGATAAATGTATGCTATTTGTTCAAGTTAAATATGAGAGAAAAAATATATCATTGCTGGACCAACCATATATATATTGGACTGATGCTGGACTGATTAAATAAAAAAACTGGATGGCCCGTGAAGCTAAAGCCCGCAGAACTCAGCCTAAGTGCATATCATTAACTAAACGGCCTATGAAGCTAAAGCCTGCAGAACTCAGCCTAAGTGCATATCACTTAAGTGAAACATGGCCATTTCACTTTGACAGGAGGTTAAGCTCTTATGTCAAATAGATTGAAGCCCTAACTGCATACCTGATCGAAGGCGTCCTCCTTCTTCTCTCTCTCGACTACTAACTCTCCAATGGGAAGAAGAATGAAGCGATGGATTGTCAGAATGGCTCTCTGCTGCAAAAATGTCATCTCTGCAGCTGTATTATGTTGCTTCTATCAAGTCTTAATGATAGAATATCAAACAAGTTTAAACCAAAAACCTAAAGAGTTTAATGTTTGATAATCTACTATAAAAGGAGCTTCGGGTGAATGTTTGGTGTTGGTTGAACAATGATAACTTTATTTTTATAGAGTTATTTTACCTATTTTAGGCAATAAATAACTTTAATAATTGTGAGAAAACATTTGAACTCTTCTTTATTTACCTAAATTTATCTTGTTTATATAGCACAATGAGGCAAGGAGAAAAGGGATGAACATGGACAGCCTGATGCTTATTGTGTGGTAAAATCATAATATCAAGATCAAAAGAGTCAAGATGGGCTTGGGCTTTGAATGATTATTATTAGATTTTATTGTTATTAGGTTTTCTAAATAATTAAAAAACCTAATCATATTAGGATTTCAAAGCTTAATTAAATTAGAAGTTCAAAACCTAATTAAATTAAGAGTTCAAAACCCAATTGTTTTAGATCTATAAAACCCAATTCTACTAGGATAAGAGTAGGTCTAAACCTAAACCCTATTTAAGAGAAAAGAGGAGGCAAAAGAGAGAAAGAGGAGGAAATTGAGCACAACTCAAGAAATAGGCTAAGAATTCAAGGTTTTCTTGAAGAGAAGACAAAAAGGGTGATAGACTTTTTGTTCTTGAATTCAAGATGCCTTCTCTATTTCTTATTACTATTCTGCCTCATTATTTCTTTATGTTTTAGTTTATTTTTGTTAGAGCTATGATGTAAACGTAATTATGATGGTATGAATGTTATGATCAGTATATTTTGTAAGATATTTTATTTATGTGAAGTTACATATTATTATGTTTAATGCTTTTAAGTGATTAGCTACCACTTAAATGATATGATTTGCATATTTGAGACCAACAGGAGATGATATGCAATTGCTTCTTGTAATGTGTAACCATAAATTAAATGTGGATAGACATAAACCATATTGTTTATGTGGCTTTTGATGTAACTAGGAATGTTCATAAATCCTAAGGCATTTAGTTTGTTTTAATTCATATATAGAAATATAATGAATTAATGAACTAAATAGGTTTGCTATACCTAGACATAGGATAATAAATAAATTAGGAAGTTTCGCCATCATATAGATATTATCCCTCTTGAAAGCATAAATAATCAATATTAATACATAGTAATTATGGTGAAATCATATGCTTTAACATATTTATTGTATTTAGTTTTCTTAGATTTAGTTAGTTAATCTATCATCTATTAATTTGATTTACTAGATAAATTTTAAGAGTTATTCACCATTAGTAATTAATTAGTCTAGCAATCACCAATCTCTATGGGACGATATCTTTCTCATCATTATATTACTTGTTCGACATGTTCACTTGCATCTAAATTTCACTAAAAAAATAATATTTTGCTTATTTGATTAAAAGAGATTGAAGCTTTGAATCATTTGCTCTCACTGCCGTATTCTTCAATCCTTGGAGAAAGAAAGAATCTTCAATGATATTCCTTAAATTCATTATCCTGTGAATATCAACTAATAGATTGATCTTTGTATACGCTAGATTATCTCAAATGTTATTTCCACATAAAGATCTTTGTAAATCCAAAACCCTAGCTTTGAGAAAATTGGGGGTTTCGTGATTAGAGCTTGTATTAATTCTTTATATGTTTAATTGGCTCTCTAATAAGCTTAATTCCTCACCCATATTACATATTTGAGGATTAACTTGATGTACTAAGGTTCTAGAAAACTAAACCTTGTAACCAAGAATTGAAATAACTCTTTGTTAAGGGGTTATGAAGTGTAGGAAAAGGGTTCTCCTAGCTTGAAGTAAAGTAGACTTCAAGTTGGTTTAAGTTAAAGGAGAAGAGGGTGGAAGTAGGTGAAAAGTGCCGAACCACCATGTAATTCTTTGAGCTTGATTATCTTGTTTTTAATTCCTAATTATATGCTCTGATATTACTATGTTAACTAACAACTTGCATGAATAGTTAAAAGATTAACAAATACAATATAAAATTGAAATATCCAATTCAACCCCCTTTTCTTGGATAGCCATAAAACCTTACAACCTTGATTGCACATAGCTTCAACTAGTCTTATCATGATTACTCCTTGTCACCAAGAGGAAAGGTAGCTTTTTCATGGCTTTACTCATTTATGTTAACAATATCTTGATTACAGGAAATAATTAAGCAACCATTTCAAAACTTAAAAAAATATTTGCATGGTACATTTTTCATAAAGGATCTTGGTCCTTCGAAGTTTTTCTCAGGGCTCGAAATCACTTGATCTCCAAATAAGATTTCATTAAGTTAGTGAAAGTATACATTGGAACTCAGCACACTTAGTTGATTCAAAGCCATCACTGATTCCAATGGAGTAGGATAAAAAATTCACAAGCTTTGAGTACGATGTTGGATCCAAAGAACAAATGAATGATCATCCTCTTGACGATCCTTCAGTCTATCAGTGACTAGTTGGATGATTGTTTTATTTCCCACTCACCAGGTCTAAAATCATATTTCCAGTCCAACTTCTTAGCTAGTTCATGCATTATCCAAAATAATCTCAAATGGAAGCTACTCTAAAAGTGATAAGATATTTGAAAAACTACCTAGGCCTTGGTCTCATATTCCTATCATCTTTGCCATTTGAGTTGCAAGCATATCGTGACTCTAATTACAACATGTGTCCCATGATGAAAAGATCCACCATATGCTTTTGTATAATGTTAGGAAACTCTCTGATTTCATAGCGCTCCAAAAAAAAAACCCACTATGTCTTTATCATTAGTTGAAACAGAGTATAGAGCTATACAACTTACCACTTGTGAAATAATCTAGTCATTGTGTTACTTAAAGATTTTGGTTTTCACATGAAATGTCTAACATTATTGCATGGTGACAATGAAGCCATGGAGAAAATTGTAACAAACCCCATATTTCATGAGCACACAAAACATATTGAAGTTGAATGTCATTATGTCAGAGAAAAGTTTCAATAAAAAATCATTATGACATGACACATACCAACCAAGGAACAACTTACTAACTTACTCATTAAGGCACTCAACAACAAGCAATATTGGCATCTTTTTTCCAAGCTCGGAGTATTTGATTTATTCAAATCTCCAGCTTGAGGGGAGTGTTAATAGATAACTACCTTACTTAATACATTACCATATTAGTGCCTATGATTAGGCACAATATCATTATAATTATTGTAAATATTTGGTTTACCTTTCCTAGATTATGTTTCTATAGATATATAGTAAGCATTGTAAAAATTATTACGGCAATAGAGAAATCTTTCATGCTCCCTCATAATTTCTTATTTTCTTACAATCTAAAAAAGCTTAAAACCTCAATTTAATTATGCAGCTGAAGGCGGATTGGTAATGGAAGAACTTACCTTCTTAAATCCTAAAAACCATAAATACGCATACCGCACTTGGAAGTTAAGAAAGTATTTTATTCGGGCAAGGCTTTTAGGTAATGGAATAGCCATAAAATGACATATTGCGATTGATGAAGTTCATCCAGGAATTAATTTAGAAATTGGCAGATTAAACTATAAGATTGGCCTCATGTTAAGCTAGCCGTTACCACTAAGGATCTCTACTGCATATTTGGGCTAACTAGATATAGGCCGGTGAACGAGTGATCTAAAAAGTCAAAATATATTGCAAATTCCCGAGATCCATATAGAAGACCATTTGAAATCTTGGGCATGAAGTCTATGTTGAAGGCTAAATGTTGGAGAGTTGTAAAGGAAATTCATGGCATAAAACCTCATCTTGAAATTGAGAACGTAAAAACCCATTTGAAATTTTAAACATGAAGTCTATTTTGGAACCTTGAACAAGAAGTCCCATTTGGGGCTTTAGGTACCAAGGTCATTTT
This sequence comes from Casuarina equisetifolia, assembly GCA_028551475.1. NCBI lineage: Eukaryota > Viridiplantae > Streptophyta > Magnoliopsida > Fagales > Casuarinaceae > Casuarina > Casuarina equisetifolia. The sequence goes on along the minus strand of CM052356.1, from coordinate 7,594,306 downwards.
AATTCTTAGGTCTTAAGAACCTAAAATAGAGGGACTTGTTGAAAATACAACAACAAAATGTATTTAACTCTCTTGATGTTGACGTATATCATAGTAGAAGAAGAAGAATGCATGAAGGAATGATTAAAGGAAAAGAACCAGGCTACAACGTAATGGGCCGTAAGTGGGCTTCTATACAATTGGGCTTACAAGTATAAAAGGAACATTATTTTGTACATTCCTCTTAAACTAGTGGTTTATACAAGTCAAAAATACTTAATTTGCTCAAATGAAAATGATGTTATATTCTTAAAGCTTTTGTTAATAAATTTGCAGGCTAGTCTCATGTGAGAAATGAGAAATGTAAATAATTTATTCAACAATTTTCTTTAAAATAAAGTGATAATTAATCTTAATAAGCTTAGTCTTCTTATGTAGTATTAGATTAGTAGCAATCCTTATAGCAACTCATTGTTGCAATATAGTAAGATAGGTTTTATCAAGTGAACATACATACTAGCCATACATATGTTTTGATATTCCTTTTCAACCCTAGGTATTTTGAGACCCCTTTCATGATTTTCAAGGCATCCACATTTTATCCAATTATAAAAATACTCATCATGTATTTCCAATATCCATAATTAGAGCCATCAACAATAATGACCTATAAAGTTTTAACTATGGTTTAGTTGAGGTTACCATAGATCAATGCTAGGCTTTTAAGCCTATCCCTTAAACTATAAATTAGAATGCCTTGTTTTTCCCATTGTTAGAACTTTCAAGCATTTCTACCATGTCAAAGTTTAAGTTATTAATTAGATTGTATACCTTAGTCCTTGACAATTTTTTTTAATGAATGGGGACAATATCCTTGTCATTTATATCCGTAATATAGGTTGATTGGAATGTCAAACTTGCTAGAAACTTCATGACCATGTCACTCAAACAACCCTCCTTTTTAGCATGCACCAACATAGTTTAATTAATATTCTTCTTTAGACAATGGAGCTCTACCAAGTCCTTCATCAATTGTTTATACTTATTCTTGTATGACCCTTTTCTTTTACAATAATCACACTCTTTGTTTTCATGATTTTTAGCTTGGACTTGAATCTTTTTCTTGAATTGTCATTAACCTATAAAGTCCTCATTTAAAAAGAACTTACCAAAACCAATGCTTTTTCACCATGATCTTCACTATTTTCTCCATTAATCTCTCATTATCAAACAATGTCTCGGTCACATCATCCAATGCCAATGTAGACTTGCTTACTAGCAAAGACTATATAAATGATTTGTAGAATCTTAGCAAGGATAATAGTAAAAGTAGTGTCTTTTCCTCCTTAGTTATCTATCTTCCACTACTTAATATTTGAGATAACTTTCCTTCTAGTTTTTCAAAACTATATACATGATTATAGAGACTCATACCTTCATCCATCTTTAAAGAATAAAGCTCTGTCTTAAGACATAACTGTTTAACAAAAACTGTGATAGATAAATGCTCTCTACCTTCTTCCATAGGGCTATAGGTGTCATTTTCAACACCTTGTACCTAAGATATGTGCAATTGTCATTCTTATTATGACAAAGCTTTCTTTTGCATATCCTTTCACTTTTTAGCATTCATCCTTCTAGCATATCCTTCCCTAAAGCATCATCAAGACCTTGCGCTAATAGATCTAATACACCAATTGTCAAAATGTAAAATCTTTTTTCCTTTCAAATAGTAAGAACATATTGTAGATGCACCCATTTTGATTGATACTACTACTTATAACAAATCACTACTTTATAGAAACTGATTTATAGGGAGAGCACCTAAAAATTCTTAACTTGACATGGTAGCTTACTTAGTGATAAGTATATTTTTATAGTGTTATTTTGATTATTTTAAGGAAAACATAATGTAATTTTTGATAGACAATATTTGAATTTTCTTATATTTATTTGAATTTTCAATATTTATGTAGCAAACCCAAGATAACATGAGAAAAGAGGAAAAATAAACCAATTTTTGTGCATAACTATGGCGTAGGAAGAAATAGAAAAAGAAAAGACAAAGAGGAGGTTGCGCAACAAAGAAGGGTAATGCATGGAAAGAAGAAAAGAAAAGGAAACAAAAAGAAGACAAAATAAAAACGGAAAACAAAGGAGGAAGAAGCACACACCATTGTAGAGAGAAAAGTAGGGCACGCCGCACAACAAGATAAAAAAAAAAGGAAAAGAAAAAGAAAGAAAAGAAAGTGGAGCCCCATTAGGGAAAGAAAAGAAAAAGAAAAAGAGAGTCTCAACAACATATCTCTTCTTTACATAATTCTTGATTTTGTCTAAATTTATAGAAGTTTTGCAAAGATTTCTTAAAGAAAAGATAGTAAGATTACAATTTTTTTATTTTTTATTTAAGATGCTTTATTTAATTTCTACCAGTGTTTTGATTTATTATTATATTATATTTTAATTTTCTTGTGTTAGAGCTATGATATAAACTAATTATAAAGGTACGAATTTTATGGTTGCTATGTTTTGGAAGAGATGATATTTTTGTAACTTATATATTATTGTATTTAATACTTTTAGATGATTAGCTATCACTTAAATTATCTTATTTGCAAATTTGAAACTGAAAAAAGATGATAAATAATTACTTTTTATAATATATAATTATGAATTAAATATGGATAGATATAACCTATTTTATATATACTTTCATCCCTAGAGCCTTATTTGAGGGATAATGTAGACCTAAGTCCCATATCTTAACCAAAACCTTCACTAGTTGAGAACCCACCCCACCGTTCTACTAGAATTATCTAACCACCCAATTAGACATTTGATTACCTTTGTGACATGTTACCCATAACATTAATTGTTATTAAATAACCCATTTCCCAATTCATAACCTTTGATAGGTAGACCCCACATTATAAGCACTTCATTGCAATATTATCAACAAGATAAGAGCCCCTAATCTTATCAAGAAGCATACATGGGATTTGGAGCCTTTTCCTTTTAAGTAGCATATAGTTGGTTGTAAATGAATGTATAAGATAAAGACAAGTAAAATGAAACTGTAGAGCAATATAAAGTGTGATTGGTGGTTAAGGGTTATGATTAGCATAAAGAAATAGGTTATGGAGAAATTGTTAAGATGTGGCCACTGAGTCTCACATTACTAAAAAAGTTATTAAAAATCCAGTTTATAAAATAATGGGTTTCATTACCTCTTGAGTTGACTTTTAGGTTAAATATTGGTCCTTGTAATATGATATTGGAGTTAGAATTTGCATTGGTACCCTTATAGGCTCCCATTGGTTTGAGCCTATGCATTGCCCACAAAATACAACACCATGATGGTATGATAGATTTGACCATCATGATGAAGGGGCACATTAAAATGTGGCACAATGAGTCCCACATTGCCAAGGAGTTACTAAAAGTCATGTTCATAAAGTAATGAGTTTTACCATCTCTTGAGTTGACTTTTAAATTGAATAATGAGCTTTTAATAGAAACATTTGCCCTCATTGCTAAGCCAATAACGATGGAGTGTGTTATTCCATTGGTAGGTGTAAGAAACTAGCCTTTCTACCAACTTGATTTGCAAAACGCTTTTTTACATGGAGATTTGTTAAAATTGGACTTCATGGATGTGCTACCAAGACTTCGCAATAAAGTCAAGGGTTTAGTTTGTAGATTATGTAAGTCATTATATAGTCTTAAACAAGCATCACATCAATGAAATGTCAAGTTCACTTAGGCTTTTACTGTCATTGGATTTAGGCAACCATACTAATTCAATGTCTTGTTCACCAAAAGAGATGGAGATGCACTTGTCATTTTGATCATATATGTGAATGACAAACTTGTAATAAGTAATAACACCATAGGTATTTCCTAGTTAAAATAATATTTAAGTTTTATTTTCCATTTGAAGGACTTGGGTGAGTTCATTTACTTTTTGGGAATTAAGATGGCATGGTCCGATAGTGGTGCGTATATAAACTAGTGCAAATATGAGCTAGAGTTAATTTTAGACGCTAAACCTACTCCCACTCTAGGGTTAGGGCTTCTTCTTCGTACAACTTCACATTTAGAATTGGTGGCTTACCGTGACATTAGTTATGGGAGTTTTCCATTATCATTCAAATCTATTGTTGGAATTTGTATTATGCTTGGAAAGTCACTGGTTTCATAGAGAACAAAGAAGCAACCCATAGTTTTTGCTCTTTAGCAAAGTCAAAATATTGAACCATGGCCATTATAGTTTGTGAGTTGTTTTGGATAATTGGTATTCTAAAAGACCTAAATGTGAATATAAGGTTGCTGATTCCACTATATTGTGATAATAAGACGACACAACATATTGCTGTTAATCCAATTTTTCATGAAAAAATGAAACACATGAAAATAAATTGTCATTTTATTAGTGACAAATACTTGGAGGGACTTATTTTCATGCGTGACATTTGATCTTCAAAGCAGCCGGCAGACCTCTTATCAAAGCCATTAGCTACCCACAGCGTTCGTATTTAATGTCTAAGCTTAGTGTTTTTTATCCATATAACACTCAAGCTTGGGAAGGGGTTGGGGGGTGGGGGGAGAGAGAGAGAGAGAGAGAGAGAGAGAGAGAGAGAGAGAGAGAGAGAGAGAGAGAGGAGTATTAGAGGTTAATAGATTTGAAATAATTTTATTAGCACATCACCGTACATTTACTTTTAGCCATGCGGTTTTTGTAATTGTAAATTGCAGAGACACTGCGTAGATACGTTTCCAGCAACGGTGAATATGAAGCAGTTTATCCAACGAGGTTCTATCATGTGTGCTTTCCTTCCCTTGTTTGCTAGTAACAATGGGATGGCTGACTTCAGCCTTGTCAAAATTAGAATTATTAAGGTCAAACCCAAGGTGTTGCACTAACGAAATCTTAAGTGCGGTAGCTTGAGTCAGATATCGGACACCGGGAAGTTCTACGCGTAATCAGGTTTGACAGACGCTCTCAGAACGTAACCGAACAGATAGATGATGGCCATTGGGTGGGGCTGAGTTAATCCGGTTGCTGTAAGCAGGTTTCGGTTCTTTATGCAATAAGCCACTCTCAAGTTGCTTACTGGAAACTCATGAAAGAGCTCCTTGAACACGGCCCCTCCGTAGGCCCACTATTCAAATTAGACATTTGGTTCCTCTCGTTTTACCACAAACGAAATCTACAACTCAAAATATTTACTTGGCTGTGAAAATGACGATTTCTAGTTGTTACTTCAGTTCCCTTTACTTAGCTGTGAATGTCACGTCTGCGTGCTTGTTTCTGTATGAAGTAGGTAGGAGGGGGAAGTCAAGATGTCGAAAAACAATTATATCTTATTATTAGTCGCGCACACTATCGGCAAACCTCCAGTCCAGCCCCTTGTTTTCTTAACCCAACTTCTTCTTCTTCTTCTTCTTTTTTTTTTTTCCGGGTAGTTATTCTGTCAGAATCAACTACTTTCTCGACATGCAGTAAATCCCTATTTTTATCCAACCTGGAAAACAACTTAGAAATAAGATGATAGTAGTTCCAAAAGCAATAATTAACGTTCTAGCTCGAGGTATAACTGCGGACAGAAGGAGGTAGAGGAAAAGTTGACAAAGAGCTGGGAATATATCCATCCATCATTGTATTAGCATAAGAGGTGCATTTTAGCCGAGACTGGTCTTAACAGGTCAACAAGGGAGGCGTGTACACGTAGCAGTATTAACCAAATCCTGAACCCCCCCACCGTATCTGTCTTGGTCAGCAACCATTTCCCTAGTCCCAAACCTTGAGCCTAACCAAGTCTTATTGAGACCCCGGTTATAAATACATGAGTTCTTACTTCCTTGCTTCTCATCTCCTAACCTCCTATCTCATATCTATCCACTTCTTAGATCTTTCCCTTTTCTGGCCCATTGTCTTTGAGACATGGGGTTCGCAACTGAAAACCAAGTATACCTTCTTTGTGTCATGGTACTTTTGCCTGCACTATGTACCGCTCAAGGCACTTTCACACGCTCGAGGGCAACATACTACAGTACCAATGATCGATATGGGACTCCGAGTACGTGAATATATTGTCATACGTAAATTCAATAGCGATTTCGAGTTTATTTAAGAAACACTTGTATAGCATTTTTGAAGAACTTCTGTGCTATTCCAAGCAAAAATAAGTGTTAAATCGGCTGTGAATTGAAGTCTATTTAACTCTTGTCCGGAAATGTCTAGAAATCCTATCTATCAAGTTATAGTTGAGCTCCTAATGTGATGTTATAGGTGGAACTTGCGGGTTCCGCGATTTTGGAAGGACTGTGAATGATGGCAAGGTGACTGGCGTATCCAAACTGTTTAAGAAAGGAGTTGGTTGTGGTGGCTGTTATCAGGTAAGACTGAGGCTACCTACTGCCTTGTAAACTACAGCAGGCAGAAAGTTTTCAAGTTTGCTACTATGCTTCAACTCAAACTGAACTTCGAGGACAATAATTGTGTTAGCCGAATAAAAAAGTAACTTTTTCTGCTTCAGCGTGTCCAGTTATATGCTTTTTATGTTTGTTAATGACTCAGGTAAGGTGTACAAAACCACAATATTGTACTGCAAATGGGGTGACCGTAGTGGTCACTGACTACGGTGAAGGAGACAGAACGGACTTCATTCTAAACAAACGCGCCTTCGAAAGTTTGGCCCGTCCTAACACGGCCTCGAAGTTGTTTGCTTACGGAGTGATTGACGTCGAATACCGAAGGATCTCATGCCAATACCCTGGTCACAAACTTATGTTTAAGGTCCATGAGGACAGCAGGAACCCTGGCTACCTGGCCATAGTTATCATATATGCAGCAGGTCAAAACGACATCACAGCCGTCGAATTATGGCTGGTACGTATGTTTCCACGTTGGTTTTGCCTGTAGGGGCATAAACCCTTTTAGCTCCTAGTAGAGATAATTATGAAATGCTACCAAAAATCGGGTGTATATGGACTAGAATTGATGGCTCTGCCTTTCTATGATGCAGGAGGATAGCAACCAATGGAGCGCCATGCGCAGGGCCTACGGGGCGGTGTCGAACATGGCCAGCCCACCAAGCCGTGAATCAAGTTGAGGTTCCAAGTTAGTGGCAGTGCGGATGTGAAGTGGGTGAAGTCGAGAAAGAGTCTCCCTAGTTGAAGAGAGGCCGGAAGGCGTCGGCCGGAGAATGTAATGATAACCGGAAAATAGAAAGAAAGATGCAACAGTGAAAACCCTATGTATATTATCAAATCTGTGTTAAAAACATACAATGTGCCGTAATGTATATACAAAGTAATATGGGTACCCCTATGTGTAGAGGGTACTCAAGTGCTGTGTGAGACAGGCATAGACTGCCTGTCTAACGTCTTGTCTAACAGCCCCCGCAAGCGAACTGGTCGGGAAGAACAGTCAGCTTGGACCGTAAAGAGCGAAAGCGACCAATGGAGAGACCCTTAGTGAAGATGTTGGCAGGCTGATCAGCAGAGGCAATAAACTGAATGTGAAGCTGGCTGCGAAAGAAACACTCCTGAATGAAGTGATAATCGATCTCAATATGTTTAGTGCGAGCATGAAAAACAGGATTGGCCGCAAGGTAGAGAGCGGAGAGATTATCACACCAAAGAGTTGGAGGGCGGGGGAGAGCAATGCAAAGGTCCCGAAGTAAATACTCGATCTAGATAAGCTTAGCAGTAGTATCAGCAAGGCATTTGTATTCAGCTTCAGTGCTGGAACGAGCAACGGTGCGCTATTTGCAGGAACACCAAGAGATGAGATGCTGACCAAGGAAAATGCAGAAGCCCCTGACAAAACGACGGTCATCCCGATCACCGGCCCAACTAGCATCTGAGAAGGCATGAAGGGCAGTAGAGGAACTGCGAGCAAAACAGAGACCATGGCTAGACGTATCTGTAAGGTAGCGGTCAACACCGCATGTTAGTTCTTACATGCTCCGACTACTCTTCACTGGCAACCACTGAACTCCCCGCCTCCATTATTGCCGACTCCCCAATTTGCGCCGGCCAACTCATCGCCGGCGCCGCCCCAAGCGGCCACCGGTGGTATCCATGGTGCCAAATCTGCCGGCGCTGTGGTCATTATGGGACCACGTGCCGTGACCGATACTCCCCCTCCCCTGGGCCAGCCTCCTCACATAATACCCCTCCTCAAGCCCATTTCTCATATATTCCCCTGGCCCACTCCCCCTATCAACCTTGCTCCGATACCAAGTTGAAGAGAGGCCGGAAGGCGTCAGCCGGAGAATGTAATGATAATCGGAAAGTAGAAAGAAAGATGCAACAGTGAAAACCTATGTATATTATCAAATCTATGTTAAAAACATACAATGTGCCGTAGTGTATATACAAAGTAATATGGGTACCCCTATGTGTAGAGGGTACTCAAGTGCTGTCTGAGACAAGCGTAGACTGCCTGTCTAACGTCTTGTCTAACATCCCTGCTGATTGGAAGGCTGGGATTGCTTATGACTCGGGCCTTCAGCTCCCTTAAAGCTTTTTTAGATTCCGACATTTAGGCTGATAGAGCAGTTCTTAAAATAGGCTTTTGGTTATTAGGGCATTGTACTACCGTAAGCTTTATTAACTAAAGACCTTGTGGCGCTGCTCGAAAAATAATCAGAGAATTGCTTTAAAAAATTATGCAGCTGTTTTGATGCTCGGCCCGAAGATTGATACCACTTGCGCTATTAAAAAATGTGAACGCCTTCATACCTTGCGACTGGTTTACAACGACCGAGATTAGTCTACTTCGAACCCGCGAATAGAGCATCTAGCCATGTGACGGAGCACCAGAGAAAGAAGGGAGAAAGCTGAAAGCTGAAAAAAAGAAAAAATAAAATCCCCACTGGGTTTTGTACGAACCCAAATCACATGTTCATGGGATCCTTCTTTAAATTACATAAGCAGAATCTCAAATATAGACAGAGTTATTTGCAGTAAAATCTTAAATACGCATGCAGCTAGAGGGAGACTCAATTAGCATGGATGAAATCAATCAGATCATCCAATTCTCCTGAGTTGGTCCATGAAAATTTATGGTACCCAACCCTTGACTGATAATGAATGGCTCTGTTCAAAGGCCGAGGCTTTCGTGAATATATCTACAAGTCACCGATGGGATTAGCGGCACTAGTACAAAAGAAGACCTCAGTAAGAAGTTTTTCGCACACAAAATTACGAATGACTTCAACACTTGGTTTATCTCTGGCAGAATTCAGTTGTTCACAATGTAACGGGTAGCTTGTCACGTTAGAGTTTCGAAAGCTTAGAATGAGGTACACGAAGATCCTGATGGAACAATTTGACCAAAACAAGCTCAAAACCTTAGTTTAATTATCCAGCAGTAGGCAGATTGCTAATGAGACACCTTACCTTCTCAGTCCCAAAACTATAAATCTCAGTGCCGCACTTGGAAGTTAAGAAAGTATTTTAGTCGCAGGGCTTTTAGACAATGGAAGACACAGAACGGCATATTGTGGTTGAAGGAAGCTCACCTAGGAATTAAACAACAAATTGGCGAATTAAACTGTGAGATTGACCTTACGTCAAGACCGCTGCCACTGAGGATCTCTACTACATATTTGTGCTAACTAGAAAGATATAGGTCGATGGGCGAGTGATTTAAAGAGCCAAATATACTCCGAATTCCCAAGATCTATATTGAAGACCAAATGTTGAAGTTGACTGATTAATGCTGGGCATGAAAGCACATTCTGAAATCTTGGACGTAAAAACTCTTTTGAAATCTTGGCATGAAGTGTATATTGAAGACCAAATGTTAGAAAGTTGAAAGGGAAATTCCGGGCTTAAAAGCTCATTTTAGAATTGTGAACGTAAAAACTCATTAAAATTTTGAACATGAAGTCTATTTTGGAATTTGAAAATGAAGACCCAGTTTGGGGCTTTGGTTACGAGGGCCATTGTAATTCTTTGGAGTGGTGGCATAATCAGTTTTATTGCATAATGGCACATTTCGGTGTTTTTGGGCATAACGGAATATTTCTATTTTTTGGGAAAGACAGCTAAGACAATCCGACAAAGAAAGAAAATATTAAAAAATTTCAGGATTTTATGCTAGAAGAAAAAATTGCTTTTTATTCAAACAAAATGAGATCGAGAATGAAAAAGCAAGCGCTGATTTTGAGGTTGTTAAAGAAAACAATTTAAGTTTTCTAATTGAAAAACAAAGGTGTAAAGTATAAGGAATGGTAGAATTGTTATAGATTTCAAATAAGAAAGGAGAGGACGACAATGTTCAAATTAAAAATTCGCTAGGCGCGCCTTCCTTCTTATTATGTTCTAGTATAATATAAGAAATTTATTTTCTTTGAAAATTAATTTATAAGGGAAAATATATCATTTGTTTAAAGAACTGCTAAATATATTTTAAACAACGGACTACAAACACGATAGTTAACACCTAGTAAGAGTGAAATTGATATGGGTGCTATAGACTGAATAAAATGGTCTCGAAAGATATGTGTTTTAGTATAGTCAAATCATAAGGTCACTGTGAAAGTCAGCCTTCATTAATTCACATGTTGAGGCAATAGGGGACAAGGAGATTTTGATAGATGAGCAAGGAGATTTTGGTATCAATGACAGTGTATCATGGAAAGGTATCTCTTGTTCCGACAATGGGAAAGGGGGGTCGACAAAAGGAAAGGGAACGACGAATTTAGTGGAAAGTGAAGGAGATGACAGGTGTTGAAAAGGGAAAACACGTTAGAAGGTGACACAAAATTCAAACATTCTGACCGAAGAGACATGATGCACTGAAAGATTCACCACAAACAAAGAGTCAATCCCATTTGTTGCTAACATAACAAAGAGAAAAACGCAAGGAAGATCATAATCTCTTGTAATCATTGGAGGGCCTTTAAAATTGAAAATAGAGCTATTTTGATCACCGAAATTTGCAAGATCACTCCTTTATAGTAGATTGCATTTCACCAATCCTTCCTAAAACGCAAAGAAAAGTGTGCTCCTTACATACAGAAACAGAGTGGGGCAAAAAAAAAAAGTGAAGAAAAAGAGAAAAGAAAGTGTAGTTTGAAAGGACTGGTAACCACAAACCCATCGTAGATTATGGTTAAGAGAAGATGCATTGCAATGCATTTGCATACCTTCTATTTGAAATTGAATTCAGCTCACTAGCTTGCATTCCCTCTTTTGTACTAAATTGAGGCGTGCTTTACTTTTAAATTTCTTTCACTTTAGTATATTGAAACAAAGTTTCACATTTACCTAACCACTTGCTAGTGTCTACACCATCAAACTTAGGAAAATTAATATGTGACATTTTAGGGAAAGAAAAACTTGCTTCTTGTTTATATCCACTATAAGGGTAACTATTTTGTTGCCTTTAGCCCTTTCTATGGCCAAAATTAGGAGAAAAATGCTCTCTACCTAGTGGTTGTTGTAGTGACTTTAACAATAGCAATGGCAATCAGCCACCATGTTTGGTAAAAATCCTTTTTAGAATTCAAGATACCTCCTCCACTCAATTCTACTGCTCATGTTATAAGCTAAGAAACCCTCCTCACTCAGATCTACTTCCCAAATTTGACTCTTGAACCACCCCCAATTGGTTGTCGTTAAGGTTGTTCATGTTGAAAATATATGTACTATTAGGTTAGCTTTGTATTGATAGAAATAATGACTAAAGCCCATTAAGGCCCATAAGCATGTAACTTGATTTTTTTTGGATTCCCTTTAAGTAATCAATCTCAAACATTTGTGAGATTGAATCTATGTAACATTCATATGATTTAATGAGAAAGGAATTCCATAGTTTCTCCTTCAAATAATTTCTTGACATGGTTACTTGAGCATGTTGACTTGAATCCTATGTCATTCACATTTTCGCTAAAAATCACTTATTTCTATGTTGGTCTTGACAACTTACATCCCATCAAGGAATTTCATCAAACACCTTACATTCTAACTCCATATTTCACACATAAATGGATCCCAATTGCAATCTAAAGCCTTCCCACCATGGTTGATGGACTCAACCCTTTATTGTCCTTGTCATCATTCATAAGTTCATTCCAATGGCCTAAATAAGGAACCTTTGGTCCAACCTAGTCACCTATACTACATCCATCCAAATGAGCAAACCATAATCCTCATCGTGTTCGAGAAGCTTCATGACATATAAAACTATGTAAGCTGGAATAAAGACATAACCATAGCTCTGTTAAGAAAGAACAAGTTTGACATTTTCAATGCATTTGTACCCTAACTTGATGGAAATGATGCAATAACATTGTTCTTAGTTGGTTCCTCACATTTCTCACCCCAAAACCCTATCGATCATTCACATACTCCATCGATGCCTAGCATGTTAGGAACCACTTGCAAGACAAGTTTCAATGAATAGGAATGATAGAGCTATGTCGAGTGAAAAGAAACCTTGGTTAAGAAGCTCAGCAGAGGGAATCTATCAACCAATACATGTGTCAGCTAGAATAACTCTAGTGTTAGTTTGATTCTTATGTTACAATTTCCTACCCAAGGTTTATCACAAACCAAGATTTCTAATAGTTTTAAGAGGATGGGAAGATTGTGGATTTTCTAAGTGGGTTAATTGTGGTATACTAACCACTTGCTTATAGATCTAGAACTCCAAGTCAATGTTGAGTTTACTAAAAGCCATTAGGATGATTCGTGATGAAGAATCTACTTGCCAAACTATTAGACACAATAGCTATGTTGACCACCTTGCATTTTCATTGGAATCAAGTCTACACCTCAATGTTGAGTCAACATCTTCCCCAAGTTGCCCAATAGAATGCATGAGCCTTAGGTTGCCTTCTTACATTGAAAGGCCCAATTGACTTGATAGGCATTTACACTATAGGTGGCCCACTTTACTGACTTATGGGCACCCCACCTCAATGATGGACCAAATGCAATTTTACCCACTTGTAGTCCCTTAAGCTAACATAGGTTTTGCAAACGCAAAAGCTTACTAGGATGCTTAAGCCCACTACAAGAAAAAGGACCACTATATTGGTGATTGTCACCTACTGATAAAATGTGCTTATTATGCATTAGGCATACCAAAGATAAATGATACTTATTTCATGGACACTCTTAGTCAAAGGGAAAAGGGAAAGCCATTAAGCACTAGTTTACCCATCACACTACTATTGATGACCATTCTAGCAATGAGTTGGTGCTCGCCAAGGTTGACTAGGAGGAAATCATGGACATCATTAACTAATGAAGGCACTTCAATGCTTGTCCCTCTTGTAGCACAACTCATGTAGCAAGTATTTTTTCTAAACATCAAGATTATTCTCATTGACTTATGGACTTTGGAGCTAATGATCATATCATGGCTAATTTTAATTATCTAGTGTTTCCTTGTTTATGCACTTGTGACCTTAAGATTGCACAGTTGCCAAATGGTAGATGCATATCTATTATGCATATTGGCTCAATTATTAAGATGTGGCCAATGAGTCTTACATTACTAAGGAAACTATTAAAAATCATGTTTATGAGACAATGGGTTTTATCACCTTTTGAGTAAATTTTAGGTTGAATATTGATCCTTATAATATGATATTGGAGCTAGAATTTCCCTTGGCACCTTTATAAGCTCCTATTGGTATAAGCCCATGAATTATTTACAAAATATGACACCATGATGTTATGATAATTTGACCATCATAATGTTGTTATTAATAAGTCTCACATTGCTAAAAAAGTTATTAAAAATCATGTTTATATGGGCAGGTACTATAGAAACACAACATTCCCACAAAATTGTTTGACAAATAGTTTACTCACCAAAGAAGGAAAAGGGATTAGGGTTATCAAATCTCAAACTTTAGAATAAAGTCCTTTTAGGATGTTTACTTTGGAAACTCATTAATCTCTCAAATGCTTTATTATGAAGTAAGTGGATCCATAATACAAAATGTAAAAAAACTTTAGTAATGCACTTAATATCAAAGATACCATGGCATGGAGTTAGAGAGGCCTTCTCAAATTAAGGCCTACACTTACCTGGGTTCTTTATACGTCTACCTATTACTGCAAAGAAATTTATCAAGTTTTTCAACTAGTTAATGAATAAGTGGATTGGTATGATTTAATTTGGACAAGGGGCATTTGCAAACACAATTTTATTGGATGACTAGTTTATTAAGATCGACTCTCTATAGCAAAAAGAATGATATGATGGCTTCCTTTAGTTAACTTATATTGTGATTTTTGTTAATCCCATGTTGAAAATAGGAGTCATCTCTTTTTTGAATGTTTATGGACAATGATGGTTTGGAAGACTATCCTTGCTCAAAATGGAATTTGACGTCATATTGGAGGATTGAATGAAGAACTGCAATGGATGATTAGAGCAACTAAAGGAAAGGATTTGGCTGCAAAGCTTCTTAAAATATCTTTTTTAGCTTGTATTTATTGTATATGGACAGAATGAAATAGAAGACGATTTTAAAATAGATCAGTTGACATTCTCATCCTATTAGCTAAAGTAGGGAAAAATATATGAAGGAGAGCTTCTTTGTTTCAAAATATAAAATTTTTACAAGAAAGTGTCATTTTGAGTAAGATTTGGAGGTTTCTAACCTTAATCTTTTCATAGTTGTCAAAATTTATAATACTGGGATATGCCCCTTTGCTATTGTACATTACTTTTTATTAATGAAAACTTATATTTTAACAATAAATAAATAAATACATAAATAAAAATAAAAATCATGTTTATAAGGTAATGGATTTTTCTAGCCCTTGAGTTGACTTTGAATTACATAATGAGGCTTTTAATAGAAACATTTCCTTTCATTACTAAGTTAGTAACTATGTAGTATGTTATTCCACTAGCAATTGTGTGAAACTAGCCTTTTTACCAAGTTGATTTCCAAAACACTTTCTTACATGGAGATTTATTGGAATTTGACTACATGGATGTGCTACCAAGACTTTGTGATAAAGCAGAAGGTTTAGTTTGTAGATTATGTAAATCATTATATGGTTTTAAACAAGCATCATATCAATAAAATGCTAAGTTCACCTAAGCTCTTACTATGATTGGATTAGGCAATCACACAATGATAATGCCTTGTTTACCAAAAGAGATGGAGATGCACTTGTCATTTTGATAATTTATGTGGATGACAAACTAGTGATATGTAATAACATTAGTAATTATAATCATATTTAAGCACTATTTTTCATTTGATAGAATTGGGGAAATCTAATTATTTTTTGAGAATTGAGATGGCATGGTCAGATAGTGTTGTGTACATAAGCTAGTGCAAATATGCACTAGAGTTAACTTTTAGAAGCTAAACCTACTCTCACTTTAGGGTTAGGGCTTCTTCTTCCTACAACTTCACAAGTAGAATTGGTAGCTTATTGTGACATTAGTTGGAGTTATCCATTATCAAGCAAATTTATAGCTGGATTTTGTATCATGTCCGGAAAGTCACTAGTTTCATGGAGAACAAAGAAGCAACCCATAGTTTTACGCTCTTTAGCAAAGTCAAAATGTCAAACCGTGGCCATTATAGTTTGTGGGTTGGTTTGGATAATTGGTATTCTAAAAGACCTAGATTTGAATTTAGGGTTGCTGGTTCCATATTATTGTGATAAGGAGACAGCGCAACATGTTGTCAGGAAATCCAGTTTTTCATGAAAAAATGAAATATATGGAAATAAATTATCATTTTATGAAAGACAAGTACTATGAGGGACTTGTTTTCATGCGTGACATTCGATCTTCAAAACAACCGGCAGACCCATTATCAAAGCCATTAGCAAGCCCATAGTGTTCATATTTAATGTCCACGCTTAGTTTTTTTTTATATATATTACACTCAAGCTTGAAAGGGACCATTAGAGGTTAACAGATTTAAAATATATAAGCCTAGTAAATGTATTAGCCCCTTACCGCACATTTACTTTTAGCCGTGCGGCTTTTGTAATTGTAAATAGCAGAGAAACACCCTGCGTAAATATCCTTGCAGCAACTGTGAATATGAAGCAGCTTACCCTACGGGGTTTCATCATGTGTCCTTTCCTTTCCT
Organism: Casuarina equisetifolia; assembly: GCA_028551475.1. Classification (NCBI taxonomy): domain Eukaryota; kingdom Viridiplantae; phylum Streptophyta; class Magnoliopsida; order Fagales; family Casuarinaceae; genus Casuarina; species Casuarina equisetifolia. Next base: position 7,578,227 of record CM052356.1, on the reverse strand, counting down.
TGTTTGCTGGTGAAAGTGGGATGGCAGCCTTCAGCCTTGTCAAAATTAGTATTATTAAGGTCAAATCCAAGGTGTTGCGTTAACGGAATCTTAAGTGCAGTATTAAAGAGATTGAGTCAGATACCGGACACCGGGAAGGTACACGCGTCATTAGGTTTGACGGACCCTCTCAGTACGTAACCAACATATAGATGATGGCTTTTGGGTGGGGCTGAGTTAATCCGGTTGCTGTAAGCAGGTTTGTGTTCTTTACGCAATAAGCGACTCTCAAGTAGCTTACTGGAGACTCGTGAAAGAGCTTCTTGAACACGGCCCCTCTGTAGGCCCATTATTCAAATTAGACATCTGGTTCCTCTCGTTTTACCGCAAACGAAATCCGCAGCTCAAAATATTTACTTGGATGTCAATATGAAGATTTCTAGTTGTTACTTCAGTTCCCTTTACCTGGCTGTGAATGTTACGTCTCCGTCCTTGTTTCTATATGATGTAGGTAGGAGGGGGAAGTCAAGATGTCGAAAATTATAATGCGCTCAGCTCCTTGTTTTCTCAACCCGCCTTTTTTTTTTTTTAGGGTAGTTATTTGTACTTGCTTAATATTCTGTCAGAATCAACTAATTTCTCGAGATGCAGTAAATCCCTATTTTTGTCCAACCTGGAAGACAGCTTAGAAATAAGATGATAGTACTTCCAAAAACAATAATTAACGTTCTAGCTCGAGATATAACTGCGGACGGAAGGAGGTAGAAGAAAAGTTGACAAAGAGCTGGGAATATATCCATCTATCATTGTATTAGCGTGAGAGGTGCATTCTATCCGAGACTGGTCTTAACAGGTCAATATGGGAGGCGTGTACACGTTGCAATATTAATCCAATCCTGAAACCCCCCACCGTATCTGTCTTGGTCAGCAACCATTTCCCTAGTCCCAAACCTTGAGAGTAACCAAGTCTTCTTGAGACCCCGGCTATAAATACATGAGTTCGTACTTCCTTGCTTCTCATCTCCTTCCCTCCTATCTCATATCTATCCACTTCTTAGATCTTTCCCTTGTCTGGCCCATTGTCTTTGAGACATGGGGTTCGCAACTGAAAACCAAGTCTACCTTCTTTGTGTCATGGTACTTTTGTCTGCACTATGTACCGCTCAAGGCACTTTCACACGCTCGAGGGCAACATACTACAGTACCCCTGATGGATATGGGACTCCGAGTACGTGAATATATTTTCATACGTAAATTCAATAGCAATTTCGAGTTTATTATAACTTCGTATATATGTTTGTCAAAGAAACACTTGGATAGCATTTTTGAAGAACCTTTGTTCTATTCCAAGCAAAAATAAGTGTTAAATCGACTGTAAATTGAAGTCTATCCGGAAATGTCTAGGAATCCTATCTATCAAGTTATAGTTGAGCTCATAATGTGATGTTATAGGTGGAGCTTGCGGGTTCCGCGATTTCGGAAGGACTGTGAATGATGGCAAGGTGACTGGCGTATCCAAACTGTTTAGGAATGGAGCTGTTTGTGGTGGCTGTTATCAGGTAAGACTGAGGCCACTTCAGTGCGTTGTAAACTACAGCAAGCAGAAAGTTTTCAAGTTTGCTACTATGCTTCAACCCAAACCGAACTTCGAGGACAATAATTGTGTTAGCCGAATAAAAAATTAACTTTTTCTGCTCGAGCGTGTCCACTTATATGCTTTGTATGTTTGTTGATGACTCAGGTCAGGTGTACAAAACCACAATATTGTACTGCAAAGGGGGTGACCGTAGTGGTCACTGACTACGGTGAAGGAGACAGAACAGACTTCATTCTAAGTAAACGCGCCTTCGAAAGTTTGGCCCGTCCTAACACGGCCTCGAAGTTGTTTGCTGACGGAGTGGTTGACGTGGAATACCGAAGGACCTCATGCCAATACCCTGGTCACAAACTTATGTTTAAGGTCCATGAGGACAGCAGGAACCCTGGCTACCTGGCCATAGTTATCATATATGCAGCAGGTCAAAACGACATCACTGCCGTCGAATTATGGCTGGTACGTATGTTTCCACGTTGGTTTTGCTTGTAGGGTCATAAACCCTTTTAGCTCCTAGTAGAGATAATTATGAAATGCTACCCAAAACCGGGTGTATATGGCCTAGAATTGATGGCCCCGCCTTCTATGATGCAGGAGGATAGCAACCAATGGAGCGCCATGCGCAGGGCCTACGGGGCGGTGTGGGACATGGCCAACCCACCAAGCGGTGAAATCAAGTTGAGGTTCCAAGTGAGTGGCAATGCGGGTGTGAAGTGGGTGAAGTCGAGAAAGAGTCTCCCTGCTGATTGGAAGGCTGGGATTGCTTATGACTCGGGCCTTCAGCTCCCTTGAAGCTTTTTTAGATTCCGACATTTAGGCTGATAGAGCAGTTCTTAAAATAGGTCTTTGGTTATTAGGGCATTGTACTACCGTAAGCTTTATTAACTAAAGGCCCTGTGGCGCTGCTCAAAAAATAATGCTCACTGTACTATGTAACAGTGGCGGTCATGAATAAATTATCGATTAAGGAGATACCTAAGCTGTTATTTTGTGGGACAAGCAGAGTATAGCTTTAAATAATTATGCAGCTGTTTCGATGCTCGGCCAGAAGGTTCATACCACTTGCTATTAAAAACTGTGAACGCCTTCACACCTTGCGACTGGTTCACAACTACCGAAATTAGTCTACTTCGAACTCTAGAATAGAGCATCTAGCCATGTGACGGAGAACCAGAGAAAGAAGGGAGAAAGCTGAAAAAAAAGAAAAAAGAAAATCGCCACTGGGTTTTTGTAGAACCCAAATCACATGGTCATGGGATCCTTCTTTAAATAACATAAACAGAATCTCAAATATAGACAAAGTTATTTGCAGTAAAATCTTAAATACGCATGCAGCTAGAGGGAGACTCAATTGGCATGGATGAAATCAATCAGATCATCCAATTCTCCTGAGTTGGTCCATGAAAATTTATGTTACCCAACCATTGATTGATAATGAACGGCACTGTTCAAAGGCCGAGGCTTTGGTGAATATTTCAACAAGTCACTGATGGGATTAGCGGCACTAGTACAAAAGAAGACCTCATTACGAAGTTTTTCGCATACAAAATTACCAATGACTTCAACACTTGGTTTATCTCTCGCAAAATTCAGTTGTTCACAACGTAAACGGTAGCTTGTGACGTTAGAGTTTAGAAAGCTTAGGCTGAGGTACACGAAGATCCTGATGGAGCAATTTGACCAAAACAAGCTCAAAACCTTGGTTTAGTTATCCACTAGTAGGCAGATTGGTAGTGGAACACCTTACCTTCTCAGTCCCAAAACCATAAATCTCCGTGCCCCACTTGCAAGTTGAGAAAGTATTTTAGTCGCAGGGCTTTTAGACAATGGAAGACACAGAACGGCATATTGCGGTTGAAGGAAGTTCACCTAGGAATTAACTAAGAAATTGGCGAATTAAACTGTGAGATTGGCCTTACGTCACGACCGCTGCCACTGATGATCTCTACTTCATATTTGTGCTAACTAGAAAGATATAGGTCGATGAGCGAGTGATCTAAAGAGTTAAATATACTGCGAATTCCAGAGATCTATATTGAAGACCAAATGTTGAAATTGACTGAGCGATGCTGGGCATGAAAGCACATTCTGAAATCTTGGACGTAAAAGCTCATTTGAAATCTTGGGCATGAAGTCCATATTGAAGACCAAATGTTGGAAAGTTGAAAGGGAAATTCCGGGCTTAAAAGCTCATTTTGGAATTGTGAACGTAAAATCACATTTAAAGTTTTGAACATGAAGTCTGTTTTGCAACTTTGAAAATGAAGACCCAGTTTGGGGCTTTGGTTACGAAGGCCATTTTAATTCTTTGGCGTGGTGGCGTAATCAGTTTTTTAGCATATTGGCACATTTCAGTGTTTTTGGGCATAACGGAATATTTCTATTTTTTGGGAATGACAGCTAAGACAATCCAACAAAGAAAGAAAATATTAAAAATTTTCATGATTGAGATTGTTTGCCCTAGGATTGTTTGATTAATCATGTCATTCTAGCTTGAAGCCGGTTCAAAAAATTAACCGTATTCTGTTTTCACTAACTTTTAGACAATTAGTAAAAGTGAGGAACCTTTAGTCCAACCCGGTCACCAATACTACATCCATCCAAACGAGCAAACCAAAATCCTCATAGTGTTTGAGAAGCTTCATGACCATAGCTCTATTAGGAAAGAACAAGTTTGACATTGTCAATGCATCTGTGCCTTAACGTGATGCAAATGATCCCATTTGTTGCTATTGGAAATGATGTAATGGCATTTTTCTTAGTCCGTTCCTCACATCTCTCACCCCAGAACTTTATCAATCAATCACATACTCCATCAATGCCCAACATGTTAAGGACCACCTACAAGACAAGTTTCAGTGAGTAGGAATGAAAGAGCTATGCCGAGTGAAAAGAAACCTTGGTTGAGCCAACCAAGAGGGTAATCTATCAACCAATACCTGTGTAAGCTAGAATAACTCTAGTGTTACTTTGATTCTTATGTTAGAATCTACTACCCAAGGCTCATCACAAACCAAGATTTCCAACAGTTTTAGGGAGATGGGAAGATTATGGATTTTCTAAATGGGTTAAATGTGGTCTATTCAACCATTTGCCCATAGATCTAGAACTCCATGCCGATGTTGAGTCTACAAAAACTCATTAGGATGATCTGTGATGAAGAATCTGGCCACCCGACTATTAGAAACACTACCTATGTCGACCACCTTGCATTTGTTGGAATAAGGTCTACACCATAGTGTTAAGTCAACATCTTCCTTGAGTTGCCCAATAAAGGTCACCTTGTTACACTGAAGGGCCCAATTGACTGGATAGGCATATGTACTATAGGCAACCCACTTTATAAACTTGTGGGCACCCCACTTCAATAATGGACCAAATGCAATATTACCTGCTTATAATCCCTTAAGCTAACATGGGTTTTGCAAATGTAAAAGCTTGCTAGGATGCATAAGCCCATTGAAAGAAAAAGGACTACCACATTGGTGATTGTTGCCTATTGATAAAATGTGCTTATTATGCAGTAGACATACCAAAGATAAAAGCTACTTGTTTCATGGATGCTCTCGATCAAAGGAAAAAGGGAAAGCCACTAAGCACTAGTTTACCCATCACACTACTATTGATGACCATTCTAGCAATGAGTTAGTACTCAACAAGGGTGAATAGAAGGAAATCATGGTCATCATAAATTAATGGAAGCAATCCAATGCTTGTCCCTCTTGTAGCACAACTCATATAGTTGGTATTTTTTCCTAAACATCAAGATTATTCTTATTAACTTGTGGACTTTGGAGCTAGTAACCATATCATAGCCAATTTTAATTATCTAGTGTTCCTTGTTTATGCACTCATGACTCTAGGACTGCACAATTTTCAAATGGTAGATGCACATTTATTACACATATTGGCTCAATTATTATGATGTGGCCAATGAGTCTTACATTACTAAGGAAACTATTAAAAATCATGTTTATAAGATAATGGATTTTATCAACTCTTAAGTTGAATTTTAGGTTGAATATTGATCCTCAGAATATGATATTACAGTTAGAATTTTCCTTGGCACCCTTATAAGCTCCTATTGGTTTGATCTCATGCATTATCCACAAAATATGATGCTATAATGGTATGATAATTTGATTATCATAATGAGGAGACATGTTAAAATGTCGTTAATAAGTCTCACATTGCTAAAGAAGTTATTAAAAATCATGTTTATAAGGCAATGAGTTTTTTCAGCCCTTGAGTTGACTTTGAATTACATAATGAGGCTTTTAATAGAAACATTTCTCTTCCCTACTAAGTTAGTAACTATGTAGTGCGTTATTCCACAAGTAACTATGAGAAACTAGCCTTTTTACCAACTTGATTTCCAAAACACTTTCTTACATAGAGATTTATTGGAATTGGACTACATGGATATGCTACCAAGACTTTGCAATAAGGCCAAAGGTTTAGTTTGTAGATTATGTAAGTCATTATATAGTCTTAAACAAGCATCATATCAATAAAATGCTAAGTTCACCTAAGCTCTTACTATGGTTGGATTAGACAATCACACCATGATAATGCCTTGTTTACCAAAAGAGATGGAGATGCACTTAACATTTTGATCATTTATGTGGATGACAAACTAGTGATATGTAATAACACCATAAGTATTTCCTAGTTACAATCATATTTAAGCATTATTTTCCATTTGATAGAATTGGGGTGGTCCAATTATTTTTTGAGAATTGAGATGGCATGGTCAGATAATGTTGTGTATATAAATGATAACTCTATTTTTATAGAGTTATTTTACCTATTTTAGGTAATAAATAACTTAATAATTGTGAGAAAACATTTGAACTCCTCTTTATTTACCTAAATTTATCTTATTTATGTAGCACAAGAAGGCAAGGAGAAAATAGATGAACATGGAGAGCCTGATACTTATTGTGTAGCAAAATCGTAATATCATGATCAAGAGAGTCAAGATGGGCTTGGGCTTTGAATGATTGTTATTAGATTTTATTGTTATTAGGTTTTCTAAATAATTAGAAAACCTAATCATATTAGGAGTTCAAAGCCTAATTGTTTTAGATCTCTAAGACCCAATTCTACTAGGATAAGAATAGGTCTAAACCTAAATCCTATTTAAGAGAAGAGAAGAGGCAAAAGAAGGGGAGAGGAGGAAATTGAGCACAACTCAAGAAAGAAGCCAAGAATTCAAGGTTTTCTTAAAGAGAAGACAAAAAGGGTGACAGACTTCTTGTTCTTGGATTCAAGATGCCTTCTTTATTTCTTATTACCATTCTTCCTCATTATTTCTTTATGTTTTAGTTTATTTTTGTTAGAGCTACAATGTAACCTAATTATGATGGTATGAATCTTATGATTATTATGTTTTGCAAGATATTTTATTTATGTGAAGTTACATATTACGGAGTTTAATGCTTTTAGGTGATTAGCTACCACTTAGATGACTTGATTTGCATATTAGAGACCGACAGGAAATAGCATGCAGTTGCTTCTTGTAATATGCAACCATAGATTAAATATGGATAGACATATACCATATTGTTTGTGTGGCTTTCGGTGTAAACTGGGAATGTTCATAGATCCTAATGCATTTGGTTTGTTTCAATTCACATATAGAGATATAGTGAATTAATCAACTAAGTAGGTTTGCTATACCTAGACATAGGATAGTAAATAAATTAGGAGATTCCGCCATCACATAGATATTATCCCTCTTGCAAGCATAAATAATCAATATTAATACCTAGTAATTATGGTGAAATCATATGCTCTAACATATTTCTTGTATTTAGTTTTCTTATATTTAGTCAGTTAATCTATCATCTATCAATTTAGTTTGCTAAATAAATTCTAGGAGTTGTTCACTGTTAGTAATTAATTGGTTTAGTAATCACCAATCTCTGTGGGACGATATCTTTCTTATTATTATATTACTTGTTCGACATGTTCACTTGCATTTAGATTTCACCGAACAATAAACTAGTGTAAATATGCTCTAGAGTTAATTTTAGAAGCTTAACCTACTCTCACTCTAAGGCTAGGGCTTCTTCTTTCTACAACTTCACAAGTAGAATTGGTAGCTTATTGTGACATTAGTTGAAGGAGTTATCCATTATCAAGCAAATTTATAGCTGGATTTTGTGTTATGTTTGGAAAGTCACTAGTTTTATGGAGAACAAAGAAGCAACCCATAGTTTTTCGCTCTTTAGCAAAGTCAAAATATGAAACCGCGGCCATTATAGTTTCTGAGTTGGCTTGATTATAAGGTTGCTAGATTCATATTATTGTGATAACGAGATGACGCAATTGATGGGAAAAACAATGTATAAAGTTTTTCACTTTGATTGAACCTGTGAGGATATACTAAAACATCAACAATGTATTTGAATCACAAATAAAATAATCAAATCACAATCAACACAAAAGAATTTCTATATGGAAAACTCCTCCAATATGAAGGATAAAAACCACATGACCGATCACGGAGTCCACGCAAATCTCCACTATATAAATCGTTAAGTTACAACCCAATCAAGTCCTTAACAATAGCAACAGGACTAAGATTTACTGATTCAACAATAATAGAATTACCAATAAATAGTGAAGAACAAGTTATAAACAACAACTTAACCAAGAAAAGTTGGAGAAATATCACCCAGATTTTCGACCAAGATTTGCTGACTTCAAGAGCTCTAAACGATGATCCAACCGTTACAATGAAGAACACCCAATCCTGAACCTACTGACAAAAAATCAGCTCAATCAGACCACGAATCAACCTTGATCAGATGTTTGATCAACTACTGCATAGGACCTCTAATTCCTGTGAAATTCTGCTCTTTTCTTCTTCTTTCTTTTTGCCACTCAACTCTTCTCTAAAGAAAAAAACCCTATATTTTTCTTTTTAAACCTTAGGGCCACATTACACTAATTGGACCTAATAATAAGTCCCCGAATATGGGCTAGACCAACCCAACAATTCTCCCCCTCCAGCCTAAATGAGAGAGATTCCATGTTTCCATTTCTCAAGCACAATCCAAACCGGCCTCATGCTAACAAAACTCAAACTTTTCTCGCCATAGAGCCTTTGTCATCATATCATAACCATTATCCTTAGTATGTACCTTTTCAAGTGTAACCTTTTTGGTTTCCATGATATCTCGTATCCAATGATACCTTACATCAATATGTTTTAACCTATGATGAAAAGTAGAGTTCTTAGCAAGACGTATAGCACTTTGACTATCACAAAATAACACATACTTTTCTTGCACGAAACCAAGTTCTTTTATGAATTCTTTCATCCAAAGTAACTCTTTACATGCTTCTGTTGCTGCAATAAATTTTGCTTATGTTGTAGATAGAGTAATACATTTTTATAATCTTGATTGTCATGCCATAGCTCCCCCTGAAAACTTAATCAAGTAGCCTGAAGTAGATATTTTATTATTAATAATCCTTGCCATATCAAAATCTGTATATCCCACAAGAATAGGCTTATCACTTCCAAATGAAAGTTTCAAACTAAAAGTGCCTTGAAGATACCCTAGAATCCACTTCACTACATTCCAATGTTCTCTTCCAAGATTAGAAGTAAATCTGCTAACTACTCCAACTGCATGAGCTATATCTAGCCTTGTACGAATCATTGCATACATTAAACAACCAACAGCCGAAGTATAAGGAACTCTTTCTATATCTTTTCTGTCTTCTCATCTGTAGGACATTGTTTCTTACTAAGCTTAAAGTGTGTAGCAAGAGGCGTGCTCACCACTTTAGCTTTATCCATACAAAACCTTTGAAGCACTTTCTTAATGTAATCCTTTTGAGACAACCATAACTTATTGGCTTTTCTATCACAACTAACTTTCATACCAAGAATTTGCTTCACTAAGCCTAAGTCTTTCATTGAGAATGACTTATTTAACTCCTGCTTCAACTTTTCAATTCTTGCAGCATTCTTACCAACTATAAGCATGTCATCTATATAAAGCAGTAGAATGATAAAGTCATCATTTGAGAACTTCTACACAAACACACAATGATCAGAATTTGTTTTCTTGTAGGTTTGCTCCCCCATAAAAGACTCAAATTTTTGATACCATTGTCTTGGTGCCTGTTTTAAGCCATATAAACTTTTCTTTAGCTTACAAATATAATTCTCTTTACCTTTTTCTTTAAAACCTTGTAGTTGATCTATATAAATTTCTTCATTTAGGTCACCATGAAGAAAAGCAGTCTTTACATCCATTTGCTCAATTTCAAGATCAAGACTAGCAGCCAATCCCAAAGCCAATGGAATTGAGGACATTTTCACAACAGGTGAGAAAATCTCATCATAATCAATTCCCTTTTTCTGACTGAAACCTTTAACAACTAGTCTGGCTTTATATCGGGGTTGTGAAGAATTTTTATCATGCTTCAATCTATAAATCCAATGATTCTTCAAAGCTTTCTTACCTTTAGGCAATGTCACCAACTCAAATGCTTGATTATCATGCAAAGATTTCAACTCATCTTGCATTGCATCAGCCCATTTTTTCTTATTCACATCCTCTGTTGCTTCTTCAAAGCTCTCAGGCTCACCTGCATCAGTCAACAATATATACTCCTTAGTAAAGTATCTAGAGGATGGATGGCGATCTCTAGTAGACCTCCTCAATAGTGGAACTGAAGATGGATTCTGCTGAACATCAACAACATTATCTGTTTAAGTGTCACTATTATTTGCACCTTATTAGTCATTCTGAACTTGATCCTGAACATCATGTTGAATATCATTTTCAACTTGTTCTAGCAACTGTCGTTGTAAATCATTTGAAGGAATTAGATCAATATCAATACCAATCTTAGAGCCTTGTGACATATTCTTCTCACTCTAGCCAATATCTATCATATTTTGATTCTCAAAAAATACAACATCACAACTCCTCACAATTTTCTTCACAATTGGATCATAACACCTATAATCAAATTCATCAGAACCATAACCAAGAAATATACATTATTGTTCGATGAATTTTATATGCAAGTGAACATGTCGAACAAGTAATATAATGATAAGAAAGATATCGTCCCACAAAGATTGGTGATTACTAGACCAATTAATTACCAACGGTGAATAACTCCTAGAATTTATCTAGCAAATCAAATTGATAGATGATAGATTAACTAACTAAGTCTAAGAAAACTAAATACAAGAAATATATTAGAGTATCTGATTTCACCATAATTACTAGGTATTAATATTGATTATTTATGCTTGCAAGAGAGATAATATCTATGTGATGGTGAAACTTCCTAATTTATTTACTATCCTATGTCTAGATATAGCAAACCTACTTAGTTCATTAATTCACTATATCTCTATATGTGAATTGAAACAAACCAAATGCATTAGGATCTATGAACATTCCCAGTTTACACCGAAAGCCACACAAACAATATGGTATATGTCTATCCATATTTAATTTATGGTTGCATATTACAAGAAGCAACTGCATGCTATTTCCTATCGGTCTCTAACATGCAAATCAAGTTATCTAACTGGTAACTAATCACCTAAAAGTATTAAACTCCGTAATATGTAACTTCACATAAATAAAATATCTTGCAAAACATAATAATCATAAGATTCATACCATCATAATTAGGTTACATCGTAGCTCTAACAAAAATAAACTAAAACATAAAGAAATAATGAGGAAGAATGGTAATAAGAAATAAAGAAGGCATCTTGAATCCAAGAACAAGAAGTCTGTTACCCTTTTTGTCTTATCTTCAAGAAAACCTTGAATTCTTGGCCTTTTTCTTGAGTTGTGCTCAATTTCCTCCTCCCCCTTTCTTTTGCCTCTTCTCTTCTCTTAAATAGGATTTAGGTTTAGACCTACTCTTATCCTAGTAGAATTAGATTTTAGAGATCTAAAACAATTGGGTTTTTAACTCTTAATTTAATTAGGTTTTGAACTCCTAATTTAATTAGACTTTGAACTCTTAATATGATTAGGTTTTCTAATTATTTAGAAAACCCAATAACAATAAAATCTAATAACAATCATTCAAAGCCCAAGCCCATCTTGACTCTTTTGATCTTGATATTACGATTTTTCCATACAATAAGCATTAGGTTCTCCATGTTCATCCATTTTCTCCTTGCCTCCTTATGCTATATAAACAAGATAAATTTAGGTAAATAAAGAGGAGTTCAAATGTTTTCTCACAATTAATAAAGTTATTTATTGCCTAAAATAGGTAAAATAACTCTATAAAAATAGAGTTATCAATTATTATATCTTGACATCTAACTTAGACCTCTCATCCTTTGAAATATGAACAAATGCTTTATAACCAAATACTCTTAAATAGTTATAGGAAACATTTTTGCCAAACCAAACTCTATCTAGTACATCACCATCTAAAGCAATAGTTGGAGATAGATTGATAACATAAGCTGTTGTAAGTAATGTCTCACCCCAAAATGTCTTTGGCAGGTTAGCATTCAAAATCATGCATCTAACTCTCTTAACCAATGTCCTATTCATTCTTTACACTATACCATTCAACTGAGGTGTTTTCAGAGGTGTCTTCTGATGTCGAATACCATGTTGCCTACAATACTCATCAAATGGTCCAATGTACTCACCACCATTGTCTAATCGAATACATTTCAACTTCTTTTCAGTTTGTCGCTCTACTGAAACTTGAAACTACTTGAACACATCTAGCACTTGATCTTTTGATATCAAAATATAAACCCAAACCTTTCTTGAGTAGTCATCAATAAAGGTCACAAAGTAGGATACTCCACCAAATGTCCTCAAGTTAACTAGGCCATAAACATCTGAGTGTACTAACTCCGAGAAATCTAATTTTCTTGAAGGAAGGTGACTATAGAATGAAACTCTTTTCTGTTTTCCAGTTAAACAATGTGCACACTCTCAAGTTTTGCACTCTTAATCCCATATAATAAGTTCTTCTTTACCAACACATTCATGCCCTTTTCCCTCATATGACTTAGGCTTTTGTGCCATAAAGCACTTACATTCTCATCTTCCACTACATTACAAGTGTTCTAAAAATCTTGGCTTGAAACAAATACAAAGAAGACTCTTTCTTGCCTCTAGCCATAACTAATGAATCCTTAGTAAGTTTTCATTGTCCATTATTGAAGATATTGTAAAAACCTTCATAATCAAGTTGTCTAGTAGAAATCAAATTCAAGCGAATTTCTGGTACATGTCTAACATTCTTGAGAATCAACTTGGATCCATTACAAGTCTCCAAGCATACATCTCTCATACCTGCAACTTTAGCCAAGCAATCATTACCCATCTTCAATGTGCCAAAGTGTCCAGGAGTATAAGAAGCAAAGAACTCCCTCTTGGAAGTAATATGAAGAGAAGCACCACTATCAATTACCCAGCTTGTCTCATTACTAACAAAATTTACATTATCATCATAGCACACAATAACAAGTTCATTAGTAACTGCTGCAACTCAATCATCATCATTGTTGTCCTTCTTCTCTCACTTTCATTAACTTTCTTCTTCTCATTTATACCTTTACCATTCTTCTTTTCATTTTTCAACTGGAAGTAATTTTTCTTGATATGACCCATCTTGCCACAATGATGGCATTCTACATTTTTATGCCATGATCTAGACTTACTTCGACTTTTGTTATAACCTTTCAGACCTTTACTATGACTTCTCCCCTGTTTTTAACAACCAAAACTTCATAATAAAACAAATAACCCTAACTCTTTCTTCTCATCTCTTCATTCAAAATACTAGTCTTGGCAAAATCCATAGTAACAATACTATCGGGAACAAAGTTACTCACTAACATACAAAATGTTTTCCAAGATTCTGGTAAAGTACTAAGTAACTAAAGTCCTTGTACTTCGTCTTCAAACTTCATATTCATGCTTGAAAGTTGATCTAACATTCCCTTAAACTCATTCAAATGATCAGATATGGATTGCCTATCTTTGTATTTTAGGCTAATAAGTTACTTCATCAAATACATCTTATTATTTTCAATCTTTCGAGCATATAAAGATTCAAGTTTGTTCCATAAACTCCGAGCATGTGTTTCTTTACTAATGTGATTCAAAACATTCTCATCTACAAATTGTCGAATGAACCCGTATAAAATTTTATACTCTAGAGTCTAATCAACCTCACTCATGTTGTCTAGTCTTGTTTCACTAAACACCAATAAGTGCCACCACTTCACATAAAGTAAATCTTCCATCTTACCCTTCCAAACATGATAATTTTGTCCATTTAAACTAATCATCCTGTTGGTGCTTAGTTCCATCGTTCAATCAAATCCAAAAAAATAAAACAACCACAACCTAAGCTTTTAATACTACTCTGATGGGAAATACAACGTATAAAGTTTCCTACTTTGATTGAACCTGTGAGGATATACTAAAACACCAACAATGTATTCGAATTACAAATAAAATAATCAAATCACTATCAACACAAAAGAATTTCTACATGGAAAACTCCTCTAATGTGAAGGATAAAAACCACAGGACCAATCATAGAGTTCACCCAAATCTCCACTATATAAATCGTTAGGCTACAACCCAATCAAGTCCTTAACAATAGCAACAGGACTAAGATTTACTAATTCAACAATAATAGAATCACCAATAAATAGTGAAGAACAAGTTGTAAATAACAACTTAACCAAGAAAAGTTGAAGAAATATCACCCAGATTTTTGACCAAGATCTGCTGACTTCAAGAGCTCTAAATGACGATCCAACCGTTCACAATGAAGAACACCCAGTCTCGAACCTGCTAACAAAAAATCAACTCAATTGGACCATAGATTGACCATGATCAGATGTTTGATCAACTGCTGCACGGCCTTTAATTCTTGTGAAATTTTATTCTTTTCATTTCTCTCTCTCTTTTCTCTTTGACAGCCACTCACCTCTTCTCTAAAGAAAAAAATCCTATATTTTTCTTTTTAAAGGGCCACATTACCCTAATTGGACCCAATAATAAGTCCTCAAATATAGGCTGGACCAACCCAATAGTAACATGTTGTCGTTAATCTAGTTTTTCATGAAAGAATGAAGTGCATGGAAATAAATTATCATTTTATAAAAAACAAGTGCTCGGAGGGACTTATTTTCATGCATGACATTCGATCTTCAAAATAGCTAGCCAACCCTATTATCAAAGCCATTAGCAAGCCCACAATGTTCACATTTAATGTCCATGCTTAGTGTTTTTTTATGTATATTACACTCAAGCTTGAAGGAGAGTATTAGAGGTTAATAGATTTAAAGTATATAAACCTTGTAATGTATTAGTACATTTACATTTAGCCGTTCGCCTTTTGTAATTGTAAATAGCAGAGAAACACCCTGCGTAATATCCTTTCAGTAACTGTGAATATGAAGTAGCTTACCCTACGGGGTTTCATCATATGTCCTTTCCTTTCCTTGTTTGTTGGTGAAAGTGGGATGGCAACCTTTAGCCTTGTCAAAATTAATATTATTAAGGTCAAATCCAAGGTCTTGCGTTAACAGAATCTTAAGTGCAGTATTAAAGAGCTTGAGTCAGATACCGGACACCGGGAATGTCTATGCGTAATTAGGTTTGACAGACCCTCTCAGTCCATAACCAACATATAGATGATGGCTTTTGGGTGGGGTTGAGTTAATCCGGTTGTTGTATGTAGGTTTGTGTTCTTTACACTATAATTGACTCTCAAGTAGTTTACTGGAAACTCGTGATAGAGCTTCTTAAACTCGACCCCTCAGTAGGCCCGCTATTCAAATTAGACATATGGTTCTATCGCAGGCCCTATTTCACGTAGCCTTTTTGTGTAAGATTATTGTTCTTTATGTTAGGCTAAGAGCTCTTGCGTGGGCCTAAATATGTGTTGCTACCATGTGTAAGTTGTAAGTAAGAAGGGCAAAATGGTAACTACCCTTAGACTTGTAAATTGGGGGAGATCTTGCAAGGAATCCCAAGAATGTTATGTTATGAAAGTGGTAAGCCTTTCGACTGTGAGAAAGGTGTTGTTTCCCTTTGATGCAGGTGTGTTGTGTCTACTCTGATCTAGGTTGGGTTGTGTTTATGAGTGTGAATGCTTGTGACTGTGGTGTTGGTTGTGTTGTGTGCAAAAATAGCTAGGAAAAAGAAAAGAGGCAAGCCAGACAGAGGTGCAGATCGTCCATTATAAGTGAAGAAGCCGAATCCTAGGAGGGCTATTTTGGATCTTGACAACTTGGTACCGGAGCCAACTTTTAAACCTAAGATGGCTGACCCAATATGGGTTAGAATCCATGCATAACTGGATTGAAGGTAGGCTGAGGCAGATTGGAAAAGAGATGAACTTGAAAAGCGTCTGCACACCTAAATGGGACGAAATCAGGAGTCAACGGCCAAGGAGATGCGAGAAATGCAGGAATCCATCGAAAAAACTCATTCTAATTTCCACTGGGCAGCAACCTTCGGTGAGTACTTCCAAACCAAAAACTGGTAGTTCTTCCTCTGAATTGAAAAATAAAGAAGTCAAAATAGAATAAGTGGAGGAGGAAGGTGGGAAAGAATACCATGGAGGATACCGTGAGCATGAAAGGAAGGAGGAAGAAAGAAAAAAAAATGGAAGAGGAATAGGAGAATTACGAAAGGTACCAAGAGAGAGAAAGAAAAAAGGAAGGTGATGGAGTCTTTAGAGGGTACCGTGATAGAAAGAGAAGAGAAGAGGAGAATGAAAAAGAATTGTATAGGGGTTTTCGTGATAGAAATAGGTATGATGATCACCAAAAGCCACACAAACAATATGGTATATGTCTATCTATATTTAATTTATGGTTACATATTACAAGAAGCAACTACATGCTATTTCCTATCGGTCTTTAACATGCAAATCAAGTCATCTAAGTGGTAGCTAATCACCTAAAAGCATTAAACTCCGTAATATGTAACTTCACATAAATAAAATATCTTGCAAAACATAATAATCATAAGATTCATACCATTATAATTAGGTTACATCGTAGCTCTAACAAAAATAAACTAAAACATAAAGAAATAATGAGAAAGAATGGTAATAAGAAATAAAGAAGGCATCTTGAATCCAAGAACAAGAAGTCTGTCACCCTTTTTGTCTTCTCTTCAAGAAAACCTTGAATTCTTGGCTTCTTTCTTGAGTTCTGCTCAATTTCCTCCTCCCTCCTTCTTTTGCCTCTTCTCTTCTCTTAAATAGGGTTTAGGTTTAGACCTACTCTTATCCTAGTAGAATTGGGTCTTAGAGATCTAGAGAGAGAAGAGAAGAGGAGAATGAAAAAGAATTGTATAGGGGTTTTTATGATAGAAATAGGTATGATCACAGAGATAGAAAAGAAGAAGAAAATGAAAAAGAGAGATACAGGGGTTATCGTGACAGAGATAGGAATGGAGGCTATGGGGGGTTAGAGAAACCAAACAATCCAAAGTTTGAGTTCCCAAAATTTGCTGGTGGGAAAGACCCTACAGGTTGGATAAATAAGGCAAATCAATTCTTTAGATTCAATAATACTAGAGAAAAGGATAAAGTTTCTATTGATGCGTGGCATTTAGAAGATGAAGCCCAAATGTGTGTAGAATGGCTTTATAAAAGGGCAAGGGAATCGACTAGTGTCTTGGCCTATCCTTACTGATGCGCTGAATCATAGATATGGACCATCTGCTTATAGAAATAGCCTATTGGATCTTATCAAATTATAGCAAATGGGCACTTTGGAGGAATATGAGTTGAGTTTTATGCAACTTCTCTTACGAGTAGATTATTTGAATGAGGAGCAAGAAGTTATTTTTTTCTTATTTGGATTAAAGGAAAATTTGATGAAGTGTTATTTAGGAAGCCCATAAACTTGCATGATCCTATTGGATTGGCTTATTTGTGGGAAGAAACAAGTACCCCTTATAAGAAGGAGAGAAATTTACCGTTTAAGACGGTTAATCAATCAAGTAATAGTTGGAAGAAAGGATCTGGACTCTCAAAGACTCCCAAGAAGTTAACCCCAAAAGAAATTCAAGAAAGAAGACTTAAAAGACTTTGTTTCAACTGTGATGAATTATTTACCCCTGGCCACCATTGTAAACACAAACTATTTGTGATGGTGGCTAAAGAGAAAAAGGAGGAGCAAGATGATGATAATGAGGATAGTGCAGTGCTGAAGTCAGTGGAAGAGGAACAAATAGTAGAGGATCAAGTTCCCACAATTTCGTGTAAGGCCATGAAGGGTGACACAACAGCACATATAATAAGAGTGTGGGGTGCCTTTGAGGATGAGTCTAATACGGTATGTATCCTATGGACTCTAGAAGCACCCATAACTTCTTAAGCACTAGATTAGCTAGAAAATGGGGCCTAAAGATAAATGGAGGAAAAAACTTGGAAGTAGAAGTAGCTAGTGGAGATAAGCTAAGGAGTGAAGGGTTGTGCAAGGGCATGGAGGTAATCATACAAAAGGTTAGGGTTAAGCTTGATTTTTATTTGTTGCACATACTTGGATCAGAAGCAGTGTTGGGGGCTTAATGGTTAAAAACCTTGGGTGACATTGTGTGGAATTTTGAGGAATTAAGAATGTCCTTTAATATGAGGCTGAAAAGGATAACATGGTGGGGCGTTAGAATTGGAAACAGCCAGTTAGTTAATGAAAAACAAATTTGCAAAGAATTCAAGCACATAAGAATGGGATTACTACTACAAATACATGTTGTACCTAAAGCAAAAACAGAGTTGTCCATGAGTAGTTCCAAAGTATGTGAAGCAGTTGAAGGCAATCTATTTCAAAAGAAACTACAGCGAATTCTCCAGAAGTATGTAGGGCTATTTGAGGAGCCTAAAGGATTGCCCCCACCTAGAGAGTGTAACCACAGGATTCCCTTGAAGGAGGGTAGCGAGCCCATTGCTTCTAGGCCTTATCAGTACCCCCACTACTAGAAAAGTGAGTTAGAAAAAATGGTAAGTCAGCTGTTAGCATTGGGAGCAGTGAGACCAAGCATCAGTCCATATTCTTCACCTGTATTATTGGTCAGGAAGCAAGATAAGTCATGGAGGTTATGTGTGGACTATAGGGTGGTGTTGAATAAACAAACAATTAAGGATAGGTTCCCAATACCCATAGCGGAAGAGCTCTTAGATGAGTTACATGGGGCATGATTTTTCACTAAGTTGGACCTTCGTTCTGGATATCATCATATCAGAATGAATCAAGAAGATGTTTACAAGACAGCCTTTCAGACACACCATGGACATTACGAGTATCTAATGATGCCTTTTGGGTTGTGCAACACACCTTCAACCTTCCAAGCTTTGATGAGTACAGTTTTTAAAGAGTTCTTGAGGAGGTTTGTCCTTGTTTTCTTTAATGATATTTTAATATATAGCAAGGATTAGAAGGAATACTTGGAACATGTGAAAAGGGTGTTTGGACGGTTACAAGAACATTTGTTATTTGTCAAGAAAAGTAAGTGTTCTTTTGGACAGAAGTATGTAAGATATTTGGGACATGTGATTGGTTCAGAAGGAGTATCTGTAGATGAGGAGAAAGTTCAGACCATGGTGAAGTGAGAAAAAGCAACTCAAATTAGTGGGTTATGAGGTTTTTTGGGTTTAACGGGATATTATAGAAGGTTTATTGCAGAGTATAGGAGAATTGCAACACCGCTGACTGCCCTTTTAAAGAAAAATAACTTCCATTGGAATCCAGCAACAGAGAAGGCTTTTGAGGAATTGAAAAAGGCCATGATATCAGCACCAGTGCTAGCACTCCCTAACTTCCAGCAAGAGTTTGTCTTGGAGTGTGATGCGTTAGGGGCTGGAATAGGGGCAGTTTTATCTCAAGAAGGGCATCCTATAGCATTCTTTAGCCAAGCCTTAACCAAAAGGAATGCCCTCCTATTAACGTATGAAAAGGAATTAATGGCAGTGGTGGTGGCAGTAAACAGATGGAATAATTTCCTACTTGGGAGAAGGTTTATAGTGCGCACAAACCAAAAAAGTTTGAAGCATTTATGGGATTATAAGATCACTACACTAGCATAGCAAAAGTGGTTAGTGAAGCTAATGGGATTTGATTTTGTCATCGAGTATAGGCCTGGGTGGGAAAACAAGGCAGCAGATGCCTTATCTCGCAAGGAAGAATTGAACAATGATAGGGAGTTAAAAGGGGACTTAAAGGCCATTCCAGCCCTCATTCCAATGTGGGTGAAACCTATACAAGATGAGGTGAGAAGTGATCCAAAAATGCAAAAGTTAGTGCACCAAATTCAAGCAGGAACTATAAAGGGGCCCTGGCAATATAGAAATGGAGTGATTTTCTATAAGGATCGAATGTACTTAAGCCCTAGTTCAATCCTTTCTCGACCATTAGTGGAAGAGATGCATGTTCTCATACACGAAAGGGTTCATAAAACGTTGCAGAGGGTCAATGTTTCATTTTTCTGGCATCACATGAAGAAAACAGTTCAAGAAGTGGTGCAGGAATGTTAAATTTGCCAACAAAATAAGAGCTTAAACACGTTGCCAGCAGGTTTAATGTAGCCCTTACATATTCCACATGAGGTATGGTTAAACTTTCCATGGATTTTATAGAAGGGTTGCCTAGCTCTAAGAGAAAAACTTGCATTTTTGTGGTTGTTGATCGTCTATCTAAAATGGCTCATTTTGTGCCCCTTAGCCATCCTTACATTGCAGCTACTATAGCAGAGGCATTTTTCCAAAATATTTATAAATTGTATAGAATGCCAAAAAGAATTGTGTCTGATAGAGATAAGGTTTTCACCAACCTTTTCTGGTAAGAGTTGTTTAACTTGCAAGGGACTAGGCTGAATTACTCCACAACGTACCACCCTCAATCGAATGGACAAATAGAGGCAGTAAATAGGATGCTGGAAATGTATTTAAGATGCTTCACAGGTGATCAACCTAAGAACTAGATGAAGTGGCTTCCCTAGGCTGAGTTTTGCTATAACACCAGTGTACATAGGTCATCGGGGAAAAGTCCTTATAAGGTTGTATATGGTCGAGCTCCCCCCAACCTTCTGGATTACATTCCAGGAGCAACCACAATAGAGGCTACTGAAAGAGAACTCATGAAAAGGGATCATGTGATGAAAATGTTAAGAGAAAGACTACTTGATTCACAGAATAGGATCAAAAAGGTCTATGATCAAGGCACAACAGATCGGGAATTCCAAATAGGTGATATGGTGTTTTTAAGATTGCAACCCTACCGGCAACTTTCAGTGAGTATGAAACACACTCACAAATTGTCCCCTCGTTATTATGGGCCTTTTGAGGTGCTAGAAAAGGTTGGGACCGTGGCATACAAGCTGAAGCTATCGGAAAGATCAAGAATTCACCCAGTATTCCATGTTTCAGCGTTGAAGAAGTGCCTTGGGAAACATGTGGAGGTGCAATCTGAATTGCCCACCTTTGTAGAGGCTGAAGGGGTTATTTTGGCCCAGCCCTAAGCAGTGATTGAGAGAAGGACTAGGAAAAACATTTTGAAGGTGCTGGTAGTTTGGAAAGGAGCTTCAATAGCCGATGCCACTTGGGAATCACTGGAGCAATTTCACTTGAGGTACCCATACTTTGACCTTGGGGACAAGATCCTTCTTTGAGGGGGAAGGAGTTGTCACAGGCCCATTTCACGTAGCCTTTTTGTGTAAGCTTATTGTTCTTTATGTTAGGCTAAGAGCTCCTGCATGGGCCTAAATATGTGTTGCTGCCATGTGTAAGTTGTAAGTAAGAAAGGCAAACTGGTAACTGCCCTTAGACTTGTAAATTGGGGGAGATCTTGCGAGGAATCCCAAGAATGTTATGTTATGAAAGTGGTAAGCTTTCGGCTGTGAGAGAGGTGTTGTTTCCCTTTGATGCAGGTTGGGTTGTGTTTGTGAGTGTGAATGCTTGTGGCTGTGGTGTTGGTTGTGTTGTGTGCAAAAATATCTTAGAAAAAGAAAAGAGGCAAGCCAGACAGAGGTGCAGATCGTCCATTACAGGTGAAGAAGCCGAATCCTAGGAGGGTTGTTTTGGATCTTGACAAGTTCCTCTCGTTTTACCGCAAACAAAATCCACAGCTCAAAATATTTACTTGAATGTGGATATGAAGACTTCTAATTGTTACTTCAGTTCCCTTTAAGCCGTTGTTGAATGTCACCTCTCCGTCCTTGTTTCTATATGATGTAGCTAGGAGGGGGAAGTCAAGATGTCGAACAACAATAATGCTCTCAGCTCCTTGTTTTCTCGAACAGCCTTTTTTTTAGGGTAGTTATTTGTACTTGCTTAATATTTTGTCAGAATCAACTAATTTCTCGAGATGCAGTAAATCCCTATTTTTTGTCCAACCTGGAAGACAGCTTAGAAATAAGATGATAGTACTTCCAAAAACAATAATTAACGTTCTAGCTCGAGATATAACTGCGGACGGAAGGAGGTAGAAGAAAAGTTGACAAAGAGCTGGGAATATATCCATCTATCATTGTATTAGCGTGAGAGGTGCATTCTATCCGAGATTGGTCTTAACAGGTCAATATGGGAGGCGTGTACACGTTACAATATTAATCCAATCCTGAAACCCTCCACCGTATTTGTCTTGGTCAGCAACCATTTCCCTAATCCCAAACCTTGAGCCTAACCAAGTCTTCTTGAGACCCCGGCTATAAATACATGAGTTCGTACTTCCTTGCTTCTCATCTCCTTCCCTCCTATCTCATATCTACCCACTTCTTAGATCTTTCCCTTGTCTGGCCCATTGTCTTTGAGACATGGGTTCGCAACTGAAAACCAAGTCTACTTTCTTTGTGTCATGGTACTTTTGTCTGCACTATGTACCGCTCAAGGCACTTTCGCACGCTCGAGGGCAACATACTACAGTACCCCTGATCGATGTGGGACTCCGAGTACGTGAATATATATTTTCATACGTAAATTCAATAGCAATTTCGAGTTTATTATAACTTCGCATATATGTTTGTCAAAGAAACACTTGGATAGCATTTTTGAAGAACTTTTGTGCTCTTCCAAGCAAAAATAAGTGTTAAATCGGCTGTAAATTAAAGTCTATATAACCCTTATCCAGAAATGTCTAGGAATCCTATCTATCAAGTTATGGTTGAGCTCATAAAGTGATGTTATAGGTGGAGCTTACGGGTTCCGCGATTTCGGAAGGACTGTGAATGATGGCAAGGTGACTGGTGTATCCAAGTTGTTTAGGAATGGAGCTGGTTGTGGTGGCTGTTATCAGGTAAGACTGAGGCCACTTCAGTGCGTTGTAAACTACAACAAGCAAAAAGTTTTCAAGTTTGCTACTATGCTTCAACTCAAACTGAACTTCGAGGACAATAATTATGTTAGCCAAATTAAAAAGTAACTTTTTTTACTCCAGCGTGTCCACTTATATGCTTTGTATGTGTTGATGACTCAGGTCAAGTGTACAAAACCACAATATTGTACTGTAAATGGGGTGACCGTAGTAGTCACTGACTACGATGAAGGAGACAGAACAGACTTCATTCTAAGCAAACGTGCCTTCAAAAGTTTGGCCGGTCCTAACACGGCCTCAAAGTTGTTTGCTGACAGAGTGGTTGACGTGGAATACCGAAGGATCTCATGCCAATACCCTGGTCACAAATTTATGTTTAAGGTCCATGAGGACAGCAGGAACCCTGGCTACCTGGCCATAGTTATCATATATGCAGCAGGTCAAGACGACATCACTGCCGTCGAATTATGGCTGGTAGGTATGTTTCCATGTTGGTTTCGCTTGTAGGGGCATAAACCCTTTTAGCTCCTAGTGGAGATAATCATGAAATGCTAACGAAAAATCGGGTGTATATGGACTAGAATTGATGGCTCTGCCTTTCTATGATGCAGGAGGATAGCAACCAATGGAGCACCATGCGCAGGGTCTACGGGGCGGTGTGGGACATGGCCAACCCACCAAGCGGTGAAATCAAGTTGAGGTTCCAAGTGAGTGGCAATGCGGGTGTGAAATGGGTGAAGCCGAGAAAGAGTCTCCCTGCTGATTGGAAGGTTGGGGTTGCTTACGACTCGGGCCTTCAGCTCCCTTAAAGCTATTTTAGATTGTGACATGTAGGCTGATAGAGAAGTTCTTGAAATTGGTCTTTGGTTATTAGGGCATTGTACTAATGTAAGCTTTATTAACTAAAGACCCTGTGGCGCTGCTCGAAAAATAATGATCACTGTACCATGTAGCAGTGGCGGGCATGAATAAATTATCGATTAAAGAGATATCTAAGCTGTTATTTTGTGGAATAAGCAGAGTATTGCTTTAAATAATTATGCAGCTGTTTTGATGTTTGGCTGAAGGTTGACACTACTAGAAAATAATCATCTCAAATGAGACTATAAGCCATAATCTAATATCAATCATAGATTGAAAATGAGTCTAAATATAAAAATAAAACAAGAATAGCATACGTAATAGTGGCTACATTTTTAGTATGATCTTGAATAAGATCTTATCCTCTATTACTTATATTATGCTAGTTGATAAGAATTAAGAAATCCCTAATAAAATCAATTTCAAGAACACTTACAGAAAAAATTACAAAAGGGTGTCTACTTAATAAATGGATGAGAGTTATGAAAAAGTGTGATTATGTTTCATAAAAAAGGGAAAAATAGCTTATCATTGTGAAATAACCATTATGCCCCTACCATAAGCCTGATTCCATATACAAATTTCAATGTACATATTATGAGTTAGATGGGAGACTTAGCCAATATAACAAATAACTTACTAACCAAATAGTCCTAACTCGTCACAATTTCATAAGGTGCACTAAAACCCACACTGGCTAACATCATATTTGCAATCAAGGTCAAAATCTATTTTAGATAACTAAACCAATATTATTTGCATCAATACAAATTTATAAGAAAATTAGTTTATGTTTATTAATAAAGCTCACATTATATGAGCTTATAAAATAAACTAACAAATACCACTTGCTATTAAAAAATGTGAACGCCTTCATACCTTGCAACTAGTTCACAACTACTGAAATTAGTCTACTTCGAGCCCTAGAATAAAGCATCTGGCCATGTGACAGAGCACCAGAAAAAGAAGGGAGAAAGCTGGAAAAACCAAATAAATAAATAAATAAACACACTGGGTTTTTGTACAAATCCAAATCACATGGTCATGGGATCTTCCCTAAATAACATTAATAGAATCTCAAATATAAACAGAGTTATTTTGCAGTAAAATCTTAAATACAAGGGAAGGTAGAAGGAGACTCAATTAGAATGGTTCAGTCAATCAGATCATCCAATTCTCCTGAGTTGGTCCATGAAAATTCACGGTACCCATCCATTGACTGATAATGACTGGTACTGTTCAAAGGCCGGGGCTTTGGTGAATGTTTCTACAAGTCACTGATAGGATTAGCTGCACTAGTACAAAAGAAAACCTCAGTAAGAAGTTTTTCGCATACAAAACTACCATTGACTTCAACACTTGGTTTATCCATCGCAAAGTTCAGTTGTTCAAAATGCAAAGAGTAGCTTCTCAAGATAGAGTTTCGAAAGCTTAGAATGAGGTACACGAAAAACCTGATGGAGTAATTTGCCCAAAACAAACTCAAAACCTTAGTTTAATCATCCAGTAGTAGGCAGATCGGTAATGAGACAACTTAACTCCTCAAATCGCAAAACCATAAATCTCCGCACCGCACTTGGAAGTTAAGAGAGTATTTTAGTCAGGCAGGGCTTTTAGACAATGGAAGACCCACAGAACAGCATATTGCGGTTGAAGGAAGTTCACCTAGGAATTAACTTGGAAATTGGCAGACTAAACTGTGAGATTGGCCTTACGTCAAGACCGCTGCCACTGAGGATCTCTACTGCATATTTGTGCTAACTAGAAAGATATAGGTCCGTGAGCAAGTGATTTCAAGAGCCAAAATATATTGCGAATTCCCGAGATCTATATTGAAGACTAAATGTTGAACTTGAATGAGGAATTCTGGGAATGAAAGCACATTCTGAAATCTTGGACGTAAAAACTCATTTGAAATCTTGGGCATGAAGTCTATGTTGAAGACCAAATGTTGGAAAGTTGAAAGAGAAATTCCGGGCACAAAAGCTCATTTTGAAATTGTGAACGTAGAAACTCATTTAAAATTTTGAACATGAAGCCTATTTGGAACTCTGAAAATGAAGACAGTTTGGGGCTTTGGTTGAGAAGGCAATTTTAATTCTTTGGTGTGATGGCGTAGTCAGCTTTTTAGCATAATGGCACATTTCAGTGTTTTTGGGCATAACGGAATATTTCTATTTTTTGGGAATGACAGCTAAGACAATCCAACAAAGAAAGAAAATATTAAAAAATTTCATGATTTTATGCCAGAAGAAAAATAAAGAAAAACGTAGGATTGCTTTTTATTCAAACACAAAGAGATCTAGAATAAAAAAGCAAGGGCTGATTTTGAGGTTATTAAAGAAAAAAATTTAAGTTTTCTAATTGAAAAACAAAGATGTGAAATAAAAGGAAAGGTAGAATTGCTATTGATTTCAGAAAAGAAAGGAATAGAGGTTGACAATGTTCAAATTAAAGATTCGTTTGGCACACCTTGCTCCTCATTCTGTTCTAATATAATATAAGAAATTTATTTTCTTTTCAAAATTAATTTATAAGGAAAAATATATTATTTGCTCAAAAAATTGCTAAATAAATTTTAAACAACGGAACACCGAGTAAGAGTGAAATTAAGATGGGTGCTATAGATTGAATAAAATGGTCTCGAGAGATATGCGTCTTAGCCAAGTCAAATCAAAACGTCGCCGTGAAAGCCTTCATTGATTCACGTGCTGTGGGAATAGAGGGCAAGGAGATTTTGGTATCAATGACAGTGTATCATGTAAAGGTATTTTTTGTTCCGACAATGGGAGAAGAGGGTCGACAAAAGGAAAGGGAACAATGATTTTTATGGAAGGTGAAGGAGATGGCAGACGTTTAAAAGGAAAAACACATTAGAAAGTGACACAAAATTCAAACTTTCTAACCTAAGAGACATGATGCGTTGAAAGATTCACCACAAACAGAGAGTCGATCCCCTCTGTTGCTAACATAACAAAGAAAAAAATGCAATGAAGATCTAGAATCTTTTGTAACAATCGAGGGACCTTTAAAACCAAAGAACAGAGCTATTTTGTTCACCGAAATTCGCGAGATCACTCCTTTTTAGTAGATTGCATTTCCCCGATCCTTCCTAAAAAGTAGAGAGATATTGTGCTGCAGGAAAAAAAAAATTAAATAAATAAAATAAAACATAGTGGAGAAAAAGAGAAACGAAACAATGTAGTTTGAAAGGACTGGTAAGCGTAAATCAATGGTAACTAGCCCTTAAGAGAAAAACAATAGTGGCATAGAAGAAAGAAGAAATAAATTTACAAATCTATGCGGCTTGGTATTGATTTTCCTCACTAGGTTACAATATGTGCGAAAAGAAAGATTATATATAAGATTGAAACCAAAGATGGAAGTTTTTCAATTGATTTGTAGCATTTTCATTAAGGTTTATAGTGTGAAGAAGAGCCCAGTGGCATAGAAGAAGAAGAAGAAGAAATGAATTTACAAATCTATGCGGCTTGGTATTGATTTTCCTCACTAGGTTACAATATGTGTGAAAAGAAAGATTATATATAAGATTGAAACCAAAGATGGAAGTTTTTCAATTGGAAGTCAGATGGTCAAACACCCCCTAGAAGCTAATAGGGAAAATTATACCATTGGCTTGGAGTACAAAAGACAAAAGCATGAAAAAGACAACCTTTTTGTGAAAATGTCAATTGGTTTGTCAATAAATAAGATAAAGTGAATTAAACTCAAACTAACTACTTACAAATGAAGTAATAGTCGATCTCTATGTGCTTTATGCAAACATGAAACACTAGACTTGCCATTAAGCATAGAGCTAAGAGATTATCATACTAAAGCATAGGTAGATGTAGGGGAGAACCATGAAGATTGCAAAGGACATACTTGTTAGGAATTTATAGCATAACTCTTCAACAAGATATTAAAGTACACATATGCACGTCTACTAATGTAAGAAAGATTAAAAGTTCAAACCAATAATGCCCTACTCCTTTATCTCTTCAATAACATCCAACTATTACAACTGTAATCTTTTAAAGAAAGACTAAAAAACTTTTATAACTTTAGCTTTGTAATACTTTATAAATAATTCAACACTTAATTATTAGTATTATTACTTTAGTTTTTCTATATCTCCCTAAAAATTACTTAGAATCCATTTTATAAGCCTTCTAATTCTCACAACTTGATTCTTTAACCAATATAAGACAAGTAATTCTTCTCTTCTAATCTCTATATGACACCTTTGAGACTTTAAGTTGCATTTAACAATTTCTCCTTAATGAAGAAATCTTAAACACCTTCACATCTTTAGAAAATTTCACACGTTTGTCTTGTTTAGATTTTTTGTGTTTGGATAGAATTCTCATCGGCTACTTTACTGCTTTATCTTTACTTTTATTTTGAACAGCTTAACTATTTAAGAAATAAATGTTCTTGCCTTTCCTTTTCTTGCCTTGAATAACGAATTTGCCTTGCTTGAATATCTTGAGCCAATTAACTTTTCTTATGTATGAATACCCATTTGCAACTGACTCTCCCAAAGTTATAAACATTATAGCCATAACATGGTATATACCTCACATTCTACAAACTTGACATCGCCATTATAAAGCTTGAATTTGATAGTACTAATGTCTTCAACTTTCATTTTCTCTTTGTTTCTTACAGTAATAGTGCCAAGATCTGCTTCCTTCTTCAATATATCAAAACATACTTCTTTCCTACATATTTAAGCACTTGCAATGGAATCCAACAATCATTTATCACTCTTCACATGTGACCTTCCATCTTTTAGAAGTAATGAAGAATCTCAAAATCATCTGTAGCATGGATCTATAAGTTTAAGTACTCATCTTTCATCTTCAATTATCTATTCATGCATAACATATTTGACAAAAACTTGGTGGCATAGTACATGTACCAATTTGTTTCAATTTTATTGTTGACCTTAATTCCTCATGGTATTTAGAGACATTATGGCACAACTAATGAAGAGTTATTATTGTCATCTTGGAAAAAGCAATTTTGTAATGTATTTGGCTAGCTAGGAAGTTAACACGACATAATGGCAACAACATGGCATTATGTAAAATCAACAATGATATTACACATTGGATGTACCAATTATCAACATTATTCTAAGTTAATACACATACAAGTTTTTTTAGTCAAGTCTCTATATATGTCTTGAAAGTACATGTGGTGCATCTTCCATTCAAAAGAGAAGTTTAGGCCAATTGGCAACCCCCTCCTTTAGGTTTCTACAAGCTCAACATTAATGGCTCTAACATCATAGGCAATAATGCCAAAAGGGATGCTCTTATAAATCACAATGGAAGTATCATGATAGCATTCTCAATTAAGTTGGATCTCAAAAGTACTATAGATGCAAAAGTATATATATTGTTTAAACTATGTCATTGAGTCATATTTCTTTTATTCAGTTAAATGCTTTCTCAAAAAGTGAAGAACTTAATAAAAACTAGAATATGTCATATGTTGTTATTCATGATACATTCACAAGCGATCATAAGGCATGTATATCGAAAGAGAAATGAATAATGGATTGACTAGCCAATCATGGGCACATAGTTCAAAATGTTATAATTTTTTTATCATCTTGAATCACTACCATGGTCATGTTTAGCTATTTTCAAGAAGAATCAACTAAGACTAAGTAATTATATGTCACCTTAGGATTTAATATATGTACTATCTAATTTATTTACTATTTTGTACATATTTGATTATTAACTTGAAAGCCCAATATGTAGGTTTTTTTACCAATTTTCTAAAGCTTAAGTTTATATCCTACCCTTTATACTTATTCAAAGTATGGTCATTATACTCAATTTTATTATTATTAATAAAAATTGTCAAGTTACCATCTATGTTTCTAAAATTATTATCAATACATATATATATATACCTAGAAGAAAAGCAATACCTACATGGCACAAAAAAATTGATCTTAAGTGGACAAGGCCGAGCAAGCTAATTTATGCTTCATTGCTTTAAAATAAGCTAATAATTTCTTCTCTGGTTATTGAGATTATTCATTTAGTGATCAAGAAGAGACTCTCAACGAAAGAATAGATAACTTAAAACTTGAGTCTAAAGTACACTAAAATGAAACATAAATGTGAAAAGTGTGAAAATGAACTACTGACACTTAAAACTAATAATAGTGACTAGATTGAAAAATTTGAGTTCATTTCCCTAGAAAAACAAAAGACTAACTACAAAGCTAGGGAAATCACAATCAGCGTTAAAAAACTTCACCTATGAAAGTAGGATGCTTGATCGATGATAACATCACAACATAAAGGCTACGACAAGGCTGACATAAGGTACAAGAAAAACACAATATGTAAATCGTTTAACAAATTTTGTGAGAAATAAAATAATCATGATCACTGAATTGACACTCACCATGTCAAGAAATGCACATACCGCAGATTCTTTGGTCAATCAAACTATAGTTGTCCCATTAACTAAGAAAATTGTAGTGTAAGAAAAGAGCGGATATTAATAGGATCCACTAGTATAAAACCAAACGAACCCAATAAAACTTGGGGACCAGAAAAACCGATGGTTAAATTTCTAGCTGTAGGTAGTAAATCAAAAGCACTGCTGACATAAAAGAATTTTCGTGCTAAAACTACAAAAGTATTTGATAAATGTTTTAAGCATGTTCCAACTTTAAAGGGATACCTCGTACTAAATCCATATGCATAACATCCTCACTCAATAAGAATTCAAGCTCTCATTTCTTTCCCTTATTCTTGTTTACCTATTTTGAATATTGAGCAAAGAAAAAAGGAAATGACAAATAGTCTCATTGAAGGAAACCAACAGCAAAAATGCTTAAAGCAAGAAAAATTCTCTTTTTTACTCAATACATCACTTACTTTTACTTATAGAAGTCTACAAAACAAAGCAACAAAATAAACCAACTCACCCATAGAATCCTACCAACCACGTAGAATAGCTAACTGACTCAGACATTTGGTCTTGCCAACAAATTCATATAGACAAGCATACTAACTATTACTAGGAGTATATAAACTCTTCTATAGAGCACCCATTATCTATACAAGTGACACGGGCTCCTATTCTCGTGCTTACCTATTTTGTATAGTGTGCAAAGAAAAGGAGAAATCAAAATAGTTCTTAGAATTAAGCCAACCTCCAAATGGTTTAAAGCACGTACAGAACTTTTCTCCTTTTTGTCTAATTACATCCTTAAATCTACTTATAGATTTCTACATAACATATAGGTCAAAAAATAAGCCAACTCACCCATTGAATCCAACCTAACAGCAGAAAATAAGGTAACTCACACCTAGATACTTGATCTTGTGAAAAAATGTCGTACACTAGCACACAATCTACTGCATGGATTACCTCCCTTCGCTCTACTTATATAGAGTTCTAAATAACAGATCAGCAAAATATAAACTAATTCACCCATAAAACCCCATGAAATGATAGAAACTAAGCCGACTAACTGCTAGAGACTCTTACTAACAAACTCCTATTGCAGAGATTATATGGACTCCCCCATATAGCAACCGTTGTCCATACAATTAAAATATACTCTGTGTATTGGCATACATGAGCTTTATTAAATAACATAAATAGTACTTAAATCCATGCCAACAGATCAACTTCGTGCTTGGGTGTCATCAAAATGCACACCAGTCCTAGGGAAAGCAGCGAACGATTAGCTGCTTCACCTATTTGTCTTATATAACGAATTAACCACAAAGGTAATATTAAACATCTCAATTACATTGATTATCCATGGAAAAGAGCTCATAAAGGCAACATCCAAAAAAACATGATAATAATGACGTATTGCAAAAGACAATAACAGCACACGTGAAACTGATTTTAAAGCTACTGGAAAAATCCGAGTCCTAGATCACAATAAAGATCTATCAACCAACTTGCTAAAAAATAATAAACTAATTCCTTATAATATAAGTTAAATAAAACCTACAGATCTATGGATCAGAAAGTAAGAAAGAACCGATTAAGTCGTAATCCAAAGAAGTGTCAAGTGCTGGTGGCGTACTGCATCGACATCCATACGAGAACACCATTAGCCTTTTTAAAAGTTTCCTCACAAGTAACTTTTCGATACAAGTGAAAGGGAGATGTGTACTTATCAGTGGTAAACAACGAAAAAACATTGTTCTAAATATGAAAACGTTGCCAAAGTTAGGGAAGAGAGAGAAGTGCCAGAAAGGTAAGCGAAGGATTTGACTTTGAGACTTAGTTTTGACCTCCACCGTTAAGTGGTGTGTATGTGTCAAAATCAGAGAATCTGAGCAAAGACAGAAGTTACAACAAAGACACCTTTTCATTATAAACGCAACCTTCTCTTCTTACACTATCTCAGTACAGCCTGCCAGTACATTCTATAGAACCACAATAACAACTCTTCTTTTTTATATTACCATTGGAATCACGAACCTGGTCTAGCATGTAATTGTAATGGTAAGTCAGCTCTTGCAATGGAGGAATGTTTTCGGCAGCAAAAAGCATTATGTGAGGGATTCTCTTGTCCTCATGATCGTAAAGGACATTTTGGGCATACAAATTGGGAGAACAACTGTGGTTGATGAATCTCCCCACATTGCCACGCTTTGCTGCATCAATAGTGAAGCCAACATCCTCCACAACCTCACAGGAACTTGCCTGTGCCTCAGGCATAAGGGACGACAGTCCATCCCAGAGAGAAATGTCATTGTAGCTGTTCCCAATATCAAACAGATATTCATCATTACCAGTTCTTCTTTCAGCCTCCTTCTCTTCAAGAAGCTCTCCAATATACTCACAAATAAAACTTCCTGAAGGAATTGAATTAAGGGATCTAACACCCCATCCCCTTGATGTAGTTTTAAAAATTTCAAGCTGGAATTTGATTCCATGCTGGCTGGCCCTATTATGGCAAGAAGGAGGGCACTTGCAAGAAGGACCACACTCATAGACAAGGGGCTTTGCTTCAACTATAGCTCCATTGTAGTTAAATGGTATTTCTCCTCCATTCTTGACCGCGCAAAAACATATCTCAGAATCTGAGCATCCATTAATACAGGTGCAACCTTTAGGGGGGAGTGCCTGGCACCAAGAGGGATATATCATGCTGGTAATGTATTCAAATGGTGGAGGTTTCTCATCATTTACGGTATTCACAGCAGAAATGGGAGTTAACTCTTTCCCTTGTGAGATATCATCCACACAGAGGCCCTCCCTTATTTTGAACTTCTTGGACTTTTTGACTTCTTTCCACGCAAGCTCTGGTTGACCTGGAATTCTGCGCAACTGAAACTTGAAAACCAGCTTACCATGTGGCCCAAAATCCTGCCAATATTTCTCCACCAGATAAAGTCCATCATAGATATATGTTTTCCCATCTGAAGATTCAGAACCACGGATCACCCTAACAGGATTCCTTTCATGCACGCTATTTTTTAAAGCAAGGTTTCCTCTCTTTAGTTTCTGATCTTCTGGTTCTTTATCTGTATTCATCACATTTCCTCCCTGGCCTGTATATATCAAAGAATCCGAGTTTTCCAAATCATCATCATAGCCCCCAGAAGCCACAACGCTAGTTGCAAGGATTTTCCCATGATGCTTCACATAATCTATTCCACCCTGAATCTGGCGATGAATGCCAATAATATTGAGCTCAACCCTGTAATGGAACTCATCACCAACTTCAATTCCTGGGACAGATCCCAAGATTTGCTTGCCCGTGTTAAGATATTTATCTTTCTCCTTAAGAATCTTCGCTGCTCTACAATCAACCCTCCTATTACTGCTTCCTCGTTCCCTGGATTTTGCTTCTTCTTCCTGCAGGAGCTTCCTACAGACAGCTTGGAACAGTCGCAGTGTCTCTCTCACTTTGTTCCGGGTAACCACATCAGAGTTGTGACCATTATCATTTATACTACTTCCAATGGGAGGAAGGTTTACACCAAAACTACATGAACTTGGAGGCACAAAGAAGTCTGTATATTCACCATCAACCTTCGTTGAATCCTTCTCATCCCTAAGAATGATTTGACCCAAACCTTGATTAGCTGCGTTTCCCGTAAAAGATGAGTTCTTTTTTTCAGACTTCACTTTGGAATTATTTGCTTCATCCTTAGTCCTGACTGAAGATTTTTGTTTCCCACGCGGCAAAGAGCTATATTTCTTTGCTTTGCCTTCACTTGTAATGGCAGTTGGATACAGCTTATCAGCCACTTTCCCCAGACTCCAAGGAGAATTTGGAGCAGCCATCAGACCTTGCACCACAACCCTGTCCATCAGAGGCCCTAGACTTTCTGTATCTTCCTCCCGCAATCGTTTCCAACAATCAGATATTTCAGAAACGTTTGTCTCTAGATTTAAATGTTCTTGGTAGGCAACAATCTCCTTCCCCTCTTTTTCCTCCAATTCTTTAAAATCCAACATCTTGGAATTGTGGTCAAGTATATGGTTATCACTTTCAAAAGAAGGTTTAGAACACAATTTTCTTATGTCATCCTGGTCCACCTTCATCTCTGACTTTTCCCCAGATGCCACTGAAACATTCCCCTGCAATTTTCCCTTCTGTGCATCTGTGGTTTGAAAACCCTCTACCATTCGCTTCACATCACTTTTTTCAGTCACTTCCAAAGGCTTGTCAACCATATCAGACTTCTCTTGACCCAAACTTGTGTTCTTTGGAGAAGCAAGGGCTCTCACCCTCTCTTCCTTACTAAGACATGGGGCATTGCTTCCACAGAAGGGTGGGAAGTCTCTGACGGCTGAAACTTTTCTTCGTGGAGGATACCTTTTAGCCATAGTCTTCCCCAAACCAATACCATTGGGAACAGCACCGGGACCATCAGATGGTGACGAGCATTTAGAATTACTTTTCAAAAATGTTTCTTCATTTGAAGCAGAGTCAGACATCGAATTTAAGTCCCTTGAAAAATCACATTCTGCATGTTTTAAACTCACTAAATGTCCGTTCAAAACTTCCAATGCTGGTGACTGCATTTCTACAGCTTCAGTATTCACGGATTCATTCACCTGAAAAGATGAAACGACCAAGTTTTCTTCCTCATATGTCAAAAGAGTTTTTTGCTCAAGCATCTTTCTGGACTGGATTCGTGGAGCAAATGGTCCGCATCCTGGAGGAAAATCACGAACAGCCGAAACTTTGCATCTCTTATACTTTGGTGGACAAGCGAGAAAAGAGCAATCGCCATTTTCTGTCACCAATTTTGCCAATCTCCCTTCGCAATGACTACCATTTACTGAGGTAACTGTTCTAGGAGACTCTGAATGCAGCATATTCTCCATAACCCCCATTCGAACTACCAAAAAAATTTAAAACAGCTCTCTATGGCAATCCAGAAAATAACTAAGTATCAGAAAACCATAATAACTCCAAAGATTGAAATAACAAATGAAAATACCATTTTGCTTGTGGACAGGACAGCCAGAAAACAAAGGAGAACTTGGATTATCAGATTTCAATTTCTCGAGTCACACCGAGATACCAAAACACCAGACAAAGTAAAGAAAAAGAAAGGAAACCCCATCCAGAAAGTATAACATTGCTTACAAAATCAAACTAAGGTTCCACCAGAAAAATAACCTTTCCCACCATCAAATGACTCATTAAATCGCAGAGAAAAAGTAAAACAGAAATCCACCGAGTTTTCATTAAAAAAATTATTTTTCCTCCAGATCCAAACGAATGAAATAAACTAAAAAGAAATTCAGAAACTCTACTAATCACGTCCCCTTAGAACGTCATTCATTTTGCTGGAACAACCTTTCAATAAAGCTAAATAGCATATTTTTGGCGGTCTCCACATCCACTAATTTCCTGTCTCCCAAACAATAAGCAATCTAATACACATTACTAACAATTTCTTCATTTTTTCTAATTCCTCAGCAACCAAGCAGAGGGTTAGGGAATGTGTACTCCACTTTTCGGCATATTAAAATGAAAAATGGGAATTAATCCTTAAAATTCGACGACACCAGAAAAATGCATCGAATTCGAAGTAAAATGATTGCTCAAATTTAAAGTAAAGAATACCTGAAAGACTTCGTGCAAGAAGAGGTTCTAAAACAAGAGTGCCTTAAAGCGTTTTACTTACCAATCGGGAAAGTTAAGCAGAGAAGCGAAGACGAATCGTGGACATCGTGCCGACCAGGGGTTTTCAGAGGAATCCACAGCCCGAAAGGGCTCGGAACGTGATTGTCTGATCGTAAATTTAGGGAAGTGAGTAATGAGTAGTCCGATACACAAAATATCAGATTAATAAAAGGGACAAATAATGATGTCATAAAATTTCCATTATTTGATAAAAAAAATATAAATATCACGAGAATAGCGGGAGATTATTACGAACAAACATTGAATTTCTTTTATATCAGCGACTGTTAAAAGAAAGAAAATAACATACATCCAATTCATTCTCTTTAAATTCTTCTACTCGGAGAGAAGTTCTTGTCACACTAGGACTGTAGCAAAGGAAAAACTCAAACCCATGAGATGCCAAACACGGAAGCAGAAAGACTCATGAAAAGCCTAGTTTGAAGGCAGAGAGAAGGTAGCCGCCTAATAGAAGCAAACAGAGATTTGGGAATAAGAATTTTTTGAATATTCCTTGTCCATGTAATTCATAATAAAAAGAATCTTATTTATAATTAAATGGAACCCTAATCTTGGTATTTTATTAGTCACAAACTCTTAAAGAATCTTCTATATCCAAGATAAGTAAGATTTGCATCTCCATCCCAAAAATAGATAAGAAATAGCATCTTCAACTTCAAAGATAAATAAAGATCGCATCTCCAACAGTTTTGAAGGACAACAAAACTCTTTTAACTTTCCAACTCTTGAAAAAAAAAAATCCAGAATGGACGTCTTTTCCTTTTTTTTTCTATAAATTATCTTAAGATAACCTTCCCATCCCTCTTCATTTATATGCAAAATGTATTAACATTGTTCTGAAAAAATTGTGTGAATCACCTCAACTAAGAGTGCATATGTATCTCGCTGACCATTTGTTGGTCGAAAGACAATTCAAATGCTTAAGATCTATGTTCTAATTGTATAGAATCTTAGTGATTCCTAAGTTGAATTAAATAAAATATGAATATTTCAACTCTTAAATTAGTTTTTAAATTAGTCATTTAGAGCTTCCTATGTGATAGCAATATCCAAGTTTGTAATACTTTAATCAATCTCCAATGAAACTAAAAATTCAAGATCTATAGCTAAATCAAGAACACCATTCAAGAAGAGAATAAAATAAGAACAAGAAATACATACGTCAAAAAAAGTTTTGTATTTTTATTCAAGTCAAAAGAAAAAATGAACTCTTTGTCTCTCTTGTTATTTATAAAATTCCCACGACACAATGCATTGAGCTATATTATACTTATTATTTATATGCTATGCTAATAAGTCTAACTCATTATAGATCTATACATTCTCATACCAACTAGTTCATATTTAAAAATTAGGAGTCCATATGTCTTATTTAAGTAGACCAATCTTGAATCTAGTCATATAAGGCCATATTAGTTAGTTCCAAAAAAGTCCATTAACATTAGCTCACATTAGTGAGCCCATTAAAGTTTACTCTATTTCATCTTGTACGACCTTAAGTTTAATAATACTCAATATGTTAAGGAAATGTGTGTAAATCAAGGGAGGCTTATACCAAAAGATAAAATCCCTAAAGTAAATTTTAAATGAAATAGGGATTATTGAACCCTTGAAATAACTTTTGAATTAAGCTTTTAGGCCATCTAGTACTAATATTACTTAATATTCTTATTATTCAAATGTGAATTTCTTGGTTATCCAATAAAAACTATTAAATTTAAACTACTTTTCCACTGTTAGTTGCATTTCTTGTTGAACATTCATCAATTCTTATTAAAGTTGTTTAGAGTCATTATGACCATTTATGCATATATTAAACCTTTGTGCATTTAATAATATAATATAATTTATTATAATTATTTGTTAATAATTATTAAAAAGCTTAAAGTTTAACCCAGAAGTTAGACCATAAGTTAAGAAGATAATTTTCACATTTAGATAATACCTATGAATTTTTTGTTTTATGTAAGACTTCGATCCTTAACTATTCTTCACATATTGAACTTACCTTAGGCCTATGGTTAAATGAGATGGAATGAATGCTCCTATATAACAAACATATATAATAAACTCAAAGTTGAACAAAGGTTGAATAGAATTAACTTGAACTCTAGTACTATATTTGAAAACCCAAAATTCAAATTAAAAGTTAGTTCATGAGTTAAGGAGACAATTTTTTATGTATATATATTAACTAGGTTTGTTTCTTTCTCATGTGAAACTTTGCTCCTAAACAATTATATATTGTTATGTTATCGATCTTCATTGAATAATGGATTGAGTTGACTTTTATGGGCCTTAATCATAGAGTAGATTATTCATATGTTGGATAGTACTAGCCAATCAAAATCAACCTAATAACTAAAGCACTTAGGCTTACCTATGGTGATAAACCAAAGTATAAAGCAAAACTGAAATTTAAAGATAACTTAGTGTCTAAGGAAGAATCATACCTTGGTCTCTAGGAAAGACTACACCTTGACCTCTTTCAATAAAGAACACACCTTATATTTAAGAGCACTATTATATTGATTCAAAGGATACATTGCAACTATTATTCTTCTCTCTAAATAGATGAATCTAGTAACTAACCCAAACTTATCCAAAGACATATTTGAAAGATAACTTAATCTACTGCTTATCCAAAATAAAGATAAGAATTTTATCCAAAAACCTAATTAAAAGATAACTTAATTTATGACTTATGCATTATGCACAACAACCAAAACAAGGATAGAAAAAGGATTAGTCTTGAACTTCTATTATGACCCTTGTACTCAAGTTATATGTAAAATCAATGCTTTCATCCAACTTAGCAATATGTTAGAAGGTTAAAAGTCGAATCCAAAAGATAACTTAAGAATTGAAATGACACTTCTTTTATTTAAACTTTACTATAAAATATTAATACTTAATGTAAAACTTTCATTCTATACATACATGGCTTGCATGCTAAGTGACAATGAGCTAAAGGTCACACAAGATGGAGTAAATTCAACATGAGCTATGATGTTATACTAGAAGATCTAAAGTCTAATCCAAAAACTAATTTAAGAGTTAAAAGGATATTTTTTTTATTTTAACTTCAAGAATTGCACTCTTATGGGACTGTTATCCTACATAGACAATGAAACCATGTCACTGACTACACGCTGACATACCACGCAAGGGTTCCATAGAAACAATCCATAAAAATAGTACTACTACATTTATCTTTCCGAATTCTAACAAAACAATCTACTAGATTTAGAAAAGTGATTGTTCTCTTTCATATGAAGGTTATCTCTAAACTTTTCGCTAAACTCTTAAAACAGTTTCTGAACTTCAGCTAGAAATTTCGGGTTATCTTCTATTTCCTAACTCTTGCGTGAGTGCTCGGCCTTCCAGTAAAATTAACCAAATTTTCTCAATCACATCCGTAAAACTAGTCATGTATTTTCATATACCCCAATCACGCAACAGATCCAACATGCTCAATATGCTGACCTACCGTATATTCAAATGTAAAGTTTCAGAAAATATAATATTACAGTAATCCTATTTAATTTACTCTTAAGCCTACCATGTCAACGTATTTTTTTTAGGGGTTTAGGATCCTACTTCTTAATACAAATTGTGTATCAGCTCTTATATATTATTTAAAGCATCTAAGAACAAAACCCAAATATATGAAATTAAACTTAACTTCTTTTCCAATTTGGCTAGGTAGCTCCACTATCACCTTCTCCCAAATTTCTTTACTTCCTTTTCTTTCTCACTCTTTTTATCTTATTAGCCAACACCCCTCTCTCTCTTGTAATTTTTTCCTCTCTTCCAGATTTTGCTATCTTGGACAACCACATAACTTGGTCCCTCACTTAACTAAGTGCTCAACCCATCTTCAAGTAGGGTTAGCTAATTTTGTTCGGTTAAATTGCATTGGCTAGTTTAGTCCTAGTTCTTTTGGCAGTAGTTTGGGCATAGAAATTAACTAGCCTCGAGTCAGTTGTCATCATTAAAGAGTATGTTTTATGTATTTGTGACTTTGACCATTCCTTACTTGCCATTTGCGCAACTAATTGCGCCCTTACATCCTCACCCTTCAACACACTTAATATATGTCAAAATCCCAAAGTGTAGCTTCACATAATCTCTTCCCTTAGCCTCTTTTTGTTTTGTTGTTAGTTTCTCTTATCTCTATTTAAATTTATTATATTGGAAATAAATATTATATTAAAAATTCCTTGTATTATCTTTTTGGCACATTTTTCACATGAAAAAATTATTTTATAAAATTTTTCCTTTTGTCATGATCAAAATAATTTAAAGAAATACCCATATTCCTAATACAAAGCGAAGTCATCAAGCAAACATTGAAAATGTACCCCCCTTGCTTTTGTTGGGAAAATTTGATTTCAATAAATGTAAAACTTTTAAGTTTGTCCACCAAAGGGTTTGTTTGATTTGCATAATAAATGAATATTTTATTCTTATATAAGATTGGTTGATTTGCACATAAATAAATATTTCTTATTTAATATTTTCTCAAGCTATGTTGGGGTTGGAGCTTGTCAGTGGAAGTCCAAAGAAATCTCAAAACTTCCCACACTTTTACGGACCCTAGCAAATAGTCTAGAAGATTGGGATTGCAGTGTACAAACTAAGGCTTCTGGAGGGTTCTAAAATACATTTGGTGTTCCATGCCTTTTACTTAAAGAGATTAATCAGTCCCTTGACTCCTTTCTAATCCAGCCTACTCCAATTCTTACGAGAAGAGTTGTTGCGCATCCTCAAGCAATGTTGGAGTAAAGGATGAGAAAGAAAAGAGAAGAAATATTGATCCACCGGCAAAGGCTAAACCTACCTAGGAAGATTTTATCTATTGAGGCAATGTTACCCAGAGTTTGACTTTAAGGGAAGGTTGTTTATAAAGGGGTGCCGGATGTGTAAAGGCTAAAATCAAAGTATTAAGGCAATTATGGGTTTTAGATTGTGGGTTGTGTGCAAGTAGTTTGATGTGGAAATCATGGTGGGACTAAGTGAGCTAGGTTAGGGTTAGTATTGGATAGTAGTTTTGGGTATTTTGTGAGAAAGGAGGTTGGAGCAAAAAAAGAGGTTGAAATGGAAGCTTAGGCAAAAACTAGAGGATAGATGCTAGGCAAACAGCTCTAAGATGTATATTTGTCCTATAAATACGGGACTCAACAATATAAGGAACATATTAAATGTAAGAAAAGCTTAAAACTTAAGAATTAAGGAATCCTAAAGAATTCTCAAGCAATTAAGGAAATCTTAGAGAATCCCAAAGATACTCCTCAAAATTAAAAAAAAAATCTCAAAAAATTAAAGAATCACATAGATGCTCCTCAATTTTGAGCTTCTTAGACCATTTACATCATATTGTGACCCAAACTTGCATTTGCTAGTATGAAAAGCATATTTTCTCTATTGTTAGCTTATTTATTTATTTTAATGCACACACCCAAATTCACACACTTGAATATTAAATCTAAAATCAAGAAGTTCCAAGCAACATTTACTACCAACTAAGATGCTTTTCAACCTACATTGTTAGCTTGAGTTTACTTAGATGCATTCACATCATAGTCCTACTAGCAATTTGATGTGTTAGAATTTGCTAAAACGAAAGTAGGAAGTCAATACATAGTTATCGTTTAATGGTGTTAATTGTAGAAGCCAGGTGGAAGCATGAGGAACAAGGTCGGAAGTCTATAATGGCAATTTTGTAATCCAGAAAACTTGTTGAATATAAATGGTGAATGAATCTCTAACAAGACTTGCGGAACCAATCTTCTTCTTCCTTCCATCTTGGCAACATAGTAGGAAAAAAATGTTTAACTTACAGCTTGACTCTGATCATCCAATCCAACCACTCAAACCCATTGCACATTCCATGACCCAGGCACATAACATATTGCCTTTTTTGTTGTCATATTTTGTATAAGAGAGGTTTAATTCATAATATTTATTTCTTTTTGCTTATTTTTATACTTCTATTTAAATCCACCATTCAAAATGCCTTGTTAAAGTATCTTGCATTTTATCTACAATTTTCTATTTCATGTAATTTATTTAATCTATTTGGACCATAAAGCATATTACTTAGTACGGGAATATTATGCTACTATATATTAAGTTTAGAAGCACGTGTTTCTTTACAATAAAATACAACATTGTAGTGGAAATCCTTCTTAAAAGTGCTAACCAAACAGAGAAAAAAGAAAATCAAAGGCCAAAATATTTCTTAGCAAAAATGCTTTCTCCACCGATCAGACATTGTCAATGACGAAAATAGTTTCAACGCTGACATGCACTTGTTAGCAGCAAAATAAATTGGTCACTAGTAATGTAACAGTCCCGTGTAACCCACGCCATTCTCTTTTTTTTCCTTTTTTTTTTTAACTTCTTAACCTGAAATACAAAGACAGGAACACGTAAGAGAATTCTAAAATGGAATTAAATAATAGTCCAACGGAAATATGTGAAATATCTACAAAATAGAAGATATGATACTTATATTTCGTTTGTTTAAGAAAAAAAGAGATGATCAAACAATTATCTCTTTTTTCACTTATTTGTGGTTTTTTGTTTAGATTGGAATCGCAAATAGTTATCACTTTGCATTAACATTTTGTTCTGTCGCCACTAGATAACGTTTTCATACCAAATATAAATAAATCAATTGTGTTTTTTTTTTAAAACATACACGACCATGTATATACTTAATGTTGAATTTAAGATTAAAAGATCTCAAGCAACACTTGTTCCTAACTAAATTAGCACTTACTCACAATTGTGTTAATCTTAGTATGTAATAAATTCATATACTTTTTTTATCCAAATTTATTGTCAAATCTAGCACAAGAATATTTAGATTCTATATATTTAATAGTTTTTAGTTTCCATTATTATCTACAAATATAAGTATAATTAAAATGTTAGTCTAAGAACGCATTATCATTTTGTCCTTCCTTGTTACATCTTTTTAGGCTAGGCACCTAAATTAAAATTTTCCTCACATTTTATGTGAGGAGATAATTAAAGTTACAAAATCTTAATTATTCAGCTAATTCATGAGAAAAGACAATATATAACATCATATATATTTATTAAATAGAAAGTTAAGAACTTAATATATCTCACTTAGTGTTTATTATGAATTTAATATTTAATATATATAACACAACGATTTTTTTAGTGCATATACTAAAATTTTCATATCCAAAATGTTGAACTTAAGATTGTCAACTAAGCTAGTTACTTGTTGACTTTGGGAGACTTGAACGCTGACCTCCCTAGTGACAAAACTCCTAAATGTTACTAAGTTGCCAATACTCAATATGTACACAACTTTTACTTAACCATTGGATTCGAAAAAGTCCCAAAACAAGTGATTTTTTTCTTTTTAAATTTTCGTCCACCATTTGTTATAAGAAGGGCGGGAACGTGACAATAAAATCTAATATTAAAACCCACAAAGCATCCCTCATACCCTTTCGCCTCCCTCCATTTCCGAAAACCCCTTTCCGAGTATGGACGGAACCAGCGGCGACCCCTTCGCCTCAATCACTAAGCAATGCCATATTTCGGCGTCCCAAGAGGACCACTTACGTCACTGTCCTTTTGCCCTAGAAGCCGACGACGACCGCGACGGTGATAATGAGCACGTGGACGGTACCTGCATCCTCATGGTGTCTCTGCCGGAGAGTAGCACCCCCAACGATGTGTTCCAGACTCCACCCGAGTGTTCCGCATTCCTTAGCTCTGAGGAGCAAGGATGGATGGCCGTCGGTAATCCTGATGAACAGGAGGTGGATCAGCCACGCGATGCCGGTGCTCACCAGCACAGCCTGCCCGTCGAAGATGGTGACACAGACGGCCCGGAGACTGTGGATTTAGCGAAGGACTCCGATCAAGGGTATACGGCGGTGGAACTGGCTCAGGACTCCGATCTAGGGTTCGTGGAGGTGGAACCGGCAAGGAGAATCGACGATGATTTAGTCTCCGAGTGCGAACCGAAGA
This sequence comes from Casuarina equisetifolia, assembly GCA_028551475.1. Classification (NCBI taxonomy): domain Eukaryota; kingdom Viridiplantae; phylum Streptophyta; class Magnoliopsida; order Fagales; family Casuarinaceae; genus Casuarina; species Casuarina equisetifolia. The sequence goes on along the minus strand of CM052356.1, from coordinate 7,534,277 downwards.
AATTAGGGATTTCAAGGAGAGAATCGCCCTACGAGGATGGCTTAGCTGCCTCGGAGGCGGAGAAATCCAAGGTCTCGGCTCAGAATTTGGGTTCGAAGGGTCCAGAAGCATGTGTAGAAGCTCTAGCAGGCACCGGTACAGAGATTTCTGATGTGGAATTGGAATCCGAGAGTCACCAAAATGTTGGGATTAGTGAAGAAACGGCGGTGGAAGCCAACGTCAGATTCTCTGAAGAAAGCTCGGCGAAGAGAAAGCTGGAATTTTTTGAATCCGAACCAAAGGAAGGTGAGGGCAATGGTTGTAGGAGTTATTCTCGCAAGCATGTCATTGAGACAATTGAGAGGCTGCAACAAGTGAGCCCGAGCAAGCTCCGGGAAATTGCGAACGCTAGCGGGAGGTACTCCTCGCAGCCGGTGGAAGCGAAAATGGTGGAGATTACCATATTGAACGTATTGAGAATTCTCAAGGAGGAGGAGGAGGACGAGGATGAGAGTCTCAAAAATGTTAGCATTGTCGACATTTGTAAGCAGCGCGGAGTAACTTTCTGAGGACAAGGGGACGGGCAGGAGAGGGTTCTGAACTAGTTGACGACGGAGATGGTGGTGGTGGTGGTGGTGGAGGAAGGCCAGAGAATGGAGAGAAGCAGCTCGAGAGGCATTTTTAGGGGGTTGCCTATTGAGTAAAGTCTTTTGGGTTGGGAGTATGGAAGCCAGAGCTCCAGCTAAAGTAGACCAGTTTTGTTAATTTGAAGATGGGATATAATTTGTTAGGGGTTAAATTCGTTTGGAAGTTCCGCACCGTGGACCAATGTAAATCATAATGTCTATCTTGATTCCTCCGTGGGCTGGGTTTTACATTTGTACAGAAAGGCATTGTTCTTCGATGGTCAGAATATCCTCCAATCGATGTCAGAGGCTAAGCATTTGCCAACGACTATATCTCGCCTCATGCGAACAAGAAGTCCAAGAACGAAACAAAAATGGCATCTCTTTCCATATTTCTTTTTCCACTAGAAAGGTTGTTCTGAAATCCAAAGCTGTTTCATCCTAACACAAAACAAGATATTAATTACCCAACCACCCTCTCCGTGTAACCATCCATAAAGGTTGAAATGGGTAGCTAATTTGTCTTCGACACGCCAAAACTACAATAAAACCCAAAGGACAACTCAAGTTAATGGATGCCTTCTCTTAGAGGGAAATATATACATATATATATACAGGTAAAGGTTTGAAACAAATCATCATACATTTCATAGTTCTTTCTAAGAATGTCATCATGTATCGGTGAGAAACACACTTGAATGTAGTTAAATGAACATTTAAGTACCTTTAAAAAAAAAAAATTGACGGCTTATGATACCCTACGAATATAATTCTTCATTTGCGTACGACTGTTAGTAGCTGATGCCATTTTTAGAAAATATGTTCATCTTTTAGTATTCAAAGAAACAAAATAGCATAATTATTTCAACTACTCATGTTGAACATACATATAACAATCGATAATTGTCATGCATAAATACTTGACAAAACAACATAAAATCAAAATTTAATTCTAACATGGATACTAAATCCATATGGTGTGATAACGCAAGCACCATAAGCCTTATCAAAAAACAAAAAAAATAAAACACCAAATTACTAATATCTTCACAAATCCTTAAGGAATATAAAGATTTCGGTTTATAAAAAGAGATCTAAGCATGTGTCACATTCATGAGAATCAAAAACTTTGTGTTCAAAAATTATAGGGGTAGCAAAATATGTTTGTAAAATTCCTTTTATGGGCAAGATGACAATCCCACATTAAGTACAATCCATTATTGTGACACTTAAATAGAGAAAATATCATTTCAACTTTTTGAACTAGTTTTTAAGTTAAATCTTTAAGCCTTCTGAAAATGTATCAAAATATAAGTTGAATCTATTATGTCCTATGTGATCTTAAGTCTAATGTCACTAGGTGTATAAGAGAATGTGTGTAGGATGAAAGTTTCACATTAAATATGTGATTTCTTATGATGAAACTTAAATAAAAGAAATACTTATTCAACTCTTAAATTAACTTTTGAGTTAGACCTGTGAACCTTCTACAACCCATATGTCATGATTTTCTTTATAGAAATTGCTACCAACTACATCTTTTAAGTGGTGATCATAGACAAGTGGAGTTATAAGTTTACCTTATATGATCTTCTCCCTTCCTATAACTTTTTCTAGTATGGCTTTGCAAATTTATGTTATTCATCTTTTAGGGGAGGGCAGCTCATGTCTTCTCCCTTCCTCTTTGATGCCAACACAAAAAGAAAAATGAAAAAAAAAAAACATTGAGATACAGTTGTGTCATATGTGGTCACCAATAATTAATTTGTAATGTGTTAATAAAGTTATTAATTAAAGGATGGTTGATAAATGAGTGATAGGGAGTGTCCTATAGGGTTCACCTCTTTCAATGTATCTTTTGGATCTAATAAGAAGTAAAGTTAGTCAACATAAGCCTTTTTAGTTGAGTACAAAATGTTTTAATTTAAGCTAAAAAGGTTAAAGGAAAGTTGTATGGCATCTTGAAAAGAATACAAAACTTAAAAGTGCAATTTTTCTCTTTAGAAACTAATTGGTTTCCTTTTCCTTCATTCATTTTAGCATAGGTGGACAAAGACACTTTTGATCCCTCTTGTGGGTTGATTATCATATGTAAGGTCCAGTTACGCATTTTCAAAATAAGGCATGAGATAAGGTGGTATCAAAGTAGGGCCAAATGGAGCAAAAACCAAACCAAATTGAGACAAACATAAAGTGATGATTTAAGGAGTTGGAAAGGAATTTGTAATAGATGTTTGCTGCAATTTACACAACTCATAGCACTTTAAGGATACAAAAGATCTAATCAAACACTTGGTTGAGAAAAGAAGCACTAAGAAATGGGTAGACCACTAGGCTTTATCATTTAAAGGTAGCTAAGATTAATTTTTCACATTTCAGTGGAAGTGAAGATCCCATAAGTTTATCTACCAAGCCATATAGTTTTTTTACTCTCATCAAACCACAAAGGAGGATGAAGTGATGTTGGCATTATGAATATGAATGGAAAAGCCTTGATTTGGTATCAAATGTTTAAAGAGAAGTAAGCCAAGGATATAGTCAGTTGGGGAAAATTTAAGTTTGGGTTGATGAAGTGAAATGGATGAACTAGGTTTCATAACTACTATAGAAGATTTATTAAATTACAACAAATTGGAATGGTTTAGTAGTATTATCAAGACTACTAAAGACTAATGCTCTAATCAAGACCTTCAAAACTAAAATAGTATTCCCTCCTTAGTCAAGTAAGCTGAAATGTATGTAGGTTGGGCTAGGGATTTTAGACCCAAAACTATTCTTTGTGCTAACCTAACTCAAATCCAAAAATGACTTAAGTAAAATGCATTTTTGGCTTCTTGCTTTTTCCTTTCTCACATTCATAACTAAAAAAGCTTGTCTTTTTTAGCATGATTGTAAACAACCAAAACATGAATCTTGATAGCATTTCTCTAACACAATAATAGCTAAAAACATAAGGTAAGTAGATTATGTTAGAGATACGTCATATTTATGAGTATTGCATGGTTTTTTTTTCCATAGGCATTGTTATTTATTATGTCAATCTCATTCTTTTGGGAATCATAATATTATGTTGAATAGAAAATTATTTATATTCATTCTATGTAATATTCTTTTCTAAGTTGTATAAAGCCGATGTATTAAAAATAGGACTCTATGTACAATAGGTCCTTATCACAATAAACACATAACAAACTATTCCCAAAATCTTTGTCTTCACTTTTCTCTTACTTTCTTTTCACTTCCTTTTGAAGTATTTAAGACCCTTGTTTTAGTGCTAGCCTAAGTTTCCACATATCCTTAATTATCCCACATCTTTGTAGGCCCTATTCTTATAGGCTTTGAACTTTCAAAACAAGGTTAGCCTCCTCCAATATGGAAATCAATTCTTTATTTTCTCAAATATTAAATTCAACTAATTTATTTTCTTACCCTACCAAAGTAGCAAACCTTTTACTTGAGCACTCTTTAGACTCCTAATGCCTTTGTACCTAATGGTAGTCTAGACCAAGTCACCATGATTCCTATGGCTTAAGAAGTCCTTGACCAAAACCAACCCACTCAAGTATAGTCTAGTTTTGTCCAACCACCTCCATGGTTTCTTTTTCCTAGCTAGGCCCAACACAACCAATGATGGGCTGGCCAAGGACCAAACTTTCATGGCCCAAGTTTCCAAGCCTAACCATAATTTTGTTTTGCTTTGACCTCCATAGGTTAGTCTTCAATGGGCTTAAGGAATGCATGCGAGCCCACCTATTTCCAATAGGGGTCCCTTTCACTCTATTAGGGTTTACTTGGTCTTTGGATCTTGTGGATCTAGTCTTTAGTCTTCCTTTAGATTGAGCTCTCTCAAGTTAGGCTAAAATCCTTACCTAACATATGGATTGAATTTTTTCCTCTTTTCTGCCATTAGTGGTTGACTTGGTTTTTGTTGAACCAAAGCTACACCTCATCGTGCAATGTTTTTTAGGCCCCAATAATTACTAAACTTGGTCTTGTGATTTTTTTTTGCACCGTTGGACACAAATGGCCTCATTGACATTGCCATCCCAATCCTATTTAATGAATAACTTGCTTGGCAATGGCAAAAATGCAATCAATTGGTTCATACTTGCATCAATAACTACTTTCCTTGGAAGTCTCTTCTAGCCTCCCACCAATAGAGGATGCATGCGATATGTAGCTAAATATCACTAAGATGTACGATAAGATGGATCAAGTGAAACTTTTCAATCTTCACTAGTCTCTTGCCAATTTAAAGCAAGAAAACCTTGTTATCACCATCATCTTTAACTAAATTGCTACCTTGTGGAACAAAATTGACCTCACCAAGGAACCTTTCAAAGGCCCTAAAGCCACATTATGACAGTATTGCATAATAAAGGAGAATAGGAAAGTTACCTTTTTTTTTCTAATTCTGGATGAAAACTTCCTTCATTCCAATCAAAGGTCTTGGCCATGAATCTACCTTCATCTCTACACCACCTCTACAACCTTATCATTCAAAAGGAAAGCTAACAATTAGCCTTATTTGAATACATCCACAATGGCAACATTGTGCCCCTTACTACATGCAATATGTTGGCCCAAAAGGTGTATAACACCGCTGCGAAGTCCTCTAGCACCAACTTATGCATATCCAAGCCCTTTTTAAGTTTTCCCTTTGTTACTAAAAATTGATTTTTTTTATATCTAGCCTTAATGGCTTAAATCAAAACCCTAAATTTGATAGTGAAAATTACATCATGCTCACATTTAGATCTAAAGGCTCTTATAAGGCCACATTACCCTTGATTTTTAAACCAACAAGCCATTCTCTTCATGCCATGTCATTTGGTCATTCTAATGGATAGAATTCTAAGGACACCTCTAAGAGATTCTATGACTACTGCAAGCACACTATCTATATAAAGGAAACGTGTTGAAAACTATATAAAAAACCAGCAAAACTTATATAAAATGGGAAAAGACAATTTCACCCCTCATGTGACCACCCAAGCTAAAGCCATTTCACAAACTATTAATAGAGATCAATTTCAACATATTATAAATGCATTGAGTCAAATTGGGCATTCAGTCAAGCTTACTAGCTTTACAAGTACTTTCTTCTATTTAAATTCTATTTTTACTAACACATAGATAATTAACTTAAGCACCAATGATCACATTGTCTATGATGATAGACTTTTTTCTTCTCTTCATCATTCACCTCCCTCATCCATATCTATACTTCTTCCCACTAAAGATATGACTCACATCACCAAAATAGGAAACATCTTTCTTAGTGCATGTATGACTTTAGTAAATGTTTTTTTTTTCCTTGCTTTCATTTTAATTTCATCTTTGTTTTCAAAGTTCACACAAATAATCATTGTTGTGTTATTTTAGATTTTAATGTATACTTTTTTCCAACCCTTTTGACTAACAAATTGATGGACTTGGGTAGTATTCATCAATGCCTTTATTTTTAGGCTTCTTTTCTAAAGAATTTAATTTCTAGTCTTATATTCCTTTCAATAAAAGTACTCTTTGTAATGTAAAGATTAATAATAATATTTTATTTCTCATGAACTAGGTCATAGCACATCTTTTCCTTATCCTAAATGCCCTATTTGGCCCATTGCTAAGTAATCACATGCCCTATTCTCTCTTAGTCAATCATGTGCTTTGTTTATTTCTCTCTCCTCCATCTTGATGTTTAAGGTCCCTACCATTGCACAAATCATAATGGCTCCCTTTTTCTTTTCGTCATTGTCAATGATTTTTCCCATCATACTTAGGTTTTTCTCATGTAATCCAAAACTTAAATTTTATTTATTTTTTAATGCTTCCATCTAATTTGAAACTACCATGTAGTGTGTTCAGTTGAACAATGCTTATAAGTTTAATCACAAGTATTTATCTTACCTTTCCTCTTATGGCATTCTTCATAAAAGTTTTTGCACTTACATTCTTAAGCAATACAATTGTTGAGCACAAATATTGATACTTATTAAAGGTTGCACATGCCCTTAAATATTATGCCTACATTCGTGAATGTTATTAGAGTGGTTATGTGGTCACTGCAACCTATCTAATTAATTGAATACTAATGCAAGTCCTTGATGGAAAGATTCCTTTTAAGTTGCTTTTTGTAAGAGGCTTGATATTCGTCATCTCTAAGTTTTCGATTGGCTTTGCTATGTCACCATTGTAGGCCTTCAAGATAAATTAGGACCTCATGTTTTATGTTGTGTCATCATGGGTTAACATGCTCTTTAGAAATGGTATCACGTTCTTAATCCCTCTACTAGTTGATTCTTTGTCATCTACAACATAGTCCTCCACGAAAATATTTTTCCCTTTGAGACAAAGTAAACTCCCATAATCTCAATTGACATCACTACATCACATCCCTTCTTAGTTAATGATAATGTTCCCTTAGCAGTTCCTTTTGTTCCAATTAAGCTTGGCCCTTATCCTTTGGCTCCATCACCCATCTTCCACCCTTTGTTTATCAACCATAACCTTATACCATCTCCAAGCATTTTCTCTAAGCTTGTTAAGCTTGCTACGATGCCTACTCCTTAATTCACTTACTACTCTTCCTCATAATAATTCCTTAGTGATTGTCTTTTATAAGACTTTTGTCCCTTTTCCTCATCACTTTAGTTGTTCAACCAAGCCTCCCACTTGGGCGAAGGATTACATTTGTTCTAGTTTACAACCTTTAAGTACTTTTTATCTTGTCTCCTCCTATGATAGTTTTGTTTGGCTCTCGCTGAATCACTTATATTGTATTAATTACATTTTAAAGGAATAAGAACCATTTTCTTACTCTCAAGTTACCAAGGATCCTCATTAGCAATAAGGCGTGAAAGCTGAGATTCATGCTCTTGTTGAGAATCACACTTAGGATCTTGTCCTTCTACCTTTTCATTACAAGCCAATTAGATGCAAGTAGGTTTATAAGATTAAGTACCAAGTAGATGGATTAGTTAAGCATTATAAAGCCCATCTGGTTGCTAAAGGATTCACCTAAAAATAAGGTTTTGATTATCAAGAAACAATTTCTCTTGTTACTAAAAAAAGTCACCATCCATTCTTTCATTACCCCAGCTATTTCTCATAATTGGCCTTTTCATTAGATGGATGTCCATAAAACTTCTCTATATAGTTATTTAAAGGAAGAAATTTTTATGGACCTTTCACAGGGATTACATAGACAACAAGAGTCATATGTCTCTGTCATCTCCACAAATCCATGTATGATTTTAACATACATCTTGGCAATGGTATATGAAATTCACTATAGCTCTCATTACTACACAGTTTCGGTAGTCTCAATATGACCATGCTCTTTTTACTTGGATGTAAGATACATCTCCATCTATTTACTCATATACATAAATGATATTTTGATCGTAATGAACAACAATATTGCCATCTAGGATCTCAAGAACTACTTGCATTCCACTTTCCACATCAAGGATTTGAGACTTCCTAAATATCTCATTAAAGTTGGTATAGCACATTTGGAAAAAGGAATTTGCCTTAGCCAATACAATTATGTTTTAAAAATCTATATGAAGCAACATTATTAAGATACAAGCCTATAGTTATTCTCATTAAGCATAATACTAAGTTGACGACAATTGAATATGATACAAGGATGCCAACTCTAGAGGAAGATACAATGTTCAACAACCCATCATGCTATTAGAGACTTATTGGGAAACTCATGTATCTTATGATGACTAGACCAAATACTTGTTACATTATCCAAGTCCTCAACTAGTTTATGCATGAGCCTAAAAAGCCTCATATATAAGTGCAACATTGAAAGTAATGAAATATTTGAATAGATGTTCAAGACTTAGGATACTTTTGTCATAAGGTTACAACTTAAAGATGATAGCATACTATGATATAAATTATGCCACGTCTTATGACAAAAGATCAATCACTAGTTTCTATGTAAAATTCAGAGACTCTCTATTATCCTGGAAAATGAAGAAACAATTGACCATCTCTTTGTCATTAATTGAGTTAGAATATTGAGCCTTAGCTAAGACTATTTGCAAATTAGTTTGGATGAAAGGTTTACTTCAAGATCGTAGACTACAAATTTAGGACCAATAACCCTATTTTATGATAATGATGTCACTCTTAAACTAGTAACGAATTTGATAGTGCATGAGATGATGAAACATATTAAAGTTAACAATAACTTCGCCAGAGATAGAATTCAAGAAGGAGTGAACAAGACCAAGGGAATAAGGACCATTGAACAACCAATAAACATATTCTCTAAACTCTTTTGTGAGAGACAACATACATATCTCTTGAACAAGCTAAGCGTCTTCGATATTTGTAAGCCATCAGCTTAAAGGGGACTATAGGAGATATGTCATATTTATAAGTAACACATGATTATTTCTTTCCATAGGCATTGTCATTTATTGTGTGAATCTCATTATTTTGAGAATCATAATCTTTTGTAGAATAGGAAATTATTTATATTCATTCCATGTAATATTCTTTCCTAAGTTGTACAAAGCTAATGTATTATAAATAAGACTTTATGTACAGTAGGTCCTCATCATAGTGAATACATAACAAACTATTCCCAAGTTCACTGTCTTCACTCTTCTCTTCACTTCCTTCCTATTCACTTCCTTTCAGATTATCTTTAAAAGTGAAAAATGTTCATTTTTGTCTTGGTTCTATATGCAAGAGAACATAAACTTTTTAGCAAGCAACTCTAAACATTCAAGCACTCAAATTGAGTTGCCTTCACCTAAAATCTCATAATTATCTTTGGTTCGCTTTTCTAAACTCACTAATGATTGTTTTGAGTTAATTTAAGTTGATTTGAGTTGAGTTTTTTAGCACAATTGCACATTGTCCTATTCTACACCATTCACATTATTATTCACACACGTGCACTTATTTGAATATATCAGCTACTAGTTATGATTATTTTATTCAATATTATACTCTCAATAAATTTAAAATATAGCCACTCTATTTGTGGTTGTGTTGCAAAGAAATAAGTAACATTTTTGTATCTAAACTTGTCACTGGGATAAAATTTGGCATTTTTGTGACCTGCTAGTTAGTTTAATAATTGTTTACATATATATATATATATTACACATTGATCTAAAGTTATCATTTGTGTAATAGACTTTATTCTTCTAAATCAAAAAGGAAAGTGAAATGATTTGGCCATATAAGAAGATTTGGCTACTCCTTTCATTTAGTTAACATTTTGAAATAGAACCCAAGCATATGATAAGTGATATTGGTGCCAAATTACGACCTGACTCAAAGAGCTTGTCATTCCTATCCCCACCACTGCTATATCATAGTACAAGGGGCAATGAACTCCCCTAGTGTGGGACATATAGTGGGCAAACCCCCAATGCGAGGTAAGGAAAGGGTCCCACCCACATCGAGGGTGATGTGGATTTGGATGAGAGTGACTATAAAGGACTTCATTTCAATGACAAGCAACTTCACATATGCAATGAGGGTTTAGATGATCATTGTCATTTTGAAGCGCACAATTAGCCACCAAGCTTCTCAAAAGCTAGAACATCATAGTGGTCCTCCAATGAACCAACCAATGTTCTCACTCTCTTCACAGGACACCAAAATCACCATAAAAATGATCTAAGAAACCATCAACTTCTTCTTTGGAGATTGTGATCTTGCTATTAAGACAAGCAATGTTGTTCTTAACAGCCACCTGTTCCCATTTTACCAACACAAAATCCAAGAATATCTATCCATTTTGGCTTTTTCATTTCGTCGATAGTGGACAAATATCTTATAGTTTAGGATATAATCATCCATTGAGCAATGCAGGTATCACTCCTTTCATGTCCTTTCCTTGTTCAATTCACAATGTACAAAGAAAGGAAACCAAAAATAGAACATATTCAAAGTTATTAAGCAAGACAAAAACTAATATTTCATACAAAACTCTGGAAATTACCACTTCTGTACTATGAGCTATATATTACAACCTATTTGTGACCTATACAAAAAGCCCACAAAGTGCATTCCTTATCCAAGTTCAGAAGGGTAAAGAAAGAAAGAAAGACAACCAGCAAACCTCATTCACAGATATTTTTCCTGTTTACCATCCAAAATATCAGAAACCCAATCAAAGATTTCAAGGACATACCTAAAATAGCCCTAGCGATTAGGAATTGTTTACATTGTCAACGATGGACATGATATGGGTATACTGAGCTACTACTAGTGCTTGCCTGTTGTGCACCAAAACTTAAAGCTGGCTGAAGGAGTTCTGCCTGTGGGAAAGACCCATTGGATGGCACATCTAGCAGTAGATCTTGATCAGAATTTTCTTCCCCAAAAGGAAAAGAATCCAGCATGAGGGAGCTCCCATCAGGAGGCAAAGCAAACAGGCTTCTTGGACTAAAGCAAGATCCATCACTGTCTATGAGTTCCTTGCTCTCATAGCTGGTCTTCATGATCACCCTTTTTGGACACTTCATCATAGTCTTTACTTCTGCGAGACGCACTAAACTTTTTTAAAACCTTTTCAGCGTAAACTATTTTAACTTATTGCAAGTATAGCTAAAGTTTAATGCAATGGTAAAGTAATATTGTAGCACTGATTGTTCAACCAATGGAAGACAGTAAGTTGTTCACGGGGCGCTATTATACTAAGTAATTATTTCAAACTTGAAAACCCACGACTGTTGCAGGTTTGAACTGACACAGGCAGAAAGCAAAAGCGAGACACGATTTTACTGCTATTGGCTCTTTTCTTGGAAATAATAAGAGCACATCTGTTTTGCCTTTGCCTTAGGATTCCAACTCCAAAAGAACATTTTAGGCCCCAAAATGCCTAGTAGTAAAACCAGGGTGTTCAGTCAAAAGGTGATTCTCAGGATTCTATGCTTCCAGATAGTTCAAAACCACCTAGGGGAGGTAAACCAAAGGAACTTCGAAAAGCAAGGAGAGGAGGCAGTGTGACTTTCACACGCAGTTCAACTCATTGACGCACTATACATTTGATATAAACCAACCGAAACAAGATGGGACAAAGAGGATGGAAAAATATAGGGTTTCAATGTTCTATGGATGCATTTGCTAATTCTGGATCTAAAGATTATAAATGAGGTTTTTAAACAAGACTGTCTAATTATCCCATCAGTTGTATAACACCTCCTGAAATACAAAGTAATTTTTCTCCTTTTCACAGGAGAACCCAAGGCCTGAATTAAACACTTCGTAGCGTTTCAAGAATATATATGTAGACAAACACTAGACCCCGCAACAAAATACAGCCAAAAACAAAAAATTTTATCAACCTGGAAGACTTTGACTCTGGCTGTCACGCAATCTCTTGACATTCACCATATTACTTGATGCACAGGCATTAGGTCCTGAAGAAGCAAATCCTCCAGTACCTTTTTTGCAGTCCTGCAGCCAAAATAAAGATATTGATAAGTTGTTACAAACTGACGTAGTCAGTTTCCTTAATATTTTTATCTAGTGATTTTTGCGATCCTAATAGCCAGCTTAAACCTTAAGTAGACGATAGCTCTCAACCCATTTGCATTTCACTGAACTGGATAATGCAAGCCTTTTCAAGGTCTTGCACTCTTCAGAATTTGCCCCCGAGAATGAGATGTCAAAGACCCCTTCCCCAAGTAGTTGCTGAAAGTAAATCAAGTTCTCCTTAAATTGTGGGCTACCGAACATGTTTTTGAGGCTGCGCGCAACAATTTAAACTATCATGAGCACGGGAATCAGGTCTCAATTTCATAAATACTACAATACAGTACGCTGAACAAGGCTCAAAAGAAGCTTAAACATCAAAAGTATCTTTTTAAGGGTCAGTGTCAGTGCAGTAATGACTTGATTGCTCATGGCAAAGTAGTTCAAACCTAAAGACAGGCATTTGCACTTAACTGCAAGTGTAAGATATGAAATGTTTTCAAACACCCCTAATATGAGTGTAAGATATTCGTGCATGCATTTTGCATAGGATCTATCAATAGCATGGAAAAGGCAATGCATTTCATCTCCTTGTGCAACAATCCATACAGTTTTTTGGCAGTAGTCCATGGTCAACAGAGGATTATTAGGATTATATATTAGTGAAAGGAGATTCTAACCTATCAGGAACTTTAACAGTATCAACTGGAGATAGATGCTCGAGTAATTGTTGTTGCTCCTCATTTGTCAGGTTTCTCATGAACTCCTCAAAGTTTAAAACATCCTACACCCAACATGAACTGCAATTATAATAAGTACTCAATGCTTGAATGATTTGAAACACCGAACACATCAATTAACTGGATTCAGAAGGACTCTGCAGCAGGATATATGGAAGTAAGGAAAAAATGGAAAACTCGATCAGAAGCATTATTTGCAATGAGTTAAATGAAAATACTAAATTTGAGGAAGCCGGCTTCCGTGGTACAGAGAAAGAAGAAGCATACAAACAAAACTTACATCCAAATCTATATAACGCAGTGATGAATTACGGCTAGCCAGGAGTTGCAGGTTTTCATTCTGACACTTGTCCCTGCACTTGCAAGCAGCAGAAATATGCATTATTTGAGAAAGATGTTTTCAATTTCTTCCCCAGCATGGAGCAACATTTTCTCCACTGTGTTATTATATAACCATGACTCACACACCTGTATGAGGAAGTTAGAGGTATGCACAAGTTCTGAAACCCATGTAGGAACAAGTTACCTTTTAAGTTGCTCTGGCTTCAACCCTTGTCCAGCATGGTTCTTCATTTTTTCAACTCCAGGACTTGGAAAATGGACACCCTTGCCACCACTATGTACAGAAGGGATTGCCAAATAGGAATAAGCCTCATTTGATAGAAATTGTTTGTTATCAACTGAAAGCGAGCTAGCTTCAGATTCCTCATCTCGGGCTATTGAGCTGGGATGCCTAATGAGAACACTTCCATGTCCTATCTCAACAGAAACCATTGGTGTTTCACTCTCAAAAAGCAGATCCTCTTCAGAAGATCCAGAGAAATATGAAGACTGTTGTTCATGTAAAATGGTATATAGATCTTTCGTTAGCTTTTCGACCGGCGATGGCTTTGGACGAGTCACACAGGTTCTTTTCCTGGAAGGCACTGTCGTATCCCACACCATTGATTGAGCTGGACCTGGAAGGAGACCAATTTATCAGCATAAAAGTTAGCAATTCCCAGCTACCATGAAATAGTACAAAACCTCAAAATGAAAATGAGAAAAGTGCCTCTATTTGATTAAAAGACCACAGAAAACTAAAAGAAAAGAGGTTGCAAAACAATTCTAGTTGAATCGAATAATGTTATACTAACCAAGGAAAGGACAGAAATTGACGATGAATATGTCAAACAAAAAGGAATTTTTAGTTACAACTAGAATTTGACTAATTGATATAGATGAGATGTAATCACTTTTGGGCTCTAATTTTCCCATAATTATTATTTCTTCAATGTGACACAAGATGAGATGAACATGATGTGCATGGCAGCTTACTTCCACAATTGCACATTCTAAAAGGTGAAAGGACGCTTCTTTTTTCTTTGGTAGATAACGTTTGACTCATATCTAGCAAAATAACAATTTCTTTATTTTAATTCTTTTTCCCTATGTCTTTGAAACCCTTTCCTGAGCCACCTTTCTTTGGTGTAACTTCAAATTTTCAACTGACAGTTAGACATCCGGACAGAAATCAGCAACTCTCTGTTGACTTCATCGGAATATGGTCAGCATTGTCACCTTCACCCTATAATGACAAAATGGACTCCTTTTGCACATCGATTGGTGGTGGTGGTGGTGGTGGGAGGGAATGGTTGGGTGTTTTTTTTTTTTTTTTTTTTTTGGGGGGGGGGGGGGGGGGGGGGTTGTGTGGGGGCTGGGGGGGAGGAGAGAGGAGTCTGGAAAATGTACTAGTTCCAACACATGTCCAACCTGTCAAATCACTTGCATCGGTGCCACCAAATTGTGCACAGCTCTCTGAGTTGGATATGGCCGATCCAGAACTTGATCTATTACTTGTATCTTCATCTATTACTTTTCGAATGCCCTGGTTGTAATCAGGGACACCCCCTCCAACTACCATACTATCACTGTTTTGCTTTCTTTTGAGCAGTTTCACTTCTTTGTTCTTGTTTATTGATATACTCTTTACCCTGGAAACTCTGTGGTCCTCATAATCATCAGATTCTGCCCGAGCATGTAGAGGGGTATAATTTGCAAGTGTTCCCTTTGTCCTCCACCGAGAACCACATGCATTGCACAAGACTGGCTTCTCGGGAGGCCCATTACGCCAAAGGGGAGTGCCTGTTGCAAAGGTTGGTCGTCAGCAGCAGACAACACACATCAATAACATTCTTTCCATGACAAGAAACCCAGCTAAACTGAGATGTCATGTCATTCATGTATCAAGAAGTGATAAGCTTCAAAGATGAAAATGTATAAGCATGCCATTAATGGGGAAAAAAATAAGCATGAAAAGTATAGAAAAGTTTTAATGACAATGTTTGTAGTTTCCCCCATATAGAAGTTTCTTTTCCAATCAAAGCTTGATGAGACAATGATTATAACCAACTCTACAAGCAGAAAGCAGCATACTTGAAAGCCATACTTAGTTTATTATGGTTAGATAACTTCTATTACACAACACAGCAATATATAAGCAACTGGTAAGAGTATGCAGCTAACAACAGATAAAATGTGGACACTAGGTTGAAAAATCTCAAGCCTCCACTTGGCCCTAGTTTGTCAAAACATTTCATTGTCTTCGAGCATAAACTCAGACCAGGTATGAAAGTTGTATTGACTTCACAACAAAAGGTAGCAAAGTAAAAAATCTCGTTAACAAATTCTCAAATGGAAAAATTGCACGGTGGTTATGAGGACACAGGAACAGAATAACTTTTGCTAGTCAAAATGAAATCGGACAAATGGCTATAAGAAGTTTCACATGGATATGAATGATTTGTTTGGATTGCAACTACTCTTTCCAGCATATGGAGGATTTAGATTGTTATTTCATTATTCCCAATACAGAAAACAATAGTCTTCTTTCTATGATTAGAAATGCAAACACAGGTTGGCCATCCTCCCAATGTAATCTGTGATCAGCATTAACTAACATAATTCTTATAATGCAGCACGGTATCAGTGATTTAAATCTTACACGGAGTAGACAAGGGACAGTGCTTTATTGTTTTACAGCAGGTGAACTCTAACCCCTTTGGCAAATGGCTGAGAAGGGGCACTGACTGAGTTATAAAGAAAATAGAAAAAACTTCAACAGCTTTTTTAAGGTTTTAGTCACAACAGCACTCTTTACCCATCAGTACAAGAAGCAAGTCCAAATCCAGTGAAACATAATGAAACCTTCCAGTCATTTCTCTAATAGTAAGCTCAAACAATTGAGAACTCACACTTGGAGTAGCCATTCTCATACTACTGCTATTTAACTGACTCATGAGCAGAAGGAATACTTGTAGCTCTGACTTTAGATGTTAACATTGAACTTTGTTTTTGAGATAACAAACCAAGCTCTGTTGAGATGATAAAGGATCAGTTAGGTGACTTCACTACCCATTGAAAGAGCACTGAAAAACCATCTCAATTAAAAAGAGGTAGCTTCTGCAGTAGTAGTTGAAAAACATAAGCCTCGCGAGTAAGTATGAGTAACGACGTCCGAGCGAATGCTAGCACAAAAACTCTCCTAGCAGTGAGTGAAGTCTCTTGATGTGGGTGATCTCTGAAGGACGAGAGGAAGAAATTATCTGAAGACTGTCTAAGGCAAAAAGGAATCGTAAGATGGGGAGCACAAAAGCACATTTTGTGATTGAATTGTTGGGTTGGCAAAGAAATACAAACTGCACCTGCAGTTTGACTTGGCAATCTTATTCACAACACCTCGACAGCAATGACAAAGTAAAACAAGCAACGTATAGACTCTACTCTTTAATTAGCCATTATTCAACAGACTCCAAATTCGATTTTGAACAGGTGACAAAGCTTGACGCTTCAAGGAAACAAGACTAAAGAAGAGATTAAAGTAAGGGGTTTGACAAATAATCGCGAAGTAAAAACAAATTTAGGAACAAACTCAAACCGTAAACAACAACAGATATTCAGAGAACAAGAGTACTTGTAGTTCTGGATTATGGAAACAGAAAATACATAGAGCAGATATATTGGAAACTTATTTCCCTGTCCAAGTCTTCTTTTTCCCCTTGCTCACAGTCATTATTTTCCATCAAAGAATTATTTCTGAGCATCCAAAACCATTTGCACAATGTTTACCAGAAAATTACATAAATGAAGAAATCGATTTTTTTTTTAGTCCACCTTTCCTTTCTTCTTCTTTTTTTTTTTTTAAGAAAAAAAAAGTTGGAGAAACAAGAACTCACTTGTAACTCCACAGTGATAGCAAGGCCCTTGCTTGCCCATGTCTCTCTCTTTTGCTCAAGTGAAGGAAAAATAAATAGAAAACTCACAACGAAAAATAAATAAAAGGGGAAAAAGGACGGAAAACCAATTTATAGACAAAAAGTTGAGAATTTCGGAAAAAAAAAAAAAAGAACGACAAACAAAAAAAGGTCTGAGAAAATATAATTGTTCTCTTCAAGCGTTGTATAGCATCAAACAACTGGGTATGAAGGCTTTTCTGCAACAGACCAGAAAGAGAGTTCCCTGAACAAAGCAAAAGCCAGGAGACCCAGAAGAGTCTTATGTGTTATTGTCCCATAAAAATCACAGAGAACAGCCAAAAATCAACAAGAAATAAAAACGTTGGGCGGAGTATTTTCAGCGAGGAATCTGTACAATCCAATGGAAGGAAAAGGCCATTGGAGGAATCTCGTAAATGGTTGTGAAAAAAGGAAGGTGAAATGGGCAGAGAGAAGAAAGAGAAAGAGAGAGAGAGAAGGTCTGTCTCTGTGTGTATGTGACCTCTTCTTATTGTATTGTATATGAAGTAAATGTTCAGCTTTCTTTTACTTTATTTGATGTTGATCAAATTCTATTACTGCAAAACTAAAACCATTTAATTCTTTTGTAACCCACAGACGGGACTGAGAGAAGAGGAATATTATTGCACATATCCTGTTGACCATGGACTTCTCTCCCACTGAGCTTCTACACCTTTTCACCCCAAAAAACCCTCAAAAAAGAACATTAATACGTACAAAATTTCTCAAAAATCGAGTTTTGAGGATGAAAAAGGAAGACCCAAAGCCTTATAGCTAGAAAATAAGCAAAAACAAAAGAAGAAATAAAGCCTGTGTAGCCTTTTCTTTTCTTTACTTTTTTTCTTCTTTGTAGAAAAAATTATTCATATTCTTATGGGGGTGATGACATGATGTTGATAAATATTTAGTTGGTCTTTCCAAAAAGAATAGTCTAAAGTCACCGCCCTGCTGCCCATTGGTCGATACAAACCCATTTCTCACCGTTGATTCTCCAATCAAAATCGCCTCAACCGGACCCCACCAGATGAACATCGTTTCCCGTCGGGCTCAGGGGTGATCAACAATTGGGCGAGTGATTTATTTCAGGACCTCAATTTAGGAAATTGTTTAAAATTTATAATTTATTGTGAAAATTGGAGGAAAATGAAAAGGACAATGATATGTCCAATATACATAGTGGGCATCCCATGAATTTGACGCTTTTGGTGCCATATGGTAGTTTTTTTTTTCCACTCTTGCCTACTTTGTGTTAGAATCGGCCCCTCAGACTTCCAAATTTGCACCACAAAGGCTTAGTATAAGCTAGGGGCATTCTAGCCCTTAGATGCCTGCCTCTTTTCATCAAAAGAATATATGATTACGAAGCTAAAACCCACCGGTGAACGGCTCATGAAATCCGACGGCTCAAAATAATTAATCCCTTGGGACCGAAAATTAGGTCAATCCCCCAACGTCATGCCAGGTACCTGACTCCTATTCTATATTGCATTTCCTGCCTGTTCGTCGTTTACAAGTACTGATCGCGTCATGGCATCGAGACCCTTCATTGAATCAAAAGTTTTTTCACATGGGTCCAATCACTATTGCCTCCTTAACATCCTCCCTCCGTTTACCCATTGTTCGGGGTTTGATTTGGTTATGATTGACGGCCAAGATCAATTCAAACAGACCCCCTTATTGACCAGCACACCGTTGCAGAAAATTGGCCATATATTGGTTGCTGAAGAAAAAGTGAGACGAGAATGAAAAAATATATATCAAAGTGAAGGTTGAAAGAAATGTGGTCAAGAGTCATTGGCCGATCCATGGCCGAGCTCGTAACTGCAGGTCCTTGATCTCTGGCAGGGCTGCTTCTCTATTTTATTTTTTTTTCTTTATGGGGGCACCCATGACATGTAAGCACGTATGCTGTGACACCCCTCGGTGGGTTTCACAGAAGCGTCAAATCCATCTGATTCGCTAGTACCTTTATGGGACCGTCACGTAGGTTTCCTTTGCTTGCTACGTGGACGTCCATTGCTGTAAGGTGCATGGTTAGAGAAATGTGCCCAGCCACAGGAAGCCTTCTGGCATTAATTTAATTGAATAAATACAACAGAAGGAGGCTCGATTAGGGGAGGGAAAGAGCACAATCTAACCTCCGATACAACCAATGGCCATGCTTTGGAAATGGGTATCCCTCAGCTATGCAAAATTGCTGAAAGTACCCACCCGTCCTTCGGATTTGGCGATGCTCCCCATAACCCACTGTACAAATTTACCCATTTAATGGCTAGGATTGCTCAAACTCATGTGGAAGTGATCTTATGATAAACACTCTAGAAAAGCAAAAAATAATATTCGACGGTCAGGATTTCCCGAATCATACATGGCAGGGACAAGTCAGTGGGATCTCAGATGCGTTGTTTTAAGGCTCAAACTCCTGAACCAATCAGGACGTATCAGTCTTTCTTGTTAATATTCCTTTTATGAACCTTTCTGTTCAACAAAATGGTACAAGACTTGTAGACTGAGTAATCGTTCTAATTTCAATGTCTGCCATTATCTTCTGTTTTTTTCCTCCTTTTTGTCTTGCGTTTATATAGTTAAATAATGAATACGCATTGATTTTTGCACCATAGTGAATGGCGGAGAGAAGTAAAACTCTTATCGTGACAAGCATTTTAGTGGTCAAAAGATGATGGTGAAGACTTTCAGTGCAGTAATAAAGAGGGGATCATTGTGCACTTTGATCCCTCAACCATGAATCTTGAACTTCCGGCTTCACAAGCCAGGAGAGCTACCATTTGGGTACGAAGTCCGATGGTCATGTGCTGCCTTGATTTCAACAGAGGATATGTGGGTGGGTAGTAGCAGATTTTTTAAAGCATGCCATTATGATTATTTAAAAAGGAAAAAGAAAAAGAAAAAAAGAGCAATGAACTTATCCAGGATGAAAATGTTTCATCAGAATTTGGATGCTCCACGTCGTTTCTTCACTTTATGTTCGATTCGTTAAAAAGTTGGGACACTTCAAAATGTGTTGGTATGCAATCCTTGATATGATTTTGAAATTGAAAAGAAAGGAAGAAGACAGGGAATCTTACTGATTTCCTTCACATTTGGGTTAGACTGATAATTGATTCGTAGATGAGGTGTTGGAGGACAAAATCAAAGGATTTAGGTCCGGTATTATCGCATGGTAGTCAGTGATGGCATAAGGTGTCATTTACCTAATCTAATCCAACTTTTTTACATAAAAATCTTGTAAACTATTTATTCTCAACTAAAAATCATAGTGAACTTTGTACATGTAAAACTAACTACCAAACTTATACCATTATTTGCAACGAAATTGTAAATGTGAAATAACTTGTAGCTTAGATTTCGTATATGTGCCATAGAAAAATAGATAACTAAAACAGATGCACAATACAAATTTTTAAGATTTAATGTAAATGAATTAAAAAGATGTGGAAAATATATAATGCAACTAAGCTCATAATTTAAGAGAAAGCATTTAAAATTCAAGTTATAATTATTTTTACTCTTTTTTTTTTTTTGTTACTCGCACACATGAGAAGGAGGAGGGAAATTTAAATCCTAACAAAATAAACTAGGAGTCTCTCACAATTGTCCTTTCTTTAACTCTTATAAACGCGAATTCAAATTTTAATTTCTTAAATTGAATATTTATTTAAGTTTTTTATGAGCTTCAATTCTATAAGAATAGGTATAAGTTTGAAATTTATAATTTAAGAGAAAGCATTTAAAATTCAACTTACATTTATTTTTACTCTTTTTTTTTTCACTCACACACATGAGAAGGAGGAGGGAAATTTGAATCCTAACAAAATAAACTAGAGTCTCCCACAGTTATCCTTTCTTTAACTCTCGTAAACGCGAATTCAAATTTTAATTTCCTTAAATTGAATATTTATTTAAGTTTTTGATGAGCTTCAATTCTATAAGAATAGGTATAAGCTCGAAATTTATAATAAACTAACGTCCATAATAATCCGATTGTACAAAACGTACAATAGAGCCAATAAATGCTTTGTTTTTAATTATCCATTTTAAAATAGATATTATGTGAATTAAATTCGACTATTTCATCCGGAAAAAAAAATCAAAACTCCTCTCTCTTTCTTTTTTTTTTTCCCTTAGTTTCAAAAGGCACTGGTGCCTTTTACTTTGTCAAAACCAAGTGGACTCGTGACTCATAACGTGGATATCTTTTAGGTCCGAATGGGTTCATGCATGAGTGCTTGACCATGATCCGCACTTAACCTACAGAATGGAGACACGTGCAGGGTGCTGAGTGAGAAAAAGGTCTATTGTGGGATATACGTGAGGCACTAGATGACACCCACCCCGGCTGACTTAAAAGGCCTAGAGCTGGCCCTTTGCTCCATGGTTCACGCGAGGTTACACCTAACCAGCGGCAGATTAAAAAGGATGGCAATCATGTAATTATTTAAAATTAACTGCACTCACGAGCGATTATTAAAACCTTCCCAAGGGTTTCTTTCTTCCCTTCTACCCTCCTCTAACTATTTCAGCCGCTATCGTCTGCTTCCGTATCTACCAAATTATCTTGTTCTTCAATTTATCAAACTAACATATCTAAAGGAATAACAAACAGAAAGATCCATAGTTGGAACTTACGGTTTTAGTAAACTATGGGCTTTAAGAACCAAAAGTTTTCACCAATAAACAAATAAAAGATTAAAAAATGGAAAAGAAAAAAAAATCATAGATTAACTCATATTTCTATTCAATTACTAACATTATAAGTCGAAAGTTGTCATTAAAAAATACATCCTCTCACAATTAAGAATTTTTTTTTTTATATGCACGCACCCAAAATGGGAAAAGGGACTCGAGTTCAGGACCGGTGAAGACTGTCTATTAGGATTTGGCTTAGAAAACATTCACAATTAAACAAAGTGGTTGCAATATCAATTTTTTTTTTTTTAACTACGGTAAAAATAATGATTGTTCTTCTCATACAAACTAGACTTTAACAGTATCTTGTTTATGGCGGAATCCATCTATTTTTTTTAATGCTACCTCCAACTTTGACATCTTGCTCTTTTCTATTTGGTAGTATTATAAAAATGTTTTTATCCTCATATTTATAAATTTATTTTTACTCTTTTTTTTTTTAATCTAATGTGAGACTTTTTCAATAATCTCACTCGTCACACATTAGGTCTTATTTTAGTGCCGTTTTATTGGGTTTAACCTAAACCAACTTCTACATATATTTTGGCCTTAACCCTTTTTTTGTCCAACCCACTCTCTCTTAGACTCTAATATCAATTGATAATGTTATAAAGCCTATCCCTTCTTTAAAAGTTACCTCTTTTTTCACTATACTCTCTGTTATTCGAAGACAAAATCTGAATGATGCATCATTAAAATTCTCAATTAATGAGTTAAACTGAATTAAGTTATAAATATAGGTTTAAGGTCTATCCTATAATCTTTACATTTTTTTTTCAATTCTTGGAGAAACTTGCATTCCCATGTGGTTGAATCTTAATATCTTCGCCTTTGAAAGAAGTCATTCTGCGAAATGACAGAGTTTTCACATTAACTCTGAAGTATATTGGGAAGAACTTTCCAAAAATCTTGATAAATAGGACCTTTCCTGTTAATCAAAGGTCACGGCTTTTCATCCTAACCTACAAACCAGACAAGAATAGACTTAAATTCTTGCTTTTCCTCTCCAGAAAATACAAGGCTTTGCCTGCACCGATGTTCCCGTGATTCCTTTTAAATGTTTAACGTACCAGCAAACCCATGAGAAGTATTGAGGTTTTTTAGGCCAATTTATAGGTCCAAATTTACATATCCAATAAGCAAAAGCAAATATGAAGATAACGTACAATGCCTCTTCGTAAATGTTTGTTACATAAATTTTGACTATTAATATTGATCTTCGATCTTCATTTCATCACTCCACTAGATTTGTGGTTTTAAATGTTTGTATGCGTTAGTGCATTTATATCAACCTAAAGCAATTTTAGTGGAAATGATATTCAGGAAAGAAATGATTTTCTAGTTTGGTCAACATCCTAAAAATTATCTGAAATAAAATTTTCTGATTCAATGATATTGGCAATCCTTTTTCCCCTTCAAAACAAAACTGTTCAGGCTGACTTTTTAAAATTAAACTTGTGAATCTACTGGAATGATGCCCTTTCTGGGGCATTCCTATAAAAAATTTCAATTGGCAGAAGAATACGAGCATTTTAAATTGATAATTTTTTTGCACAAAAACCTAAAAATATATGTAAAAGTCTTATATATTTTCTTTGATTAGGTAATTACATCAGCTTAACGAAATTAGATTTGGTGGTTAGTTTGTGAAATAGTTTTAACAAGTTAACTTATTAGATTATATGGTTAATTTGTTATAATAACTTTTTGAATCAATGAAATTGTACTTAAAAGGTATATCTTTCTTTGTATAAGCAACCTTTTCTTCTTAATTAGCCCAAAAGGCTCACAAAACTTTGCTTTATAACTTGAATTGAAAATAATGGTTTGTTCTAAAATATGTTCAGAACAATCAAAAATATAGTTGAATGGTTCAAATCCAAAAGACTTGCTTGGTAAAATCTTTTACATGAGTCATACTTACCTTATTATAAATAATTTTTAATGCATACAAATTGAGAATTTTTCTTGGGGATGTAATTTTTCCCAATTTCCCTTATACAAGAAGTATTACGTGTTCCGACTATTTACAATATAACACATATTCCTACAGATACTGTACATCAAAATAGTCAAAAGTTGGGGATCGTGTTGAAAATTAAAAACAAGAAATATAGAAACACAAAAAGAGAGCGACGGAATAGCGTGATTCGGGGGTAATTTTCCTCCGCCAATCACATTTGCGTTGCTTGGGAAGCCTCATCAATGCAAGTCCCCAAAGTCTTCGAGGACATCGGTAGCATTTTTGTCCCCTTTTGGGCCCAAAGAAATATCAACAACTTTTACTAGGAGACGTATTAGGTCAAGCAGATCATATTTACCCTATCACGACCAAAAAGTCACTCTTGATCAAATTTAAACTAGTAAAGACAATGCGAATCCAACTACCCACGAGAGCCCTTACGTTCAATGGGGCTTGTGATTGTGGCATGTGAAAGAGGCATTGCCAATATTTTATAGGAGTTCACGCTGGATATGCTAAAACAACCGGAAAGAGAAGATGGGTTTCGATCGGGATTGGCATTTGGTGAAACCCATGTTAGATGGGGGCCGAAAGCAGATCCATTCGGCTCACAATTCTAATAATAACAATAAATAAATAAAAAAAGCATTTCTTTCTAGCAATTTTACATTTGTACAATTTGCTACAAAGTACAAATCTAATAAGTTACATTTGTTTAGTTGAAAGTGGTTTTGCGAAAGATCTATTAACCTCAAATTCAACACTTGGATTTACGGGTTTGGATGTGTTAAAAAAAAGAAGAAGTTACATTTAGAAAAGTGAAATTCGTAATGGACTTCTCTCCATATAATGGTGGACATGAATATTGCCTTGAACATCAATTAAATCTTGTCAGCTAAAATCAAGCTCAAGATTAAACTGCCAAAGTTTTTCTTAACCATAATAGGTAGTTAGGGATCAAACCCAATTATCAATTATTAAGTGTTTACTTGTAAAAATTATTTGTAATAATGATTAAAGAACTAACATGATCTTTTGAGGTAATAGCTTCAAGAATTTATAACATATACTTGGAAAATGCAAAGTAGAGTACTTACTCTCGGACCTTGATAAAAGATATTGTTGGAGTATGTGGGGCACTTGATGTGGAAGATTGATGCTAACACGACGTTCGTATTAGACAAGTCAGCCTTGATGGCCACCTGTGTGCCATCTCCAGCATATGAATCCTACCCTATCAAGTTTTCACTAAAGTAAAATTTTCAGTTTCTTTGAAATTTCCATTTCATTAAGAACATTTTGTCTAATTTTCTTTTTCAATAAAATGTAGTTTGGCGTGATAAAATATTTAAGAGGTTCTATATGAATGGTTTCATATTTTTTTATTATAAATATATAAGAAATAATGATATACAAATGATAATACTAAGTAATGATATTACAAAATAGTTAGTTTCATACGTTTATATAATTATATCATTGTAGTACCAAATTTATGAAAGTTTGAAATAGGAATAAGAGTTTTTTAATTCTTTCTTTCATATTATTTTATAAAAAATAATATTATAAATATTTCATAGGAGAAATGTGGTATGTAAAAGTCTAAAAAGAAAAAAGACAAAAAATTGAACAATTCAGTCCAAGAGATGTGGCCCAGTTCCGAGTGGCGCGACTTGTGTCCTATCGTGCAGTCCAAATTGTGCGGCCCATGTCCGACACATGATCCAGTCCGTTCGCGCGACCCAGAAGTAATGCGCAACCAGGGAACCACCGGGAAACCCCCGAAAACAGGCCTTCAAAATGACAGATTATGACTTCCCTTGTAATTTTGACGTCCCGTCATTCTACATCCGCCTTGAAAGCAAAGTGCCACCCAAAAAGAGGTTTCCTTGTAAATCTTAACTAGTGATATTATATACTATATAACAGGTGGAGACT
Source organism: Casuarina equisetifolia (assembly GCA_028551475.1). Taxonomy (NCBI): domain Eukaryota; kingdom Viridiplantae; phylum Streptophyta; class Magnoliopsida; order Fagales; family Casuarinaceae; genus Casuarina; species Casuarina equisetifolia. Next base: position 7,508,593 of record CM052356.1, on the reverse strand, counting down.
AAGTCAAATCGAGAAAATGTAGTCCGATTGATACATCAGACTGAGCACTACGTCGGAACTGTCCACTGGAATATTTTGAAAGGATCCATCATGATCTTTTGTTGTGGGTGTTCGGGTCTGTCTGTGGTTCACTGTAATCAAAGCAGTTGGAGTTACAATACAAACGTTGAACTCTTCTTTTATCTTCTTCAAAATGTTAAACAATGCCATGTTTCTATGATTTGAAGCCCCTCGGGTCAAACCTTTGATTAGAGTAAAAATACTAAAAATTTCTTGAATGTAGAATAAGTCATAGTAATCCTAAAAGTAGACATTTCGTGATCAAATTGAGTTACGTAAAGTGAGAGAAAAATGAGAAACATAGGTTAATAAACAACATGCGGGTAACATTATCCTCTTCAAGCTACAGATTGAGCTCTCAACCCACAGATGCTGCATCCATGATAGGTAGACTACAAAACTTTGAAAGGGATGATAAATCCTAGTCCAAAAAAGGATCATTGCTTTAGGCTAATTGATCTGATACCTATTCAGGGACCTGAGCAAGTACTAGGTTCCGCTCATGTTTGGATGATGGGAGGCGAAAGAAAAAATGAAGACGGGAGTACTTTCTCAGCTGCTTTCAGAGGAAGCAAAATGGACTGGAGGGGACTTGGAGACGTGTGGTGTCCCTTCAATGACGTTGTGGTTGGTATGTATCTCAAAAAAGTGAAAAAGAAAAGACAAGAGGTCAATAGAGTAGTAGATCTTTTCCTTCTCATTTTTATGCTTTCTCCTTTCCATCTCCAATTAAATATGAGAAAAAGTACCTATTCCATTGTTTTCAAGCATTTGCTATGAACATCCAAGCAAAGGTAGTAACAGCTAGCACTCCTCCCTTCTCCTCTCCCTCCTTTAAAATCCTCCGTATCCCCTTTTCTTCGAGACTCCCAATCATGATGCGGCATAACGTTGATAATCAGATCGACAAGGAAAGCATCAATCATTCCAAGCACAAAACACTCCTTAGCTCAAGGGTAGATGGGTTCTGAAATATTTTTATAAATCCGAGAAGCACTTCTGATTGATAGTCTTTATGTTTCCTTATGTGGGTTGCATTTCATATTATGAAATCTGTTCAAGCGTGGCGCTTAAGGACAAACTGCCAGGTTGCCGTCCTTCTCAATCAGCTTTCCAACCTTATCTCATGTGATAATCCAGTTAATCCTTCAAGGACTTTTCTAACCCCCACGACGAATCCTCTTTTGTGCCGACTATCAGGCACATCCCAAAGCTGCTACCCACTCTGGCCATTCCTTCACTGCTTTGCATGTTCATATATTCCAATCTCAACGAGCCTAACTTTTATTTGGACTGACTGGTAGAGTTAAATTTTTAGTTTTTTATTTGGAGTCCAAACCGAAGATTTGGGTTTCCAATAAAATTTTAAAATCACCCATCTCTCAGAAGCTCATAAATGATCACGTATGGTATAGTACTTTTCGAGTGGGATGCGATATCCCGGCTCTATTCTTGAGTGGGATGTTTCAATAGTTTTAGTATTCTGTCTCATAATCAAAGGTATTAAAGTCCTATGTCTTACATGATTTTGTATGCCTTAATGTTTTCACATTTTTCGTGGACAGATTAACATAAGAAGAATTTTGTGTTCTGATTATGTGATTTAGTCATAAAATGGGTGAAAGTGAAAGATAAGACTGCCGTTCCCTTTAAAAGTGGGCTCAAACTTGAAATCAGAAAAAGAGGCATCTCCTGAGCGTGTACAGAAGAGTGATAGTGGCCACCAAAAGGGAAGTTGAAAAGCCAAAATAGCACATAAATGGATCATAATAATGTGCAGGAGAGAAAGAAAGCAAGCAAAACTAACATCAGAGTCAACTGTACACTGAATAGTCTAAACCACAAACAGAGAAGTCGGCATTGCACTCTGAACAGCTAAAGGCAAAATCTTTCGGTGAGAGGAAAGCTTCTGAATGGCTTGGTGGAGGGTAGATTTAACTTGAGAGCGAAGTGGTCTAGTCTACCATTGTAATAAAAGCAAAAGAGAAAGCGAAAGAAGAGAGAAAAAGCTATCCATATTACAGCCATTGAAACATCCCAGTCAAGGATATGTATCATCCAACAACAAGTGCTATCAGTTCAAACCAAAAAAAATACAAGAAAAAGGATATTTCAACAGCAGAGCAAAGAACGTTGATTGGTCGTGTAGGCCACATATACAAGAAGCAGGCTAATTTGATAGTGCTACCTATGGATTTGTCCAAAGGCTATTACCTACAACGGCAGTTTCGGTCATTGATTTTTTTGGTTTGTGAAATTTAATAGGGTTCTACGGGGACGAAACGATATTATGTCATCTCAAAGTAGAAGATTAAAGGTATCAACAGTCAACGTTCTTATCTCTTGTATCTAATGCCGACATCAATTCCTGAGTCTTTCCCGTATAAAAACACAAATCTTCATTGTTGTGTAATTTCTCTTCCTTTCCGCCACCCAAACTCCAGCCTTGAAGTGGAGGGCTTACTGGGTTTGGGGCCCCACTCCTTGGGATTAGGACGTTCTCCTCCCATGGGAAGGTAGGTGGACTTCTGTCCTACTTTTTTCGTTGTCTTTTCGCCGAAAGCAAATGTACGAGTTGGTAGATTCGGTAAGGTTTTCAGCTTCGAATTTAGTGATTGAAAGTATGAAATTTGAGTTTAGAACAAATACTTCATCCTTCAGTTTTTGTATCTAGTTTTAATGGAAAAATTCTCCAGTTATCATCTTTCAACTTTTTTTTTTTATGTATGACAAATAGCAAAATATATTACTAAAGAAATACGTAATAAGTATTATAATGATAGAATATAATTCATAAAAATAAAGTGAAACGATGTCCTTTTGTAACAGTTGGAAACGACAAAAACTTAACTTTGAAACATAGGATGTAAAAAAGAGATTACAGACTTGATGAAAATCGATTTGGATCTGTATGCTGTGATCGATGCAAATTGATTAAAGAAAAATGTTGAGATCTTGAATACATGTCAAATTAATGTGAATATGCGTTCATTTTCTCAACAAACATTCCAAAAATATATTTTATATTTTTAGCGATGCATGCGATTGAGGATTTTTATTTGAAGGCTTTTAAACTATATGATGCAACCCAGTCTTATTGAGGATTTGCGGGTCACAAGGCTAGGCTCAAAATCACAGCCTAGTTACAGTGAAATTGTAACCTAGTTGATTGCTAAACCATAGCCCAAGATAAAGCAACAGACCAGTCCAAACTACAGCATAGAAGGCCCAAAAAATGAGCCCAGTTGAAGCCTAGCGAGAGTGCAGCACATGGTCCAATCAGCCTTAGATTAATGCACACCGTTTCACTAAATAGCGAGTCATTCCTCTCCGTGGTAGCAAAATTACATCCATCGAGTGAGGACCCCGCCCATCGCGAGGAAGCAGAGGGGTAAGGAAGATCAAAGCATGGGTCACGAGATTCTAGAAATGGAATGAAAACTTAAAGCAACAAGAGATCTAAGAAGGACTGCAATAGAAAGAGAGGAAACTAGGGCTCAACATTTTGGGAGAAAAGAAAGGAAATAGATGGAGGGGGATTGATTAAACCATGATTCAAAATGGAGAATGTTACGAATTAGAATCTCATTAAGATAAATACAATTTTTATGGAAAGTTGCCACCAAATCGACATCACAAAGGATTTTGGATTCTTTAACATCATATTGGACACTAGGCATCAAGAGAACACTTCAAAACCTTTCACGTCCAGGGTAAATTAATTCTCCTCTTCTTTCTCCTTTTATAATAAAGTTGGGGCTTTGATTAAAAGTATGACCCAACCCACGTAACAAATAAGCCTATAATGACTCCCATTACCTTAAAAATAACCTTGCCTTCAATGTTCTAAATACAAAATATACTCTTTTTAAATTTTACATTCAGGACAATAATCTATCCCTTTATATACTTTTAATATTGTAATAAGTTTTACTTCTATTATAAATAGTGCAATACATTTTTATAATCTTAATTGTTATGTTATGACTCCTTTTAAATTTTTTAATAAATTGCTTACAATAAATCTCTATTTATGAAAAAAATTGTATATACAATAAAAATTAACTTTTCATTACCAATTGAATATTTCTAACTATAAGTGTTTCTAAGATATCTTAAAATTCACTTTACTACATTTCAATGTTTTTTTTTTTTTCAAAATTTGAGGTATACTTATTCATTACTCTAACTACATGAGTTATTTATAGCTTTATATAAACCATTGCACAAGGAACTCTAACAATGGATTTATAGGCTAATTCTATCAATTTCACAACGAACTATTGTGTAGTTAGAACTCTAACTTGTGTAGCAAGTGTCCTTATCCTCTCAACTTTATTCATATTGAACCTTTAAAACACTCTCTTTATATAGTCCTTTTCAGCCACAATTTCATAACCTTTCTATCGTAACTACCTCTTATACCAAAAATTTACTTACTCAAGCCTAAGTCTTCCATAATTATTCACATTAATGAGAGAATTTGCTAGATATTTTCACATCTCATTCAATCTCTAAGCCCCCCTCTTATGTTCGCAATTTATATATGTCAACCACATCCACTGTACTCAATTGACACTAATGTTGCTTGCAACATAATAACTTTATACTAGTTGCTAGGTGTTCCTTTAAATCAAGAACTTTATCAAGAACCGTTTTTTCCTACAAATCAAACTTGCAGAGGAAACAAAAAACAACAGTCAAGTCGAACTTCAACATTCATAGTTAGCACTCCAAAGTCGTAGATATATCTACCACCAATATACAACGTGGGGGAATTAGAGCCCCCATTGCAAGAAAGCTGAATGATCTCATGACAAAACCATTAACATCAACACAACTAGTCAGTCAGTACAAGCTCTGAAGTATTAACAGTAATTTGGTGCATAAAGAAAACGGCAGACTTCTGGGCAATTATATGAGCGGCGAGCCAGGTTTTTCTGAAGTATCAGCAGCCTAACCGCCCAAAATATTCAGTCCTTCCTTCTCTTCTTCTTCTCATTCTTCTCCATGGAATTTTTCAACTGCACGAGAAATAGAGTCATTTTACGCGAGAGTAACAGAGAAACAATACAGCAGATAAATGTGCTTGTTGACTCCAAGAGAAAAAATGGGATAGCGACTTTCTATGACATCAACTTACCATGACAGTTAGAATTCGAACAAAGACAGCGACAAAATCAGTGAAAAGAAGCAGTGCATGCTTCACATAATCCAAATCACCACGATATGCTTTCTCAATTATTTCTTGTGTGTCCACGACCGTGAAGCCTACAAACACCAGAAGCCCAAAGTACAACTGCAAAAATGGATAAGAAAATCAGAGTAAGAGAACTGCTGGTAGCCACCTGTTTCAATTATCAAAGCAGAATGAAATATTAGTAATTAGCAACTCACCTCAAACTTGAAGATGGCTGCAGAACCCCCAAAGATTGAGGAAGCAAAGTGCAACCACAGAAGAATGCTAAGGCCAGAAGAAAGCAAGCCACCAAGGTAGAGGTACTCTCTACGCTTTGCTAAGATGGCTGCTGCTGAGAAACAACCAAACGCCACTGCAGTCCCCACAAAAGCACTAACCAAAATGCTGAAAGGAGAAAACAAAAATTTCATGCAACAGCCCGTTTGCTATCCCAACATCCTTCTAGGTTAAAAACAATCAAAAGAAATAACGAGACAAGCCAATGAAACAAAAACGATTCTGGGAAACATATTCTCTCACTAAGAGGCATTACAGGGGGGGGGTGGGAAGTGGTAACAAATTTACATAGGTAAATTGAAAAGGTAGAACGCCCATACGGACACAAGTAGGTAGACATAAATGGAAAGAAATCAAATTAGACGCTGTAAAAAACTAACTTATCGAACTTATTCTTTTCACCTAAAGTTCTCAGCTTGAAACGACCTAACAAAGGATACAGTAACGAACGCTTGAAAAGAATGGTTCCATACCTTGGATCGATTTCAATTGCTAAGTCAATGAGTGGACCAATTGATGCCCCTTCCAAAAGGGCGGCCGCCATTAAAAGAGCAACCCGTTTTTTCTGCTTACCAAGAAAATAAACCCAGAAAAGAAAAAAGTCAGTGTTAAAACCAGAAAAATGGACTTACAAGTAAAATGTGCACATAACGGGAAACAAAGAAATCATTCACAGAACCTCTTCATGAGGAGGGATATAAAGTAGCCAAATCATGCTTCCCATGCATGTAAATGTTGTAAGAAGGCCACCAATGTTCCAAAGAAGATGCAGGTAAGCCCCAGCTGCAGAAGCAATCAAGGCGCAGCATAATGACAGATAAACCTGCAACGCTCAGGAAATTAGACAAGCAATAAAGATACTGGGTTAGAATTGACAATAATTCACTTGAAACTCAACGGCTTCTTAATCACGGGAACCCAATAACCCTCAACATGAAAATCAGTAATAACAGAGTTCACAGAAAATCCTGGAATCAAAACGCCAAGTCGACCATCATACAAGTTTTCACCCTCTAAAGCATATTGCAAATGAATGCCAAATAGGACCAACAGCAGCTAAACCTAGCATTTCAACCAGCTAGAAATTAACCTAAGGAAAAAAGATTTGTTTCCACTGGAATAAAATGCCAAATCTCAAGAGTTCAAAATCAAAAGACAATAATATCTTTAATACTCCCATCTTTGGGTTTTTCTCGTCACCTGCACAGACCAAAACCCCATCAGAAGAATTCCGAGAAATTTATTTCAAATTCTCGGTGTACTTTTGTCCCGGAAACAGAATCATTACAATAATATAAAGCACAACCAAATTTGTTCCTTCATTCTCGTATGATAAAAAGGCTTTCCTACTTTTCGTTCTGCCCAATTTCTCAGGAGCCAAAGAAAGCTCAGTTCCCTCCATGTTAAGAAGACAAGAAAAGGCATCAACAAGCACCCACATCATTCTCTCATTTCTTTCCCTCTTCCTTCGATTTCGTAAGACAAGAATCTCAAAAAACCCTAGATACCGCTGAGGATAACACAAATCGATTCCGTCGTATGAAGAAAATAAAGCATAGCTAAAATATAACATTGTTTCCTTCGCCTAACCCTTCCATGTACCGATTAAACTTCATAAATAGAAGAGAATTGCAGATCTCCAAAGTATAAGGTCCAGAGTGTTTGATTTCTGCCATTTACTCCAAAAAATTTCACGATAACAATCTAAAGCCTAAAAAGGCCATCGGAGAGAAAATCTTCAAACAAAATAAGCACCTGTTTCAGATGAGTCTGGACGACCGGAGAGATGTGTCCCAACTTCTTTAGAGATTCGTAGCTCCAGCGGTTCCGTGAGGACGATTGGGAAGCGAAGAACGATGAAAACGCGTCCATGTCTTTTCGATGCGTGCGAGGGTAAACGCTAAACCATTCGATTGTAAATGTCTACAAGGCAAAGTAAGACTTTGGGATTTTTAAAGAGGGGAATCTATATATTTATAAGCGTCTGGCGGATAGCTTCCAGGAAACTTCCGGATTCTCCCAATTTACAATAGTGCCCTTCTCCTTGATGGCGCCGTTCAAACGAAACAAAAAAAATACTTTTTTAAAACCAGCTTGATCTTGTATAAATGAGTTAATCTAATTTTCACTAATAATATATTTTGATAATTTCTTACAAGTTTCAATAAATTACTTAGTTTTCTAAACTTTCTATATGGAAATAATTCTTGTTTCACTCTTACGGACAATCTTAGATATCGATTTCTTCGGTTGTATTTTTAATTCAGTTGAATATATTTTGGCATAAGTTGTTATTCTCTAATTTAAATCATTAAATAAAGTTTAGTAGAAGTTTTAAATTATAAAAAAATAAATCAAAGGATTATCGAAAATAAAGTTCTAACCGCATTCGAAATGCGTGGTACACACGTTTGGTCATTTGACTTGGCTGGGGATTATCCACAGGAGCAATGACGGAAATCGGAAGGGCGTTCTGGAAAATTCGATGCCCAGGGCATTGAACATTCGGGTAGTTTCTAGCAAGAAGCCAACGGACCGTTTAGTGGACCGTGGAATTTCGTCATACAGCCAATGAAATGGAGAAAAAAATTCTACTTTCAAAAAAATCAAAGTGCTTTCTTAGAGGCTAAGTATTACTTTAGTTATTTGTTTTGATTATAAGACATCTAACAAATGGCATCAAAAGTGTAATTCTCCCTTAAAGGAGGTCAAGGGACTGGTCTTCTTTGGAGGCTGAGGTGCAATATAGACTATGAGTTGAATATTATTTCAAATTATTTTCTTTACTCCTATGGATGATAACCCAAAATCATCATAAATGAGTTTGAATCAATCATGTCAAGGCTTAGTTACTTGTTCTAATTATAAAACACGAAACAAATTTCAAATTGAAACATCTAGCTAACAATAAGAACCCGTAGTGAAAAAATGAAAAAGATTAGCGAGTCGTATGGATGATACTTGTTAGTTGTTAACTGAATTCAACTCAATTGAATTTGCGATTGTTTATAATTTGCAGCGCTACTACTATTTATAGTAAATCAATCCTACCATTCTCTACATAGAAATTAATTACATAAAGAAAATTACATTATAAAGATGTACAAGGATACATGACTAATTCTAGGAAGAAAAGTATTTCATCTATAAAACTTAGAATATCGCATCTTTCATAACACTTCTCCTTAGATTGAAAATTTAAATAAGTCAAATATTCTAAATTTGGAAAGAAAATGCAATATTATTTGTTGCAAAGTGTCTTTGTTAATAAATTTACAGATCGCTCATTTGTTAAAATGTGACATATTTCAATGATTCATTACATCTTATCTTATGTGAATCGACAACAATCTCCATGTGCTTAGTTCTCTTATGCCAAGTGGATTGACTTTTATCATTTTTGTTACCTCATTGTCACAAAACAAAATGATTGGTTGTTTGACAATTATGCCAAAATCCTTAAATGACCTCATATAATTCAAACTATCTCTACCATTGTAGTAGTTATTAGTCTGCATTCTACCTTCGCAAATGATGGTGATATAATCAGCTACATTTTTGTCTTCTAAGAAATTAAAGATTACCTAACTTTTACAGAAAAACATGTAGTTGACCTCCTTGTCATTAAACATATGTTATAGTTAAAATAACAATAAGCCATTAACTTAACTTGGAGGAGGACGAAAACATCAAGCTAAGACCAAAGTGTAACAAATGGTCGAGCCTCACGAATGGAAGCACCATAAGAAGGACCATTGCTGAATTACACGCCTGCAAATGACATGGAATTGCTGACGAATTTACACGAGGAAGTAAACTTGTAGAGGAAGTGACACAAGGAAGTGGACTTGCGGAGGAAGTTACACGAGGAAGACATATGCATGCGGAAGATGACTTGGTCTTGTGAAGAAAGTACCCGAAGAAGGGCTATGAAAGCAGCCAAAACAAATGGCATAAAACGGGAAGGTTACGAGCGTTTGGTGCAACAATGGAATTGGACATGAGACAATCTAAAGGGAGAGACACCGATCACGAGGAAGGAGTTGTTGGGAGCTGATTTAATCATTATGAATTCCATTCCATTTAAATTAATTTGAATTTTTCTTCAAGCCTTCAACGTCCGTGATTTGAATAAGGACCACAGGAAAAAGGCCAAGGAAGTTGCCTAGTATCTAGAAGGCACTTTGTGGATATTGTTTAAATAAGAAGGCACTAAGTTGAGAGGATTATCCTATTTTTAATCCAAAGTTGTGTTTGGGTCTTTTATATTAGTTATATACTTTTCTTGTGTGGTTAACACCATAGGGAAGAAAAAACATTTTTCCTTACTAATTTGATATTGACCAATTGGTCCACCCACTTAGACCTATAACACATTACTTGTCCTAAGCTAGAAGAAGCCAAGCCAATCCCTTCATGAAGAGAATTGGCCAAGTAATACAAAGTAGTAATTATGGTGTTTGTTTACTTTTATGATTGCTTTTATATAATACTTTAACACATGTGCAAATTATTTAAGAAGTTGCATTGAAAAATAAACGGCATATCATGTTAGTGTGAGATAGATTAGCTTCCTAAACAATATCTAAAGTTTTAAGACATCCTTAAGTGGTGGATCACAAATCTTCTCTTTCGCTCCCTCATCATGCTCTATAGTTGTTAACTTTTTTTTTTGTTCCATATGAATCAATATGAGCATGGATCCTTACAATCCTATTTTAGAAATAAGCTCCAAAGCACACTTGTGCTAATTAAGATAAATCTCTTTTAGAGAATGTGTACTCTCAATACTAAGAAAGAATTTTAATTATCCCAAGTCTTTTGTAAGAAAAATGGAATGAAAACAATGCTTTAAGTTTGAGATGACAGCTTCATGCTTCATTTTTTTTGTGATCATCATGTCATCAATGCAAATAACTAGAGCAATAAAAGAACTGCCATGAGACTTTGCAAAGAGCAAGTAGTCATGGTAGGACTAATAAAAGTGGTGTGCAATAAAAGCCTATGTGAAGTTTAAATTCCATTGGCAAAAGCTTACTTTAATTCATGAAAGGATTTCTTTAATCAACATAAACAAATTCTCCTTTTGATTGTGAAATTCGGAAGGAAACTCCATATAAACCTCTTCTAATAGGTTCAAATGCAAGAATGCACTTTGAATGTCCACTTACAATTGGCCAATGATGGATAATTGCAACTGTAATAATAAAATGAAAAGTAACATGCTTAGCATAGGAGAAAAATATCCTAATAATTAATATTTTCTTAGTAACTATATCCCTTACCACTAACCTAACTTATACTTCTAAATAGTGTTATCAAACTAATAGTTAATCTTGTTCATCCATTTACCGCTAACAAAAAGTTGACCAAAAAACATAGGGACTATTGAAATTTATAAATCTTGTTATCTCCATGCAGTGGATGTGGGACCTATTTTGAGATCTTGGAATTTTGGTAAGAGGACCTACCATTTTGTTTTGTAACAATGATGTTAGTCTTAAACATGTAGCAAATCCCATAGTCCATAAGAGAATGAAGCACATCCAAGTCACTTGTCATTTTGGTAAGGACAAGATTCAAAAAGGTGTAATCAAGACAAGAAGAATATAAACCATGGAATAACCTGTAGATATTTTCACCAAACTTATATATCATAGGCTACACGTGTATTTTGTAAGCAAGTTTGACATTCTTGACATTTATAGACCACCAACTAAAGGGGGAGTGTTGTATCACATCATTGATTCCTTTTACGAGTGGAATACTTTTATATTTGGAAAATTAGGTCAAGTTTTGTATATGAAATATTTTTTCATTTATTTCCTTTTTAGTACATTCCTTACATTATAAGTAAGGCACCTTGTAACATTGTTAAGCAAGCAATACAACTATACAGTTTTCCCATCTTTTCTCTCCCACAATTGCTTCCTTCTTATTTCTTGTTAGTTGCCTCTAGTGCCATTTCTTTTCCTTGATCTCCTTCTTCCAAGTCTCCTAGTGCAGCAAAAGCATTCTATGTTTCTAGAATTTCTTTCACTAATTCTGATTTTTGGTTATGCTCAACGGATATTTTCCGCTTATAAGGAGGATCTTGCTGGATTGAATTCTTTTGGACATGATTCCTGCCTCTTGGCTGCACATTGCAGGACTTTCTTGGGAAGTCTATATCTAGCTATCCTAGATGGTATCTAGTGCTTTTGTAGAACTGGGAGCCTTCCTCGCTGCCAGACCTATCTTATTTCTTAAGATGTGGCTTGTTTTGAAAGACTTATCTCATTTCGATCATCCTGCCCACCAAAGGTCACCTTTATCTGTCCTTTTTCAAAGACCATGCTAGGGAGTCTTTTTGATGACATCTTGCTATTGGTTCAGCTCTATTGGTGTTGCCAATTAATTTGTGTAGCTATAGTCTCGATTTTGGAGATGGATTAATCCAATAAAGGGGGTTATATTAGGTTTTTCCTTTAAGTTATATTTTTAAATTGACTATTAAGGACTTTGACAATACAGTTTTTCTTTTAAGTTATATTTTTAAATAGACTATTAAGGACTTTGACAATACACAACATAAAATCTAAAATCTGCCCAAGTGATTTAGCTCAAACACTTTTTGAGTATACATCTACCTTTTTTTATTGTTAAAAATTTAAAGTCTAACTTAAAAGCTAGCTTTAGAGTTGGACGATTCTCTTTAAATTTATTCTTAACGTCATAAATTTTAATTTCTCATGTGAAACTTTTGTCTTTCATACATTTAACAACTAACAAAGAGACGTCTTAATAAAAAATTTTAGATGGCACTCTCACACCTAGTACACCTTAATTCTATTCATTGAATAGAAACTATCACAATAAACTTTTTCTCACCCAACAAGTAGCACTCAAGCCTACTTACAAAACAATCAAGCCACTTTGCACGTAAAGTGCTCCAACTCAATTCTTGATGATGACTACTTCAACGTACGAGGTCGCGACTTCGTGATTCGTTCAATTAATGGAAGGAAAGATGAGTTAGTGCTTTTCAGTTCGTGCGAACAGCATTCAAAGGCTAGAAGGGATCTATTTTCACTAGTTTAATAGGTTTGTAGCACTCACTTACTGAGCTAGGGGGAGTGATCGTCCCCTTTCTATTCATATCCGTATGCATCTAGAAGTTATAATATCAGCAATAGTGGCTTTACCCATTGAGAAACTAAAATTATTGTTATTTTGATAGTGCAGATATAAGTGCACGTTCCAGTCGTGCGTTGACACTGTGGTGGCTTCAGTTGGGAAAGTTGTGGGTCATCATGCGTAGCTACAGTCGGAAAAAGCAGGACGTGATTCAGGTGTCATGCGATGGTGAGCTGCAGTCCTTGTATTGTGCAGGTTCAGCACAGCAACTAATTATTCATGGTGCTCGGGGATGTGAGAAGATGGTGGAATGCAGTTTGAGTGTTCATCCCATTTGGAGGAAGATACAGAGCTTCTCATGTGAGTCAGCTGGCAGCCTCAACATGTGAAGCCTTTCCACGTGCGCATTTGCATCTTTCGTGGTTTCAGTCCTTCCATGGGAGGGAGGCTTAAGGCCACGACTAGACTTGGTTAAACTATGGTGCAAGCGGTGCGGCCATCTCTCACATCATATACCAGGAAATGGAGAGGGCAATTCAAATAACTGGAGCAACTAGTATTCGGTAATTTGTTTTATGGGTTGCATAAGTTAATTATCTAGCTAGTTAGTAAGGTATTAGTTACGGGTAATGTTACGGCCAAGGGTTGCAGAGCGCGTAACTGGGCCTTTTAGCGTGTAATCCTCCCACGCTTTCTGCCCCTTTCCTTTCCGGCTGCCACCTATGGTGTTGAAAACGGAAAAGAGGAGAGAGAGAGAGAGACTTCAGGAAGAAAGGAAACGATATTATTTCTGGAAATCAGAATACAAGCTGTCAGAATACCCCCCTCCTTCGTTCAGGGCCCCTCACATTTATACTACTCAATGGCATTTGTTTACAATGAAATTACCCATGATTTCCCTTATTCCGCCTAATTGATTCTAACTGACTTAGCCCAGGCCGTTTGAGCAGAATACCAGACTATCGGAAGCTCCAGAACCTTCTCGCTCTAGAATCTTCACAGAATCAGTCGAAATTGCCCCTCGTGCCACGTCCACCCCTTTGTCAGCTAGAATAATCAGCCACGTCTCCCACCTAATGGTTAGCTGGTAACATTCCCTCCCGGTTCGGAAGGATATTGTCCGCAAGATCCAGATCTGGAAATTGAGTACGAAAATGATCGGAAAACGCCCAAGTTGCATTGGCGGGTGACATCCCCTTCCGGTGAACTAGAACCTTTTGGTGACGTCCTTTCCCCTTTTGGTCCAGAATAGCTTGCGGAACAATAAGCATATTATTTCCATCAGGGAAGAGCGGAGGTAGCTCTTGTTGAACCAAAACGCCTTCACCGACAAATTTCTTTAACAGTGAAACATGGAACACCGGATGTATCCGGCTTCCTTCGGGTAACTGTAACTCATAGGCGACTGCTCCAATCTTCCGAATGATTTTGTATGATCCAAAATAGCGGGGAGAAAGCTTGAGAGTTTTTCGGATGGCTAGTGACGTTTGCCGATAAGGACGTAGCTTCAGAAACTGCACGTCTCTGTGCCTTTTATCATAAAATTTCTTCATAGTTAGAAGAATAAGTTCTACAAAATAATTAAATTTTATAGAATAATTCTTAAATTGAAGTAAAACCCGTAGACACAAAGTGAGAATTGATATTTTGGAATTCGATGGTCGATATGTACAAGACTAATCCCTATATATAGGGTGAATAATATCTCTATCTTAGGAAAGAAAAATAATAAACATAAATGATACAAGACTAATACAAATTAGGAAGAAATTTGAATTTTTGGAAATATAAGGATAATTTTAAACTTGGAAATCATTGACTTGATTTGAATTTGAATTTGAATGATTGTCATCTTTGTGGATCCGGTGGTTGGTGGTGGAGGTTTCCTTGGAAGGTTTTGATTTGGTGGTTGATGGAGAGTCCGAGAATCTTGCTTGATTGATGAGGTGAGATCGTTCCTTTAACATCCCCGCAAGTTGATTGGTCGGTACGGATAGTCAACTTGGATTGAAGTAGTTTGAACCATGTAGAGGTCAGCCGTCTGATCAACAGAAGAGATAAATTGGACAGCAAGCTTTTTCATCTTTATCCGCTCTCGAATGAAGTGAAAATCAATCTCAACATACTTTGTGCGAGAGTGAAAAACTGGATTTGTTGAGAGATACAATGCCGATAAATTGTCACACCAAAGTGTTAATGGTGTGGATAGTGTAACATGAAGATCGGTGAGGAGAGCCTCAATCCAAATAAGCTCAGCCGTTGTATTGGCTAGACTTTTGAATTCAACTTCAGTACTTGATCGAGCAACAGTCTTTTGCTTGTGGGAGCTCCATGAGATGAGATTAGACCCGAGAAAAATACAATATCCCCCAGTGGAGCGACGATCATCACGATCACCTGCCCAACCTGCATCATAATAAGCATTGAGAGAAAAAGTTGATGATGTAGTAAAATGAATGCCATAACATGGAGTGTCAATGAGGAATCGCAAGATGCGTTTAACATAGGTCCAATGGACAGTTGTTGGGGCATGCATAAATTGGCATGCAGTATTAACAGCATATGATATGTCCGGTCTAGTTAATGTGAGATATTGAAGAGATCCGACGATGCTACGATAATAAGTAGGGTCAGGATGAGGTTCACCATCCGTGAGAGATGGTGGATGGGACGCAGTGCATGGAGTAGTAACACCTCGTGCATCTAACATATTTACACGTTGAAGAATATCATGGGCGAATTTAGCTTGGTGTAAGAAAAGACCATTGGTGGTATTATGAGTTTTAATGCCAAGAAAATAATGTAAATGACCAAGATCTTTAATATCAAGTTTATTTTGTAATTGAGATAAAATGTGATGGAGAGGTGCATCTTTACTTCCAGTAAAGATGATATCATCAACATAGACTAAAATGAACACACTATAGGTAGGTTTATGTAATATAAATAATGAGGAATCGGCCTTTGAGGGTGAAAACCCAATTTTTTGGAGAAAGGTACTAAGTCTGTGATTCCAAGCACTTGGTGCTTGTTTAAGGCCATATAGAGATTTTTTTAAACGACAGACATAGTGGGGGTTTGAGGAGTTAATAAACCCAAGTGGTTGGACCATGTATACTTCTTCATCGAGATTACCATGAAGGAATGCATTTTTCACATCAAGTTGTTTAATCATCCAACCGTGTGTGTAAGCAAGAGAGATGATAATACGAACTGTAACAGGTTTTGCAACGGGACTAAAGGTGTCCGTATAGTCAAGTCCAGGACGTTGGTGAAATCCTTTGGCAACTAAATATGCCTTGTAGCGTTCAAGGGAACCATCAGAGTGGAGTTTAACTTTGTATACCCATTTGCATCCAATAGGTATGATATGTTGTGGGGGAGGAACCAATTCCCATGTTTGATTTGTTAATAGAGACGTATATTCATCAGATATTGCTTTTCGCCAATTGGAATTTTTTGAAGCTTCAGTAAAATTGTGTGGTTCATTGTAAGGATGTAGCGAAGCAGTTAATGCATATGCTTGTTGGCGTGTGAGAGTACGACGTGGGATTGTACCTCCTCGTAG
The DNA here is from genome assembly GCA_028551475.1 of Casuarina equisetifolia. Taxonomy (NCBI): domain Eukaryota; kingdom Viridiplantae; phylum Streptophyta; class Magnoliopsida; order Fagales; family Casuarinaceae; genus Casuarina; species Casuarina equisetifolia. Next base: position 7,492,373 of record CM052356.1, on the reverse strand, counting down.
ACGTGTAACCATAGAATGAGTAGGTTGTATGGTTGGTATGGTAGGAGGGTCCATGGTTACACCCTGAGATTGGGTGGTTGTAGTTGTTGTAGTAGAGGAATTATTCAAATGCTCTTGCATATTTGAATGATTGCGAAACATCAGGAGAGAAAGGAATGAGGGTGGAGTAGATGATGTAGTAATGGGAGATGAATTTTGAATAATGTATTGTTGATGAAACGGAAATTGACTTTCATCAAAAGATGCATCTAAGACAATATATAATTTGTTTGTTGATGGACAAAGACATTGGTATCCTTTGTAACCCGTGGGATATCCAAGAAAAACACATGGAGTAGACCATTTTTCTAATTTATGGTTGGAATAGGGATGGAGGTAAGGATATATGAGGCATCCAAATATTCTTAGATAGGAGATAGATGGAGTTTTATGATAAAGTTGTTCCCATGGGGATTTGTTTTGTATAATTGTCCTTGGTAAGCGATTGATGATGTGGACGGCAGTTTCAAACGCATAGTCCCAATATTTGAGTGGAACGTGAGCATGATTAATCATAGAAAGCCCAGATTCGGTAATATGGCGATGTTTCCTTTCGGCGGACCCATTTTGATAAGGAGAGTATGGCGTAGAAATTCTGTGGAATATTCCTTTGTGGACTAGAACTGTTTTGAATTGGTGAGAAAGGAATTCTTTTGCCCCGTCACTTTGAATACTTTTAATGGTAGTTTGTAGTTGATTTTCAATAAATGTGGAGAATATGGTAAAGATATTTAAAAATTCATCACATGATTTCATGGAATATAACCATGTAAATTTTGAATAATCATCGATGAAGGAAATATAATATTTATTACCATTAGATGATGTAATTGGGGCGGGGCCCCAAATATCAAAGTGTACGAGATCTAAAGGGGCATTAGCCATATTGTATGTTAAAGTATGAGCTTGACGATGGCTTTTAGAAACATGACAAGAATCACAAGAAGAAGGAATTTTGCCACAAAAGGAAATATTGTTTATTCTCAGCAAATTTATTACATTCTCAAAATGGGTATGACCTAAACGATAATGCCATTGTGATACATCATTTCCTATTGCAAGATAGGTCATAGGTTTGTGCTAAGGGGACTCCAACTTGAGGCGATATAGGCCTCGATCAATTGGTTCGTGGAGTAGAATTTTGCCCGTTCTCAAACTCTGTACCACACAAAAATTGGGATAAAATAAAAACGCACAGTTATTATCCCTTGTAAATTGTGAAACAGAAAGTAGTTTCTTTTTAATTTGAGGAACAACTAAAATATTTGATAAATTTAAATTGTGGGGTGTACGAATATTACCTGTATGAGTTATTGGAAGGCCCACTCCATCTCCAACTGTAACTTCTTGATCCCCTTGATAATTAATTATGTTATCAAGATCATAAGGGTCCGTTGTAATATAGGTAGTAGCCCCAGAGTCAGGAAACCAGTCTTGTTCATTGTGGACCACATTAGGTGGGCTTAGGGGGCCATGTAGAATAGTATTTGCCTCAGGATTTGATGGGGCCGAGTTAAGCCGAGCATATGGGCCATTGTTCGAGGAGTTTGAAGGAGCATACCTGAATCGGCACTGGCAGGCAGGGTGGCTAGGTTTGCGGTAGATCTGGCACAGGATCTGTGAATGGCGGTCTGGGTTACCTGCTGGAGCAAAGACGTAACAGCGGTTGGAGTTTGCTACCAGCATTAGATGTAGGGTGCGTCCATGACGGCCCTGTGAGCGGGAAGGTCCACCAGTGGATGCAGATTCAGAGACGAGAGTTGTGTTGGATGATTGAGAGTCGGCTTCCATGGTGAAGGTAGCAGTCGGAATAGTCTGTTCGGTTAACTCAAGTTGGGCCTTTTGGTTCAACAGCAACCCACGAAGATCTTCACGGGTGATTGTGGCAGTGCGGGTATGAACGGAGATGGCAGTGGCAAGAGAAGCAAACGGGTTCCCAAGTCCATGAAAAACGTGGGTCAGATACTCGTTATCAGAAACCGTTTCACCAATGAGTCAGAGTTGGTCGACCAAGGAGTCAAGTTCCTGCATAAAATTAGAGACAGAATGGTGGCCTTTGTTAATGGCTTGGAGTCGAAGTTGAAGTGCAGAAGCGTGAGCCATGCTGTGGGTGTGAAATTCTTTTGCAAGGGCAGCCCAGATTGCAGTAGAGGTGGGATGTTGGGCAACACCGCTAATAATGTTGTCGTTATTGGTATTCAGGATCCAGCCACGAGCAGTTTGGTCTCTAACAATCCAGTCTTGATAGGCAGGATTAGAGTTGCGAACAATAGAGCCGTCTTCAGTGGTGTCCGTGATGAATTCAGACGGACAGGGGTACGAACCGTCAAGGATGCTTAAGAGACCGGAAGCACGTGGATAAGGTTCGATACGTGCCTTCCACACTAAGTAGTTATTGCCTTCGAGGCGGACCCCGACAGCAGGCACAGTGGGATTTCTGGGTGCGGGAAGAGGCAAAGCATGTGTGGCAACATGAATATGGTTTGGTTGGTTGGCCATTTTTTTGTGGAGGATCGAAACCAAAAGAGGCGTATGCTGTTGGCGGATGATACCAAGTTAGAAGAATAAGTTCTACAAAATAATTAAATTTTGTAGAATAATTCTTAAATCGAAGTAAAACCCGTAGACACAAAGTGCGAATTGATATTTTGGAATTCGATGGTCGATATGTACAAGACTAATCCCTATATATAGGGTGAATAATATCTCTATCTTAGGAAGGAAAAATAATAAACATAAATGATACGAGACTAATACAAATTAGGAAGAAATTTGAATTTTCAGAAATATAAGGATAATTTTAAACTTGGAAATCATTGACTTGATTTGAATTTGAATTTGAATGATTGTCATCTTTGTGGATCCGGTGGTTGGTGGTGGAGGTTTCCTTGGAAGGTTTTGATTCGGTGGTTGATGGAGAGTCTGAGAATCTTGCTTGATTGATGAGGTGAGATTGTTCCTTTAACATTCATTTTGGCCTGAGCTTGCTGGATCTGAAATTTGAGCTCTCTTAAAATACGATCTTTGTCTTTAAGTGAATGGTCTACGGCTTCCACTCGAGAAGACCCTGGAATGTAGTCCAACAGGGTAGGGGGTAACCGACCATAAACTGCCTGGTACGGGGTGATACCAATAGCCGAGTGAAAACTGGTATTGTAGGCGTATTTAGCCCAAGCAAGCCAATTCACCCAAGACGTTGGTTCATCCCCCACAAAGCAGCGGAGGTACATCTCCACAGACCGATTCACCACTTCTGTCTGGCCGTCCGCTTGTGGGTGGTAAGAAGTGGAAAAATTGAAATGGGTGCCTTGCATTCTGAAAAGCTCCTGCCAAAACAACCCTGTGAACGTAGGGTCTCGGTCGCAAACAATTACCTTTGGTAATCCAAAAAGTTTCAGGATATGGTCAAAGAATAAACGGGCCACCATGCTTGCCGTGTAGGGATGTTTCAGAGCAACAAAATGGGCAAACTTACTCAATCGGTCGACCACCACCATTATCACATTTTTTCCTGCTAACATTGGTAATCTTTCGATGAAGTCCATCGAAATTTCCTCCTAAATGCATTTAGGAATGTCAAGTGGCTGCAACAACCCAGGGGGTTTTGAGTTCTCCCATTTTTGACGTTGGCAAATCTGACATTGTTGTATAGTATTTTCCACATCTTGACGTATTTTTTCCCAATGGAATACTGCCCGAACTCTCTGTAAAGTTTTCTGAATCCCTTCATGGTACCCACCATGAATCTAGGATAAGATTGTGGGAATGAGCTCTAACGTTCTAGGTAGATAAATGCGGTCTTTAACAAATATTATTTCATTTTTGAGCTCTTAATGGTCGGATATTTTCCCTGATTGAATTTGTGCGGCCAACATTTTTAGCTCTTCGTGATCCTTCATTTCTACTTTAATAGTGTCCAACCAACGAGGTAAAGGAGTCGTCGTAGCAAAACAGACCCCTTCAGAGTCACCTACTCCCAAATCATTCATCATCACTTTCTTAGCGGGCTCCACTGGTTCAGTATCTTCTTCATTCTTTCAGGAAAGAGCATCGGCCACCACGTTGAGTTTGCCTGGAACATATTCCACGGTGAAATCAAAGCCAAGCAGCTTTGAAAGCCATCGATGTTGAACTGGTGTAGTCAGGCGTTGTTCATAAAGAAAATGTAAGCTCTAATGATCTGATTTCACTACAAATTTGTGACCCAGCAAATAATGACACCAGCATTGAACTGCTACGACCAACGCAAGCATCTCTTTCTCGTACGTTGATAAACTAAGATTTTTCCTGTGTAAAATCTTACTAAAAATGCTATGGGTCGATCTTCCTACATCAACACAGCACCCACCCCTCGGCCTAATGCATCACAAACTACTGTAAACGGTTGCTCAAAGTTAGGGAGAGCTAGAGTAGAAGAATGGGTGATGACCTCTTTTAGTTCGACAAAAGCTTTCTCGGAAGATGCGGACCAAGAAAAGCCTCCCTTCTTTAACATCTTCAATAAAGGTCCGGCAATTTTATTGAAATCCCGTACAAAACGGCGATAATAACCTGCTAAGCCCAAAAAGCTTCTCAGTCCTTTAACTAAATTCGGTTTCTCCTAATCCAGAATGGCCTTTACTTTCTCTTGATCCACTGACACCCCAAAAGCTGAGACAACTTGTCCCAGAAAATGAATTTCCCTTTTTGCAAAATCACACTTGGATCCTTTTACATACAGCTCATGCTTCTGGAGTACTAATAAGACCTCCCGTAAGTGAAGTAAATGACTATCCCAATCATGGTTGTAAATCAGGATGTCATAAAAAAAAACCAGGACAAATTTTTGAAGATAAGGCCGGAATATCTCATTCATTAAGGCTTGAAACGTTGAAGGGGCATTCGAAAGTCCGAATGGCATTACTAAAAATTCGTAATGACCATTATGGGTTCTAAAAGCTGTTTTAGGAATATCATCAGGGTGGATACGGATTTGGTAATAACCCGACCTTAAATCCAGTTTAGAAAAAATTTTTACCCCATGAAGCTCATCCAAAAGTTCATCCACAGTGGGCATGGGAAAACAATCCTTCACTGTTTTTTTGTTTAATTTCCTGTAATCAATACAAAGACGCCAAGAGACATCTTTCTTTTTAACTAGTAACATAGGGGAAGAAAATGGATTTACACTATGCCGGATAATGCATGAATCCAGGAGCTCTTGGACGATTTTCTCAATCTCTCCTTTTTGGGAAAATGGATAACGATACGAACGAACTGATATTGGCTGAGAGGAGTCCATTAAAGGGATTCGATGGTCATGAGACCGAGTGGGTGGGAGGCCACTAGGTTCCTTAAACACCATCTCGAACTGTGTTAGTAATGATTGTAGCCCTTGTGTCTGAATAGTATCCATGCCTTGAATAGTCACATCAAAGTGTGGAAGTTGCTTACAGCAGTTTGGTCGATATTCTTAACCATTGTAATACACATAAGAAGTCCCGATTTCTCTTTGAGTAATTCTTTTTCCATTTCCCCACAATCAATAACTCGATGAGATGGGTTGGGGCCCCCCTGCAAAACCACTTTCTTGTCTTGAATAATAAATTCCATATTCAGCTTCTCGAAATCCCAAAGTATGGGACTAAGAGTTCTTAACCAATTAGTGCCTAGGACGACGTCAACTCCCTGTAAGGGGAGTACAAATAGGTCTAGAATAAATTCCACCCCCTGTAAGTTGACCTTCAATCCTTTGTAGATCCCTAGACTTATAATTGATTCTCCATCAGCCATTTTCACGCTAAAAGTTTTTTCTTCCTGTACCTTTAACCCCAGGCGTTTAGCCATAATAACTCTCACAAAATTATGAGAGCTTCCAGAGTCGACCAATACTTGAACTCTTATCTTGAAACCACCCAAATTCCTTAAGATGCGCATGGTTTGCGAAGAATCACAACCATTAATCGCATTTAGGGATATCTGAGGTTCCTCCGCCTCGACCTTCAACTCATATTCCTCCTCAATCACGTCCTCCACTTCAGTTATCCAAGAGCCTTCAATGAGAAACACTCGTTTACATCGATGGCCTAGGACAAAGTTTTCATCACAATGGAAGCAGAGGCCCTTAGCCTTTCGATCAGCAATTTCAGCTAGGGTTAATCGACGGACTGGTAATTGTTGAGGCCTGTCAGAATTGGAAGGTGGATCAGCCCGCTTAACCAAAGCACTAGAACGAATGGGAATTTGGTTGGCCTCATACAGACGATCTAAACCAACCGCATGTGACAAAGAAGAGGGTTGCCAAGCCTGAACATCGACTCGCAATCCGTCCTTCAAGCCAGATGCGAAACATGCAATCTGTTGTTCTCCAGACAGTTTGCCCGAATGAAGGAGAAGTTTCAAAATTTTGGTATAATAGTCTTCTACACTACCAGTTTGCTTGAGCCGAACTAGATGACTAAAAAATGTTTGGAAATGTTTAGTGCCGAACCACTCCCCGAGCTCCTTAGAAAACATGGTCCATAAAATATCTATTCCAGCAAACTACTCTCGCAACAACCGATACCAAATTTGGGCATTACCATCAAGATGCCAAGCTGTAACACAGACTCACTCGTCCTCGTCCACATCATAGTAATTGAAGTATTGGTCAGCCCAGCCTAACCAATCATCCAGATCCTTATTCCCATCGAAATGAGGAAAGTCTATTTTAATTCCTGGTAAACGCCGCCCGCCAGAGTCAAGACCGATTCCATTCGGCGTCGACCTCCCCCTGGGCGAGAAGAATTACCGTCGTCTGAATTGTGGGATCCAATATGGTGATTAGAATGAAAAGTCATCGAAAGCTGTTGAAGACTATTCAAAATAGCCTTAAACTTTCGATTATCTTCAGCCTCCTTGCGAGCAAGATCAGCCTCCAGTTTTTCCAAGCGAGCTTCAACCATCTCAGAATCGAGAGGCTTTGATACCACTATGTTACGGCTAAGGGTTGCAGAGCGCGTAACTGGGCCTTTTAGCGTGTAATCCTTCCACGCTTTCTACCCCTTTCCTTTCCAGCTGCCACCTATGGTGTTGAAAACAGAAAAGAGAAGAGAGAGAGAGAGACTTCAGGAAGAAAGGAAACGATATTATTTCTAGAAATCAGAATACAAGTTGTCAAAATACCCTTCCTCCTTCGTTCAGGGCCCCTCACATTTATACTACTCAATGGCATTTGTTTACAACGAAATTACCCATGATTTCCCTTATTTCGCCTAATTGATTCTAACTGACTTAGCCCAGGCCGTTTGAGTAGAATACCAGACTACCAGAAGCTCCAGAACCTTCTCGCTCTAGAATCTTCACAAAATCAGTCAAAATTGCCCCTCGTGCCACGTCCACCCCTTTGTCAGCTAGAATAATCAGCCACGTCTCCCACCTAATGGTTAGCTGGTAACAGGTAATGAATTTAACAATTAACTCTGCACACTTGTGGAACAATCTTAGAATTTATCAATCTAAATTAACATTATGATTAAAGGACTTTTGTCATTCGATGTTTTCTTTGATATTTAATGCACCTGTATCCTTTAATAGTAACAAATATAGGAAGAAGTTAATTCTCAGGACTTCAAGGTTCGAAGTTAAGAGATAATTCTTACAACTGAAATTTCAAAGTCATCAACGGTCACGTCGGATATTATTATACATGGGCCATAGGTCTCTTCGTTGGGCACGTAGGTTCATTGTCCATGAACCTAGTCGGGTTACCTATGCTTTCCTGTCCTAATACCAACATACGCGGGCTGGAGTCTTATCTCACCAATTTGTGTCCCATCAGTCCTTCCGCAATGTACAGAGGCGGGAATAATGTGCATCTTGAACTTTGTTGTTTTGATTTAAGCATGTAAAAGAACTAGCAAATCGATAATATTGTTTCCTTTCTTTGGGTTCTTTGGTTCAAATCATCTTGATCTTCTTTGCATCCATCCTTGTAATCCTTTGGCTAGTTATTTGTTTCTTATTATTGGAGGCCACAAGTTCTATATCAGAGAGGAGAAGAAAGTTCTTTTATCTAACCATTGAACTAGCCTTTGAGTTGAACTTTAGGTTTTCTAAGATGATATAATAACCCAAGTTAGGTTCTACTATGTTAGATTTTATATTAATGTTTCACCTTGCTAGGCTAGGGCCACCAAAGATGGGCCTATTTGTCTTAATTTTCATTATCTTATTTTTTTCTTTTCTTTACATGTGCATTGATTTTTAGCAAGCCTAGAAAGAACTTACAACATTCATGATCTATTCTTACGAAAAATAGAGCCCATGGGCATTCATCCATTTTTACGTCGTTATCTCTATTCAAACCAGGAAACTACCTTTAGTTTTCTTGATTGTTTCTAGATTAAAATGCTTTTGCTCGTTTGCTTATATGGCATTTGAGCTTTGGAGTTTTCTCCTCCACTTCATGGTTAGTTGCTTTTTTCTTTTTTTTTTTACTTTGCTATTGTTATACGACTTTAACTTTCTAAAAGAAAAACAAGTTATGGGATGGTTAACATCCCATTAGTTGTCTCTAACTTTGCTAACATGAACGCTAGAAATCCTAAGCTGGAAGGACAAGCATATCCCATAAGGCCTATCCCAGTTAATGCACCAAGAGCTTTGCATGTCTTGGATTGTATTACTCAAAATGCTCATGCATGTATGATGAGCAAAGCAACAGAAGAGACAACACCTAACTCTGCTTTCACGCCATTTCAATATGGTGCTAGTTCTAGCTCAACCTTGCTAGTTAAGAAAAGACATCACATGTTTGCATAAACAAGTGAAGTGTACCCACCATGGGTCCCAGCAAAGGCATTGACTAGGAGAAGTTTCGTGGAATCAAAAGGGAAGGAGCCAATGACTTTCGTGCATGCTCAAGGTCCATGGTCGAGATTAACCTACTACGACTTTAGTTACTAAATGAAAATTACGGAGGAAGCTTAAGAAGAGGCCAATGCCTATAAAATTTAATGGACTTGGCCACCATTTGTAGTGTGGTGTTTAACTGCTTTTGTATTAGAGTCCCATATTAATATAAGCTTCCACTTATATTTATCCATTGTGTCTCAACTTCTTTATGGTATCAAAGCACCTCTTAATCCATTTTACTACCTAAAAGACCAGCTAGCATCGTTCCCACTATGTTTGAAACACCTGCCTACCTGTTTCTTAACATAATCAATGTTAGCAACTTTGTTACGCTAAATTGACTTCAGGGAATTATTTACCATGGATGACTTAGATGAAGTCTTTAATCCAAACCCAAAAACTTATTGGGTTTCTCACTAGGGAAACTAAATGTCCCCTACTAACCTGCACCACCACTAGTGGTGAGGTACCTAATCCAACCTCAGAGGCTTAGGCACAAAGTGATGCCTTGGTCAAATCTTGGATTATCAACACCTTATCCGAAGAAGCCGTGGGGCATATCTTTGAATTGGAAACAACCACGCAAGTTTGGAATGCTCTTGTTGACCACTTTGCCCAAAGAACTAAGGCCCATGAATTTGACCTACTCTCGCCAATCCACAACCTTTAACAAGAAGGTAAATTCCTTGCCTCATTCCTTAATGATTTTAAAAATCTTGTTAATCAACTTAGTTCAATTGACAAACCACTAAGCGACTTGGCCAAAACTTTTCAACTTTTGGAAAGTCTAGGAGAAAAATATGACTCTTTTAAAACCATCATGTTTAAGCCACCTATTCCCTAGTTCAATGAAGTTATCTCTCAACTCCAAGCCTTTGAATCTCATCAAAGGTGTTACCACTGCACGAATATTTCTCCCACTGAACATACAACCTTCTCCACCTTTAAAGGATACCATGGAGGATGCAATAATCAAAGGTCTTGAGGACCCATGAAACTTACACTTCTTAAGGACGTGGCTTCAATTTGTCAACACCTGGAAATAAAAATATGTTTTTTTTCATAAAAGCAAGAAATCTCACCTCTAACTCAATCAGATAAGCATTCAGGTACTACTCTTTCCCTACCACCTTGTAATCTTCCTACTTGTTAGTTATGTGAAAAACGAGGTCACACTACTCTTGAGTGCTGAAGTGGCTTCAATCACACTTTTTAATCCCAAAGCATTCCTAAAGCCCTAGCAACATTACAAATGCATGAACCAAACTCTGAGGAATGGACAATAGATTTGGGTGCTTCTTCTCACATAGTGGAGTCCCCAAGTACCCTTACCTCCTTCTCACCACATGTTGGATTAGATTATATCATTGTTGGAAACGGCAAACATTTTCCTATCACTCACATCGGATCAGTTGAAATCAATGGTCAATTATGTTTGAATTATGTTCTCATAGTTTCGGAAATCAAACATAAACTATTATCAATATCTCAACTCACTAATGATTATCCATGCAATGTGATTTTTGACAAAACCTCCTTTACTGTAAAGGATTTGACCATTTAGGAAACCCTCCTCAAGGGACATAAGCAAAGAGATCTCTATGTACTGCTCAATAATAAGCTACAAGCCTTTTTCACACATTACCAATAGGCTACTAATAGTAGTACATGGCACAAAAGGCTTGGACACTCTAATTTTCAGACTATAAAACTTTTACAAGACCTAGGGCATATTAAAATAATAGGAGGAACACCTAACTTGTGCTCCACATGCTTGGCTAGTAAAATTCATCTCTTACATTTTTCTGCTTCACCTCATAAGTGACATGTCCTCTTGGAAAGAATACATAGTGATGTATGGGGGCCAAACTCAATGCCATCATGTTAACATTTTTTGTACTATGCTATCCTAATTGATGAATGCACTTGCTTTACTTGGATATATCCTATGAAGAGAAAATATGAATTATGCCACAATTTTGTTGAATTCAAAACCATAGTGGAGTGATAATTTGACAAAAAGATTAAAGTTCTACTTTTTGATCATGGGGGAAAATACACAAGTACATAATTAAATAATTTTCTCAAAATCAATGGGATAGTGCATCAATTCACCTATCCTTACACCCCATAACAGAATGGATTGGCGGAAAGAAAACATTGACATATTGTTGAATTAGGGCACTCTATGTTGATGCAGTCTAGTGCGCCACAAAAATACTGGATGGAAGCTTTCCTAACCATAGTACTTATCAGCCAACTGCCAACTCCAACCTTGGAAAATCAATCACCCTTTGAGAAATTATATCAACAACCTCTAGAATATGGATCTCTTAGAGTGTTTTGATCTCATTTATTTTCATGTCTTCATATGAATATTACTAATAAACTCTTTGCAAAGTCTCTTCCTTATGTCTTTGTAGGTTACAGCTTACAACATAAAGGATATCGATGCTTGCATCCTTAAACATGAAAGATTTTCATCTCTTGACACATGATCTTTAAAGAAATTGTGTTTCCTTTCCTTTAAACTACAAATATCTTTATGCTAGATGGCCAACAAAATCTTAATTTTTCTGATAAAGCAAAGACTCCAAGGATATCTCATACACCCTATTTTAATGAAGACACAACAACTTCTCACTTTCACACTAACCCCTTAGTCATGTCGCATCTCACATCAGAATGGTCCTTATCTTTAACAGAAGTCAACCATGACCAATACATTAATAGTAAAGAAACAATTGCTGATATTTACCAAATCCAAGAAAATCACACAAAAGCTTCACTTGTACCAACATTACTCAAGCATCTTATCCAAGGGCATACAGAGGATTATGTTGAATATTCTCTCATTTCAACATCACATGATGTGTCCAATTCCTTTTTTTCAACATCATCCCTAGCAACCATACAAGAAAACTGGAGAGTTAGGTGACACAAAGGTCTTTAAAACCACCACTTGTCTAGCTTCAGCCATCACCACACCACTCTCTCCTCGTCTTCCCACTTTGGCTTCCTCTTTTCCCATTAACATTAAACTTGTAACCCAACTTCATCCAATGATGACCTATAGCCAAGCTGGCATTAGGAGACCAAATCCAAGATATATCCTAACTACTATAAACCATGTTGTTCCCCTAATTCCTACTACCAATTGGAGGTCTGCCATGGAGGTCGAAATGGAAACCCTCTTCTGGAACAACACTTGGATACTTGTTCCAAAAGTTGGAGGGATGAATATTATCGGATGTAAATGGGTTTTTAAACCCAAGTTAACATTGAATGGCACATTGGATTGGCTCAAGGCTAGGCTTGTAGCCAAGGGTTATTCACAAGAACACGGTGTTGATTACCATACGGGTCATTCTAACAATGGCTAGTGTAAAAGGTTGGATGCTAAAGCAACTCGACATGGAGAATGCATTTCTCCATGGGTACCTCACATAATCCATGTTCATGGAGCAAGCTTTTGGCTTTCAAGATTTGCAGTATCCCAATCATGTCTTTAATCTCCAACATTTGCTATACGAGCTCAAGCAATCAACCCGTGCTTGGTTTGATAGACTTTCTCAGTTCTTACTTGATCATGGTTTCATTTGTCAATCATGATAATATCCACATTTGATTACTAATCTATGTGGATGATTTGATTGTCACTAGGAACTCACTATTGTATATTGAAGTTTTCATCAAAGAACTTAGTGAGGCCTTTCCCATTAAGGACCTTGGCTTACTGCACTTCTTCTTAGGAATACAAGTATCTCACATATTTGAAGGTCTCTTCCTAAACCAAGCTAACTATATTGGTGATATCATCCACAGAGTGGAAATGGCCAACTGCCACCCATTATCAACTCCTATGGCCAAAAAGCTCATTGTCGTTCCTAATGGGGAAGAACCTTTTGCTCAACCAACCTTTTACAAAAGCCTATTGAGAGCTTTGCAGTATGTGACCTTAACATGACCTAACATCAATTTTGTTGTAAACCATTTATGCCAAAAGATTAGCACATCCACTATTTGAGATTTTCATAATCTAAAACATGTCATCCGTTATCTTCAAGACACCCATGAACTTAGGCTCAAGATTCACCGTTGAAGCACACTAAATCTCTATGGTTTCACGGATGTAGAGTGGGCAAGATGCACTAACACCCGATGTTCTACAACTAGATTTGCATCTTCATTAAAGCTAACCTTGTGTCATGAACCTTAAAGCAACAAAGCACCATTTCTTGGTCTTCAGATGAAGTTGAGTATTATGCCTTAGTTGTTGGGACAACAAAAATCACCTGGCTCTTGCACCTCATGAGATATTTGGGTACAAGCCAATTTATTCCAATCATACTTCATTGTGATAATTTGCCTGTTATTCACCTATCTACCAAACCCACCTTCCACAATAGATCTAAGTACCTTGAAGTTGATTTTTATTTTGTTCATGAAAAGGTAGCCCAGGGTACAGTCATCATTGCTCATGTTCCAAGCTCATAATAGCTAGTTGATATTTTAACCAAGCCTTTGTCCAGAGATACGTTTGTTGATCTAAGGAACAAGCCAAGCTTGATAGGGATTGAAAGAGAAACAAGTTATGGGATGGTAAACATCCCATTAGTTGTCTTTGACTCTACTAACATGAACATTGGAAATCCTAAGCTAAAAAGACCATCATATCTTGTAAGGTCTATCCCAGTTAATGCACCAATAGCTTTGCATGTCTTTGATTGAATTGCTCAAAATGCTCATGCACGTATGATGAGCAAAGTGACAAAAGAGACATCACCTAACTCTTTCACACCATTTCAATATGGTGCTAGTTCTAGCTTAACCTTGCTAGTTAAAAAGCCATCATATGTTTGTGTCAGCAAGTGAAGTGTACCCACCATGGGTCCTAGCAAAGGCACCAACTAGGAGAAGTTTCATGGAACCAAAAAGGAAAGAGCCAATGACTTTCGTGCTTGCTCAAGGTCCATGGTTAGGACTAACCTACTACGACTTTAACTACTAAATGATAATTACGTATGAAGCTTAAGAAGAGGCCAATGCCTATAAAATGTAATGGACTCGGCCACCATTTGTAGTATGGTGTTTAGCCATTTTCATATTAAAGTCCCATATTAATATAAGTGTCTCAACTTCTTTACTTTCTACGCATTTGTTTTATTATCTGTGAATTATGGTTGCTATATTCTAATTGAGTTCTTTGCACAAAAAAAAGGAGTAAAGAGCGTGATTTTGTTGTTGTTTTGAGTGGTTTTCAATGTTATGAATGTCAAGTAGTTAAAAATACCAAGTGGTTTTGACATTTGAGAATTTTAGGTGGCTAAGAAAGGTAAATTACCAAAGTGGCCCAAAAAAACGTTAAGCCATAAAAGCCAACATAGAGTAGAAAACTTATAGTTAAGTTTAAATAAAAAAAGTTTTATCTAACTCTTAACTTAACTTTTGAGTTATGTTTTAGGCCTTCTAACACTTACATAGGAGAAAACTACTTGTGGGGGAGATGAATGTTGATGTAACTTATTTTCTCGAGACCACCAAGTGGGATGAAACCCTACAAATCTTATAGTTAAAGAATGTTGTGTTCTAGACCATTAAAATGCCAAAGAAATTTAAACATTTATGGCTATCTTTAATTTTGGGTAAGGATATGGATTCACACTAAAACCTTAATAAAACAGTAGATATAGTCATAATAAATGGTGAACGTTGGTGGGAGGAAGAATTTACAATCAGAGATTTGCTCTTTTAATAGAATGAGAAATTTGTGGTATATGAGAGCGGAAGAGTGATTTTGGAATGTAACTGAAGTGATGATTTATGAATAGTCCACATCGAGTCATAAGAAGAAGCCTATGTGTAAATGAAACCAATTCTCAAGACAAGATGATGTTATGGGATATCATGATACATAATATTACGTGGAGCAATATTAGGTTTAATTTTATATGTCATAATTAATGTAAATATTCTCTATATTTTGCTTTATTATGTTTTTCATGTAAATTAAATTATTGTCATAAGTCTATATAAAGACCTCTCATTGTATAGTATAAAGTATTGCAATATTAATAGAGAGAGAAATTCCTACACTCTATTTCTCATTTTTTGATATGGTATCCAAGAATCAAACTATCATCTTTGGGCAGATCAAGTCCACACCATTTTTCTTACTTGGAACAAGTTTGGTTTCCTTACCATGCAAATCCCATGGCCAACCGATGACCCTAATGTGATGGCTTACTAGGACCAAGTTCATGTCGCCAAGCGCACCTAGCTTATCAACTCAGTGGAATCGTCACTCAAGAGTTTTGTTTCTCATGCCAAATTAGTCACTAAAATTTGGAAATTATTATGGGAATCATTCGACAAAGTCAGCAACCTATAGATTAACAGCCTCTGTTAGGCAATTATTAACCTACGCCTTGCTAGTGGTTGCACGAATGATGAATTAACCATTTTTTTCATTTGCTTCAAGGCCCTCTAAGGCAATCTCTACACCCAACAAATGCTTGTCCAGTGTAATTGCTATATTGTACTTGTAAGGCCAATGACCACCTTTAATCTCAAAAGTAGGAGGAACAATCCATGAAGTTTCTCATGGGTCTCCCAAACGAATTTTAGAACAATGGAAGGCACCTACTCCATGGTGAAGCACAAGCTCCACTAGTGAAGTGGCCACTTTTCCAGTGACACCACTAGTTTTGTCAGTCTCCATTACGACACTAATGATAGTTCATCATCACTCTAGCAAGACAACACCCGCACGAGTTGGTCCAAGTCAGGCCAAAATTCTCAGTTTGGGTCTAGGTCAAGTTAGGCCTACGAGTCCACTTATCTCTCTACCTATAGGCCTACTTGGGTTAACACAGGTTCCCTTATCCACTAGCAATCCTCTTCTAGGCCTACATGCAAGCCTGACCATGTGAAGGAGTCCTGTTTTCTCTTAGTGGGCTATCCACCTGGCTAGCAGCCTAAACAATAAAAGGGAGGTTCTCTCTAAAAGTCCAATAGGCTAAGGGCCCACTGAACCTTTGTTGAAGCCCTAGTCTTTTCTCCACCTCTAGGCTTCAAGCTTTAACATATGGATCAAGCTCTTCTTAGCAAGTCTTTCACTAGGCTTTTATTGCCCCTTCATCTTAGCATGTGCTTGGTTAGGTCTACTTCTCCTAATTCGAGTAGCACATTTGGAAACTTTACTAATCTTACCCTCTTTGTTTAACAATAACAAAAGTTACTTACTTTGTTAAACTAAATGGGCCCTTCCAAACCCAATGCTAATTTCAAAGGTATTTCTTCACCCTTGACTCATTTATTTCCAAATGGATTATTGACTCTGAGGCTAATGAATATGTTACATGCAATTTACATTTATTAAATTCCTATTTTCCATGTACCTCTCCTTTTTCGATCCACTTATCTAACTAGACTCGAAGCCCCATCACACATATTGGCTAATTTTGGCCCAATGTGACCTAAAGCCTCAACAATGTCTTATTTGCTCGTAGTTTTTAATATAACCTTTTATCCATTCACAAGCTAACCCAAGATAACCATTGTATGACTTTCTTTTTTTATGACTTCTATATCTTTTAAGATCATACGACTAGGCGTTCATTGAGCTTGTCAAGGTAGAAAAATGACTTTATTTCCTTTGCTCTATCATTCCTAAGGATTTCGATTAGGTTTTACTCTAGTTGTTTGTCTTCCATTCCAACTTTGTCATGTACTTCCGAGTAGTTTCTTACTTGCAACTCAGTTTTAAGTAATGATTATTTTCTTTGGTATAAACGTCTTGATCATTCTTTGTTAAAGTCTTATTTTCCTCACGACCAAACCATTTCTTGTTCAGCACATTTTTCTTATGACATTGATTTACTTGCTAAACAAATTCGTGCACCTTTACCTTCAAACACTATTATAACCATTTCAATTTTTGAACTTGTTCATATGAATATTTAGGGTCCCCATTGTTATCCCAACCATGATGGGGCTTGTTACTTTTTGACTATTGTGGACGATTTTTCCACACCACTTAGACCTTTTTATTACAATTGAAAAGGTGATTCTTTTTTTTTCAAAATTCAGGCTTTCCTTTTCATGATCCACACTTAGTTTAGCACCATTGTCAAACATATTTGCTTTGACAATGGTACTAAATTTTTTCCTTTTGAGTATTTCTCTTTTCTCCTTTTACAAGACATCATCCATAAGAGTTCTTGTGTTCACACTTCCCAACAAAATGGAGTCGTGGAATGCACTTAGTTCAATGTTGTCCATGCTTTGCTCTTTTAGGCTTATCTCTCATCCATTTCTAGTGCTGAATGCATTTTAACCACCACCTATCTCATCAATTGTCTACCTTCTTCTCCTCTCGATGGTCTTATGCCTTACAAATGTCTCTTTGGTATCCATCTTCTTCTTGATCACTTATGTATTTTTGTTATTAGTGTTATGCCACCATTTTGGGTGCACATGACAAATTCAGTCATTGGGCTATTTCTTATGTTTTCATGGGTTATCCCTCCTATCAAAAGGGATACAAACTTTTTAATTTTGCCATGGAAAAATTCTTTGTTAGTCATGATGTCTTTTTTTGGGAATATGTCTTCTCATTTACCTTTATGTCATCATCTTTGTTCCTCGACAGCTCAACCACCTCTTTAGCTCCCATCATATTGCTTATGGAAGACTACTTACCATTTTCTTTACCTATTAATGAACCTATTTTTCTTGAACCAAATCTCATTACTCGTACTCTTTCCAATCCCTCTTCTCTACCTCTTACACCTCTTTCTCCTTTAAATGACAATTCCCTTCCTAAAGCCATTCCTCCTCCTTCCAATGTCACTCCACCTAAGGCCATTCATCGCTCTAGTCACCTTACTAAATTTCCCATTTGGACTACTAATTATTTATGTCCTACCTTGCCCTCTGCCTCTTCCATTTCTCTTTACCCTATTTCTAACTATCTTTTCTTTAACCAATGCAAACCCCATTACTTCCATTTCTGCCATCCTTGAACTCTATTTCTTTCATGAGGCCATCCGTGACCCCCATTGGGTTACTGCCATGGACAATGAATTTGCTGCTCTTAAGCTAAGTCACACTTGAGATGTGGCCCTTTTGCCCTCTAATCATCGTCTAATTGGTAGTAAATGGGTTTATAAGATAAAGTATCATGTTAATGGCTTTGTTAAATGTTATAAGGTTCAATTGGTTGCCAATGGCTATAGTTAGTGAAAGGGTTTCTGACTATTAAGACACATTTTCCTCTACTACCAAACATGTCATTATTCAACTCCTTGTCACCATTTATGTTATTCATCATTGTTCTTTTTTCATATGAATATGTAAAATGTCTTTCTTCACGGTGATCTCTTTGAGAAGTTTACATGAAGCTTCCTCTTGTATTTTGAAATTAGAGGAAAGGACTTGTATGTCAATTGCCAAAATCCCTATATGGTTTGAAGCAAGCTTCTCAACAATGGAATGTTAAGTTCACAAGCCTCTTTCCTTAACTATGGCTTTTAATAGTCCTAGCATGACTACTCTCTTTTCACCAAGTCTCAAAGGAGTTCTTTTGTTGCTTTATTTATATATGTTAATGATATCTTGTTTATAGGGAATAATTTGGTAGCCATCTCCACTTTCTCTATGAAGGATCTTGGACAATCCAAATTCTTCTTAGGAATTGAGATCACTCATTCCCTACATGACATTCCTCTAAGTTAGTGAAAATACAATTTAAAGCTTATCTCTAAAGCAAGGTTAGCAAGCTCAAAACCCTTAATGATCCCAATGGAGCAAAACAAGAAGTTTACCAGCATTAAGTATGATGCCAACTCTAAGGAAGAATTTCATGATTTGCTACTTGATGATCCTTCAATATATCAAAGGTTAGTTAGCAAACTGATATACTTGACACTCATGAGACCCATTATCATTTTTTTGCTTCAATTGCTCAATTAGTTTATGCATGCTTATAAACAATCACACATGGATGTAACTTTGAAAGTGATTAGGTATCTTAAGAGTTGTCCAGGGCTAAGGCTTTTGTTTCCTTCCTCTTTGAAATTAGAACTTAAAGCCTATTGTGATTCAAACTACAAGACATGTCCTATGACACAAAGATCCACCACCAATTTTTGTATAATGCTTAGGGATTCCTTGATATCATGACGATCAAAAAAAGTAGCCCACGGTTTCCTTTGCTTATGCTGAAGCCAAATATTAAGCGATGCAAATCACCACTTGTGAGATAGTATGGATCATGAGATTGCTTAGAGATTTTGGTTTTTACCTTCAACAGTCGAACTTCCTATTTTGTGATAATGAAGCAATCGAGAAAATTGCGGCCAACTTGATCTTTCATGAGAGAACGAAACACATTAAAATTGATTATCATTATGTAAAAGAGAAATTGCAATAAAGAATTATCACGACATATTAGATCTCTACCTACAGATCTATTCACCAAAGCACTTTATAGCAAGCAACATTGACATCTTCTTTCTAAGCTTAAAGTATTTGACTTGTTCAAATCTTTGGCTTGAGGAAGAGTGTTGTGGAATATTATGATACTGATTATTACATGGTGCGATATTAGGTTTAATTTTGTATGTCACAAATAATATAAATATTCTCTATATTTTTCGTTATTATGTTTTTCATGTAAAACATTGTTACATGTCTATATAAAGACCTCTCATTGTATAGTGTAAAGTATTGCAATATCAATATAGAGATAAATTCCTAAAGTTTGTTTCTCATATTCTAATAGATGAACAAGTTGCTTGTGTCAATGTAGCTAGTCAAATTTTTAAGAACTAAGAGAAAAATGTGTCCGGTCTTGAAATTTAAAGAAACTACATTCCGGTCATACCATACACGCATTTTTCTAAATTTGGCGTTGTGCAAAAGTAAAAGTCAGTTTCCTAAGGATCCCGTGATCTCCCCCAAGAGAGCATTGTTATCTTGATGCGAAGAGACACACCGAGCTGACTTGTCACGATCATAGAACAAAACAAGAGAGAAAAAGATGGCAGGTTAGACTTCTCGCGACCATTGAACCCAGATCACTTTGACGGGGAAAGGAATTTCAGACTTTAAGATTCTATGGGAAGTTTGCAAAGCAAAACAAGATTGAAACGAGTACAGGAGTGAGAAAGTTTAAAGCTTTAACTAATCTTAACTTAAAAGTTAAGGGTTATTTTTATTTAAACTTTATTTCCAAGGTTTTTATCTTGTATTTTTCACACATAGATCATAGTATACTGAGCATTATTCAGCTCAATATCATATGAGCAAAACATATTTAATCTATATTCTCATCAGAAGGTTTAAAAATTTAATTTAAAAATTAATTTAAAGGTTAAAAGATAACTTTTTTGTTTAAACTTTACTTTAATAATCCAATTTTTTAATGTAAGACTCTTACACACAGTATTTATGTACTAAATCCTTAAAGGAGAACAAGCTACAATGCCGATAATGAATCTTTCAAGAACCAAAAACGTTGGATATGAGGAACAGCCGTCTTTCTGATGGCTTTTCGCTTTTCCTTCTAACTCAACGAGAAATAAATAAATGAAAGAAACGAGAAGCAAAAATACATATAAGTGCAACAGCCATATAAACAAGCCATTAGTGCTAATGCACTTTATTCATTAACATAACCACCAGTCCAAGGTTTACAAACAACATATTTTTCACAAAGGACCTCAAAGCAAAGGCACACCGACAAAACTCCTAGCTGGAGTCGAGACTAACGCCACGAAGACTTTCCTCCAAAGAGAAGAGACCCCATGAGCTGACAATACCATACGAACACACTTCAAACATCTAAAGCACAGGGTGTAGACTTTCGGTCACATCCTCATACGTCATCCAGACCTTTTATTCTTCTTACAGTATTACTTTCAAGCTATCACATCAAAAAGATTTAAGTCCAATATTAGCAAGGACAGCAACATATTTTACCATGAGTACTAACTGCGGCCATATTAGCAATAGGACCTACCTGCGAGACGATTAGGAGCCTCCTTCTAGCGACGGAAGCTCCTGGGCTGGCGCTGTGGTTCAACCTCTTCTTCTCGGAGCTTCACTATTGTATAGGCAAAAGCACCCACAAGAGCCCCAAGTGTTGGCGCCACCAGGTATATCCACAGCGCCCTATAATTGCCTGCTGCAACTGCCGGGCCCAGAGTTCGCACCGGATTCATCGAACCGCCACTTAATGGCCTACCACGAAAAACTCCAGTGATTATTGCATTGCTCTTAGAATAGGTTAGGAAGTAAGATGCTCTCATGGACTGGCCACCTCTTTCCCTCAGTGTCGTTTTTGACAACCCACCTAACGTAAGTTCCACCTTAAAATTGGTTGGTCACCCTTTCTTTCCACCTTACTAGAGCTCAAAACTGGCTATCACCCCGGTAAAAGATTAACTTATATAAAGCTTAAACTAGACTAATTTCTTTACTTGTCATAATATTTTAAACTTAAGTTACGCATACCCATAACAAAAAATACCAAAAAAAAAAAAAAAACAAGGAAGAAGAAGAGGGAAGTTACTCACCCTGCCACAAGAATATTCATCATAACGGTAGCTCCAACTGCTATACCAGCCAATTCTCCCACCTAGAAAATTAACATCGCCATGAGAAAAGAGGGACAATGTACCAGTGTTCCGGGACTAGATAACAGTCATACTCACAGCTCGGGTATCGGTGGCGACAGCAGTGACAACGAAAAGAAGGTTAAAGGTGATGATGAATTCCACGGCGAAAGCCTGGCCAACGGTTCCCGAAGGAACCGTAACTCCACCGGCCATGAAGGGATGGTACACACCCTTGAGAGCGAAGGAAGCACAAATGGACGCCGAAACCTGCGCGGCAATATAGGCTGGTACGTGGACCCAAGGAAAATGGCGCAGAACAGCAAACGCAATTGTGAGGGATGGATTTAGGTGCGCTCCGGATATGTGACCAGTCGACAGAATCACGACCATCACCGCCAGCCCTGCACTCGCCGCATTTCCAATCAGTGTCTCCGCTCCGTTGTACTTTTGGTTGACAATGGGTGCCGCCGTCGCAATGAATATCAAGACGAAAGTTCCCAAAAACTCGGCTCCAAGCTGCAAAAACTCCAACACTGAAAACTTTATTTACTAGAAAGAATTCATTCATCTGCCTCATTGCCGTTGTCAAAACTAGGCAAGTGTCAGTGTCCCAAATAGCGGTAATGAAGGAAAAGTTAAAAACATTAAAATACTAATTAGTTCGTATATAAGAGGTATTAAATTTTCACTTTTGACTACCAAGAAAGGAAACCTCAATTAGGGCATGACAGTCTAATCCCATGACTCTACGGTTGTTTGGCATCAAGTACTGGTATAGATTGATAAAGTTTCGCCGCCAGCAAATATGAAATGGGACGAAGTTTTGCTAATAAATAGTACAATGATATAGGATGAGTTCGTTGACATTTTATACCAAATTATTGGGAAAAAAAAAATCATACGGAACTAGCGGCTAGCATGTGATAAAGTAGTAGTCGGCCCAATAGTCCCAAGTTCCTTGATCTGCAAGTTGATGATCTCTTTTGAAAGAGAGAGGGAAAAAAAATATTTCTCCAGACAGGATGATTCAATAATTCGCCGCCCAATAATCAAAAGAAACCAAGAATCAGTGAGACGTTTGAGTATAAGACTTAGACGTGTTTTGTCCTTTTCTAGTTCTGATCGGATAAACAATGATCGGAGGTTGAACAATCCTTTCACCTACTAGCATCGACATATCAAACAGTATACTTGCAAGCGTTTATGTATTTTATTTTTAACCTTTATTGATGCAAACACTTAAACTTTCATATAAAGTTGAACTTAAAATCAAGAAGTCTTGAACCCTGCTAGCTTAAACTAGCAAATGGCCGACACGCGCATGTGCATTGGCTACCAGAATTGGAAGTACTGGACAAGGCCGAAAGCCCGGGCCTAGTTGACTCAAATGGAAATTGGCTCTGGAGACTGAAGGACAAGATAATTCGCATTCCACCAGTCAAGATCCTTAAGTGAGTTTGAACTTTTAGCACGATAGGATCCTAGTATCTGAATCTATGGTAGTGCTTTTAAGGAGTTTTCAGAATCGTTGTCAGAGGAAAAACGAATGAAACCAAGACTCATCCCCAAGTTTTTGCATCGTTGGGATTAGATGGTCAAAAATAAAACATGTATAGAAAGCCAGTCTTCTGTGCAGGAGAGAAGGACAAAGAGACGCAGACGTACCTTCCGACTCAGAGAGATATCCGGTGGCGAGAAGTCGGTGAAGCACGTGTGAGGTTGACCCCATGTGGGTGCATTCACGGGCAGGCACTTGCATCGAGGCATTGACTTGCGATCGTAGGACAGCGAATCCACTCGGAGAGACGTAAACAGAGGGGCAGGCGTCCCTGGAGTCGCCGGTGCCGACACCGGAGTACCAGGCTCTGATTCTGGCATTTTTTTTCTTTTTTGTTTTTTCTATTTGAATTTAATCAAAACTAGAGATAGATTTTTTTTTTTTTTGGGTTTTTTGGGGAATGGGTAATGAGAACTAGATGGATTCTAACTTACATGATTCAGAAATTTTTATAGAGTTTTTGCTACACAAGGGTTTTAACCTTAGCCAGATAGGTTAACTACAGAATACAGATAAGTAGACAAATGCTATGCCGACATAATGAACTAGATGAAATTGGATGACAATATAACTTTTTTTTTGTTTTTTTGTTTTCGAATTGTTGGAGGATAGGGGATAAAACTTACATGCTGTTTAGGCTTTTATGAATGTATTTCTAAGGGATATGAAGACTGAAGCGAGCCAGGTTAAACTATGATGGAAGGAAAGACAGCTTCAGCAATTCTTCATAGACAAATCTAAGGAATGATTACAGACAGTTGACGACGAGATCTGAAATTTCAGAAGACAAGACAGATTTACATACTGGGAAATTTTTTTTTAGAGGTTTGATCAAGGAACGTTGCTGAAAACTGACGGATCCAGCTTCAGGCTGAATTCAGTAGCGAGTCAGGAGCTAAAGGAGATGGAAGAAAAAGTGCAAAGCCGGGCACTGATGGAAACCAGAGTTCAGCTCGCCGAAGAAGAGGCTGGGAGAAGAAATGAATACAGACAACGGAGTGGGAGCAATAAAGACAGCAAGCAAAATACAGAAAACGAGAGCAGAGGGGGTTGAAGAGGCTGTGGCCATATATACATAAAGCAGGCCATGGAAACTACCATTTTCTTATTACAAAGGAAAGAGTCAATGCCCATCCCATCATCTGTGACAGCTACTTTACCCAATAATGCCAGACCCACTGCACCTACGCCGAAGGGCATCTCCTTGATCACACTCTCTCGCACGTGCACTTCCAACACTTTAACCTTGCTTCGGTTTCTTCCACCCCCCCTAACTACGCACTTCTAATCAAAACAAACAATTTTTTTCATAACCAAACAAATCATAGTATTTTCCGAAATCAAAATTGCTAATGTCGTGTTGAATGATATCAAACTACCTCAAGGATGACGTTGTTTCATACTTTTTCTTGGAATAAAAAACGTTAATCCTATTTCTAAGAATGCTGGTAAAATTTTGTCTTGTTTTCTCTGGTTCCTTTGCCTCCTGTGCCTTTACACTTACTAGAAGAATCTGATTGCCGTGTCCAATACAACCTGAGGCCACCATCCCCCGCACTTCACTTCTTTCTTTTCTTCCAAAAGCAACCGTCCAATCAAACGCGTGAAAACGAGCAAACCGAATGATCCAAAGTAGAGAACAGTCAACTGCATAAAAGCTTCAATCTATCTGTCAACACAAGCCATGATAATTAATTGGAAAAAACACATAAAATTGAGCCGGGTCATTCATCTTTTAGATGATGAATGATGGATACTTGATCTTCTGGTATTGTAATGGTCAATCTCATTTGGCCCCAAAAAAGGTCCAAAAAGAGTGAATGTAAAGGAACATGTCAAAAGTCTTTATAACGAATGGTGGTGGAGTTATGAGTGCCACCGAAGACAACACTTTATTAGTGTTACAGTCACTCGGGACAAGCTCCTAAGACTAAGCATATAAGAACGCCTTTTTAAGTTGGCATCCAATTTTAAAATTAATACACCTCTAGGATGTGTTGACGGGTCACTCTGTCATTTGGGTTCTATTCCTCAGCATACCCGTTTATATGATTATTTATATTTTCTATCTCGTAAATGACCGATGGCTCTCTTTGTTACAAGTCAATGCGTGACGAATGGAAGCAGAGGTTCTTTACCTTTACATGTATAGTATTGTAGTTTCAATTCATAAGGAGCTACAAATTTAGATTCATACAACTTTATTGTTGCGACTCTCTCACAGTAATTTTAACTTTTCAACATAAACGCCCCACTATTGACTAAAACATGCGCTCTGTCTGTCCTATGCTTTTTAGTTATTTGTATTCCACGCAAAACCCAACAAAGGAAAAAAGGGGGAGGGAGTATCATCTTAAATAGAAATAATGATTGGAGTGGATGCTACTAAAGCTGGATTGGCTTACCAAATTCTAAAGTTCGTGAGATTCCTTCACCACTCACTTTCCGTGGTTCCTTATATGTATTAAACTTAAGCTAATGGTCGTGCAGCATAATCAGAGAATACTTAGCTACCAAACCGTGTCCATCTCTTTGATTACTGTGCTCACTAACTTTTTTTTTTTTAATTAGATAAAGGGGACATCGGGTCTGAACCCCCCACCATTTAGGTGGTCACTAACTTGGTCCTATCAAATAGGTATATCATGTGTAGACTTCAGTGAATGGAGTTCGCTATGGGATCTGTCGACTGCACGTTTCCTAATTCACATGCGTACTTATTTCGTTCTACTACACGATATCTGCTGGACACTTTAATTGAACGTTCTCATACGTAAAATAAAACGATTTTGCCCCCATTGAATTATATTGTAAGCATCTGGGGTAGCAGGAGCAGACGTCGTTTATTTATTTGTATTTTTTTCTTTGGATTAAAACAACCCGGAATAAGATCTTTTGGTCTTTGAGCGACTTTTAGTGGAAATAAATTTCATGATTAATTAATTTTTATGAAGGTGTTGCTACGCCAGATTACACTATCAAATACGGATACTGGACAATTATTATGTCAACACAATGGTCTGCGCCAGACTACACTTCCAAATACGGATAATGGACAATCATTATGTCAATTTAATGAACTAAAGCACATGATGTATAGCTAGGGGAGGAGAGGACAAAATGATTCAGATATTTGATGAGGACATCTGGAATTGAGAATTTAAGAAGCTTCTTTTAAGAGGAATGACAAAAAAAATACTGCTGCTGAGAACTCACGGGTCCAGTTTCAAACCAAATAAGACCCACTTGTGAGTTAGCACCTAATTAAGATAAAAGAAAAATTGCAAGCCGAGTGAGTTACCCATAGAAACCTGAAATTATTTCGATAAAGCAGAAGCCGGAAGAAGAACAAGAAGAAGAAATTTGTACATGTAATGAAGTGGGACTTATTATAATAGTGAGCTGTATGTGCCAGCCGAGGGAAGAGGCATCCGATAGATTGCTTAAACGCTTGACCACAGAAATAGAAAGGAAAAAAAAAGGAGAAAAAAAAGGGGGGCATGGAACCTTCGTGTTCTTATTGTAAGGCGAAGTCAATGTCATTCCCACCATCCATGACGCCTAATTTATACAAACAATGCAATAATTCAATAGTCATTGCACCTAGGCCGAAGGGCAATTATGATGGGAGCTCTCTCGTACATGCCCTTTGACGCTTTCATTTTTTGCTTAAAAGAACTCCACCATCCACCCACCCACTTGTGTACTTTTAAAAAAGACATTCATTTTTAATCATGTTGTAGGCTACAATGACGTGTTGTAGAACATCTTAAACGGATTCAATAATGCCTTTTTGTTTATCAGTGCCCTTAACTTAATCCTTGTCCTTACATCAAAAATATAGTTTGTCCATCCACAAAAGCCCAAAAGAAATCCGGTATGATTAAGTTTTGCTTTCTTCGATTACTTTCTCATTTGTCTCCTTTTTTGTTATTTCCTTCTCTTTACTTCTGGCTTGAAGAATCTACTTAGCTGTTCCCAACACAACTTGACCCCAAACTCTTGCATTTTATATCAGTTCTTAAGAAACGGCGAGACAGACGGGGAGAGAGAGAGAGAGAGAGGATAGCACGACGATGACAAAAATAGACTCTGGAAATGCCTCAGCTTCTTCAACATATCAACACCCTAGCCACCATATCCGGCGTGCAACCCCCAATCCTATGATGGCCAACGTGATGCCTCGATGCGCGTAATCTCCACATATTATAGCCCAAAATAATCGACGTCCAATTTCATGACATAATAGGAAACATAGAAAAAAGACACCAGTTGCGAATGTCAATCGGATTTGTTACAGTAAACAACGTTATCTTGCTTGCTCCCATGGCGGTTTACCTTTGTTTTCAGCAACGTAACAGAGTTTCTTTTTCGACCGACCTTTACGTTTAAACCATCAGATTTCTTTACCGTACTTCTATTAGATATTAGGTTATAGCAACATGCTAATGCGTAAACATACTATCCTATACTATACTATAGCAGTATTATTTTTTATTGGGTTGATATTACAATAGGTTTGCCATTATTATTATGCTCTTTTCTTTTTAACGTCATTTGCTGGAGAGAAAAGGACAGACAAAATGGAAAAAGAGAAATGGATGTTTCATTACTTGAGCACTTGTGGACAACACCTAGTGGAAGTACTTTTGAGAGCTTTTTATGATGTAGTCAAAACTGAACAGAGATCTCGAGTCTTCCTCGGTGCTTCGTTGTTTTCTTTTCTGTTGTTGGTGAAACTTCGTACGCAACCTACCGAAAACCAAATTCCCCCCGGAAAAAGAAAGGAATAATCCTAATCAGAGGATCCACATTCAGTTCAGTTTTCCATGTAACTCGCAAACGACAAAGGCCAAAAAAGTGTTATTAGCAAAATTGTGTCCCACGGATCATAATAAATCTGACTGAAATTATTACGGGCATTATTCCTTTCATTGTCCCTCGCTCTCGGACTACACCTATAATGCACTATCATCATTGCAGGCGGGAACGCCAGTCTGTTTTGGCCCTCCAATATTCATTCCCTATAAAAGGCTATAATAACACATGTAGAAGTTTGTGTTGCATAGACTTTGGGACGTGACTTTCGAGTGGAAAATACTCCACATGATTCTCTGAATCTACATTATTGAGTTCCCCTTTTTGCGTGTTTTCTTTACCTCCGTTCTTTTCAAGGGAGTGGACACGATCCTGTCAACTTTGTACATAATGCCAGCGCTATCATATGATGAGCACAGCAACAACTACAGGGGTTGCTCTTTGATATGATTTTGTTTTTCTCTGTATTTGGCTAACTCTTGTCGCCCACATCTTTTGCATAATGATGTTTTTACCACTAACTTCAAGAACATCCTTTTGGTAGAAATGAAGCTTTTTACTTTTTTCGAACAAAGTCGGACCAAGCAAAAGGTGAGGAAACACTGTAATTATAGTTATTATTGATATACTGGAACGAACATCCGGGCAGCACGAGTGTTAAGGCTTGAATAACGATGGGTCCTCCCACAGCAAAGGATCTATACGTTTACCACGCCTTATGTTTGAGAATAATCAAGCACAACAATGAAAAAAAAAATGACTGAGTAGGCGTTTCATCAACTCCTAAAAAACAATGAATATACATCTCCAAGGTTTAGTTGACAACTTTTGTTTGATTATCTATATGCGGGTGGTAAGTTGATGAATAGTTAATGTTTGTGCCCTGCAAATGAATAGTTCTTTCGAAAACAATCCAGTAAATATGGAATCATGGTTACACGTAATGGTGTGGTGCGTCTCAACACATTACAAAATTAAACTTGAGTAACTGTTACTACGGTGTAGTAGTGAGCAAGTGGTATAAAATGATTGAACTTTGATAGGTGATCAACAACCACAAGTATGGATGATTTGCCTTTGAATACTTGGAGATCACCTATAAGGTTCATGGAAATATCTTTCCAAATTTCTTGACGTGTACGAAGTGATTGTAGCAACCCAAGAAAAGCCATTTCTTCAATTTTCTGTTGCTGACAAGTTTCGCATTCCCTAATCCTTTTCAACAAATCGGTTTGCATTCCTTTCCAGTAGAAGACAGCATGGGTTCGTTGTAATGTTTTCAAGAATCCTCCATGTGTGCTCCCATATATTTCAGTTAGTTGTGTTGGGATTACAGTTGAATGTCTTGCCAAGAAATTTCTACCTTTGAAAAACACTAACCCGTCTCTCCACTCCCGCGGCTCTTTCATTTCTCCATGCTGGATCTTTTTGGCAAGGTTTTGGATTTGCGGGTTAGACTTGTGCTCCTCTAGAATGGGTAACCAATTAGGTGTCGGGGCTAATAAAGCTCATATTCCTGCTGCTCTTTGGCTCCCACCTTGCCTAGATTCTACTTCTTCCTAAAAGTTAAAAATAAAATACTGATAGAATAGAAATAAGAAATACAATGTATTGTGAATAATTTTCGATAGTTTAGGTTTGTATTGTGAGCCTCAATTATAGTGTTATTGAGGCTAGTAAGAAATGAAAATAGGTTTGGTACACTTTATGATTTGATTTCATGAGGGATTGGATTAAGTTAGGTTTTTGAATTTCTTCCATATCTTGTTTTAAGAGATCTTCCATTTTTATTGATGGTAAGATACGATTGATTTGAAATTTCAATTCCTTCTTTCTTTGTATGCTTGATTGCCAAGACTTGATGAGTAGGAATGAGTGATTGATTTTCTGATTTGGTGATATGATCTTTTAGGTTGGTGAGTCTGACTTGGCCCTTGTTCTTAACATGGGTAAGTGAGTTGATGTGGCACCTGTAGTCCTGACATGGTTGACTGAGTTGGATTACCTTAATATCCCCCACAAGTTGAAGGATTAGAATGGACTATAAGCTTGCCTTGTAATAACTTGAATCAAGAAGAGGAGAGAACCTTTGTGAGGATATAAGAAATTTAATTCACAAATGAGTTAAAGTAAACCAATAATTGTTTGTTAGTGATGCGCTCACAGATAAAATGAAAGTCAATTTCTACGTGCTTTGTTCACGCATGAAAAACGAGATTTGTAGAGAGGTAAAGTGCAAAGAGGTTGTCACATGACAAGGTTAGAGGTCGTTGGAAAGGGAAGTGCAAATCACATAGTAAGGCTTCTATCCACATGAGTTTAGCATAGGATTTGCTAAACTTTTGAATGCAGCTTCAGTGCTCAAGTTAGCAACCATCTTTTGCTTGAGAGAACTCTAGGAAATGATGTTGGAGCCAAGGAAGATGCAGTAACTACTAGTGGAACATCGATCATCTTGATTACCTGCCCAACTAGCATCGGAGTAGGCATGCAGCACATTGGAAGAGCCTCGTGTAAAGTGAGGACCCAAGTGAGGAGTCTCTACAAGAATGTGTAAAATGCGTTTAACAAAGGTCTGGTGAATGGTAGTGGGAGCATGCATATATTGGCATTTGTATTGATGGCATAAGTGATGTCAAGTCATGTAAGAGTCAGGTATTGAAGAAACCTTACAATGTTGTGATAGTTTATAGGTAAGCTAGAGGTTCACCATCATTAATGGAAGAGGGATGACTTGTTTTGCATGGAGTGGTGACACTTCAAGCATTGCCAATGTTGGCACGGTTAATGATTTCATATGCAAATTTAGCTTCATGGAGGTGCATGCCATTGGTAGATTAGTTAGCCTTAATACCAAAAAAATAATAAAGGTTGCTAAGATCTTTAATATCAAACTCGTTTTAGAGTTAATAGAGAGTGGATGCAAGTGAGGTAATTGACTACCAGTTAAGATAATATCATTAACATAAACAAGAATATAAACAATATATGTTTGTTTTCAAAAAATAAAGAGGAATGAATTAGCATTAAAGGAGTGAAATCCAATTTTTCCTAAAAATTGGTTGAGACTGTTGATTCCAATCTTAAGGAGCTTGTTCAATACCATAGAAGGAGTGGTAAAGACACAAATGTGATTATGACATTATGGATGCATGAATTCTTAGGGTTAAGTCATATAGACTTCTTCATCAAGATTGTCGTGCAAAAAAACTTTTTTAACATCTAATAGTTTAATTGTCTAGTGGTAAGTATAAGCAATCACAAGGACTATGCAAATGGTAACCAACTTTGCAACTAAACTAAAAGTCTTGTTGTAATTAACACCAATATGCTAGTGGAAGCCTTTTGTTACAAAGTGAGCTTTGTAGTGTTCTAAATAACTATTAGAGTTAAGTTTGACTTTGAAGACCCATTTACACCTTATAGGGTTGATATTGGCCTTGGGTGGAATGAGATCTCATGTCTGATTTTTAAGTAGGGCAATGTATTCATCCACCAATGCTTTGCGCCATTCAGGATCTTTGGAAGCCTCAATAAAATTTGAAGGTTCATGATAAGGATGTACAACAATAGTTAAAGCATAGGTATGGGTACGTGTAAGTTAATGCCGCATAATAGTTCCACCTTTTAATTGTGTCATCATAAGGTGAGAAGGACCATAGGAGGGACCGATAATGGATGTGGGGAAGGGTGGGTCATGCCCAGTAAAGGAGCATGTCCAGCAAATACCTGAAGTATTGTAGAGGAAACTAAAGAAAGGTTATTTGAACCATCTAAAGGACCAATAGCTTGTGTACCTCGAAGTGAAAGGATCTCATAAAGAGGTAATAAAAATTGTGAAGTATCAATATTTAAGGTACATAAGGGTTTGATAGTGATGAAGGGAAAAAAGCATTCTCATCAAAGGTTGCATCGGTGACAACATATACTTTTATGGTTTGAAAGCATAGACAATGATAGCCTTTGTATCTAGTTAGGTATCCCAAGAATACACAATCCATGGATTCAAGAAGTAATTTGTGTTTTGTACAAGGATGAAGGTATGGATAAACAAAGCACCCAAAAACTTTTAGATGAGAGATGGAGGAAGATGTGACAAATAATTTTTTTCATGGGATTTATTATAAATAATGGTGCTAGGTAAATAGTTAATAACATGGATTGTCGCCTCGTAGGCACAATTCCAATAAATTAAGGGGATTCAAGCTTGATTTAATATTGAAAGCCCAATTTCAATAGTATGATGATACTTGCTTTCAATAAAGCCATTTTGAAATGAGGCATAAGGGCTAAAGATGAGATGAAAAATACCTAATTGTTGTAGTGTGCGGAATGGAGAGGAGGTAAATTTTGCAGCCCCATCACATTGTATACACTTTATTTTGGTTTGGAGTTGATTATCTATAAACCATTGAAATGTTTAAAATATTGTAATAAATTGATCGTGTGATTGAAAAGAGTAAAGCTAAGAAAATTTTGAAAAATCATTCACAAAAAAAAAATATAATACTTATTGCCCATTAAGGAGGTAATTTCAAAATGGGGGCCAAATGTCAAAGTAGACTAAATCAAAAGAGGCCTAAGAGACTATATGAGTTAAAGGATAGGCCTTGTGGGTGCTTTTGCTAATTTGACAAGCTTTGCACGAAGTAGGTGGATTTCCTCAAAAAATTATTTTGATTGATTGAAGCAAATAAATTACATTCTTGTAGTTGGCATGGCCTAATCTAAGATGCATTTTTTTCTAAAATATTCCTATGCGCTAGCATTACAATAAGCTTTTGCCTCAAATTTATTAAAGTCAAGCAATAAAGTCCATGATCAATTGGCCCATAGAGGATTGTTTTCTCCATATTTAGATTCTATACAACACAAAAATCGGGATAAAATGGAAAACACAATTATCTTCCCATGTAAACTAAGATAGTAATAAAAGGTTCTTTGTAGTGGATGGAATAACAATAATTTCATACATTGAAAATTTATTAAGTTGAGAAATATTACTTATGTGGCTTATAGGTAAGCCAACATTACCCCCTACGATGACTTATTGAGGCCTAATATAGGCCATGATGTTGTCCAGGTTCATAGGGTCTAGTGTTATATGGTTGGTGGCCTTAGAATCTGGGTACCAATCAGTTTCAAACTGGGCCACAATAAATGAGTAATTTGCTAATTGTGATATGGGGAGTTGTGGGCTACGTAAGGAGCTAGAGAAAAGGACCCATTAAAATCAAATGTTAGGCTGACATGACGGGCATGTGCAGAAGGTGGCCCCTTGAAGTCATATGGGACTTGATTTGCCTAGGTAATGGTGAATGGGTACTAGGTCGGTGTTGGTTGGGAGTTACATTAGGTTGCTTGGTGCTTGGGTCTGTTGCAAAGTTGGCAAACAATGAAGTTAAGCCAATTTCCCCTTTTGATGATAAGCCAACCACCGAGAGGAATGGAGGCTTGGGTGGTGTTGGCACAAGTGTATTGTTAGGGCTGGAATTTAGTGCCAGTGGTTGTCAATCCAGTGCAATTCTAGATAGATTAGTTGCTGAAGGAGAACGCAACCATCAAAGTATTATGTTTGGCAAGTTCTATGGTGCCTTCGTGGATGAGTAGTGTTTAATGAAATCATATATGCAAGTGTATATGTCAAACAAATAATATAATGATGATAATGAATATCATCCCATAAAGACTAGTGATTACTAAGTTAACTAATTACTAATGATGAATAGTTCTTAAAATTTATCTAGCAAATTAAAATGATAAAACATGGATTCAAAAATTAAATTTAATCTAAACTTGATAAACAAAACATGTTAGAGTGTCTGATTTCACCTAACTACTAGGTACAAATGTATATTATTTATACTTGCAAGATTGATTGTACTCATATGATAGCAGAATTTCTTAATTTATTCATTATCCTATGTGTAGATATAGCAAACTTACTTAGCTCATTAACTCACTATATTTCTATATGTGAATTAAAATGAACCAAGCAGCTTAAGATCTATAACTATTTCAGTCTACATTTAAACCCACACAAACCATATGATACATGTTTATCTATATTAATCTATGGTTGCACCATTATATAAAACAACTACATATCATTTCATGTCAGTCTCAAATATACAAATCAAATCATTTAAGTAGTAACTAATCACTTAAAAGTATTAAACTCCATAATATACAACTTTATATAAATAAAATATCTCACAAAACACCATAATCATTACATTCATATCATTTGTAATCAAGTTACATCCTAGCTCTAACAAACTAAACTAAAACGTAGAATATATACAAATAGAAATAGTGTAAAAAATTGAACAAAATATTTTTTAAATTAAAAACACAATTTGTCACCAATATGTCTTCAATTCACATAAATATTGCACAAATCCACACATCAAAGGAAAAAGGAAGAAGCTGTCTGGAAAAAGGAAGAAAATTGGGTCGTCACGCGCCACCATGTGCATCGCCACGTGCCACCATGCATTGTCATGTGCCACCGTATGCCGCCACACGTGCCGCCACTATTCTTCTTCGAAAATTTCCAAAGGCAACCTAAGATGCTGATTTGTCGAAAGGTCACGCAAATCTGCCAAAAAGAAATGCAAAACTGCCATAAATCACTAGAGAAGGTCAGGCTGTCAAATCTGCTGCCGGTAATGAACGCAGGTTGCTGGAAATGGGAAGAAAATGCCAGAGAAGAATAGAAACTGTCAGAGATGAGTCAAAACATGTCGGAGAAGAGAGTTGGGTCTACTGTCGCACAAGCCTTTCTCCTTGGTTCTTCACCAAAGAAAACGAAGGGTGGTCTATTGTCGCACAACCACCTTTCTCTTAGAGACCCGCGATATCACGCGCAGCCTTTGAGCCTTTGATAAGTCCCCTCTATAGCATCCAACCCAACCAGATTTAGAATCGCGCGTTCTCTCTCTGTATCTCTTGTCCATTGCATGACCATCCCCAATGCTCTATTTTGCCCCATGAAAAAACCCGATAATCCCCTTTTTCCTTTGTTCTTTTTCCTCTAACGTAAGTTTCATGTGCAGCCAAATGTCCTCTTTTATTTTTACTTGTTTTCTTTTTGCTTTGTTTCTTCTTTTCCTTTCTATTTTGGGTTTGTTGCATGAAATAATAAAATATACAAAAATATAAACAAATACAAATATACTTTACCAAATCCAACATTAGATCTTTCCTAAAGTAATCATAAAAACTAAAGTTATCAAACAGTAACCCCATAAAGATCTTTTCTAGAGAGTGAAGCAATTCAATATGAACGGCAATGGTTATGGTGAATGGTGCATAGGAAGCTCCAAGGCCCCGAAACAAATGAGTTAGGAACTCATTGTCAAAGATAGATTTGCTAGCATTACCTAATTGATCAATAAGAGCGTTAATTTCTTGCAGAAATTCACTTACCAAGAGGTAGCCCTTCTAGACAATTTGGAGGTGAATACGCAAGGTGGAAGTGTGAGTAGAGTTTTGGGCCTCAAACTCTGCTGCAAGTGCCTTCCAAGCATCAATGGTGTGGTCATGTTGGGAGACATATTGGACCACAACATCAGAACAAGTGTTTAAGATCCAACCTAATGTAGTTTGATCCCAAATGTGTCAGTTGGTGTAAGCAATATCCAACCTAACGCAGATAATGGAACCATTCTTGTCATTAACTGTGGCATATTCTACGGGACAAGGAAGTAGAAAAACAAGAGAAATGACGCAAAATATTGAAAGAAAAGAAAAAAAAATTGTCAAATGGAAGTGCATGCGCAAGCAAAAAGGGAGAAAAAGACAAAAGAAAATAAGGGAGAACGTGCGCGGGGGCTTTTTTGGGGGTGCAAAATAGGGAAGGAGGAGAGAGAGGGCCGTGTGGTCGGAATTTCTCCTTCCCCGAAAAAGCAGAGCCCATGCGTGACAACGCGGGACTCTGCGACGCCGGATGGTAGTGCGAACGCCGACCATCCGAGCATTCCTTTCCGGCAAGGGAGCTTCGTGCATCTTTCGGCCAGAATCTTGCATTTTCTGGGGAAGAAGGAGCGGATCTAAGCCCTTTGTGCGATTCCTAGCGTTTCTGTAGTTGTTTCTGGGCGATTTGTGCAGCGGTTTCTAGCGAGAGATGGTGAACGCTGGTTGGAGCTTTTCTCAAATCTACGCATTTCTAGGGCAAATCAGCACAATCGTTTTGCATATTTGCACTCCAAGCATCATCTTTGACAATTCCCGGTGGTTTCTGTGAAGAGTGGTGGCAGCGCATGGCACTAGCGCATGACAGCGCGTGGTAAAGGCGCGTGACTGTGTGTTCTCTTCCCCTTTTTCAAACAGCTCCTCTTCCTCCCTATAATATGTAGAAATTGTACAAATTTGGCTTGAAAGGGAAGAAAATTTGGTAACAGCTTAATTGTTTTTCAATTTGATATGTTTTGTGTGATTTCTTACATTGTTTTTGTTCATGTAAATACTATGCTTTAGTTTATTGTGTTAGAGTTTCGATAAACTTAATTACAATGTTATGAAATGTATGATTATAATGTTTTATGAAATGTTTTATGTGTGTGATGTTATATATTACTATGTTTAATGTGTTTAAGTAAGTAACTATCACTTAAATGATCTAATTTACATGTTAAAACTGACAAAAAATAATATGCAATTACTTCATGTAATATGCAATCATAAATTGATATGGATAGTATTATACCATATGATTTGTGTGACTTTATGTGTAAAATGAATTATTCACATATCTTAATGCACTTAGTTCAATTAATTTTTGGATATAAATATAATGAGTTAATAAACTAAATAGGTTTATTATACCTAGATATAAGATAGTGAATAAATGAAGAAATTTCATTGTCACATAAATAGAATCAACCTTGCTAGTATGAATGATTGACATTTGTACCTAATAGTTAAGTGAAATCAAACACTCTAGTATATTTGTTTATCAAGTTTAGATTAAACTTAGTTAGTTAATCCATATTTTACCTCTTTGATTTATTAAATGAATTCTAAAAACTATTCATTATTAATAATTAATTGGTTTAGTAATCACTAGTCTTTGTAGAACGATATATTTACTCATCATTATATTATTTATTTGATATGTATACTTGCATGTAGAATTTCACTGAACATTCAACAACTAAAAGAAATTTAAGCATAAGCAAAGAAGGCTTAAGAACAACCTAAGTTTTGGATACCATATCACAAAGTAAAGAAGTCAACAAGTAAGAGTCAATTTCTTATGATATTGCAGTGAATAAGACTATACAACACAGACATTTTTATATATAGGCCAATGGTGATTCCTAGATGGAAAGCCTAATATTTGCAATAATTAGGATACACACGTCTAGCCAAATATAACACTATACAATATTTTTAGTATCTTCCATCACAATTTCATTAAAGGGAGACATAACCTCCTTATGATAATTCTACAATACTCAAATATGTCTTTCATTCCTCATTTTCCCTACTTCTTGTACTAAGCCTTCTACATAACTGCTATGGCGGTTTCTAGCACAAAAATAATATTATATCTATATTGTAGTTTCATGAAACTAACTCGTTGCCTATAACAACAACATTTTATTTAGATTATCAATACTAGTGCCTAGCTTAAGGAACAATTTTCA
Organism: Casuarina equisetifolia; assembly: GCA_028551475.1. NCBI lineage: Eukaryota > Viridiplantae > Streptophyta > Magnoliopsida > Fagales > Casuarinaceae > Casuarina > Casuarina equisetifolia. Next base: position 7,454,808 of record CM052356.1, on the reverse strand, counting down.
ACCACTCAACCACATAGTATGGTTCTTCTTCGTAGTGCTTATCCTAGTGTCACACAAAGCTCTTATGCATGGTCTTGCATCTACACCCAAGCTGTTGCATGTGGAGGGGTCGTACATGACATATACATCCCTCATACGTTCGTTGAGAGTTCTTAAACGATGTTTTGTTCATTAAAATTAGTTTTTTAAAATTTTGTTGACTCGTACATTAGAGTAACCACTTTTTGCAAAAGTATTAGTAAGTTAATTTGTAATTATGTTTGAAAATGAAAGTTTCATATTAGAAAGATCTGATTTTTGCATACTATTTAATAAATAAAATAAATAAAAAGTCTTCCAACTATAAAAGTAATGTGTTGCCTTTTTTAAGTATCAAAATCTAAATTGATTTCTTTTCAACTTATGTTAAATCTTGAGTTTTTAAAATATATTGGTGTGGAGAAACATTCATTTTATCTCCTTCAATCTTAAGTCTAAAGTATGTTTAGTGTGTAAAAGAGTGTTGAAAATAAAAATTCCACATTAAAAAAAATATAGTGCTTAAGTAATGCTTAAATATTTTCAAAACAATTCCCCTAACTCATAAGTCAATTTTTGAGTTAAATTTTGAATTTTTTAATAATAAGAATAAGTATATGTATGTGTGTGTTTTTTTTCTTCTTTTTTTTTTTCGGTTATGCTTTGTAATTGGTGACATATGGTGACCAAAGAAATTTCACACTGATCAAAATAAACCTTATTGTGTACTTTATAAGATTACGTAATCTCTCTTCTAACAAATAAGGAAAAAATAGACTTCGGCCTATATCAACATAGAAAGTTGTACGCGTAACCTATTAATTTCTCTTTAGACATTAGATAGAACATAAGAAGCCGCCAATATAGCTAAGTAGAAAGCAGCTAAACATCTTAATAGTCTTTCTTTATTTCATTTGATGAAATCCGAACAATTGGCCCCATTTGGTTTTTTTTATTTTTGGGAAAAAATGTAGCTGAGTTAAAACTCGACTTTCTTATTTTCTTAGGTCGGGCTTGAGCTCTGTAAAGTTGACCGAGAGGCCAACGGACGAGCTCAAACAATTCTAGAGTCTGAAGAAATTTGGGCTTGCAGAAGAGGGGAAGGACCTCCCTAAATCCCACTGAGGACAGTTCATGGAAACTCAAATTGGATTTATTGGTCCGGCATTTGAGACAAATGGACCAGACACAAATAGTAAAGGGAATTGGACATTCTTGAGCGTAAACACTGCAACATGGTCGTTCTCCTGGCTCCCAAGTTAGCTGTACGCCTCTCCCAAGCCAACAAAGGACTGGACTGTTTCCAGCAGGACAATTTATCAAGGGACTGAAACAGTAGCCCAATGTACATCGGCCCACGCCATTCTCTTTCCATCAAGTGTAATTAACCAAGAATTTTACAACTACATACTTGCTCTTAAAAATAGAAAACGGTTTCGTGCTGGAGATTTTGATTTTTAAATATTGTGCCAGATCCGTATGGGAAGATTACCGTATGATTGTAATTATTATAATAAAGGTTATACTAAAAAAATGGAGAATTCATATAATCCATGTAATAGCTGGCAATACTTAGTTTATAGGAGTGTTGTTAATTTAATTTCTTAAACTTTTCTCTCATAATTCAAGATAAGTATTCACAATTCAAGGATTTAAGGCACTTGGAGGCATTACCACCTGAGCTGGAGGATCTAAACTAGTGAGATTTATATTCTTTTTATTAGTGCAGTCAATGACAAACAAGAATATAAAAAAATTAAAAAAAAAAGAGAGAGAAACAAATAATTTAAAAGCTAAAACGTAGATATTAGAGATAGAATCCTTTATATTTATAGACATCTACAATGCTTTGGCGTTTTTACATGTCAAATGGTATATGAAAGATGAAGGCGATGTAACACGCTCGTCTCAATAGCTGCCTCTAACGAATCTAGTTGCAAGTATCACAAAAGAAGTGAAAACCGTAATCAATTTTTACAACCTCACGGAATCACAATCGTCAACCATCCCTATCAATTATGTCACTCATGATTTCACAGCAGGCTGTAGAATTATTGAACCAGGTTTCTCCGGTGAGAAAACGGAGGAGATTGAAGAGATTTTCTCCTTAAATGATTGCAAGATGTGAGAAGCAGATGGCCGGTGGATGGGCGAATGGAGAAGGCACAGGGTTGAGATGGAGAGAATGGATTTGGCTTCCTCCAAGTCATAGTGCCAGTCCAGTCGTGGATCCACCATTTCCGCCACCTCTCTACCTCCCAACTCGCTTACGTTCGTCAGCTTGGGTCTCAGTATAGATGTCAAAAATTCTCCCTTTTCCGAGCAGAAGGCCTCCCTCCCGGTGACGAGTTCCAGAAGGACGACACCAAAGCTGTAAATGTCGTTCTTCTTTGAGGCTATTCCCGTTCTTACGTAGTAGGGATCGGTGTACCCGGGGGAACCCATCATCACTTGCTTCATCCTTATGGGAGAGGAGGGAGAGGAGGAAGAAAACGAAGAATATGCTGAAGATGATGGGGGTTGTACCGTCGAAGAAAATCCCATCTTGGCAGACCCGAAATCGCAGAGCTTGCAATTGAGAAGCTCGTCGAGCAGGATGTTCGAAGCTTTGATGTCGCCATGAACAATCTGGGGGGTGCATTTTTCGTGTAAATATTCCAATGCTTGCAAAAGCTGGAAGGCCACGATCATGCGGCTTCTCCACGAAAGCACAAGCGAATCCCTTTCAGCACAGTGGAGCTTCTCTTGCAAGCTTCCGTTGGTCACATACTCGAATACCAAGACTCCTTGCCCTGAAATTACGTAATTCAGATCTCAGAACTTAAACTAAGGAAAATTACTCAAAATAAAATATACTCAAGGAGGCAGGGCACATTAAAACACCGACGAACTCACCTGCGTCGTCGGAGAAACCGAGAAGCTTGACAATATTTTCATGGCGAAGACGGAGCAGGATGTCTAGTTCCTGCTTGAACAATTGGTTGAGGCGCTCGCTGCAAATGTGAATCTTCATCGCTCCCAGCCCCTGGTTCACATAAGAGAACGGTATGCGAGCCAGATAGACCGTACTAAACCCGCCAGATCCAATCACCTTGGAGAAGTTCATGGTGAACCTCTCAACCTCGTCCCAAGTGAACTTCATGACAGAACCGTCATACTTCCGCTCCTGATCATCAATCTTATGCTTATGACTGTCGGTGGCGAGATTGCCGGAGCAGTTCTCAATAAGGTCTTGATGATCAGTGACCGCATGCTTGGGTCTGCGTCTAATTCTGAATCGAAGACAACTGAGGAAAGCCATGACCAAGCAGCAACGGAAGAAACAGAGTCAGGACAACACCAAAATGCTAAAACAAAGATCAGGGCTGGTCAACGTGGGTGCGTCTCCCGCCCTGTTCCTGTTCCTGTTCCTGTTCCTGTTGCAGTGCTTATTATGGGAAGGTGTCGGTGGATGTGGTTGGTATTAGAACAAAGAAAAAGTGGCAGCGATAACAGTAGAGAAGCAATCCGGAAGGTGTGTGTTGAGAAAAAGAGAAGGGAAAATCAAAAGCGATGGACCAATAACAAACAACCCCCGGCACGCAAGTTCAGACCCCGTAGACCTTAGTGGCTTCAAAACCCGTGTGCAGGAAGCCTCCTCCTTCTCCCTAGATTTGTTTAGTCTTCTCAGGGGGTAGGTCGCCGGGGAGGCAAGATCCAACAGTGCCTGCTCTCCGATCGAGACACGGAGACATGAATGAACCTTCCGGGGCAGAGGGATCAAAGAAATAAGGTAGAATTCTAGCAATGCGAAAGAAAACTCAGATCCTCGTTTCTAGCAACTCTGGCTTCCCAACCTCCGGTCTTTGTATTCTTTCTTTCTTTCTTTTTTTTTTTTTTTTTTTTCATTTTTTGGGTCGCATCTCAAGTCAAATTGGGATTGCCGGTTGTTCAAACCTCACGTTTAAAGCAGCACGAAGCGTCGGAATGTGGCCCACGCGTAAGAAGCTCGATCTGACGTTGCCGATGACATTTAAATTTCTGGTTTAAAATAATTTATTCCAAAAGATTTGAATAAATCTCTTACTTTATTTTCTCCGATGCGGACGTGGTATCTGAATCATTCCAATAATTGATGTATGATGTCTTAAGATTTTGAAAAGTAATACATGTATATGGTCCACAGGGACCTAATTTAGTTGAGAAAAATTTGAAACCTCTTTTATTTACTAAAAACTTTTAGAACATGGACAATTAATTAGAACGATATCACGATATTACAATACGAATTCATAACGGTTGGCTTTACAGCTCAATTTTGGAATTGAGATCTTCCTTTCATTTGAATGAGCCGTTAAAGTTGCAGAGGATGGGACCAATTCTCCATCAATAAGAGCCTCTAGTTTCACCAAAAATGGCAACGCCTTC